>OZ010596.1:96538256-96585756 GCA_963932145.1 Acanthosepion lycidas
ATAGATTTTAAAATGTTTAAAAAACACATTTGGAAGAACCGAGTGTGCACACAAGAAAATATAAATTAAATTCTTATCGTTTTCTTTCACAAGTGAAATCAATTCAAAATCGATAACGAAAATTGGATTGGAGGTATATACATTGAGAACTTATAAAAAATTGTCTCGGCAAAAACGAAAGTAAAAAAAAAAAAGCTATTAGTGATCTGATCTCTTTAAGGCTTGAAGTGTTTGTTTTGTTTTTTTCTTTCCCCACTGCTTCATCTGCTCTTTTTTGTTGTTGTTTTGGCCGTTTGTCCTTTTAAGCCGCGAAAGAAAAAAGTTTTTCATGTTCACCCACTCTTTCTTACATAACTTTTTTGTACGTACACACTAAGACGAAAACACTCGTTGCTATAACTTAACTACAGGGGATCTGATAAAAAGATTTTGTACTATTGTAGGGTAGGGGGAGAAAAACTTTCCCTCGCAAATTAATTTACAAAAAAAAAAAAAAAAAGCCTCAGCTGACAACTGCATCACTGAAGTAAATCCATTATCATATCTCAACACATGAGAAGAAAAATATGTTCTATTTTTATTCTGGCTATGGGTTAACCCAGTAATAAGGATTTACTACAAAAAAAAAAAAAAAAAAAAAAAAAATGAAAATGTCTTTCTGGGCAATATTTGCAATTATGAGCAAATGAACAATGAACGACTCGGTTGGTATTTTAAACCGAATTATTTCAAATTTCAATTCAGTGCACAACAAAATCACATGGTGAATTTCTGCAATGTCATGCCGCAAAATATTTTCGTTTAAGTGAGAGTGTATGAGACTGAAATAAACGAGTTTTAAGTACAGCTGGTACATACGACAAACTTTAACGTGAATGAGAAAAGTGAAATTTCATAGTATCACGCGGTAAATACAGTTTTTAACTCTACATAAAGAACTTAAGTACTTAAAAAAAAAAAAAAAACAAGACACAAAATAAAATCCTTCCCACTTGAGAATCAGTTTTGCACTTGTAAAATACGTGACGTTTTTTATGGGGATGATTATTTTTATTTTTTTTGGAAAGAAACTGACTAAGTGACTATATTGCTTCCAATCCAACATTGGCAAACTTTACAAACTACAAAGCTACATTCTTAGTAGTCTCTAATGCAAAATCAATTTTTTAAAACTCAAAAAGTCACGATGTGCGTGCATGTAAAATTAATACATTTTTCGTGATATTAATTAAATGAGACCAATTTTCAAGAAACACGCTCATTCTCAACAAAGGCACACTAGTCAGCTTCAAGTTATTTTTAGACTACACATAGTGACTATATACTCTCACAGTGACAAAGAAAGAATTCACCACAGATCAACTTACGTTTTCTTCCGCCTCAGCAATAAATGATTTACAATAAAAATCATAAATTACTTACTTTTAAACTTAAAAGACAAGTTAACAAATCGAGTGAAAAAAAAAAAAAAAAAAGGTAAAGATTTTATCGCAAAAATGTGTCAGTGATGTGATGTTCATTCTCATTGATATGTTTTAAAACTTCAGTGGATAAAAATCCATGAAGTGATCGACACTTTTTTTATTTTTCCTTAAATGCACGTGTATGCGCGGGGGGGTGCAGTGTAAAAATGACATATACAGTGAAGAAAGGATGTGAACATTTGACATTTTGACGAATGACTGAAGTTGTCATCATGTCAATATGACCAGTTACACAACTGTGCCAAAGGATATGTGTCATTATGTGTGCACGTGTACCTGGATATTGCAAACCTAATCAGAGTGCCACACCTATCTTGTTGACAGAAGTCATTAACTTTGAATAAAACATCACTTAAAAAATAAGATAAAATTAAAAAGTAAAACGATGCAAATTTCGTTAGCACTGACAGTACAGAATTTAAGTTTATGGATAACTTAAACTGTTAAAAAGAAAAAATAATTATTTTTTTCATCAACTAAGAAGACAGTTTCAACAAAGTTTTTATGTCATTGAAAATGAAAATTAATTTTATCAGGTAACCATAACTTGCCGAAAGAAAAAAAAATACTCGTCTTCAGTATAAAATTTGAATAAATCAAAGTGTATTACACTTTTTTATTTTTACAATTACATTACTAAGTACTGGAAGTAAATGTAATCACTCATTGGGTTCGTTATTGTACACTTGACTACAGTCGTCAACTAGAATTTAAAAAAATATACATGCACCATCATTTTTTTTTCTTTTTTTATGTATTTTACAACCAGAAAAAGTAGACAAGAAATGACTTTTAAAGTTAAGGCCAGGTAAATAAATAAATTAACCTCTAAGGTTTGTGATGTTTGGAGTACAAACGAAATTCTTGCTTTCCAAAGAATGGCATGTATATTTTTTTTATTTTTTTTTTTTTTCCTAAAGTTTTATAAAGTAACGAAAGAACTAAAAACATTTATCGGTTAAAAAATCTTTTCGGATAATTTCTAAATATAGCACTTTTTTTTTTTTTAAACTTTATTTTTTTTTTAGTTATCAAATAAAATGAAAAATAAATCTTACAACTTCCCGCCCAAGAAGTTTGCAAATAAATTTTGTTTATTTCTTCTTGGATAATTTTTTTTCTTCGCACCGAGTTAATATTTTTTAATTTATTCTTATTCTTTAAACCAAGAAGCATAACAAAGAGACCATTCCCGGTATAGTATTTCTTTTTCTTTTTTTTTTTCTATTTCTTTAACAAAGTCAAAATACAGTTAAAAATAAAATATACAGAAAATTATAAAACAAAATACAAAACCGCCATCAGTGACTGTAAGTGTAAAAACTGTAAAAGGTTAAAAAAGGTCGTTTTCAAACCAAAATCAATCAACCAAGTAAAGAAATAAAAAAGAGCACTGACAAGTTGTTTATTTATTTTAGTTGAGATATCATTTTGTCTCGGAAATTAAATTATTTTTTTACCCCGTTTATAAAAAGATAAGAAAGGACCACTAAATCGGTTGGGCAAGTCGCCATAGATAAGCGGGAAATATGATTTCTTGGAGGGTTTTTTTTTTTTTTTCATAAATCGTGAAATTTTCTATAATCACAAAATATTAGTAAATTTACTACTAAATATTTGGAAATCACTAAGTACACACTTGGAAATCATATTTCCCTACAAACTGAAACCAAGAGTTTGTTTCACATCGTAACTTTCCTCTCGTAATAAAAACTAATAATGAAAATAAAAAAAAGTCTGCTTCTATAATTCACGATGACTTACAGGCAAGTTCTTTTACATTTGCTTTAGTTTTAATGAGGATTTTTAACAAATCCTGATACACGCCAAAAAAAGCGATACGTTTGTTTACTTTAGTTTTTTAGTCTAGACTTTAGAGAGACGTCCGTAATGTTTGGTACAACGCCCCTACTTAATGGTAACAAAAAAAAAACAAAACAAAACATCTAAATATTTCTTCATGTATATGTTTTTTCTGATTTAACTTCTAAAAGAAATGCTTGCAACTTAAAACAAAGTTTTGATTTGAAGAAGAAAAAAAAAACATTCGCCGTTCTCACGAACTTTGTGAATCATTCCTTCCTCGATTTTTGTGGTGTGTACGTGAATAATACATTTTTCAACCTGCAACTTTTCTTTAAAAGAAAAAAAAAACTTTACATTTATTATTTTGATATAGTGAATATTTTTTATTCACTATTAAAACTTGTTAAAGATATATGTGTAAAAAATTAACGAAAAAATTATAGCTAATAAAATTTTATAAATGTTTCTAATTTTTTTTTTTTTTTCCTATGGAACAAACAAGAGTCCTTTCTTCCTTGCCTAGATTTATTTATGAAAAATAAGAATCATTTTAGTTGCAGTAATTAGTAGCATTATTTATAAAAAAAATTTAACTGAATGTTTGCTTATTTTTATTTAAAAAAAATAAATCAATTTCATTTTGCATCTTTTTACCTTGCTGGTGATGTCATTCCTGGTAAAAATTATTTAAAATTTCATTTTTGGTTTTATTTTGAAACACTTTTACAAAAAAAAGTTAATTAAAAAAAAAGTTTAAAATTATTAAGCCATTTTTAAACTAAAAGTTACTTGGTTTTTTAACTTTTAAAAAAGGTATGACTTGTTAAATTTGAATACCAATTTTAGAGAGAGAGAGAGAATGGTAATTTCTTCTTTTTTTTTTTTGTCTATACATTTATTTTTACCATTGGTCTCTCTACTACTCCCTAAATTTTTTAAGCAAATCAATGATTCAAAAGAAAGCCACCCGACCGAGTTGAAGTGTAAGAGAAAGAAATGATTGATTTTTTAATTGATAAATTAATTACATTACCCATAAGGATTTTATTTTTATTTGTAAGTGCGTATTCGTACCTACCTATGAAATGGACATGCTTCTTCAAGAAGTTCTTAGAGATTATTCACGTGATTGTATAACATTTAGTTTTTAAACTTTAAAAATGCGTCAAAAGACAAAGGACAAACTTTCAATAACAAAAAAACGAAACCGTAAAGTAAACCAACAAAAACTAAAAAATGTCAAAAAAATTCGTTCTATCCATAAATCTTAGTATAACATTTTGCAAGCGGATAACAAAATTTTTTATCGAGATACAACTACTTTTACTACCAGTTATTAATAAGAAATCCACGGTAAATAAACAAACAATTAAAAAAAATGACAACAGTTGCTCTGTTCACAAAATTCTCTAAAAGTTTTTGGAATGCTTTTTGTTTGAAATTTAAAAAAAAAAAGAAAAAAAATCAGGCAAAGTTTTTTTTTTAAAAATGCATCACATCATCATATTGTTCAAAGATTTTCTTTTTTACACTAGAGAAAATTATTTATCAACTTAAAACAGACACTAACACTCAACAACTAAGAGAAGATAAATGAATAAATCACTTATTTTCTAAAGTTTCATTTAGAGATCTTCGTATATTTCTAATTTAATCAAAACAGTGAGGACACGAACACAAATTGACAATAACTACGTAAAATAAATGTAAAAATTAAAAAAAAGAAAAACTTATTATGCAACCAGAAGCATTTAACTGTAGAAAGAAAAAGGTTAGAGCTGAGGACTTAATTTTAATTTTTTAATTAAACATTTTTTTTCAGCATAAAACGTAAAAATTAAAAAAAAACAAAAACATGAACAGACTTTGTGTCTCTAAAATTTCTACTTGTTAAGCTCCAAAGGAATATACTAAGACAAAATTAATAATAATCTATAATGAAATTTAAAATAAAAATGAAACATTGATAATAGTTTGATTCTTGACTGCAGTTTTACTGTTTTGAAATTTAAAAAAAAAGAAACAAAAATAGAATTACGAACTTAGTTTTTTTTTACCACGAGTGTTTCATATTGCAACCAAATAATAATGAATCGACAGCTTTTTTTCTTTTCTTTTTAAACCCAAGTGACCAAATTAACAAATGGATTTTTTTTTTTTATGCAAGCACAAAATTTAAAAAAATAATTATCACCAGTAACAAATGGACACAACCAAGATATGAATTTTCAGTAGGGGAGCTAGGGAAGATATTGGGTGTTACTGTTACCAATCTTTTTTTTTTTTTTTTTTCCCCAAGGAAAGAAAAATACGTAAAGCTGTAAAAAAAAAAAATTCAATGTTGTTTATCTACTTTCTCATTTTAAGGACTTTGGGATGCTAATTCTTAATTTTTTTAACGTTTAATAATGAGTTATTATTTGGATTTTGGAATATATGATTCTTAAAATTCAGGTATCTTTTTTTTTAACAACTAAAAGTGAAAAATTAAACAATTACATTAATAAACTTACCTTGAAGCCCCATTGCTGGTTTTTGTGGAGAACCGGTGTGGGTCAGTTCCTTGGAGGATTCGTTGGATTTGTCTACAAAGTTTGACTGAATTTGAATTTCATTTAACAAGGTATTCCTTTGAAGGGTCGAAGAATCATCGATATTTCCAGTGACCCCTTGGTTAGGTAATCCCGGGCCATAATTCGAAGATCCCTTTAAAATGCTCTTTGGTTTCGGTTGAATCATCGGCGGTTCCTTTCGTCCAGGGAGTGAATTGATCTTTTTCAAAGTAACCGTGCTATTTTTCTCAGATTTGGAACCATCCACAATTTGTACTTGGGGTGTATTCCCGCTCCCTTCATTAGAGTTTTCAGTCTTGGGTACATAGGAACCGCTTTTTCGGAAAAGCTTGCTGCTTCCACTCCCACCTATGCTTTCTTTTTCACTATGTCTACGGAATAGACCCTTTTTTACTTCATCGAGTTTATTCAATTCATCTTGAGTCATTGAAGTACGATCTTTGCCTTTCTTTTCTTTGTCATTCTTTTTCTTTTCTTTTTCTTTCTCCTTCTCTTTCTTTTTCTCCTTTTCTTTTTCTTTATCCTTTTTCCGAAAGCTAAACATGTTTGCGCTTATTTAGTTGGTACCAAAGTAATAGAATAAGTTGGTCCGACGAAGCAAAGTTTGGTCACTTTTTTTATTTTTTTTTATTATTATTTTATTATTATTTTAAAATGTGTGTATAACTGTAACACATCGATTCAAGCAAGACACGTCGAAGATTCGTTTTTCTTTTATTATTTAATTTATTTATATATCCATTCAAAAAGTGTAAGTATTTCCAACGTATCACTGGCACTTCTTGTCTTGTAAGTTATAAGCTTTTTATTCTGCTAAATCCTTGTTTGATTGTCGGTTGAGAGCAGAACCGGCAAAAGTGAATGTAAAAAGCGCGCACATTTACACACATACACACTTTAAAAAAAGCTTTTTGTCAGCACTTGTTCATAAAAAGCATACGTTTCCTCCTCTCAGTAGATATTTGTATATAAAATACTGTTGTTGTGTACTTATTGTTAAGAAGAGAAGACAGATCCGTTACTTTCGGCTTTTTTACGTTTTATCCCGATTATTCGATATTCCTAAGGTTTGTGTTTGGAGTTGGACTGCTGGTGGTGTCTAAAACTAAGAGTAAAAAGCAGTCAGTTCCGTCTTTCTTTCTTTCTTTTTCTTTTTTTTTTTTTACCTATCTCCTACTTTTACTTACTTGCTAAGACTAAGGCTTAAGCTATAAAAACTGACTTGTTAGTTTTTTCTTTTATCTATAACTGTTGAGTGTTGACTCTTTACAATTACTTCGCCAATAGAAAGGTCGATTCTCTTTCTGGTCACCACAGAGAAATAAACAGAAATTCATCAAGTATTATCGTTTAACTAACAATAACAACAATGTTATCGTTAGAAGTAGAATCCAAGAAAAGAAATTCGAAAAATATTAACTAAATTTTTATAGATTCATTCGAAATAAACTTGATCTCGAAAAACAAGAAGACACTGTTTGAAGTGGATAAAAAAATGATTCAATAATTTGATCCGTTTGGACGGTATGACAATAAAAAAACAAACCACCTCCTTAAAAAATACCTTTCTCTCTCCTGTATGTTACAGACTTAAGGCCACATATCAGAATACCAAACCAACCAAGAGGAGGGGGGGAAAATTATGTGTTGTGTACACTCATGTAATTTCTTGCGACAAAGCTTCCTGAAGCTGGCTGGTTGTCTTTTCCTGGTGGTTATATTGTTGTTGTTTGTGTTTACGCCAATGCGTATGCATGAAGATCTCCAAGTCGTCAGCCAACGAAACATACACTTATTAAAAAAAAAAAGAGACAAACCCAAGCAGCTGCTGCTGCTGCTACTCCTGCTTAATAGCAACTCTACTATAACAACATGGCGGGACCCCACCTCGTAGTACTTCCGGATCAAACCCACGTGTTTATCTTTCTTCTGTACTGTGGGTTTGGCTCATACAGTACAAACTCGGCTGTTTGAGTTTTATCTACATGCTTAAGAAACTCATTAACCTAAAAAAAATTATAGATCAGAATTGTTTTTAATGCCATTAGATGAAAGAAAAGTTATATGTGCAAGTTACGCTGAAGCCCTCAATTCAAGGAAAGAATTTTAAGTGGAAGCGTATATATGCAAGAAGGAGGACACTAAATGACAAAATCCAAACCAAACCATGAAAATAAAAATTAATTTTATTAATTTCTGTACAAATTTTTCTGACAAGGAAGATGTTATCATTACTCAGACTATTGTCCTTCTTTGTTGCCATTTATTCATCAATTAGTGACTCTCTACTATTTCTACTTTTAATTAATAAAAATATCTTAAACTACGCAAAGTGATAATTTTTCATTGTGTGTGTGCGTTTGTAGTTACTCTTCTTATGCCAGTTATGCCATGTTGTTTTTAAAAACAAACCTGTCCCCCGCTTTCTGTGTGTGTGTAAAAATAATCCAACTCGTTTTATTTATAAGTAATTATTATTATTCAGAAATATTCAGCTACCATTCATAACTAACACATTCTTCATCAAGCCGCAAAATCTAGTTTTTTTAAATTTTAATAATTTTCTTTCTACCAAATGTTTTTTTGTAATTATCGCCCTAACAAATAGATTTTTGTTTATTACAAAACATTTATTCATGTTTTAGAGTAGACAAAATACGTTCATTATGAAAAAAAGAATAGAATCATAATTTTAAATTTACGATTCTTTAACTTTTCTTTTAATTCCTTAAACTAACATGTTTGTTGCAAGTTACTTCCTATTTTTTTCACATGGATGTATTTTCAATTTTCATTCATACAAAAAAAAAAAAAAAAAAAAAGGAATCTCAATTTTACAATTTTTATATACTTGGATATGAACATTTGAAGGTGATTCTGTTTTCCTTGTGATTAATTACACATTGATGTACGGTTGTTGGAATAAACCACTTGCTTCTGAATTATTCTGAGGGTTCTTTCAAAGTAAAAATTTAAAAAACATTTAAAATTGAAGTATGTCTTTGATATCTCTCTAGTTCCATGTACTTTTTATGCATTTAGATTTATTTTAGAATTACATATTTTATGTAAGAATTTGGAGAACATTTTCCCTAACATTTGGTATTGTAATCTGCAGATCGACTTTTTAGAACAAGTAAATAATTTGATTATTTTTATTAAAAATAAAACATCCTTCTTTGGTCTACTTTCATGACTATCTTCTTTATAGGTGTGCCATTTAAACTCAGTTTGCTTCTAGTTTTTCAATATTTAGTTCATACACACACACACACACACACACACACAGGGTGTATCAAAAATACTTTTACAAACTTGCTCCAAAACATATGTTCACAAATTTTTCATTTTTTGAGTTAAGTTTAAAGAAAGTTTGGTCAATGGGTTATTTAATGCCGACAACTTTTTTCCTGGTAATATCTTGTTTTGTCAAATCAAAAATCTATTTATTTCTGGTAATAATTTTTTACAAAGTATTTCTGGTATTAAAACCTATTTTTACACTTTTATAATGCTTTTTACCTCAGTTTCAGGGTTAACTATTTGCCCATAGCTGGGACCCTAACCGGTGCTACCACCCCTGGTCAGGGTGGACCTGGGAACACCAGCAATTAATAGGTGGTTCCATGCTCCTCAAAGCCTCCTGATCAGAGGCCTTACTGCTGGATGTAGTTTATCATTTTACCCATGACGTGGATGTAATTTATTGTCATACGTAGGACGTTTGAAGAAAGTTTACAGTCCATGGCACTATATTGCCATGTAGACTAGGTTACATTTGTCAGTCATGTATATTTGTGACTAGCTTGTCTTCAACATTTAACGTGTGTAGTAGTGAGTTAATTGAGAAGTGTTTCATTTAACAATGGCTGGATATTCATATCGTGAACAGGCAGATATGGTTTTTTCATATGACCGCACAAATGATAATGGGCACAAGGCTGCACATCTGTATCAGATAGCATTTCCTAACCAAAGGCAGCCAAATTATCCAACATTTGCTGCTGTTTATTGTCTCGTTGATGAGACAGGATCCATGCCACCACAAACTATGGATTGAGGAAGACCAAGATCCGCTAGTACACCTGACCATGAAGAACACATTCTACAGGCTGCCAGAAATGGACTAGGTATCAGCACAGGTCAAGTGGCCCTAGTATGTTTTACATTTCATAGTACCACATGGAGGGTACTTCAAGAACAGCTTTTGTATCATTTGCAACATGTACCAGGTTTTTTGCCTTCTGATCACTCAACACAGGAGAATTTTTGCCAATGGTTTATTGTACAAATTGCCGATCCATTATTTGTCTCTTCAGTCTTGTTTACGTATGAGGCAACATTTGGAAGAAATGGAATAACAAATTTACACAACCAGCATTTATAGGCGGATTGGAATCCCCATGTTACAATGCAAGCTAGACACCAGCATTAGTTTACGATTAACGTATAGGTGACTGGTAGGTCCATGCGTTTTCCCAGCATGTCTTACAGGAGCTGTCTATAGGGACTTTATTATGAACACACTTCCAGATTTGCTAGAGGATGTACCACTGCTAATACAAAGACATATTTGGTTTATGCATGATTGGGCTCCAGCATGTTTTAGTCACATTGTGCTGACTGACATCTACCATGAAAGGTGGATAGGTGGAGGGGTACCAGTTTCATGGCCTGCACATTCCCTCAACCTCAGTCCTTTAGATTTTTATCTGCGGGGCCACCTAAAATAATTGGTTTATGAAGCAGACATTAATAATGCAGAGACGCTTCATCAACACGTCTTGAGGCCTGTGAAACCATTTGACATCGTGTGGGAGTATTTGTAAAGGTCCATCAGTCAATGATCCAACAGGTGTATCTGTGTGTAGAAGTAAGTGAAAGACATTTATTATGAGTTGTCATGTTGGGGTACAATGATGGCTTTTTAGACATATGTTTATGTGGACATTTTATCTTATTTTGGTGTGAGAAATCCTCTCTGCAAAGTTTGTAAAAATATTTTGGATACACCCTGTGTGTGTGTGTGTATATATATATATATATATATATATATATATATATATATATACTTAAATTGTGTATATTTAAGCAGCAATTTTTCATTGATGCATGTTTCATTAAATAATAGACAAGTTTTGTCTATTTATTTTAAGTAAGTTCCTTTCATATTGTCTGATAAGTTTAATAACATTATCATTGAAGGACGGAAGAAAATCACCATATTAATACGTTTAAATTCAATTTAAGCTTTCGACTTACATAAGCCATCATCAAAGATGACAAATACTTTTCAATATATCAACCAATACACAAAACAATAATGATAGTCTGTTTTTGTTGCATGAAAAATTTCAAAGCAACAACTAATTCGTGTATACAAGATGCGGAAGCGAAAATCGTGTCACAGCTCATGACGTCACACATGACCACGCGAGAGTGAAAACGAGAAGTATTAAGTATGGGAAGCCGTTGGTATAAACCAATGGATTCTGTTAACAATTATAGACATTTAAGAATATTTGTGTAGATTTCGTAGTTTATTTTGTACAGGTTAGGTTTCAACTATTAGAAAGAATTTTTAGTTTTTGTTTATTGTTTTCATGTTTAAGTATAGTTGTGTTTTCAACTTGTCTATATTATTTAATGAAACATGCATCAATATATATATATATATATATATATATGTGTGTGTGTGTGTGTGTGTTTATGCAGCAAGAGCTCAAAATTGTATATAAACTGTCCAAAGTTCATAGTGTTATTGTTTTGTTATAATTTCTTTCTCTTTTTATTTCAGATACTATTATAAATCATACAAAGCACACACACACACATATATATATATATATATATATATATATATATTTATGTCTAACGTTCTTTTTATAGATACAAGTATTTAAGTAAATGCTCTGTTTATAATAAACAGTATTAAATAACATTTACCGGCCTGAATGTCTGAGAAATTTTCAGAGAAAATATTCGTCCTTTCGAACCTGCATCCTATAACGGAACCGTCATTTACGCTGATGTGCCTTAACCGACTCGGCCACAAAGGAGCGTTCGGTAGGCAAGGTCGAAGTTACTGCTTATAAACTTCAATCTTCCATGAATCTCGTACATTCATAACTGCTCATGGCGTATCAAATGTAAACAAATGACGTCATACATTAAGAAATGGACAAAGTCTGACAATTTATTTATTAAAGACATTTTTATGTTTAACATTTATTTATATATATATATATATATATATATATATAAATAAATAATACAAAACAATAACTTTTTAAAGTACATAAAATTACTATAATTTGACATTTCAAAACAAGTAGAATTTTTGTCAAGAATGTGCTCAATAGAGGGGAACTATTTAACTTTTATTCATTTAGTAAATATACCAGGTGTAAAGGGTAAATTGTTGCCATTTCATATTTTTAATTTTGCACATGCACATTGTTTGTTTTTGATTTTGTTGACTGCACAATATAGTAGGGTCAGTTGGGCACCATCTGTGAGAAAAAGAGCACCATAACACAATTCACTCTGCCAGAAACAGTATGCTGTATGGCTTGGTATTCATGCTGGAAGCTCCAATATGAACATTTCAGAGTGTTTGGGTGTCAATCTGTGGACACTGCAGAGGATTCAGAAAGAGTTGGATGAGACTAATGGTGATTATGGAGGAATGGCAACTCAAAAAATTCACTCTGATCATTCTGATAAGAAAAGAACTCCCAAATTTGTTGGTGACAGCTTTAAACTCAACATGGAGACCTTTCATTAAGTTCCTAGAGGAGGTAGTGCTGCCCTGAGTCAAGAGGGCGGCTGCTGGAAGATCCTATGTCTGGCAACAGGACTCTGCACCATGCCACACAAGCAGGAGAACCCAGTCATGGCTGTCATACAATTTCTGCAACCATATCACCCCTTACATCTGGCCGCCTAACACCCCACTTGCAACCCATTTGATTATTATGTATGGGGTGCAATTGAGTTAGAGACCAACAAAATTCCTTTTAATACCAAAGATGAACTGAAGGCAAAAATTATGGCAGCATTCAACAACTTAGACAAGGGGACTGTCCAGAAAAGTTTCAGGAGATTCCAAAGTCATCTGGTGGCCGTGGTTGAAGCCAATGGCGAATTTATTGAATAATTTTACTCTTTAGCATTTCAAGATATTTTTGTGTCATTTTGGCATCTGTTAAAATGAAATGTCAGTGTTATTTTCCTTTTTGTGTAATTTAGATGACAATTTATCCATCGCACCTTGTATATATAGAAAGAGAGAGGCAGAGGTTATCAGCCTCTGAATAATACACCTGTTGTTACAAACTTCTATTTTCACCTCATATTTAATTTGATGATGACATCTTTGGTAAGTTTTGCCAGAGATAATATTGTCTGGTGTTTATTGCAACAACATTATCTGAGTCAGTTCATTGCTGTATCACATTAGTAATGGATGGGTGAGTAATGGCCTCTGATGATGAAGGTTGTCTAAGCAGCAGTCAATGGATGGTGTCTTTTGATCATTTATATATATATATATATATATATATATATACACACCAAAAAACAAGCAATGCTTTCTATTTTATTATGCTGACCCATATTGTCAAGTATATTGGTGTGATGGCAGTAAAAGTTGACCCTTCTTGACAATAACCCATATATTTTTTGCATTGTTACAAATAGTAGCTGAGTGGCAATCTGACAAAAGACTATCTGATATGAAAGCATGTATGAAGCAGAAGTGTATCATAGAATTTTTCCACACAAAAAGAATTATTATCTTGATAATAACAAGCTTATGATTACTTAAAGAGAAGGCCAGATACTAAAATGTATTATGATTAGAGTGTTAGATCAGCAATTTTTAATTCTATTTCATATCTCTTCAGAATGTAGGTAATCATAGCTCTCCACGGTTTCCTTTTTTATTATTTGTGAATTGCTATGATTTCTCAGGAAAGATAGAATAGTTTCCTATTGCCTTAATCACAGTTTGAAATTCAGTTTTTCTTTTTTAATTTGGTTGACACCCAATGCTAGAAAGTCTAGTTTTCTCTTTTATTTAACCCATAGCTGGTGGCTATTTTTATTCTTATGGTTAGTATTTGTTATTATTACTACCTATTAAGTAATTTTACATTTGTACTTATATCCAAAAATATTAATTTGAACTTTCATGTTTATGTTCAATATTTTCTGAACATTAAACTAAAATAAAAGTAAAAATAAGTAAACATTACAATAGATAATCTGCTTTGTCTCTTTGCTATAGGTATAAACAATTATAATAAATTAAACTATTTTTTAATATTTACATATATTTAAACATATTTTACTTTAAAAATTTATCTATTTATTTAGAACAGTAACCATAAGTTTTATTCTGAAAGTTTCTTCCCTCACACTTCTCACCTGTGGAACTCTCTTCCAGATTCATACTTTCCTGCCAACTATAATCTTTAAAAATTTAAATGTTAATTGTCATCAGTTTTTTTTTAACCCTGTTCTTTTGTTGTCCTATTAATGTTTCTTTCATTCTCAGTAAATCCTTGCATCTTAATGACTTTATCATCTTGCTTGGGGTGAAACAATAAAAAATATACAGATCCAGTCTCACTTTAGCTAAATATTTCTAGTACAAACATGTGGCAATTTTATTCCATCAACAGAAAAAACTACAACATAGAGAGGGCCATCTTTTTTTTGTAGTAAATCTTCTGGTGATAGAGAAAAGTATTGCACACAAAATATATATAACACCAATTGGTAGAGATAATTCCAAGAAGGTCATACACACACACACTCGCATACATACATTATATATATATATATATATATATATATATATATATATATATATAGAGAGAGAGAGAGAGAGAGAGAGAGGAGGCACGCTTGAGTAATGGATAGTGGCTTGGATTGAACAATCAGAGAGCCTAGTTCAAATTCCAGTCGAATCCATTACATTAACTTGCGTGCTAATACCCTTGGGAAAGGTGTTAATCCTCTTCTTCTCCCTCCAGCTATTTGCAAATAGCAGAACAGACTGGGTTCTATAGCCTTGGGTGGCAACTGGTCTAGGAGAAAGACAACTCTGAATTCAAACCCAGAGTGGAGCCCCTAAGGCAGATGGACAGCACTTTGTGCTACCTTCCAGCAACTCCTGCAGCCATGCTGGTACCAAACTGTATTGGTTTATCCTCTCCTTTGGACTCTGCTGGCAAGGCCAAGATGGGGAACTAGATGTCTGGGCAGTCTTAGTCCTCCATATATCTCGCTCAGGCTCATAGTGCACCACGCACTATCGTCTCTTGAGACAGACGGGTGCCGATATATATATATATTATTATTATTATTATTAGTTGTAGTAGCAGCAACAAGCTTACCAAGCCTTTTCAACAAAAAAACAGATGAAATCAATATGCTTCCTATTATACTATATCATAACTTACAATATGATAATCAGTTAGTGTTGAAAATGAATAAGAAATTATATCAATATTTTTTAATTAATTTCCTTAATGAGAAAATGAACTCATTGATCTATGTGATATATTTTTTAGAATTAATCAAATTTCACAATCTTTTTTTTAAGTGTAGAATTATTAGTATAATACATCCTTATAGATTTTAAACTTTTTTAGCAATTTTTTAAAGAGAACTGTAAGAAAAACAAAAATTAGCATTCACCCTTGAAAAGACTCACAACTACTATCAAATATCTAGGTTTCTACAGATTTTCATTTGTTCTTTGATACAATAGATGTGCCCAGATATATCTGTAAGATCTATCCAACTTTGGCACAAGGCCACATTCATGGTTCACATAGCAAAGAATGTACACACCATGAATGGACTACACAATTGCTATACAATATCGACATATATGAATGCCTCCTACATATGTAAATATTATGGAAATGCAGTCACCTGTTTCCTTATTGCCTTCCTCTCCCTCCTTCTTTTTTATTATATGACAACAAAAAATCCATTTTATAACTATAGTTATTTACTAAGCATAGAATAATTTTGCACAAGGTCACACGAGTGGGATATGTGTAAGGATAAAACTTGCTCCACCAACAAATTGGTTTGTCAGACCAGCTTGTTAAACATCATGCCATGGCAGTCAGTACTCTGAAATAAAATTAACACAACAGCCTTTTGATAACTGAACATGTTACATTCCTGAAGTTTTTACACTGCCATATTTTTTAATAATCAATTTCTGTAATAATGCTCATATAGCAATAAATTTATCTTTATTTATAACTCACTTAGATGCTACCATTGACAGTGTCAATTCAATGTCACATTTCATCCTATTTTATAAAAAGTTTTATGTTATAATTATTTACTTACAAATGCTAATTGTCACTGAGCTTTATTATTATAAATTATTAAAGGATTCTCATTGATATGCCACTGTGGCTGATGGAGATTATACAGACAGGTCAAGGATTTTCCTCTGCTTATTTCTCTTATTTTCTTATTAAGAAAACAGAGAAATAACTCTGTAATTAGCAGTTAATATACCAGGAGTAATCTCCCTTGAGTATATACTTTGTTTTTCCATGTTTTAGACTTAATTAAAAGTTATCCAGAAACAAGTGACCCTGTTGAACTGGAAGTTGCTTTATCATCCAAATTAGAACATTTTAATGAAATTGTGCTGACATAAATTGCATTATAATGTACAACAAACATGCAGACATAGAGAAGTCGTGCCATTATAATAAGTGAATAAAAAGTAGAAACCGTGTTTTCTTCAAATATTTGACGTTTTATGACTATAATAGTAGCTGCAACATTTGATACAAAACAGATTTTTATTATCTATTGGCATGTTTACTTTATTGTCTGCATAAAAACTATTAAAATGTTTACATTATGTTTTATTTAAAAGATTATTTCAACATTAACTATTTGTACATATAATAAGTTCTCAAATCAGATACATAGCAGATAAAATATCTTAATATGAATAAAGAAGAAACACAAACAGAAATTCAGCTACAGCCTATTTTAGCACAAATGTGATCATCTTCCTAAGGTTAATTTGTGGAAGCACAGTGGCGTAATAGCAGCTAGGATTGAAGAATCGGAGAGCCAAGTTCAAATTCCAGTTAAATCCATTACATTCACTTACATGCTAATACCCTTGGGAAAGATATGACTCCTCCTCTTCTCCCCCCAGCTATGGATAAATAGCAGGACAGACCGAGTTCTATAGCCTTGGATGGCAATCGGTGTACCACAGAAAGCAATAGCAGCCTACTGTGGGAAAAAAATCTACCTCGTCAGTCATCTATCGAAAGATACATGATCGCCTAAGTGTGTATCATGCATGGCACATAACTGACTGAAGGTTAGCTTAGTGTGGTCCAAGGTCAAATAGAAAGAAACTTGGAAAGAAAGATTGTTGTACTAATTTTCCTCACAGAAACATTTTGCTTGCATAGAAAAACGTTATTTCTAGTATGCCACTCGGAAATACACAACTATGAAAACTCATAAGCAGCCTTAATAAAAATATCATTATAAAAGCAAAAATTAATGGCATTTAAAACAGTGGAACAAAATTTAATTGGAGAATGTTCAAAATAAAATCAGAAATTTGAACAGCTATCAAAATATTTTTAACCAGATTCCATAAATATATATATTTTTTTTTTTAAAATGATGTTCACCCTGTACATGGGCCAAGAGCCACTAAGAGGTGAATATGTGAAGAAGACAATGGTTAACCATAGATGTGAACAGGCTAAGATTAGTGATCAGAGAAGCATCCTCTAGGGAGTCATCTCTACAATTATAGCAAAATGAAACTTGTTCAGCTTCACTCTCATTGTACACTCATTTACTTAGTGCTCACTTGTCAGTTGTTAAAGTCACAATATTTTGGCCATTGTACTCTTTAGTACAGTGAATGAACTGAGAATAATCTATCCCTCATCTATGGATTAAATAAAAGGTTGAGTTTAAATTCCAGCAATGTTACCAAGTAAGTCAGATGACAAAACATTGCGACTAGAATAACTAAGAAAGGGTATTAGTATAAGTAAATCATGGTATAATAATAATAATAATAATATTAATAATAATAATAATTCCTCATTTAAGAAATTAAGGTCTTTAAATCTTTAAGGCCAGAAGCGTCCAAATGTGCCAACAAGTTTTGCACAGTATAGGAACACCTGAATGCACCCACAATTGAGTAGCACTTTATTTCAATACACAACATGAGTAACTAGAGGCGCCAGAAATTTATTGCTTTTTGGAAATCTACAACTTTTAAGTTACAGATTTTAAAAACCATATTTCATAACCTACAATGCCACAAAGACTAAATTTGATATCATTTGAAAGAGAAATCAATTTGCTTTCATATCAATTTCTAATACTTGATTTTCAATGGGTTTTTTTTCTTTAAATATATCAGTTTAATTATGCTGGCATCACATATTAAAAATTTTCAACAATTCAGTCAGGATTCCAGAGATTTAACAAATGAAATCTCTTCAAGACTAATAGGGTTAAAAGAAAAAAATAGCAAGTAGTTGATTGTGGGAAAGCTGCTGGAAAATTTTTAATACAGGTCTTTCTCTTAGGTTTATATATAAAAAAACTTCAAGAAAAAAACCTGAACTTAAAACTCAGAAGTCTTTTATAAGTCCTACTCTTTTGCACAGAGAAGCTATATTGCAATTGGCTATCCCATAATTCTTTTCCATGTGAACCATATCAAAAATCGTTTTCGTTAATATCTAATTCTTGTCAGCTATTCACTGAATATTTTTGTCTCTTTTCTCTATTTACCATTATGTCAGCCAGATGTAATGTTAAAGAAAATAATCTTATAACAAAAGGAAAACTTGATTATTTCATAAATTACTTATTTGAATTAGTATCATCTTTCTTGCTTTCATTAAATTTTTGGCTGATGTGTTTTTCAAATGTATGCTTCATCCAGTGTAATTAAACACATTAGCCAGATGAAAACAAGAACCAGAATACTTTTCTATACATTTCAGAGAATATTAACAATATTTTATCATAATTTCAAACAACATTTATCAAAATCAGGAACCTGTTTATTACTTATTAATATTTAGAGTTTTAATCTGTCTTTTGAGCATGTCCAGGAGATGTCTATCTAGATTCCTGTTTTTTTAAAATTTGCTTTGTGTTATACTGCACATAATGAAAGTGATACAATAAAAGTATACTGCTGCCAAACCTGGTCTGGTGCTCCTGCTAGATTCTAGACAGAATCCAAAGAAGAATTGGCAATATCATTGGTCTTGACCAGGCATCTCCGTTTCAGTCACTTTCCCACTAACATAACATAACTTCTCTGTGCCTTTTCTATAAAGTCTCATGGTAATTGCTCTGATGGGTGTTTCTCTTTGGTACCACAACATCACAAATTTAAGCCCAGTACTAGATGTAATGTTAATTGTCATCATCTGTCTCCTGGTCATTTAATGTCCTTTCTCCTCAGCAATGTTGTCTTAGTTTCTTTTGCTCTCAGTAACCCCATTGAATGTTAGTGGCTTTATTGCCTTGCTTGAGGTGAAATGGTTAAAAAAAAAAAGTCAGCATATCAATCTAATGTCAGTGCCAAGGGATACCAGCACGTTAATCTAATACAACAGTAATAATTATGATTCAGTGCTATAATAAATACACCGTCATTCTAAAATCTACCACCCAAAATCACCAAAGGAAAGTAAGAAATTTTGTAGTATTTATGGTAATCTAGTATAAAATGCTATAATTACCACTCTGCTATCACTATAAATACACTATAATTCTGAGATCTGCCAGTCAGTGTCACCATATGAAAGTATAAAATCTTTTAGTATTTATGGTCATATAGTATAAAATGCTATCATTACAAACCAGTAATGCTATCATCTGGACATTGTGGTGTAATGGATAAAGGCTCAAAATGAGAATTTGGAATGCTGAGTTTGAATTCCAGTCAGGTTTGTTACATTTATTTATGCACAAATACTCTTGGGGAAAGGCATGAATCCATCTTTTATTTCCCCAGCTATGAGTTGAATAGCAGGACAGACTGGGTTCTATGGCTTTGGATGGCAACCAGTCTTGCTGCAGAAAGAAACAGCAACCTACAATAGGAAAATATTCTGCCTGGTTAGTCATGAATTGAAAGAGACACAACCACCTAAGCGTGTATCACATATGGCACTTAACTGATTGAATACTTCCATCATAAATACACCTCATTGTCAATATATGCAAGTGTAAAACACTATAAATATAACCTATATGCAATTTTATTATTAGGTTGGTGCTAAAATAATATCGTTTTCTCACACATGTCACTATATGAGAAAACGACATTATTTTTGCACCAACCTAATAAAATCGACATAAAAAATAAATTCAGTTACGCAATTTTCTTTACAAAAATGCAAATTAATAATTTATATTAATTATGTTTATTTTGAATATATGAAAAATAAAATTATCAAAATATTGAAAAAAAAAAAAGTATTGACCTTAAACATTGATATTCAGATATCTATCTCATATAGTTAAACAAAAAAAATATAGATGGCTAGGCTGGACAGGTGGTTTAAAAATGCACTGGTATGATGGTATAAATAAAAGCAATAACCAGATTAAGATACAGTTTATGTATTCCTTTTATTAAAATAATGTAAGCCATTAATTTATGCAAATTCTGTAAATGGCTCTTCCAAAATTGTCCATTTGGTTCCATTAACTAGTATACAAAATTTTAATAACCATTCTTTATTGATATATACTAAGTTTAACTTAGTACAGTATGCACTAAATGGAAGTAGGAAAATTATGCTATATCAGTCTTCCAAGTGGGTAAGGCTTTTCAGGGTGGCTGGTATTTTATTCTTATTCAATCAAAATCAAATTATAATTTTATGCAGTTCAATATTTGATGATCTAAATTAAGATTTTCATGGTAATTCACTGCTGCGCAAGTTCTCTGTATGTTGAGCAACCATGAAAAACCAACTCTAGTTTTGGTATATCTGCTTTTTGGTTACAATATAAGAAATTTAAATGAATAATTGATTGTTTGATTTCTTTTTTACAGATTATCAACCATTTGCAGGTTATTTAAAATCAGAAAATATTTTTAGATTGTAAGAATTTTTTTGAGATAATAATGGTTTATTGATACAAGTCATACTAATTAACCCATAGCTGGGAGATAAGCAATAGATTCATACCTTTCCCAAGGGTATTTGCACATAAGTGAATATAATGAACCTGACTGGAATTGGAACTCGTCTCTCCAATTTCCAATTCCAAGTCATTATCACATATCCAAGTTTACAGCACCTGGTATTGCCAAGTGGTCACCCATCTAGGTACTGACCAGGCTTGACATTGCTTAACCAGTGATCATTCAAGAACCAGTGTTTCAAGAAGATCTGGCCGTAAGCCCTTTTATTCAATAAACTGTACATTTTCAAATCTCTGTAAGAACTTTACAAATACTATGCCCTAATCCTGGACAGTATTGCAAGGGAGTGACTGATTGATCCTAGGCAGAGTATACAAATACTCTGATCCTCAAAGTCATACATAAATAATCCTGTCATTTTTTATGGGTACTATGCTCATATTCAATATTATGTTGAATTTAAGATGATCTTTAATTTTTATATACAGTGTGACTCAAAAGGTATCTGAAAATTTAATAATTTTTTGTTTATTAACGTTTTTCTTCTTCTTTCATGTATTTTATAAAGGAGGTTTTGGAAATTAATCATATAAAAATAAGCACTTGAACAACAAACACAAGTAGTGAAATTTTTCTACCAAAACCTATGATTAGTAATTCAAACTCAATGAGCATATTGTCGCTATTATGGTGTAAGAGATCCTCCAAATTTTGAGTGTAACAATTCAGTAAGTGACCTTCCACAAAGTGGCAGACCATGTTTGGTTAGGAATGAACGAGTGAGAGTATCAGAAAAGATCAGAGTATATCAACTCAAAAGGCAGCATTGACTGGTTTGGATTTCTCCAACAAATTCTTAAAGGCATCAACCTATTTTTGTACAACAAGATGAGATAAAATTTCAAACACAAATTATTAGAAAAAAAATATAATTTCCCACAATTGTGATATTAACTGGCCATCACTTTTCCCAGATCTGACAAATGCTGATTTCTTCCTATAAGGCTATCTCAAAGAAAAGGGTCATGTCCAGAATGCTCAGATTTTCCAACAGGTAAAGGACAATATTCAGACAGAAATCAGAGCCCTAGAGTCTAAAATACTGAGGGTTGATGAAAAATACCTCAGAAAGGGTACGTTTGTACAAAGATGAAAATAAACATCACTTAAAAGATGTAATCTTTCACAACTAGTGTAAATTTATTTCCCATATCTACCATGGTATAGTGATTAAAGTTAAAAAAATAAAGGAGTTATTAAATTTTGAAATCCCTTGGTGATTTGAGGGCCACACTGTATAAATGTGATTCCCATCATTTTGGTTGTGGGGAGATTCTAAGTTTAAATTTTTATTATTATAAGTGAATACATTGCACTCATTTTTATTTAAAAAAGAAAGAAGGAATGAGGAAAGAAAGAATGATGTATGTATGTATGTATGTGTGTGTGTGTATTTGCTTATCTATTCAAGCACATAGACATAATTTATCTGTGTATTTATCTTAATAACTTTTCTGAACAACACCCTTAGAGGTTGGCTTATTTCCTTTTTGAAACCTCATTAATTGTTGAAGTGAGCCTCAGTGTGTATATATATATATATATATAACCCTTGTTGAATTCTACTTAAGTGCCACTATATAGTTGTATTCATCTCAAAGTTAGCTGAATGTCCTTCCAGATGAATACAGCTTCCTATCTTACCAATTTCTAATGATATTAGACACTGATTCTCACTTCTATCCTTAAGAACCTCTCAAACCAAAAGAAAAAATACTTAGTCATTTTGTTTGACTTTCCTTTTGAGATTGTTCTATTTCCTTTGACTTTGCCTCTTTAGAAATAAAATTTATTTTCTATGGGGCTGGGCTGAAAAGTTCATAGACTGACTACAAAGGAATGATGCTAGAGCTGTGAAATCTTGCATGCATTCATTTCATCTCTTCTTATTAATAACTGCATTGTTTCTTTCCAGGTAAACTGACATCTGACTGTTCAAAGAAGACCTTAAAAGTAACTAGCAGCAATTCTCTTGAAAATGGGTCATCTTCAAGATGCTTTTTTCCCCTCTTAAATTCAACTGTTCACTTTTGCACTGTTGATAATGTAGTAACCATATCAGAATGAATGTCTTTTGGGGACTAAGCCCCTTTTCTGCAGTTACTTGATAATATCACAATGTCAAATTTTGTCCATTTTCAAGAGAAGTTGTTACTAGTTACTTTTGAAGTTTTTTTTTTAATATTTCCTAACCCAGGAGGAGTAATGGGTTCATCACTTTGAACCAGAAACAATCCATGCAGTGGAAACATCTCACCTCACCTGCTCCAAAGGAGGTCATGACTGTTTCATCTGCAGGAAAAGTGATGGCCTCAGGTTTTGGGGAAGAAAAAGGCATTGTGTTTATTGAGTATCTTCAAAAAGTATCTCCATCAATGAAGAGTACTATGTCAACTTGCTGACCAAACACCCAGAAAATCTGACAAAAGAGGTCTTGTTTCAATGCTCCAACACACAAGTCCTTGGTTTCAATGACTGCTGTACATAATTGTGGCTTAGATCACCCTTCCTATTCTCCTGATTTGATCCCATCTGACTATCATCTGTTCCCCAACATGGAAAAACACTTGGCTGGGAACCAGTATTGCAGTGATGATGATGTCATACCTGCTGTTGATGACTTTTTGACCAACAGAATGAAAGCTTCTTCACCAATAGGATCCAAGCACAGCAACACCAATGGAAGAAGTGTGTCAACCACAAGGGGTACTATGTTGAAAAATAAACCTCATTTAGTAACATTCCATGAGGGTATCTTGGTCAGCCTATGAACTTTTCAGTCGACCATTGTATATATTTGTCAATGTGCATACACTTCTAAGTGCTCAGATTCCTGGCTTTTAAAAAACTAAAAAATCAACATGAATATTGTTGGATTTTATTTTATTGGCTATAAACTAATAAATATGAAAATTAGATTAGCATGTTCATGTTTGTATACATTATATAACCCCCTCCCCCACAATTAACATTTGATATTACAATATTATAGGATCAGGCTTTGCATGTGTACAATTCATCTACAGTATATGGATAAAAATTTGCCTACCAGATACTTCAACTTCACCTATAATACCCAAGTGATATTATTTGAAATGCAACGAGAAAAATAGTTCAAAATCAATTAATGGATCTCCGTGTTTCTTGATTCCCAGTAAATTTTGATCTTCAAAAATTTAAATACAATGTTAATCATTATTTTCTTAATTCTTGTTCTTTTATTGTCCTCTCTCATTAACAGTATATTTTTCTCTAATACTCAGTAATTCCTTAGTTATTTTGTTTAATTATACCCAAAATTTCAAACTGATACATTCCTTTATTTTTAAATGGACATTTTCTATAACATTGTAAATTGAAGATGTGAAACTCAGGTTGTTTTTGTTTTCCCATTGGTCAATGTATATACCATATGATAAGAATATAGATACTGTGATTCAACTAAATCCCAGTCTCATTATTTAATAGCCAGGGCCAGTGCAAAAGTTTCATGCCCCTCCCAACAAATCTATGATATAGGGTCCTCCACTCTAATACATCTCAATTTTCATAAGGTATTATTCATATAAAATAGAAATTTTATTGTAACCTAGTTATGTACAATAATGGCTTATATGCAATATAGGTGAACAAATCAACTAGAAACAATGAAAATAAATACAATGTATCTAAATACAAAATTAGAGACACGTCATAATAGATCATTCCATCTTAAGTAAATCAACAATGTTTTGTGGCAATTTTTAACATCAACTTGAGATTTTTCTTCTTAAAAAGTTGAATAATTATAATACATTCAACATTATGGATGAAAACTAGTTAATTTTATGTAGTTTTTATTTGATATTTAGCATAAGCAAAACAATTTCATGGATTCAGACAAAAAAAAAAAAAAAGACTCCACAATAATGTCAAAATCTGTGAAAATTTTTCATTTTTTAATAGTTGTCCTTAGTTTAATTTGTAATGTATATAAATATAGGTAGAAAAAAAGATAAGATAGTGGAGGTCACAAAGTTAGGATGCATTGGCCTTGTTAATAACCATACCTTGTAATATCACTTCTTTCTTCATTAATTCATGCAAATATGAACTGAGAAAATTAAATTCCAAAAATGTAAATTAAAATTACTATTTACTTTTTCTCAGTATACAGAACTAGAAGACCTATGAAGATTTGTTATTGGTGGACAATAACAATGTAGTAGATTGACATCAAGAAATGGACATGAGGATGGATCAGCCACACCATCCGCAAGGTCTGCTTCTAGTGACACCAGGCAGGCCCTTGACTAGAATCCACAAGGGAAGCAAAGAGTGGGTCGACTAAAATAGGCTTGGTGCAGAAGTGTTGATGCAGACGCAAAGGCAGCTGACATGACATGGACTGAGCTGCAGAGGATCCCCCAGAACTGCGTCCGTTGGAGAGGTGGTGATGCGACCCTATGTTCCCCAAGGAATCAAGAGGTATAATATATATATAATAACAATGTCTTCTTGCACAAGAAAAGCAAGAAAAAAGGGTTAAACATTATCTGTAAAAAGACAGAATATATAGTTGTCAGTGAAAGAGACAACCAACATTGTGAGCTACATATTGGGGATGTAAAAATCAAGTGTAGAAATATAACTATCTGAGTAGTATATTAACAGATCACAGAAATTGTGATACAGAAATCCTAAAATGTATAGAGGTAACAAAGATGCTTTTCAGAAACTAAGTATAAAGAGATAAAAAAAACAAAGAGAATGCAGAATTGTCATGTAATATCTACTCTTCTATATGGCACTGAATGTTAAACAATTTCTTCCCAAATGATGGTGAGACTTTAAGTAACAAATATGTGGTTCTACCAATAAATACTGAGAACAACATTTTTTTAAAATTGTAATTTTCTTTCTGAACAGTTCTTTTTAAATCCATTAAGAGGGTAATATATCTCAGTAAAATTATTTTTTATTCCGAGATCGTCCACTAAGGAGGATCTCTGATTTTTTTTTTTTTACTAATAGTAATACTAACCAGAAGACTATAGCTAATAATAAAAATAAAATTTCTAGTTCCTATATTTTACACTTCTAGAAAGATAAAACCAAAAAAATGATCGCTTAAAAAAAATAAAAATGCTTAAAGATTTCAACACATAAAAATTTTTCCTGAAAACTGAAATACCATTTTTAAAACAAATTTTTAAGACAATCCCATTTGTGTCGTGTTGGAATCTTTGTAAAACTTTATTTTTCAGCAGAGATGTGTTGGTGATTAATCCTTATGGAAATGTAAAAATTTGCGAATTAAACATTTTTTCAAGTAAAATTTAGTCATGGAAATATTGATGGTTATTACAAAAATTATAACGTTTTCTCAGATTTTTTTCATTATAAAAATAAATAATTAATGAATATGTACTGAATTTTTCATTTCCTTTGAGGCCCCCAAGTTGGGAAAAATTTTAAATCTACATGTAGTAGAGAGGGGGCTCTGTATCAAAGTTTCAGGGGTCGGGGGTGCGAGACCCTAGCGCTTGCCCTGAGTGTAGATAATGTTATATATTGTTCTTCTTCCTAATTTTCATCAAGGATCTTCCTGATGTCATAGTTCTCAACTCCATATCTATGTTGATGACAAAACTATTTTCTCCTATCTTAATGAGAAGTCTTATTAGTTTCAATAAGGTAATATTGGCAGCTGATCTCAAAAATGACCTACAATCTGTTGTTAACTGGAGCAAGGAATGGCTTATTAATTTTAATGCCCCCAAAACAAAACTGCTCTCTTTTAATTGTCTTAGAGAACATTTTTGCCTTCTATCAACATGACTAATGCTAACCTGCAGGAGGATGACTCATTTTAACTTCTTGGGCTAACATTTTCTGCTGACATGAAGTAGAAAGATTATATTAAATCAATTGCTAGCTCTGCTGCTCAGAAAGTTGCTTCCCTGTGTTGTGCTAGATAATTTTTCTTATCATATCTTATACATTTATGTCTACCATTCATTCATACATTGAATAGGCTTCTGCCGGTCATCAATGATCATGAATTTGATCCCACCCTTCTGTAAGATAGGATCAAGCCTGGGCAGGATGGTATGGGGGACAAGATGCAGTATACCCCCCACATCTCCATGTCACTGATGGATCCAAAGAAACAGCAAGGCCATTACAGTTTGACACCAGGGCCACTGCAGGAGCTCCCAGAATGAGGCTGAAATCAGCAAAGAACTGCCTTAGGGGCTCCAACTCCCAATTTCTTTTTTTTTTTTTTGCAGTTTTAGATTCAGAGTTACTTTCACCTAGACTGGTTACCACCTAAGGCTACAGAACCCAGTCTATTCTGCTTTTTACCCATACCTGGTGGGAGAAGAAGAGGACTCCTACCTTTCCCAAGGGTATTAACACATAAGTGAATATAATGGATCCAACTGAAATTTGAACTCGCCTCTCTGAATATTGCTGCCACATCTTGTCTGGTGCATCTGTTATGTTTTTAAAGATACTTGATAAAATACAAAGAAGAGTCTGCAATGTTATCTGTCCTGAACTGGCATCTTGGCTTCAGTCACTTTCCCACCACCATAACATAGCTTCCCTATACATTTCTATATATATATATATATTTTCATAGTAATTGTTCTGATGAGCTTTCTTCTTTGGTACCTAGACTTTATGAATTTAAGTTCAGTACTAGATTGGCAGCTAGGTCTCATCATTTTACAATTGAAATAGCTAGCTGTAATTGTAAGATTTATGCTAACAGTTTCTTCTCTTGCATTTCTCACTTGTGAAGCTCTCTTCCAGTTTCTTGCTTCTCAATCAACTTTGATCTTAAAAAAATGCTAAAAATGTACTAATGTATCCCTCACTGATCCCAGTAAAAAAATAAAGCTAATTATATACTATACTAAATTTAATACAACCAACTTAATGACCAGCAATAAAACTTCTCCGTCAACTAATGTTTTGTAAAAGATCAAAATTGTATATCAATTTAAATGTCTTTTGGGTGATTGTATCTCTGACAAAAAAAAGTAAATATATATGTTGGTCTCACAGCAACATTATTGAGGAGACTTACATTATATATGTTGGATTCAAGCTCTATTGCACAACATTTAAAGGAACATTTCTGTCCATATTCACAATTTAGAGAAATATTAATTGTCAATACAAGTATACTCCACCATGAAAATAAAAACAAAAACTTAAAATTCTTGAAGCCATTTATATAAGAAAAATACAACCAACACTAAATAAGATTATGAGTATAGCAACAATATTTTAAAATGTCTATAACAGAAAAGTTTTAAAAAATTACAATTATAAGTACAATGTTTTTGAAATACTTAAATTGTAATTTTTTTTTTAAATTTACAAATATAAGTTACCTTCCTTAGATAATGCATATTTGTAAAAAAATTTCACAACTATCAATTAAACTAATTTTTTGTCTTATCAATTCACCCCTGAAGATGATCTTGTATGAGATTGACAGTACTTAGGAAAACAGAAGAACTGAAAAAAACTATGGTGCCTCCCTTAATGAGTTTAAAAATAATATTAAGAAACTGAGCCATGAATTTGAGAGGATTAAAATAAAAATAGACATAATATGTGTAGATTATTCAACCAAACATGCTTGAATTATATATATATATTATTAATATAAAGTCATGAATAGTTTTTATATACACTATTTAGACTAATTGGACTATTGTCCTCATCTTTGTTGCCATATTTATTACAACGTTTCGGCTGTTGTATGCTCCAAACTTCTTCAGGTGGTTGGAATGTCGAACTGAACCCTTTATTTCGCTCACTGGGGTAGACTGTTCTAGTTCTACGTGCCATGTTTTAATGGATGTCAGTTAACAGTTATCTCTTGTTAATTCCCCTCTTCAAGTTCTCCACTGCCTTAACTGGGTATTGAATTCACACTCTTTGGGTCCTGTTACTGGATCTAACACCTTTATCCACTGTGCCATGTGTCCTTGAGGTACATGGAACTAGAACAGTCTACCCCAGTGAGCGAAATAATGGGGTCAGTTTGACATTCCAACCACCTGAAGAAGGCCGGAGCATACAACGGCTGAAACGTTGTAATAAATATGGCAACTAAGATGAGGACAATAGTTCGAATAATGTAAATAGTGTACATAATACCTCATCTCAGAAATATAGATAGATAGTTTTTATATATGTACATGAAATCAGCTTTGTAGTAACAGTCTGCAAAAATGCTTCTGATACACCCTAATAAAATTAGAAAACACTCCTATAAAGTAAAGTATACATTGAACCAAAAACTTTGACTGCTTTAGGTTAGTAATATCTGGGTAATAAAAGAGTCGAAATAAAAAAAAAATAGATCCTGAAAATATAAAGGGAAAAGTTTTTATGAAGCCTGCCTTAGAATTTATCTGTGGCTACCTCAGTTAACAATATAAAAGGATTATCATGTACAAGGTTCATTGAAAGGTTCTGAAAAGAAAAAGAAAAAAAATATAAACTATTGTGCTTAAAGTTAAGAGCTATAAGTACTGAGCAATGAAAGAGTATAAGTCTAGTCCTGTATAAACATTAAACAATTGAAAATGTTTGAAAAGAAAGATTCCAAACTATCAACCTTGTGGAACATAGCTCAAAACTATAAACTTCTAGCAACCCAAAAATGAAAAAATGTTTGTCACAAGAAAAAGGTATATGCTTGGAATTTAATCTTGTGACCCTAACAGACTTGAAGCAACAGAAATGTGGTTCTATAAAAGGATGCTGAGAATACCATGAACTAAACATGTGAGCAATGAAGTTCTTGAGACAATGAAACAAAAAGGACACTTAACATTGGGAAGAGATAGTTGAAATTTCTAGAGTGCATAATGAAGAAAGAGGGCTTGGAAAATTTGATACTCACAGGACATTGAAGGCAAGAGGGATAGCGGAAAACTGCATAATCTACCTGGTGAGCTTGAGTGAATGCACGTTGAAATAGGGTTTGAGAGAGATAGCAAAAAGTTAAAATTTATTAAGAGATAAAAAGGAGAGGAAATTGTGGAGAGCCATGATCGCTAACGTTCTGAAGGCATATGTCACATAGAAGAAGAAGACCATGAGTCAAGCAATTTACTAAAAGAAATAAATACAACATGCCAATACCAAAAATTTCAAAAAGAAGACTATTTAGAATTTAACATTAATCCTTTCAGATACCAATTCAAAAAAACAGCTATTTACTAAGCTTAGTATAATCTGGTACAAGGCTACAATTGTTGAGTGCTTGGGAGACTAGCTAACATTTGTTCTATTGCAGATACTCACACTCAAGTATATTTATTATTTTATTAATGTTCATCCAATAGAGGGCTGAAGAGATACTGAAGGTAAACAGTTACTGAATAAGTTTTCTGTATGGATGCAGAAATAAATAAGTGCAGATTTTGAGGATATGTAGGATAGATAACAGCTGACCCTAGACTTGAAGAGGTTAAGATTGTAATAATCGGGGAAGCACCCTCACAGGAACCTGTTCCACAAAATAGCATTTCTCAGGAAGACACTGTCTGAGTGGAACTTTCTTATTATCAATGGAATATTAAGGGAATGAGAGTGGTTCACCTCAGAGTATATGACATGGCGGGTTTTAGCTGTAAAAGTCTGAACTGTTGGAATTAAGGATTGTAGCTTATCTGAACATTTGCCATGGAAATAGCAACAGAATAGCAATAGGCTTGCAATGTTTCGTCTGTAGGAAAGGTGTAGGGTTGAAAATAATTCATCACCTACAAGTCTGTGTAAACACTTTTGTACTCTGGATTTGGATTCAATTGAACAGCTCATTTAGTATATCTAGTGTATTAAAATTGAATTGCAAACCTCATAAATATGAATTTAATGCTTTAACCACCAAGCTAGTGTTGGTAATTCCTAGATGACAACTTCTTAATAAATTGAATTGTTGATTACTGACTGGCAGCAAGGAAATCAGGGATGAAAGCAGTCATTCAAATGGTTTGAAAGACCTTTTATCTAAAAATATCAAAAACCTTCTGCAAGTTTATATCATACTATTTAATAAATGAAATGAATGCTCAATAAAAAGAATAAAAAAAAAACATTTTTTTTTGTAATTTATACCCAGGAAGAAGTGACTCAATCAAAGAACCCTAGGGCTGGGCTAGTTACTGCTATTGCTGCTAGTTGGGTCTTTAAGGTAGAATAATATTATTATATTTACTCGTTTTTTTGACAGATTTCCCATTGATAAAATGACAAGTATATCACCTGGAAGTATTAGGTTGGTGCAAAAATAATGACATAATAATGTCGTTTATTGACATATTTTTAACGTCAAAAAACGACATTATTACGTCATTATTTTTGCACCAACCTAATATGATGCTGATGACAAATAGAACAGGAAATTAAAATCTTACCTGATTTTTATTAGCTTATTTGAATTCTTCATTTGAAATGCTGAATAACTTGCCTAATTGAAATGTTTGTTTGCTTTGCTCCATTGAGGATATAGACCATGGGTCACCAAACCTTTGATGTCAGTTCATCCAGCCCACCTTCACACTGTGCCACAAATGAGCTAAAATATAATTATTTGTATGGAATTATCAACAGATCATAGTTAAACTTACTATGTAGAAAAAATAAAATAAAATAAATGTAAGTAAAAATGCCAAAATTTGGCCAATATGATTTTGGCATCTGACAGTAATATAAGTTTTATGACAAATCAAGGAAGTAAAAAATTTGACAACTCTTGATATCCAAGCTCTTTTTGTGTAAGTATCTGCAATGAAGTTTCTAAGAAACTTGTTGAAAGAGAAGCACAGAGAAGGAAAACTTGAATTTTATCACTGCTTACCTAATGATGAGTTTTTAAAGTTGGCATCAGTGTTTCGAACAATTTATGCCTGTAAGCAAAATTTTTCAAAAATGAAGTCTGTAAAGTCAGCACATTGAACAAGGTTGACTGATGAACATTTGAAAACAATTCTTTTGGTTGGATGCACCAATTCCAAAGCAAATATTGATTACATCTTAAAAGGTAAACGCCAGTTTCACAAATTTTACTATCCTTTTTTGCTGCTTAGTTTGTGAGATTTCGATATGCGCACACTGGGTGTGATATAACTATTTTGTTGCTAATATCACTTCTTTGATAACTTTTTTGTAAATAAATATATGTTGTCTTTATTTTTTGTGTATTCAGTGTATTGTATTGAACAAAATTGTTATCCAGCCCACACTCGTCATTCTCTCAGTTATCTGGCCCTCTGTGAAAAAAGTTTGATGACCCCTGATATAGACAATGGCTATTTCAGTATTTCTGATGAGTCTACATTTCTTAGTCTAACTACCGCTTACTTTTATAACTAAGACCCACCATACCATATACACAAGGGTGAATCATCACCGTTCCCTTCATATTCCAATAGTAAGAACCAAATTTAATTTAGACAGCTTCTTCCCAAGAACTGCTGCATTGTGGATCAAACTCCCGGGAGGATGATTTTACAATCACTACAATCTTGACCTCTTCTAGTCTAGGGTTAACTGTTATCTTTCATGCATAGCCCCATGAACTTCACTTCTTGCCTTTTCTTACACTCATTCTCTACTTTGAGTGGCTTTTGAGACTTGTATTGGGTGAAAATTAGTATAAAGAAATTCTAATTATTACCTTTTTTTCGTATATTATCACTCTCTGCTGTCTAAGTGTTTTTAAAATTTTTTGCAAACCACCACAAACATGAGCCTCAAACCATAATAATTGAACTTAGTCACAAAACATGACTGTTTCAATTTTAGAACATGAACTTTGAACTAATGTGAATTATACCATGAACACACTTGCTTCTCCAGAAAGTCCACAAGCAAACTGAAGAACTCTGTCTTGTGCTCAGCTTAAGTATAACAAAGTCATTCACATGGACGGCAGAGGGATGCCACCAAATACTTGTCAGCTATTTCTACTGCCCATTGCAATGAACACATGCTAATTTCAGCCATTTGTCTTTGTTATACTAGAATAACTTTTACTTGTCAAGAACTGGAAATAAAATGACAAAAATTTACCCTATATATGTGTGTGTGTGTTTGTGTGTTTTATTATACAATATACACCCTGTCTGAAGTTATTAAGCAAATCATATAAAATTCAATAATTCAAATTTGGTTTGAAAAAAAATTGTCAAATTTTAAACAATCAATTTAGATGTCAAAACAAAGATGTTTTATTGAAGTTATTTGATGTATTCTAAAAAAACTGCTGTCTGAAGTTATTATGCAAAACCAAATAATCACATTTTACTTCAATAAAAAGCTAATAAAATCATCAAAAATTGATCAACACCTATAATAGAACAAATAACAAACACATATGATAAGTCTTTGGATCCTTTGCATTTTAATATAGTGACTCTTCTTTTCAATAACAGCCAATAATCTATTATCTATTGATTTTGTTAATTTTATTTTTACTTCAGCAGGTTCAATTTCCAACATGGTAGTTTTAATTGCTTCCCATTGGTCTGCTTTGATGTTATATTGTTTGCCACCTCCATATAATTTCATCTTCAAAATTGACCATAGATTTTCAGTTGGATTCAGATCAGGACTTATCTTCTCTCCTGTAAATCTTTTATGCTCAAAGAATTCCTGGATAAGCTTAGATACATGAAAAAGAGCATTGTTTGTATAAATACACACTTCACTTTGAGACTGTACCAAAGGAAGTCTTGTTTATAAAATCGCAGTAGTTAGCACTGTTCAATTTAACTGCTTCATTGAGTTTGAATGGTCCAATAATGGTTTGGTGGACGATTCCAGCCCATGTTATAGCACTACCACCACCTTGTTGCCTTGTTTTAGCTACAGGCACATCTGAATAGGATAAAATTCATCCTTTGGCCCATCCATCAGGTCCATCAAATGTCACTTCAGATTCATCCGTAAAAATCACTTTAGAAAAGTCAATTTTCATGTATTTCTTGGCCCAATTTTGACACTTTAAAATATTTGCTTCAGTGAGAGGAGTTTGCCTAGGAGATTTTTTTTATAGATCCCAATTCACAAAGTATTCTATGCCTTTTATCCTTCTTGACTCCCTCAATTCCAGCCTTTTCAAAGATCTGAGCACTCATTAAAAGTGGTTGTTTTTCTATAACTCGCTTTAGTTTGCATTCATTTCAAGGAAGCAAGTTCTTAAAGCTTTTACTTTTGCTTTGTGTTCTCAACTTATTTATATTTTCAACAGCCTTCTTTATCATTCAATGATCTCTGCAAAGCTCCTTTGATATCTCCAATGTTGACATTTTCTCAATCAATAACTTTGTTATTTTCTGTTTTTTAGCAGTTTTTAGATCCTTCCCTTTACCCATATTTCAACATATAGTATGGACAAAAAGAAAAAATAGTTTTTATTAGATTTCAGAGGTATTAAGCTAATATTAGTTTAATCTGCATAATAACTTCAGTCAGGCCATCTTTGTAAATTCCAAATATTTCAAAAACTAACCGTTAAAATGGCAGAAAATTTAATTAAATATTTTATTACGGGTGAAAATGGACAAATATTGGTTCAGAACTTTTTGAGTTATTGAGGTTTATTTGACTTACATAATAACTTCAGATAGGCTATATATATATATATATATATATATATATATATATAAGGTTGGTGCAAAAATAATGTCGGTTTTTGACGTTAAAAATACATCAAAAACCGATGTTATTTTTGCACCAACCTTATATGTGTGTGTGTGTGTGTGAGTTTATAGGCATAAAGATGCCTATATTAACATCTAATCCTCTTTAAGCCCCTTTACCCACTTAATAAAAGAATACATTTTTTTTTTTATTCTTTAAACCAAATAACCCATTGTTATCTTTACTTGTAACCCCATAACCTACTGCTGTGACCAAAGTTTTTTTTTTTTTCACTTTGCTGAGGCCACCCCAAACACCAATCCTGTTAATTACTGACCATTACAATGCTTGCAAGCTCATTGTATCTTGACCTATCTTGACCAATACAAAGTTGGCTTCAGATATCAAACAGAGAATTCCAGTACTTCTGATGAGTCATAGCTTGCAAAGTAGCAGCACTCTTGGCAAAACTTTTACTTCTTGAACTACATTTCAAGAGTTGAAGTCTTTTAATGCACTTCTGTTAGTCATCAAATGCAAAAAAGAAAAAAAAATCTACTTCTCTTTTGATATTACTGGTCCACCCCAATCTTTTGCTCATAATATCATCATAAAAATCTCCTTTTTTAAATCTCGAGAATCTGGTTTAGCTTATTTAGTTAACATGCTGTTTTTTTAACTTGGTGTCTGTATCAGAATCGTTTAGCTTATTTAGTTAACATGCTGTTTTTTTAACTTGGTGTCTGTATCAGAATCATTTAGCTTATTTAGTTAACATGCTGTTTTTTTTTTAACTTGGTGTCTGTATCAGAATCGTTTAGCTTATTTAGTTAACATGCTGTTTTTTTAACTTGGTGTCTGTATCAGAATCGTTTAGCTTATTTAGTTAACATGCTGTTTTTTTAACTTGGTGTCTGTATCAGAATCGTTTAGCTTATTTAGTTAACATGCTGTTTTTTTTTTAACTTGGTGTCTGTATCAGAATCGTTTAGCTTATTTAGTTAACATGCTGTTTTTTTAACTTGGTGTCTGTATCAGAATCGTTTAGCTTAGTACAGCAAGAGGCCAAATGGTGGGAAATGGAAATAGAAAGAAGGTTTAAAAAAAGAGAAACTGCCTGCTTTGGAAATCATCATTCAAAATTCTAGCTTTTATCAGGTTGGTTGGTTGGTTGTTTTGTTTTATGGCATATCAACCTCAGTGGGTCATTTAATGCCAACAAAATTTTTGAAATTGATTCATAGCGATAGTTTGGTAACATATATATTTGAACCATTTTTCAATGACTCATATTTTTGAGTAATAGTTTTTTTCTTCAAAAATTTATCTCTGGTATTAATTTTTTTGCAAAGTATTTCTGGTATTAAAACAAATTTTTACATTTTTATGATGCTTTTTACCTCAGTTTCAGGGTTAACTATTTGCCCATAGCTAGGACCCTAACAGGTCCTACCACCCCAGATCAGGGTGAACTTGGAAACACCAGCAATTAAGAGGTGGTTCCATGCTCCTCAAAACCTCCTTATCAGAGGCCTTGCTGTTGGACATAGTTTATCGTCTTACCCTGGACGCAGATGTAGTTTATTGTCATGTCCTTTGGTAATTGTAAAATATGTGCAACTATCTCAGCCACAAAGGAAACCCCCTTACTATTTATTTATCCTGACAGGAGCATCTCAATAGAGCACAATGAAATATTTTTTAATCATTTCACCCCAAACAAGGCAATAAAGCCATTAAGATTATTGAGCATGAAAGAATAAGAAAAAGAAAAAACATTATTAAGGAATGAGAACAATAAAGGAGGAGGAATCAAGAATATTTTTGATAACAATTGAAATTGCATTAAAATTTTTGAAGGTCAAAGTTTGCTGGAAATCAAGAAGCAGGAAGAGAGTTCCACAGGCAAAATGTGAAAGAAGAAACTGTTAGCAAAGAACTTATGGAAGAAAAATTCAAATACACAGAATTGTTTTGGAAAACAACTAATATATAATAATCATTCAAAACTGAATAGCACAAAACTGCTTAAAAAGAAAAATTATTTCCTTATTTACCTATCAAAAAACTTATAAATACTTTAGAGAAATCCTTTATACCTTAAAAAATTCAGTATGATATCTAATTTTTGTTTTTATATTCTTATGAAAATTTCCTCAGACAGCTCTCATTATTGTCCACACAACCTCTTATAGCATCCATATTTGTTTTATCATACAATATATATGCCTCTGTGTGTGTATGTAGTTACAGATACAAATATAGGGTATCCATAAAGTTCATGTGCACTTTAAAAATTTTATAACTTTATTTGTATTTGCGATAGAAATAATCTGTAAAAAATGTTATAAAGTTTAATGTACCTAGTTTTAAATATAGCTAAAATAACTAATGTGATTTCAGGAATTACTGTAAATCAGTTGGCAAATGTTTTCCGTGAACTGCAAAATCGTATTACCCTTTGTATTGCTAATGATGGAGGACATGTAGAAACTTAAATAAAATTTCAATAAAACCTTAAAAAATATAGATTTACTTCTTTCTAATCCTTTTTACAAATTATTTCTATCGCAAATACAAATAAAGTTATAAATTTTTTAAAGTGCACATGAACTTTATGGACACGCTGTATATCTAAATCCACATTTAATAATCTCTTTAAGCCCCTTTATGCACTTAATAAAAGACTAAATTTTGTATATTTTAGAAAAAAAGTTAGTCATAGTTATCTTTGCCCATAACTCCATAACCAACTGCTGTTTTTTTGTGAAGACAAATTTTTCATTTTTTTCCATAGAAAAATCGCCCAGGGAATTAAAGCATTGGCTCATGAATTTAATGACATAGTTATTGTGAGTTCAATCCTTGGACCAAGAAGTACAGGCATAGACTCAGGCGAAACAGAGGGAACAATACTGAGCAATACTAAATAAAAACAAGAGAAGATATCCCCAGATATGGAGTGCAAAATGTGCAAAAGCAAGCTGCCCCTGTAGATTAAATAAAGATTTCAGGTTGAAATTATCTGAAGGTTATCTCAAGCAACAAGACACATGCAGAAGGCTGAAGAGCTCAACAGCCAGAATGCTGTGATGATAACAACAAAGATGAGGATATTAATCTGAATGTAAATAATAATTGTTGCTTGTTCATCATATATATATAAATCTTCTTAAGGAGAAAACCTTATCTAAATTTTACTGTATATATTTGTAAGATATGTAATTTATTTCACAATCTGTTCATAAATGGTAAAGATACTCAGTGAAATTTTTACAGGTTTTGTTTGTATTCATAACACAAATCAAAACAGCATAAGAGATATTTCTGCAAGCCAAGTAAATCTATACAATGTTTTGGTTTTTATTTATTATTTATCTATGTTATTAAAACTGACTTTCACATTAGGATTTCAAAACTTAATTATTTTTTATCTGAATTATTTTTTTTTTTTAATTTTGAAAAATTCCTGTAGTTTCCAAACAAAAATAGTTTTGACAAAAAATAATCAAAGTATAAAATTCAGCAAATATTTTTATTGTTTTAATGACATTGTTTTAAAGATTTTGATTTGCTGTAATCTGTTATAACTCAACTGTTACAATAAGGCACTTATACTTTATAAAAAATTGTTCAAGTCACAGCCAATGAGATGGTACTTAATATCAAATTGTTCACTGATTCATTGTTATACAAGGAGGCTCTGAACAGTTCTAGGCCTAACCAAAATGCCCTTCTAAAAAAATTCTGGTCATTTGGTTAGATTTTGGGAAGTAGGCCAAGAAATTTTTAGCACTCCTTTGTAAATTATAATACTCCATATACAAACAGGATTAACTAGAAGGACCCATGAAAATGTTACAGTTTTCCTATTTTAATATTCTGATGAATCTTAATACTTAAGTTAATGATTAGGTAAGCTCATGACAATTTCTAGGACAATAAAATATCCATAGAAATTCCCTGTTGCATCGTTAAATACTTGAGCTTAATAACTTTAACAAAATGTTGCAATAGCAATCATAAATTAAAATATGAATACTGATCATTAGTTTAAGAAGTGGGTACAAATGAAAATATTTGAAATTGACAACTTTTTCCATTTCACCAAAACAGAAATTAAACATATCTTCCCTTCTTTCTTTTATTAATTTTCTGACTGAAACCAAATGTCTCTGATATCTGATTTGTATTTTGTTTATCAAAATGGAATAGTCCATTATTTATGAGGTATTGGTAGGAGATATTAAAGACGTCTATCTTCCCTTATTTCTTTCTTTCTTTTCTTTCATTTTCTCACTGAAATCAAATAATGTCTTTTCCCATCTTTTCACATGATCAAAATGGAATAGTCCATTATTTATGAGGTATTGGCAGGGTATAATAGTCATCCAAACTAATGAAGGAAGGGACAATTATAATTATAATAATTATAATAAGATATGTATGTATATAAATTGCATTTGATGCTGATGCTTTCTGAACTTTTAGGGAGTGTAGAATTACTCTCAGACCAGGTGATAATACCTTCCATCTATGAAAAACCAGGTCAGTTACCCACACAACTCACTGGAAGAGATAGACCTCTAGTCTTGTTACTGCATCTGTCTCGAATAAGGGAGTCTTTGACATAAAACCTGTGACTTCAATTGTATCCAATGCTGTAAATTAGTTATTCTTTATGGGCAAATATTATCACTGTTCAGAGAGTGGGATTGCTTCCAATCAAGGCTTTTTCTCATTTAAAAAATTTTCAAGCACAGGCATTGTTTGCTAGCAGTACCATAATCACAAAATCTGTGTGCATTCAAAATTGATATTTATTGTATGTAAAATATAATTATGGCACTAGGCTAAAAAGGGGAAAGGGGTGTGAGGTTGGTCTTCACTAACTATCTTATACCTAGCTAATCCGATTCAAGACCCATTCATTTGTTACAATTTGCACATTCACCACAAAAACTCATCCATCACCAATCAATCCTCCATACACCATAATACCGCATCCTCTCAAGGGGGACCTACAAAATGCACCTGTGATTTAAAAATTTAATGATAAAAAAAATATATATATATAGAATTTTTTTTTTTTTTTCAAAGTCAATGAAAGTTAATAAATGAAATACACAGGAGCAAGGACTTTGAAACTGTTATACTCTACTACAAACTAGATCTCCTTCCGATTCAAAAGCTCTCAGCCTGATGTGAACAATAAGAAAACAAAACTAAAAATTAAAAAAAGTCACTCTCTATGCAGGTGCCCCAAACATCACAATGGACTCACAAAACAAATTCTCCAAAAAAACAAAATATAATATAAAAGGAGCCAATCACAAACATTGCTGCTAAAGTAAAAATCCTGATAAAAAAACCATGATCCACCACATCTGCTTTTAAGAATAACTCTCACAACACTGTTAGCAGACTGTTACCATCACTAGCAGTGACTTTGGTCAACTGACCAGACACAAGCATCAACTCCATGACTTTACGACTCTCCCTATCCTCCAGGTCACTTCCCTCACCCACAGAGAGACCTTCAACCTTGATCCTCTATATTTTTAATACAAAGAATTTTATCTTAACAATTTTTGTATTCTTTTCTTTAAAAAAAAAACAGTACTTGTTGTTTTGTTTCTTCTCCCATGCTACCAAACACACATTTAGAACAAAACTATATGTGAAAGGATCTGGTTTAGTAGGTATCCAAGAGGATTATAGCTCAAACCCGATTGCCATCATGCTACTGTGAGAAAGTGTAAACCAATGAATTTTACTTCTTGGGGTATCAGAACTTTGTTAGACTTATTTAGAACTAAGATGCAGTGAGTGCAGTTTAGTTTGCTATTATAAATCAGGTCTAAAAAGTCACCAAAGGAGTCACCATCATGGAATTGCTGTTGACAATGCCATGTGGGATGCTATTACGCATAGTAAATGCAGCAAGGAGTGTAAAAGTGTTGGTGGGTTGAAGTGACACTCACAAATCCAAGGTAGTGTTTTCCCCGTTGTTGGAGATAAGTAACATTAGTGGCAGAGAGTATAAGTTTCTGACTGGGCTTAAAAGTTACATTTATGCTACACACTGTGGAATTTTGGGATATCAAGAGATAGTTCCTATCTCATTTCTGGGTAAAACCATCTTGTAGGTATGTATGTATTAGATCATACAGAGTATATATGTATGTATGCAAGTAAATTGCTGAGAGTGGAATCACTTTATAAGGAGGGATGAAACATGTTTGAGGATAAATGTTTCAAGTATGCTCAGGTCAAGCATAATCTCTGAAGAGGCATTTGCTGATTTGCCAGCTAATACGTAGTCTTGAAAATGTGGTGTGTGTGTATGTTGTCAAGAGCAGATTATGTAAACCATCTGAAAGGTCGTCATAACAACCAGAAGCAAGCCAACTATGCCAACCTGCCTCATCGTCCTGCTAACAATATCTGTTGTTTGCAATCAGTTTTGCAGATCATCATATGGATGGAGAAAGTACATGGTCTTACACAGGAGAGTTGTAGGGCATGTAGATCCAATCAACCCAATTGAGGATACATGGTTTGTCCATCATATATGTATGATACCTATAAAATTGAATGCTGGTCTCAAGTGTCATCTTAGGGGCCATGGATGCTAAAACAAAATGAATGCCATTACAAGTGATGCAAAGGGTGAGGAGGCAGCTCTCATATGAGTAAGATGTGACAATCACCATGTATGTATTTACCATATATTTATTGATCATGAAGTGATTATTTGGTCATGGTGAAGAATTGGATCCCCAAGCAGTTTTGGTACAGTGTTTTAACCAAGGGAAACAGCCCCAGTACAGTAATCAAACTGAGGTTCAAAGACTGAATCAAGAATACACTGGAGAAGGCTAAAATCTTTTGAGAAAACTTCATTTTAGATCATTCATCCTGGTGGGGTGCAGTGCATGATGGCAAAATAGAATTTGAACAGAATTGTATCAAGCCTGAAAATCTGAAGAAAAATGTTTGTAAGTATCTTGATTGTTAATCTCTCTATAGCCTATTCCACTTGGCATCACCAAAAATGCCGTTCTATTTACCGTAAATTGTGACATACAAATCAAGTTTTCAAGCCTAAAATTTTATTCCAAAATTAGTTGTCAGCTTATATAGCACAGGTTATCATACTGTAGCGTAACTTCATTTACTGGTAGACCTAAATTTTGAGCTACTGGTAATCCTACCGTATGTTTGGGGGTCAACCTATATGGTAGGTATAGGTTTAACTTAAAATTTTAAGCTAAAAATCTTGAGGTCAACTTGTATGCCAGATTGAATATACCTCAATTTACAGTAAGTCTATAAAAGTGCAAGCATTCCTTCTTTCTCTTTTATTTCTTGCTCCAAGATATAGTAGTTCATAGATGAGAATGCCCACTGAAGTGCGTTTGTTTCCTTGGTCTACTGACTATGGAACTCTGATACACACACGTGTGTATCACACACACTTGTTTTGCATACACACAAACAAGCACATTCATATAATTCCTTTCATTAATAACATTCATTAATTGTCATATGTTTTAAATTCCATGTTTTGCGTGTCATACTTTTACCCAGACTCACATGAGTCCCCTGAATATTGTATGCAGGACAAATGTTCCAGGATCCCATACATATTTACTGGAAAACATTCACACCTGACAACAATGGTGGTAACTCCCATAACAGATCTAGCATGTAATGAATGTGGTTACATCTAAGAAGGGGGTAAGCCTAAAAAAATCACCAAAGAAACTACATGCAGAAAGGAGTCTTTACTTACATGTTATACAACATTTCTACTTGCGGTAAGTGTTGACTAAAACATTGTATCAATGTTTGCCAAAATATTACTGTAACATCCACTGCAAGAGGTGCCCAACATCTCCACATCTACATAAGAGAAGTCCCTAGCAGGAGTAAAAAGGCAACATCTGTACTGCCCATATCTGAGTATCAATCAAGCAGTGACATTACTCAAAACTGAGTCACAGCCATCAGTTATTTATGAATGTATCTCTCTATAATATATCTATATCTCTAGACATGAATTCCTCATTATTCCTTTTATTTCAAATTAATATTTTTGTATCATTTATATTTCATAGAAAGATAAAACTTTGGAAGCCATATTTTTGTATGCTAGCATATAATTATTAGTATCAACATTCTCTCCTCAGTCCCTCTTTCTCTCTCTCAGACTCACAAACACTACAAAATGAGCATATATTCTAGATATGTTCACCTATTGCCTGGGTCATACTTGTCCCTGGTCTTTTGAAGTAGAGTAGAGCTTTATCTCTTCTTTCCCATTTAGGACTGGATTTCTGGTTCCTTTTTTGTCTTTTTCATTCTCTTTCACTCACAGTAAACCTTTGCATCTTGGAGGCATTATCACCTTTCTCAGGGGGTGAATTGAATAATAAAAAAACAGGATTTGTTTTCTTAATTGCTGGTTATTGTGGTTATTTTGTATATAATATATTTTCTAATCAAGGATTGGCATTGCCAAAGAAAATTTTATTTAATATATTTTCTAACCAAGGATTGGCAAGCCAAAGAAAATTTTATTAAAAACAATAGTTATCTTCAATCACATCAATATTAGATTATTTCTGGTCCTGAGGTTAAATTCCAGTATTTTTCTGCCTTCTTGCTCTTGTTCTGAAATAAAACTTTCAGATATCATACACACCTAGTAGGTGTGACTAATGATTTTAACAAACATGCAAGGTGGGTAGAATTTCTCTTTCCAACCAGGTAGAAAATTTGTCTTCTGAATTAATTAATGATGCAAAAATTGTTCCACTACCAATAAATACATTAAAGTTATAATGACACACACACACACATATATATATATATATATATATATATACACACAAACTATATATATGTATAGTATATGTATATATGTATGTGTGTGTGTATATATATATATATATATATATATATATATATATATAGTGTATAAAGAACCTCCTACCACTAGAACTTTGTTCTACTATCAATGAGCTGACTGGGACGCGTTCCGTGATTTCCTCCGCGATGTCCCCTGGGATGGAGTCTTTACACTCCCCGTCCAAGAATGTGCTTCTGAGGTCTCATCCTGGGTTAAAGCTGGAATCGACGCTTTCATCCCATCAAGGAAATATAGGGTCAAGTCGCGTTCCTCCCCCTGGTTCTCCACTGCTTGCTCAGCCGCCATCGCCCATAGGAACCACTACTTCCACCTATTCCGTAGCGACATGTCTGACTGCAATAGATGTCTCTTATCTGCTGCCCGTAATGAGTGTAAGCGTGTCCTCAACGATGCTAAGTCACTATTTGCGGCTCGGATGAAGGAGTGTATTGCATCTTGCAAATTTGGCTCCAAAGATTATTGGCGTCTCTGCAAGAGCGTATTGAACAATTGCGAACCCTCTATACCTCCTTTATTCAACCAGTTCGAAGTCCTGACCTCCTCTACTGACAAGGCTGAATGCTTTGCTCGGAAATTTTCATTCAACTCGATGCTTGACTCTTCCGGAGGACCCATAACCGACTTCCCTCTTAGAACTGGGGCTTTATTGAGTGGGTTAAACATAATGCCCAGTACCAAAGATGCGGTTATCTCCAATTTAGACCCCAACAAGGCTAGTGGTAGAGACGGGATACCAGCCATTGATTTGAAGAAATACGCGCCTGAATTGGCGCCCGCCCTTTCTAAACTATACAACTACTGCCACAAGGAATCTTTTCCTGACTGCTGGAAGTCCTCTTCAATTGTTCCTGCCTTCAAGAACTCCGGTGACCCCTCTGACCCTTCCAACTACCGTCTTATCAGTCTCCTTCCCCTCTTCAGCAAAGTCTTCGAAGCCCTAATCAATACCGAGGTGGTTAACCACCTCACATCCCATAATCTGCTCTCAGACAAGCAATATGGTTTCCGCTTTGCTCGATCTACAGCTGATGTGCTTACTGCCATCACTGAAAACTGTATAGCGAGCTCTTCAAAATAACAGGGAAGCCCGTGCCGTGGCACGAGACATCTCCAAAGCATTTGATAGGGTTTGGCATGCCAGCCTTCTTCACAAGCTCCAGGGTTATGGCATTACGGGTCGATTGTATAACCTAATACAATCATTCCTGTCAAACCATGAATTGAAGGTCGTTCTCAATGGTTTCTCATACAGTTCCTATCCCACGAACGCAGGTATTTCTCAAGGCTCCATCCTAGGCCCCACTCTATTCCTTATCTACATAAATGACCTTCCCGACACCATAAATGGATGACACCACAATTTATTCCTGCCTCAAAAACAAATCTAGTGTCACTGACAAAACTAACCTGGCCGGGCGTCTCGAAAAGGACCTCCAATCGTTTGTGAACTGGGGCAAGAATTGACTGATCAACTTCAACGCTTCTAAAACAAAACTGCTCTCTATTAATCACTGCAGAGATCCTTCCCTGCCCTCCATTAGAATGTCTGATGCTTAACTTCTCGAGAGCAACTCTCTGCGGCTGCTCGGTCGCATGTTGACTGCTGACCTGAGATGGAATAAATACATTGAGTCAATTGCTTCATCCACCGCAAGGAAAGTTGGCTCCCTGTGCCACGCCAGGAAATATATATATATATATATATATTGTGTGTGTGTATATATATATATATATATATATATATATATATATATATAGTGTGTGTGTGTGTATATGTATATATATATATATATATATATAGTGTGTGTGTGTGTGTATATGTATATATATATATATATATATACTGTGTGTGTGTATATATATATAGTGTGTGTGTATATATATATATATATATATAGTGTGTGTGTTTGTGTGTATATATATATATATATATATATATTGTGTGTGTATATATATATATATATACACATATATATTGTGTGTGTATATATGTATATATATATATATATATATATATATTGTGTGTGTATATATATATATATATACACATATATATTGTGTGTGTATATATGTATATATATATATATATATATATATATATATATTGTGTGTGTATATATATATATACACATATATATTGTGTGTGTATATATATATATATATATACACATATATATTGTGTGTGTATATATGTATATATATACATATATATATATATATATATATTGTGTGTGTATATATATATATATATATATACATATATATATATATATATATATTGTGTGTGTATATATATATATATATATATATATATATTGTGTGTGTGTGTATATATATATATATATATATATATATATATATATATATTGTGTGTGTGTAAATATATATATATATATATATATATATAGTCTGTGTGTGTGTATATATATATACACACACACACACACACTATATATATATATATATATATATATATATATATATATATATATATAGTTTTAAGGTGTGCTATATTTATGGGATAAAGTGCTCAATATCAGAGATAGAGCATATTTAAGTGTAAATATAAACATGAACATTGAAGTCTATACTCAGAGGCTGCAGGCTGTTTCATGCTAAATGCAATTGCAAGTGGCCTATATATATTCATTTTTGTTGAACAAAAATTATTTTCAAGTGTCAACATAAAAATAGATTTAAATTACCCTAAAAACATTTAATCAACAGATAATGCAGTTGTGAATTTGGTTTTTAATTGTATATGTGTACAAGCATATATATGTACATGTGTTTGTATGTATATATGCATGTGTTTATGTATTTGTATGTGTTTGTTGCACATGTATATATGAGTCCATAGATGTATTTAATTATTTATGTGATTATCATGCAGATGCTCACACCATATATATTTTTTATTATCTTTACCAATATTTATTATTATTTTTATTATTACTATATTATATATTTTATTCCTGTTTCATTTAATAATTTTTATTTTTATTTTTTACTATTATTCTAATTATCATTTTTATTATTATCATTAACATTTATTATTATTATTAGTTATATACCTTTTATATATTTGATATATATATAGATATATATGTGCATGTTTGTGTTTTGTATATATATATATATATATGTATGTGTGTATAGGTAGTAATATATGTATGTGTGTATGTAAATATGTGTGTGCGCCTGTGTATATTCTTGTTTTATACATATATATTGTTGTAACATAGGGAAGGTTACTGAGTAGAATAATCAAATGAATGTTGGTAATGAATGATAATACATAGGACAAGAACAACACACATAAGATTCGCCAGTGGCGCGGAGATGAATTAAACTGCTAGGATTGAGTCAAGTGAATTCCACAATGAATGTCCAACTGCAGACCAACATACAGTATTTACTACTGTATTCATGTGAATAGGAATATACCAATTATTGTCCATAGGTATGCTACAACATATATATATTATGTGTGTATGTGTGTGTGTGTGTGTGTGGGTTTATCTTTTAATTTTTAGGTTTATAATAATATATAATTTTCTAATATAACACATTTTTCTGTGAATTTTATTTGACACTTTATTGTAGATCTGTTTTAAAATTAACGTTCCTATCTCTTTACCTTCCCTGATGCTTTACATTAACTTTTTCTTCTGTCCTCTCTTTTCATAATGTACACCCACAAACAAAACTTTTCTAGGTCAATTTACTTTTGCTATTGTTTTATCCTGTATTTTTT
>OZ010596.1:96588256-96750756 GCA_963932145.1 Acanthosepion lycidas
CATGTTTTTCTAATCTTCATCAGAAATGAAACATGGAAGAGAAAGTTATGGTATTTTTTTAGTTTTGCATTATTTGTTTTTCATTGGTTAAGTAGGCCTCAGATATATTTGTCTTGTCTGGTAGTCTTCACGCGTATAGTTCTTCTTTGATTGTGCATTGTAATTCTAGTTGGTCTATGCAGGATTTGGTTGATAATGTATGTTTTCTTTCATTCCCACAGAAAACATCTGTCAATCAATATATGAATACTACCAGACAGAAATGAAATGTCCACTAGACACAAAAAAAAAAGAGAAAAAAGCCAACAATTTCAGACATTAAAAATATTCACCTATTAATACCAGGTGACATGTTTCAATTAATAATGAAAAGTTGTTCAGTTCAGCCCAGTAATATATACTGTAGTGTTCATGAAGAAAAACTTTTAAAATCTGTAGAAATTAAGATTTGTTGAAATGAACAAATTAGGCAGATTCAAATTACAACAAACACTTTATTGGAACATATTCTATTTCTATAAATCAGTTTCAGGTGAAGCAAAAACGTCTTTTTATTGAAAATTATTTACAAGATAAAATATGTCTGTTGAGTAGATACCAACTTAAAATTTAATTAACCTATGATTTAAAACATATATCAAATTATTAATCTGCTAAGTTTCAGCTTTTAAGCATGTATAATTATTAGAAATTTTATACTCTTCAAGTGACACACATTCAAATAGAGTGAAGCATTTTTCAGCTAAATATTTGGGTGTATTGCTGTGTTCATTACTATGTCCGCATTCCATGTATAGATAAAAGACATATATAAAACAAAGATTGTATTTCACAATAATTACATCAACTAGAGTAATTCTAGAAGATATCATTTTTGAGACAAACTGACTTTGTAATTGAAGTGCTCAATATTAAAAAATAGAATAATAATAATAACTAATAATATTTAAGTAATTTTCATAGTTTTGTGATTTCCAACTGGATAGAAAAATTGTCTTTTGACATAAATAACGGAGTAAAAATTATTGCACTACCAATAAATATATGAAAGTTTTGCAATTCTTAAGTTAATGATTGAATAAGTTCCTTGTGAGTTCCATGACTATAAAATATCCATGAAAATTCCCCTATTACTTTACTAAATATTTGATCTTAAAGTTGTTAAAATCAAATATTAAATCAAATAAATTATTGCAATAAATCATAAGTATGAAGGCAAGTTATTATTTAAAGAAGTAAGAGGATACAAATGGAAAGATTTGAAAGTGACAAGTTTTTCCATTTCACTGAAGACTTTTACTTTAAAGACATAAAAGTGTCATTGCCTCCTTCATCTTCTATTTTTTTCTTTCTTTTATCCAATGAACCCAAACAGTATCTCTGATATAACTTTTCTGTCTTTCTTCATGATCAAATCAGAATAGTTCATTATTTACAAAGTATTGGCAAGGTATCATACACATACTAACAAAGGAACAAGCAGAATAATAATATGATCAATAAAATTAAATAGGTTCACTTATCCTGTCTCTACTCTGAGTTTTATCCGTCTGTCTCTTCTACAAGTATTTTCATGGCAACTGTTCCGATGAGCTACTTTCGCTGGTTCCTAGACTGCATGAATTTAAGCGAGCTACCAGGCTGGTATCTCAGTCTCACCCTTTCACTGTCAAAATGGTTAAATGTAACAGTCTCAAACAGTTTCTTCTCTCGTACTTCCTGTCTGTGGAACTCCCTTCCACTTACTTGCTTCCCCAATGACTATAAACTTCAAATATTCAAGTGTAATGTCAATCGATATCTGACACCCTGAGCTTGTTCCCTGTCCTTCTCTGTATCCTTCCCTCAAACACACCTCTTTACTCTTGTTGTCAATCCTCTGTAACCCATTGCGTGCTAGTGGCACTCTCACCTTACCTGGAATGAATTGCTTCTAAAAAAAAAAAAAAAAAAAGAAATTACATCCACTCTTCAGGAGATTTGATAGTAAAATTCCAAAATTCTCTTGTAGAGTGGCTGCAATTCTGTGAAACTCAGAGTAAAGACAAGATAAGCCAATATATTTCATTTTATTTATTATTATTATTATTATTATTATTATTATTGTATAAAATTTTCAGAAATGTCTATTCTATCTCATGATTACAGTTAAAACATACAATGTGACCCTTGCCCAAGCATTCCACTGACTGACCAGTGATTACCCAACATTAGATTCTTGATCAAGTCAGTGTATACCAAAAAGTGAGAAAGGACCTGCTGCATGCTCACAAAATCACAAAATAGCAAGATGAAAACAAACAGCATGTCAAGGAATAAGAATACAAACCCTGTTTCTCATATTGTAAAATAGATGTTTTATTCAGGGCATTGCCTGCTCATCAGGGTTGGTAGGTAGGTAATACTCAGGACAATATCTGCTATGTTGGTCTAACAGCTCAGCTCTTTTCCATACCAACTTCTCACCCATGAACTCCTTCCAATGTGGTGGATGGCAATATAAATGTCCTTGGAATCACATGACTGACAAGTCCATCCCACACCAAGGCTATACCAGAACTCTCTCCAATCTCAAGCATGACTGTTACCAGCACCTGGATATACTCTATTTCCAGTTTTGTTGCCACTTGATCTCAAAAAAACCCTCATCCACTTCTTTATTTCCATATTACCTTTGGTAAAAGTGACTGCCACTTAGAAGACAAAACGTCAAAAAGGAACCATCTGCTGGATCTCAAACAGAAACACTTGAGATTGAGATAAAATCCTCTCTTCCCTGGCTGTTGTGATACTATGAGCCCCCATGTAGAAACATAGGGGTTCATAGTATTACATCAGCCATATCATGTTGAAACGCCAGTTCTCATCTGATCACTGAAGTTAAGTAACATTGAGCCTGGTCAGTATCTAGATGGGTAACTGCTCAGGAATACCAATTGTTGTAAGCTTTGATGTGCAAATGGTGTGATTAATAATGGTTTGGAATGAGAAATTGGAGAGCCAAATTCAAATTCCTGTAGAGTTCATTATATTCACTTATCTACAAATTCCCTTGGGAAAGGTATGAATCCATCTCTTCTCCTGCCAGCTATGGGTTAAATAGCATGACAGATTGGGACCTATAGCCTTGGTTGGTAACCAGTCTATCACAGAAAGTAATGGCAGCCTACTGCAAGGATTTTTCTGGCAAGTCAGTCATGAATTGAAAAGAGATATAATCGCCCAACCATGCATACACCTAAGGAAGGAAGGATCTTGTAAGATAATGCAAGTGCCCTGATTGGTTTGATTCACTCTTGCCAAGAACATCTAAAATGACTCGGTAATCTGATACTTGAATATCAATCTCATCCACAACTGGTGCCTGGAGTGCAAACTTGACTTTGTCATTTTTGCACCTTACATTGCCTTCTATCCTTCACCTGATGGTTACACTTGTCCACATTATATATATATATATATATATATATATATATATATATATATATATTCTTTTTATTGATACAAATGTTTCAGTAAATGCTCTGTTTATAATAAACAGTATTAAACAACATTTACTGGCCTGAATGTCGAGAAATTTTCATAGAAAATATTCGTCCTCCGACAGGAATCGAACCTGTATCTATGAACCGTCATATAGCCTGACATGCCTTTAACTGATTTGGCCACAGAGAATCGTTCAGTTAGCAAGGTCGATTTTACTGCTTTTAAACTACAATCTTCCATGATTCTCTCACATACATTCATATCTGCTCATGGCGTATCCAAGTGTAAACAAATGATATCACACATTATGAAATGGACAAAGTCCGACAATTATTTTAAGACAATTTTATGATTATACATTCTTTTTATAGATACAAATATTTAAGTAAATGTTCTGTTTATAATAATATGTGTGTGGGGCCTCTTGTTTCTGAGTATGCGTGTCTGTTAGTATAGCTAACTAATCCCTATTGCAGATACCTGCTCAGGTGCACTCATAGTTTATACTGTAACTATACTGAGCAGACAGTTACCTTGTGTGAACATACTGGCCTTGTTCAAACTGGTGATCACAACAGATATTCTTTTTCTTTTTTTCTGAAAATCTTTATTCAATATTTAAACCATATCTGATAATGACACAAGACTATAATCTAAATTAACTGATATATCAGTGCTGATGATACTGCCATATTTATTTATTTTTATATCTCAATAAAACTAAAATAGATGTAATTCATTATTATTTTATTTATCCATTATATCATTATGATATATAAATATTATATTTCTTATTATTTAAATATTAGTTTTATATATATATATATATATATATATATATATATATATATATATATATATATTTAAAAAATTATAATATTTTGATAATTTTGTTTAATTATATGAATAAAGTAATGGTTATATACAATAATCCTGCTCCTATGTCGTCTATTATACAAGCAGCCAACCTGATATAGACAGCCAGTTCTGATTGGCTAAAACAAAATATCTATTTTGTTTCTGTTTTAGATATATTATATTTTTAGTTATTATTAAAGATTTTGCATATTTTCTTTCTGTAATAATAACTATATCTATCTGAAATCTAAAACCATTTAGTTTACTATTCATTTAATAAAACTTACTACCCATTTAGTAATAGTGAGACCACAAGTTATAGAAACTGTTAAAAATAGGAAAACATAGTATTTTATAAAATATATCATGATATATATATATATATATATAATTTTTAATTTAATATATTATCATATTTCTACAATGGGAAATCGGTTTTACAGTAAACTGGGGAATCACGTTATATGTGAAAATATATTCAATTTGTTTTTAAACAATAAGTAACTGCATTTTCCTTATAATAAATGCAGTTTTTAACTAATATTTGTGTATCACACATTTAAAAAAAAAAAAGAAAAAAAAAAAGAAAGGAAATTAAATCCAGCTGTGGAATGAGTAGCCATGATCAAATGCAAAATAAACTATTCAACAAACAGAATTAACAAAGTTTGCAATAAAATGATAAAGGAACAGGGCAAAAATGAAATAATATCAAGTAAACGATAGATGCAAAGCAAATTAACAGGTAAGAAGGCAAAAAATTCACAAAATGAAGAATTAGCATTGATACACAAAAGCAAGATCAGACAAGCAAACATGGTGGTCTGTCTTCTAGACAAAGCAGATCTGGATTGAGTCATGTTGAACTGTAAGCTGGTCTATTTTATTGGATAAGAAAAATATCCCAGCATGCATTTGTGGACTTCTGCCTATAAAAGGGGAGAGGCAAGTGTTTGGCAGTTATTTCCTACATGGGCTGCTTTTCTTTATGAAATCATTTATAGAAGTCTATGTAATGTAAATGACCAGCTTTTGTCCACATTTGTTTGCTGCTTGACACGTCTATTTGCATTTATGTTTTTGTGGCATTGCACTTTTTTTGTTTTGAACTTTGTGTTTTCATTTTGCTATTGAGGGACCTCCATCATTATCATGTCGTCTCCTCAGCATGCAGAAGAACCACCTCCTGCTACTGCTTCAGCATGGGCTGTGACCAGACTGAAGAAGGGCCCTGAATATTATTAGGTACAAAAGGAGAAGTATAAAGACTTGCAGTAAATAAACTGCTGGCCATTTCCTCTGTCTTGGAGTCAGTGTCATATAGAACAATCCCCCTGCTGACCACAGATGTCAGAACAAGAAGGTTGATCGGTTTCAGCAAGGAAATAATGAAAGAGGCGTTGAAGAGCCTCAGTGTGAGCCCCAAAATATTGGCAAGGTGAACTAACACGATGTGAGACATTCTGTTGGCAACCAATAACAAGGCAAAAGCTCTGGCAGAAAGCATCCTTACCACAAAATCAGTGCGGTTGTAAATGGAATACTTGGACAACCAGAAGACAAAACTCACACTTCACAAGAAGCCATGGATTATAGAAGAGAACCATCTGGGGGCATTCTTTGCCAATGATGGACATGTCGGGGAGGTCATAAGGGCCAAAAGTAAAGTGGGCATTGCCACAAGGGAAGTGACTTTAACTTGCTAGAGATTTATGGATGTCCCTAACGAGCAGTAGCCGCAATATATTCATAATTGTAGAAGGCCATCAATCTCACTGCTGGTCCTGTGGTGCTGTGGGTCACTTGTCAAAAGCATGCCCTGGCAGGAACCCAATGCTACCAACCCAGCAATCCATAACATCGGTGGAAGTAGTGAAGCCAGACAAGTTTGACCAGGCTCCCATTGGCCCCAATGAATGGTAGCAGGTGACAAGGAAGGGGCAAAAGTCTGCAACCCCTCCTCCCCAGTTGAATGTCCTATTAGTGTGGAAGCAATATCCACAACTGAAGCAGGGTGAAAGGCAGTGGCAACAATAGAAGCGACTTCAGCAGCAACAACTTCAGGAATACAAACAGCTGCAACAATGAAAACAACAGGAGTAGCAACAGCTACCACAACAACAACAAATGCAGCAGCTGTAGCAACAACAGGTGCAGCAAATGCAGCAGCAACAACAGTTGCAGCAACAACAACAGTAGCAACACTGGTGCAGCCACCACAGCAGGTAGAGTGCAGCATGAAGTTGGAAGGTAGGAAGGAGAGGAGGACAAGAATATCAAGAAGGAAAAAAAACGTTAGGGTCAGGTAGTTAGTCATAGGCTAAATAAGATGTCTAAGAAAGTGGTGAACACGTGTGCAAAATTGTGCAAGGAAGAAATCCATCAAGGTTCTAATCAATACATTTGGGAAGTCAAGACCCTGGAGGGAAAAACTCTGAAATTGACCAAAGACATGTGTGAAGTGTTTTGGCAACATTTTGAGAACCGTTTTATCAAGGAGTGTGGTCCCTGTGACAATGAGTTTCACAGCTATTTGGCCAACTTTCCTGGGCTTGAGCCAATTGAAGTAGCTAGCTGCAAGAGTGAGATCACACTTGGCATTGAAGAGGGTCAGCAGTGGCAAGTCTCCAGGACTTGATGGTCTCCCCTACAAATTGTACTTGAGGCTGTCACACATCTTTGTTTTGATCTTGACTGTTGTGTTCAAAAACTGGTTCTGGTAGGGATCAATTTGGATCAGTCTGAGGTATTTGACAGGATCAAATATCAGTACCTAGCTGCTGTCTGCAGGCTGCCGGATTCAAAACCGACTTCTGCAAGTAAATCAGCCTCCTGTATCGCTCCCCCAGTGCTGTGATACAGGTAAATGGAAAGCAGTCACAAACTTTTGCACTCACATGGTCAGCCTGACAGAGTTGTATACTGTCACCCCTACTTTATGCTTTGGCATTGGATCCCCTCCTTTGCTGGCTAAGGGACAGAGTGTGCAGTTTGGCCCTATATCAAGTCACTGTCCCTGGAAGTTCTCAAGCCAGGGTTTCTACATACGCTGATGATGTATCCATTTTCATGTCATTGAGGTGGTACAAAAGGCACTTGAATGGTACAAAAAGGTGACAGGGGCCAAGATTAAATACAACAAGTCTTCCAGCTTGTGATTAGGTGCCTGGAAGGAGGTCGCACTCTTAGGGCCCTTTTGTTGGACAGACAGATCTGTCCACATTCTTGGAGTGTGGTTTGGGCCTGGGCTCCAGCTGAAGAAGAATTGGTCCAATGTACAGGCAAAGGTCAAAGCAGCAGTCCAGACTTGGCTCCAATAGTGTTTGTCTGTAAAGGATAGGGCTGAATCCTACAATTTGAATGCTATTCTCATCAGGATCTGATCAGATTCTTTGGGCATCAACTCATGATTTGTCCCCTGTTTTTGTATATTGACTGGGTCAGGCTTTGATTTTCATATGCTGTCATTTATTTTGCCTTCCCATTCCGTTAGTGAGTGTGGTTCTTGTTTCTGTCTAGAGGTAGAATACAGTGGCTGCTCTTATTATTTTTGATGGGTGGACAGGTCCTACTAATATCTGTTATTTTTAGTTTGAATCGTTTGTTTTATTTTAGTTTTGTTTTGGGTTCATCCCCTCCCCCATTATTTCATGTTCATGAAAATTTTTATATATTTTTGATAAAATAAAAGAAAAAAAAGAGACTTTTGAAATTTTTAGGCTATGGATTTTTTTGTAGGTTCCCTGTGAATATGCAGTATTGTGGTGTATATAGGATTGATTGGTGATGGATGAGTCCTTGTGGTGAATGAGCAAATTGTAATGAATGAATGAGTTGTGAATCTGATTAGCTAGGTCTAGGATTGTTAGTGTTGAACACACTTACCCCACTTCTCCTTTGACCTTGTGCTACAATTGTTTGTAAAAAAAACAATAAATCTTCATTCCCTACATGGATTGGAATAAACACCAGCTAACCTCCTTCCCATTGCTCTAAAAGAAAAAAGAATCAGGACATCATTTGATATTTAAGGTTATAATCATAAATGTATTTTTTATATTCTTTGAAGCTTTATAACAGACTAATCTTCAAAGTGTAGTAATGATCAAAGTGTAGCATCTGTCATTATTAGTTTAATTCACTGAATAAGCACATGTATCATAGAAGCATTGTGGACTTAAATTCATTCAACTAGCCTCTACAGAGAAAGTTCAGATTCAGGGAAGGTTATTATGTGATTATGAACCTAATCAATCCACTATTTTTGGAAACTATTTTGGAAAATGAACTTACAGAAGTAAGGTTGTTTTCCTCTTTTGTGACAAAGTTTGAACCTTTAAAGTTCTTAGTTTCCTGTCCAGTACTTTACCATTGAACCATAGCTACAAAAAGATGTTTATATCCTGTTTCATTCCATCTTCTGCAAGTTGAAATAAATGGAATAAATAAATAAGTAAATTAGTGACTGTCAGAAAAAAAAAATCTCTTACTATTTGCCAAAACAAAACCTTAAAAGATAAAAGAAATGAGATGCTGTGATGATGTCAACTCAGTTGCTATAGTAATCTCGAAGTAAAACATTTTCTTGATGCTTAGGTTTGCTAGTTCATTTTCACTCAGCCATGGCATGCTCACTTGTTTTCTTGGATAAACAATAAAAAATTAAAAGTAAAATTGAAAAGAGATTTTTTTAAAATTTTTATTATTATTATTATTATTATTATTATTATTAATATTCAGTGAGATTTAATTTTGGATTTTTTTTTTTTTTTTTTTTGTTCTAATTCTACTTTTTACATGTACAAGGTGAACTACTATTTGCTTTGGGCTATAGAAGGTTATTTTCTCCGTTCAAACTCTCACGTTCTTATTGTAATGTAACCTGAAAACTAGCTGAGGTCGTGTAAACTTAATTGTAGTTAGCTCCCTTTAAACTCTGTTTCACACAATTGTATCAGATATAGTCCAACTATGTCAGTAATGCTTGTATTTAACACAATTATTAACAATCCCTTTTATTTATTTGTTTATATATTTTATTTGTATTTATTTATTTTAGTTTTCAAACAAGAAAACAATGACTGAATGCCAGAACTTGCTAAAACAAAAATTTGTTAAAAATTCTAAAATTTCTTGTTTAAATATCAAATATTTTTCCTTATCATCAGGAATATTTAGTATATTAATACATATATTAACTAAAGTTAAGCAAGGATGTGGTAGATTAGTAGTAAAAACTGTGTGTCAAAAGGTCAATTATTCCCTTGACATTGCTATTACTGTATACACTTTTGACTCCGTTGGCAATGTTTATTGTTTTAATAAAACCCGAACTATGAAAGTGAATTTATTTATTAGATGGTTTATTTACAAAAATAATTTTATATTTACAAGATTATAAAAATATATGAACCAACTATTAGGTTGGTGCAAAAATAATGACGTAATAATGTCGTTTTTTGACGTTAAAAATACGTCAAAAAACGACATTATTACGTCATTATTTTTGCACCAACCTAATAGAATGAAATATTTATTATTAACCATTTTATAAAGAAATAAATATGGAAAAAAATTTTATTTATAAATTTATAAAAATGTCTGTGAACAAGAAAATTTAAATAAACACATGACAATGAGTAACTGTAATTATAAATTTTGAAAAAATGCATTTCCAAGCATTTCTGTCATTTGCTCTCACCACATAAATTCACTAAAATAAGTTGAGAGCATCTCTTCCTTTAATATAATTTGTAAATTTTTGTAAATTTATTTTAATAAAAAGCTTTCTTTTCAAATTTATTTCTTTATTAAATGGTAAATAATAAATTTTTATAAATCATAAATAATAAATATTGCATTGTACTTGGTTCATATATTTTTATAATATTGTAAATACACATTGCTGAGGCAGTCACAAGTGTATACAATAATAGTGGCGTCAAGGGAATAACCATCTTTTTGATACATGCTTTATTTTTGAGCATGAAGGTTAAACATTGACAAAAATGAAACCAAGAGTATTGTTTCATTTGACCCCACCACTTTCTAACAGAATATCAAAGACTGGCCACCAAAAGTGTTTATGTTCGTTTTTGGTGAAAATTAACTTTTATATCTTGTGTGCATTATGTGTTTATGTCTATATTTTATTGGAAAGGACCATTTCAGATCCTTATGACATGTGACCATTATTGGCATACAAAGTGGTTTTGGTAAGCAAAGTTCAAATTCTGGGATAGCCTGTTACATTCACTTTGCACCTATGCCCTTGAGAAAGAACATGAATTCATTTCTTCTTTGACACCTACCAACTATGGTTTGAATAGCAGAGTAGACTGAGCTGTTTAGCCTTGGTTGGTAACCAATCTAAGGGTAGAAAAACCCTCGATTCTGAACTGTGGAGAAGGTAATAAGAAATCACTCTATTATCTTTCCCATTAAGTCATAACAATTCATACATATTAAAGAAGAATCTGTAGAGAGTCATGATTGCCTATAACCTGAAGGGACATTAGATGTTAAATGAAAAATATGTCCATCACCCACATGACTGTCCCAATCAGAACTGACTGTCAAATTTAAACAGTTCTTAAATAGTTTGGATATAAACACTTAGCTTTCAGCCCTTGATATGTAATCATTATAGTGAATGAAAATTTTCCAAGTCCACAAAAAAAATGGTGTGTCAAAAAGACATTTTCTCCATTGAAACAGCTATTATTTTAAATGCCTTCACTCCATGGCAATATTTTCAAAATATGTGAACCAACCGCAATACAATATTTATTAGTTACCATTTTATAAATAACTATGAAAACGAGTTTTTTTTATCCATAATTTTATAAAAATATCTATGAAATATAGAACAAGAAAATTTAAATAAACATGATTTTTCTGGACATTACACATTTTCTTCTCAAATTAATTCATATCACAGATTAAATTTTTTTAAATTTTAAAATTTTTTTATAATCATATCAACATCTTTTTATATAAATTTAAAAAAATCCTTGCCAATTCTTCTAAAAATGCCTAGAAAATATGCCACTAGATTATTTATTTGTCAACTAAGTGCTGACTAGTGAAGAAATCTTAAATGTATAGTGGATACTATACATTTAGATACTAAGTGCTGACTGGTGAAGAAATCTTAAATGTATAGTGGATACTATACATTTAGATACTAAGTGCTGACTGGTGAAGAAATCTTAAATGTATAGTGGATACTATACATTTAGATACTAAGTGCTGACTGATGAAGAAATCTTAAATGTATAGTGGATACTATACATTTAGATACTAAGTGCTGACTGGTGAAGAAATCTTAAATGTATAGTGGATACTATACATTTAGATACTAAGTGCTGACTGGTGAAGAAATCTTAAATGTATAGTGGATACTATACATTTAGATACTAAGCATCTTGATTAAGGAAATTGGCAAAGTATGGGAATTGTTTTCTTTGGCTGGCAAAACATTGGCTAGTTGCCAATTGATTTGAACTTTATAAAATGGTAAATAATAAAGATTTCCTTATAATTGGTTCACATATTTTAATAATTTAGTAAATGTTTATAAATTTATGAATAAAAAATTTTCATATTCATTTCTTTATAAATTGGTAAATGATAAACATTGCATTAGTTGGCTCACATTTCTAGAATGTTGTAAATATAAAATTATTCTTATAAATAAACAATCTAATAAATAGTGTATAATATTTTTGTTGTAAATTCTCAAGAACAAAAAAATATATAAATCACTTTCATATGTTTGGGTTTTATTAAAATTCTAATCATAGCTTTTTAAAAACAAACATTACCAAGGAGTGAAGGTAGTTAAAATAATAGCAGTGTCAAGGGAATAAACATCCTTTTGACACACTGCTTTTTTGTGGGTATAATGGTTAAACTTTGCTGAAAGTTTCATCAACATTTTAAAATGATGAAAGCCTTTAGATCTGAAAAAATTTTTAAAATATAGGAGACAAAAAAAATCCTTACTAATTTTTCTAAAAATATCTAGGAAATCTACAAATAAATTATTTATTGTCAGCCAAGTGCTGACAGCTGAAGAAATCTTAAATGTATAGTGGATACTAAGCATCTTGATTAAAGAAATTGGCACATGATGAGAATTGTGTTCTTTGGCTGGCAAAACATTGGCTAGTTGCCAATCGATTTGAACTTGATAAAATGGTAAATAATAAAGATTTCATTATAATTGGTTCACATACTTTTATAATTTAGTAAATGTTTATAAATTTATGAAAAAAAAATTGTTTTCATATTTTATTTATATAGAAAATTTTTATGCATTTATTTAATAAATACTACCTGTGATAGCATAAACACCTGGATTTTATACACGTTTCAAAAAAGTTAACTCTGAAAATTATACCATATTTGATAGCATATGAAACTTTTTTCTCCAAAAATTGCTGCAAAATAGCTTTGATGGTTTTATATGCAGAGTTGAAGTATCTAGTAGATTAATATTTATCCAAACATCATAGACTATTAGTAAAATGTATCTCATCTAACTCCACAATAAGGTGATATTATTTACTTATTATTCATACTTCCCTGTAAATACACAAAACTTCTTCTTAATATTTTTTGTTGAAATATTGCTATATGCCTGTGAATCTTATATGTCATTGTATGTGATACTTTCATGCTTGAAGGGCAGGTCCAGTCTCATGCCCCTCCTGAATCTATGATACAACCCCCACCCCCCTCTCCAAATCTACTACATCTCAATTTTGATAAAAGAGTATTCATATAAAATGCAAACTATATTGTAACCTAAATATGTACAATAATGGATCATATGTAATATAAGTGAACAATTCAACTAGAAAACTTGAAAATAAATACAATGTATCTAAATACAAATTCAAGATCATTCCATCTTAAATAAATCAATAATGTTTTGTGGGAATTTTTAACATCAACATGAGATTTTTCTTGTTAAAAAGTTGAATAATTTTAACACATTCAACATTTATGAATAAAAATAGTGAATTTTATATAGTGTTTTTTTTTTTTAAGACTTAGCATGAGAAAAACAAATTCATGGATTTGGACAAAAAAAACAACCCAGAATGACGTCAAAATCCTCAAAAATTTTTCATCCTTTAATAAAAGTCAGTAGTGCTTAGTTGAATTTGTAACGTATATAAATGTAAGTAGAAAAGTTGAAGACAGATCTGCTTTGTTAGATTTGATTTATTTTGTTTTCTGGCATATCAAACTCAATGGGTTATTTAATGCTGACAATATTTTTAGGATAGATTTATATGAATAGAATATGTATTCTTTGCTTTAGATTGGTTTGGTTTATTTTGTTTTCTGGCATATCAACCTCAATGGGTTATTTAATGCTGACAATATTTTTAGGATAGATTTATATGAATAGAATATGTATTCTTTGCTTTAGATTGGTTTGGTTTATTTTGTTTTACGGCATATCAACCTCAATGGGTTATTTAATGCTGACAAAATTTTTTATTGGTGGTAATATTTTGTTTTGTTAAAAATTTGTTTCTGGTAATATCTTTCCTTCAAAACTGTATTGTAATAATTTGTTTCAAAAAAGTATTGCTGTTAATAGTTAACTATTTGCCCATAGCTGGGACCCTAACAGGTGCTACCATCCTGGGTCAGGGTGGACCTCGGAACATCAGCAATTAAGAGGTTGTTCCACGCTCATCAAAACCTCCTGTTCAGAGGCCTTGCTGCTGGACGTAGTTTAACGTCTTACCCAGGACACGGATGTAGTTTAACGTCTTACCCAGGACAGTGCTTTGTTAGAAACATCATAAAAGTGAAATACATAATAAGAGATTAGTAACCTAATTGTACATGCTCGAGGAAATAGTTCATGTGAGATATTTTTTATTTCTTCTTTATATTTACTTTAGTATCTTGATGGAATATTACACCCTTTTTTATTAAGTAATGCTGGATATTTTTTTTAATTTATTGCTGCTGTCAAGTGGTCTAAGTGGGAGCAGTAATTGTTTAACTTATTTGTTTAATTTTCAAGGAGCTTAGAATAGAGAAGTAATTTTCAGTCCCAATCTATTTATAGCATCGCCTCCTTTGAATGAAGTGTGGTTTTTAGTGGTTTTAATGGTACTTCATTTCACTTGTCTCCCCCAAAGGTTTTGGCACTGTATGTTATTGTAAAATATCAGTGGCTTAGTTGTCAGTCCACCCGGGGCAGCACTTTTGTGAGTTTTCAGAAAAGAAAAAAGAATAGTATAATTTCAATAATTTTTGCAAAAAAATAGCAGTGATAAGGAAGACGATAGAGTTCAAATGAAGCCAATCTGTCTTTGATAATAAAGCAATAAAAAAATTGTCTCCAAAATGCTCTGTCAGCTGGTGGGGATAAACCCCACTTAAAAGACATGAGCAAAAGGTGTGCCAAAAATTTGAACATTTGGTGTTGGATTAAGTAAATTTAGTGAATCCACACTTTTTTCACACCTATGTAAAAAGTCCAGACTTTTTCATGTCTGTGAACTGTTAGGGAAAAAACATTAAATAAATAAGTGAACCAATTGTTTCTTTTTTGTTATCTTATCATAGGCCTAGCTTTAATATGGATATAAAATTGATACTTTTCATAAATTTATAAAATAGATAGCTAAATAAATAGAAATGATTCCTTTGCTTTAAGGATATCACATGCATTGCAAATTTTTCCAGAAATATCAAACAAAAATTTAAAAGAAAATTGAAAAATGAAAATTAATAAATTTTTTTTAAACGCAGAAACTTTATTTAAAATCTAAGAATGGGCATTTTTTTTCAGTTTTACAATTTACAAGTTTTCGTGGTAGTAAAACAATGCAATGTTTTATTTTTTTGTTTAGAAAGTTGAAGTTTTATTAAGCAAAATAGACTAAGAATTAAAAGTATAATAACATTTATTGCAGTTTTTAAAAGTGAAATTAATTTTATCGGACTTTTCATTCTAAGTCTACTAATTGCTAATAATAACTTCAACTACATAAAACACAATAATTTAAAAAGACTGCATTTTTTGCATTGTTAAATGAAAAATGAACCCTGTTTCTGTTAACATAGCATTTAATTCATGACTTGTTAGAATTGAAATAAATATTAAAAAATCTGATAAATTATGAATTAAAAGTACAAGTGTTTTTTGTTTTTCTTTTTAAATAAAACGGGGTAAATAAACAGAAAAATTTATCTTTCTTTTAATGTCATAAAAAGTTTTCCCAATTTTAAAAAGAAGAAGTAACATCCTCATTTTTTTTACATATCCCCAGTTTTATTTTTAAAAAATAAATAATGCTGACGTGCCTTACCGTTAGCGTAAATGACAGTTCCGTATAGGATGCAGGTTCGAATCCTGTCAAAGAACGAATATTTTCTATGAAAATTTCTCAGACATTCAGGCCGTTAAAAGTTATTTAATACTGTTTATTATAAACAGAGCATTTACTTAAATACGTGTATCTATAAAAAGAACGTTAAACATAAAAATGTCTTTAATAAATAAATTGTCAGATTTTGTCCATTTCGTTATATATATATATATACATATATATATATATATATATATATATATATATATATAGGACTGTGTGTGTATATATATATATATAGGACTGTGTGTGTATATATATATATATATATATATATATATATATATATATAAAATAAGGGGTTAATGTGCATTGTAATATTGTATTCCTTCTGGAGATGGGTGGCAAACTTGAGTCACACCAAAGGTGGCAAAAACACTAGCTACACCACTGTAAAATATCCACTTTTTATAAGCAGTTAGAATTTGTTTGATAATAGAATTTTTTCATTACATTTAAGCAGAAAATCAGACATGGAGATTCAAGTCAGTTGTTTTTTTCTCACACATGGCTCCAAGAAATCACATGGGCACTGTGATGGCCACAGACCCCAGTCAACATCATAGATCTGCCAGCTAAACTGTGTTAGTGTAACTAAAATAAACAATTCACCAACCACATTTATCACAGTGGAGAAAACTTGGAATTTATACAAACTAAGCCCCCCCCCCCCCACCAAAAAAAAACACATCAATCTACTCAAGGACAAGATAACTATAAAACATACAGAAAAGTGCCCAAAACAACAAAATGAAATATTAATATGGAAGTTAAAACAATCACTCAAACATTAGACCTAGACAACCAGATAAATCGCATCACTAAATCACAAGTATTTATCATACTAAAAAACCATAAAGAAAATTCCAGAACAAACCCAACATGAAGACACAGAAACCCAAACAAAAGTGAACAAGTTAAAATAATCAAAATAATACTAGAAAAGATTTAATTCAGAGCTAAGGAAGAAGTTAAGAATAAATCAGTGGAAAAACATAAAAACAATTATAGACTGGTTCTGCAGCCTAAAAAACAAACATAATTGTGAATTTATACTAGAAATAAAAGAATTCTACTCTTCTATAACAGAACCCGTATTGAATAAGGCCATCTCATCAGTTCAATAAGAAATAAAAATGAACACAAATGAAATAAAATTCATTAAACACTCCTCCAAAATAACTATCATTCAAAAACGAAGACACTTATATAGAGAAAGAAGGAACTTTTGACATTACAATGGGAAGCTTTGATGATACAGAAACCTGTGAGCTTATAGGTATACATTTGCTACACAAACCAAGTAAAATAATTGATAAAAATGATATAGGCCTGTACATATAGACTGTCTCATAATCTTATGAAACTGTAATAGATAAAATACAGACAAACCAGAAAAACAATCATAAAAATTTTCAAAAATATGGGATTCAATATAGACATAAAAACTAATCAAAAAGAAGTAGATTTCTAGATATTACATTCAACCTAAGAAAATGTACATATCAGTCATATAGAAAACTTAACAACAAACCAAATATATATATATATACATCTTCCAACCACCTGCCATTAATAATCAAGCAGATCTTCAAAAAAGTCAATAAAAATTATGAAACAACCCTAAAAAATAGTGGATTTTTGGTAACATTCACATACACAGCACCAAAAAAGCCAATAGGAAAAGAAACATCATATCGTTCAACCCACCATACAACAAAAATGTAAAAACAAACGTAGGAAAAATATTCATTAAACTCATACACCATCACTCTCCCACATCAAGCACTCTTCACAAAATATTCAACAAAAACAGTAAAAATCAGCTACAATTGCGCAAAGAACATGACACAAATAATAAAAAAGCATTGCAGGAAAACAAACAAAAAACCACCTGCATAAATCAAACCCATGTAAATGAAGGACCCTGGAAATAAAGAAGCTATACACATAAAACTCTGTTACAAATAGTAAATACGTGAACAGCACAATGCTTTCTAAGCATATATGGGAAAATAAAAACAAAAACCAAATCACATAAAAAATATGGAAAATAAAGAAAACAGCATCCACCAACAATAATAAGTTCAAAAACTATAAACTCTGTTTGGAGGAGAAAATAGCTATAATTACCTTCCCAGACCAACACAAACCAATAATCAGAACTCATCTCAAAATGCAAACATGAAAACAAATTTTTACTATGTTACTTAAAAATCAAAAACTAAACATGAACAAAAAAATAAAAATAAAATAGAAAATAAATAAATAAAAATAAATAAGTAAAATAAATTAATCCAAATCAATAAATGAATTAATTAAATAATAAACAAATGACAAATGTAAACATAAACTCAATTAAATATAACAATAATAATGATAATCACCAAAAATAATAAGGTAATCAATAATGATTAACAAGTAAACAAAAGTCAACAAACAATACTATAAAATAACCACAAAACTGCATTTGGATCCACAATTATTTCCATTCACTTGTCCCTATAATAATCTGAAAGTTAACTGTTACCAACCACCTAATAACTGTTGGAATAACACAATAGGCCTACCCATAATGCACCACTAACCAGCATATACAAATTTTCAAGCCCAAACACAAGAAACATGTCCAGACGATTGACTGTTGCTTCTGGGTGTTGACATCAATGTCCATTTTTATATTTACATATACTTGATCCCTAATATTGAGAACTTTAACCCATAAATATAGCATACCTTAAAACTATATTTTTATCATATAACATATATATACATATATGTTATATATATGTATGTGTTATACTGTATGCATATATATATATATATATATATATATATATATATATATATATATATATTATTTAACAGAGTATTTCTTATTTAACAGTTAAAATATTTCAACCTTAAAAATGGCTAAATGTATAGCCAAAAGCACTCGGATAAAAAGAACATTCAGACAGTTTTTATATAATTTATCATCTGAAAAGAAAAAAATTATTAGATCACATGAGAAATTGTATAAAAAACTAAATAAAAACACCTTGTCTGTCATATTCAATGAAATGTGCATGAAAGAAGGATTGCTGCCTAAATACACAAATTTTATATATATATATATATATATATATATATATATATATATGTATGCGTTATATTGTATACATAAATATATATATATATATATATATATATATATATATATATATATATATATATATGTTACATTATATATATGTATGTGTTATATTGTGTGTGTGTGTGTGTATATATATATATATATTTTATAATAAAAATTAAAAATGAATTCAGTATTTTGAAAATAGACTTACTTTTCAACACTTCTTAATGTTACATTGTCGGTATTCTCACTCTTCACGCATTTTCCACTTTTTCAGTAAAATCATTTTAAATTAAAAAAAAAAGGAGTTAACGGTGCTGTTTTTTAAAACTATGTTTATTTTTGACATTGTAAGAGTTAATATTATTAATCTTAATTTGATTCATCACTGCTTAAATTACGTTACCAGAGTTACTTCCCTTCGAACAATTTCCACATATGATTGTTTTACTTATCTCCCTTACAACAAATAAAGCCGAAGTAAAATTTTAAATTTTTAAGATAATAGTAATAATAGTGATAATAAAATTATATATTAATTATTATTTTATTAATAATCCCGACTGTGACCAGCAACTGAAAATCATCAATGTTTGTTTTGTTGTCGCTTGACCCCCAAAATTTTAATTTATTTATTTATTCCCTTTTTGTCACATGGTTAATTGCTTTGAAGACTGATTACTGGTTATGAAAAACTTGAGACTGGGATAATATTTCATACTTTCTTGTTTTATGTGAGTGTCCCAATCATAATGTTGCATCACCTTCATGTTTCATAGCTTCTCTCGGGTGACACCCAGATATTTATCAAACATTTTGCTTTCTTCCATTTTAATTCTTTTTTTCTTTTTTTTTTTTTTTTTTTCTATATTTATAATAATTGGACTTGGTCTTCAAGTTTATTAGGTTGGTGCAAAAATAATGTCGTTTCCTCACATGTGTTACTATGTGAGAAAACAACATTATTATTGCACCAATCTAATAGATTGAAGAATCCATTTGAATCTCAGAAACCCAAAGGATTTTTTTTTTTTTAATACTCTGGGACAGATTGTAGTTTATACATATGCCATTTATATGTATAGTTGAAGTGTAGTTGTTTGCACAGTTCTCACTGGATCATTCTTATCTACCCTATCATATTTTTGTACTCTATCTGAATAAGCTTGCTGCAATTGTTTAGTCTGCACTTGATTGCTTCATCTCTAGTTTTCCTATTGTCTGTATTTTTCTATTCTCCTGCATCTTATCTTTTTTGATTTTTTATATAATGGAATTGTTTTGGATTGCCATTAACAGAAGCTCGGCTTCTCTCTTTAGATTTCAATTTTGTAACTGTAGTGATATTGAAATAAGCTCTGCCTCATTTACATATGAATAACATAGATCTGTATGTAGAACCCTTCTATTGATGAATGAGCATTTAAGCTGTGAACCTTGAATCATGTCCATCACAACAGTAACCATGTCATTAATTCCTTTATTATGTTTCCCAAAATATCTTTACAGTTGATAGTCTCCTCATTTTCAGAGAATGTTCAGATGGTCTAATGGACATTGACTCAAAATTGGAAAGTCAAGTTCAATTTCCAGTTGGATTTGTTACATTCACTTACAAGCAAATAGCTTTGGAAAGCTATGAATTCATCTCCCCACAAGTTATGGGTTAAACAGTAGAACTTGTATTTGGAAAAATTGTTATTTTCTCCCACCAAAAAGAAAAAAAAATTTTAAAGCATTATCTTACTCACAAAAAAATAAAGACTTATTCTTGCAACTCAAAATATGTTTCTGCTTTAAATAACCCACAAAAGTTTGGTGAGCCATAAAAAAAACAAATCAATCCATTTTTGGGATTCTCATTTTAAAGTTTCCTGGTTCTGTTTGTCTTCCTGTTAGGTGTCATGCAAATGTTGGTTATTGTAATTCGTCTTTGTTTAATTGCTTATTGTAATCATAAAACAATGGGAGTAATTGTCATATCCTGTCTGCACTCCCACATTTTTAAAAACAACTGGAAGAAAAAGCTTAACCAATGTTGCTGTAAAACTGCTTCAGGATATAAAGAAGCCTCAAAAGCAACCTGCAGCCTTGCCATGGGATGTGTATCATCTTTCAGTTACATTTTTTTGGGGGTGGGGGTGCAGAGTGTGACTCAGTTGTGGCTCTGTCCATGGACAGACATGTAGCTGAGAAAAATAATACTTTGATGCGCCCGGTCCTGGGGAACAGCTTCCCAAGGCTGCACCCTCTCATTGCATCAGTGGTCACCATTGAGGCCAGTGCAACCGATGGTTGTGAGGGCTTGGGAAATTTTTGTACTTGGCCTGAGTGTTTGCATTCAGGTTCCCAATGTTAATCCTGACCTTGTGTCACATCCTGTCTCAGTTGGGAAGTATGGGTAAATACCCAAGCATTTCATGGCCCTGCTGTGGGATGCATATTATCTATCAGTTGCACCTCTGTCTTCAGTCAGAGTGCAATTCAGTTGTAGCCCTGTCTGCAGACAGAGATGCAGCTGAGGAAAATAATACTTTGATGTGCCCAGTCCTGGGGAACAGTTTACCAAGGCTGCAACCTCTCATTGCACTAGAAAGGTGGTCAGTGGTCATCACTGAGGCCAGCAATCATGATCTTTCGCTTGCCATCAGTTGTCACTTTAGCTATCTCCAGTGAGCCACAAGCTCCTGCTACACCAGCCATCTAAGAATAGTGATTCAGAAAAGCATCAAACCCAGCATCGCCATCAGAATAACTGGATAGTCCACAAGTTCTCACCCATGATGATTGCCACCACACAAATATGACTATGTGAAGAAAGATTTCAAGAAAATGATGAATAAAAATATCATCTATATGTCTCACTGCTACACTAAGCATGGATTTCAAATTATGTGTTGATTACAGGGAACTTTATTCCTCAACCATCCCTGATCACTACCCAGTACCTCAATATCATGACTTTGCATCAGGACTACAGACTACCTGCATATTCTCTAAGATCAACCTAACCAAATGATGTAATGGAATAACCTGTCATCCCCATGTGTGACTACACTATAGGTAGTAACTACCTATAAGTAGCTGTAAGTCAACGGACTACAGAGTCTAGTTGGAATCTGTTGAGTACGAATCAGACATACGCAAGAACTACCGACCTTCGGTAGAAGCACTCACTACTTGATTGACTTGCGATGACTCTGTGAATACCTGTACCTTTATCCTTATTGTACTGGTTTTTACAATAAACCTTTACTTATATTATCCACTGTGCTGTTCAAGTATATATTCCTATTAGCATGGAATATAACATTAAAGTATACCACCAAATCCCTATGTCTACAGACAACATTCCCACAACAGCAGTTACCAAACCATTTGGCCTATATGGATTCATAAAAATGCCATTTGGCCTGAGGAACACTGCTCAGACATAAACACATAAACAATATCTCCATGAAGTGTTTCAAAGATTGTCTCATTTTTGGTCTTTGCATCAGTTTAGACAAATATACCTTTGGCTTGCCAAGCATCAACTTCTTTGGACACAGCATTGACGTCAATGGTACCTTGCCCCTACCAGAGAAGATTAAACCCATCCAGGACTTTCCTACACCAACTTAAATCAGACAACTATGACATTGCATCGGAATGATCAACAATTTATACCATAGATTTGTTCAGAAATACTTCACCCCTTAACAAATTTTTTTCAAAAAAAACAAAAACATAATTTTGGAGGGCCATACTATGCATGCATTCAACAACAAAAAAACTGCACTCACTGACTTCACAAAATTGTCATTTATTGCTAATGATCTACAGACAAAAATATAACTGCATTTGATGCAGAGGTAGGCACAGTCATTGAACAAGAACTAAAGTCCCTGCATAAATCAATGGCTTTCTTCTCAGCTAAATTCACATCAGCTCAAACCAGGTACAGTACATTCTCCAGAGAGAACTACTGACAATCTACTTAGCCATCAAATATTTCCACCATCTGTTTGGGAGAAGAGATTTCACCATCTACACTGACCACAATCTGCTGACGACAGCTATGAATATTAACTCGAACAAATACACATCTTGAGAAATTAGACATTTAGACATCTCACAATTCTCCACAGACATACGCCACATAAAAGGTAAAGATAACACAGTAGCAGATAGATTCTCAAGCGTTGGACATTAATACACACTTGCTGACAGTATATTGAGTCATGATTTAGTAGGTGATGAACAAAAGTCAGATTCAACATTAAATGAAGTATACACAAGCACTTCACTGCAATTCCAGCAATTCCTAGTTTCCTTCAGCAACAAGAGTCTCTACTGCGATGTGACATAAATGATCCCAGACCTTATATTCCTCCAAAACTCAGGAAAGTGGTCTTTTAACATTTACAAGGTTTGTTGCACCCAAGCAAACAAGCCACCGTCAATCTCATCAAGGAGTGCTTTGTCTGGCCCAGCACGATCACTGACATCAGTGAGTGGGTTACCATATGCCTGGATGATAAAAGTGTAACGTATATTGCCATACAAAATCCCCTATTGGCACCTTCACCAATGTCAATGCTCACTTCACATCAATATTGTGTCAGGGTTATCAGTACCTGCCATTATTGGTTGATTTTCCTGATGGCTAACCACCTTACTAATCAAAGACATTACAGCCAACACAGTCTCTAAAGACATTCAAAAAGACTGGATTGCAACTTTTGGAACATTACAAGTAATGATGACCAACCATAGAACACAATTTCAATCATCCCTATTTCAGGAATTCAACAATTTATTTGACTTTAAGCACATCAAAATGATGGCTTATTATGCCTGTGCAAACAGTCTGGTTGAAAGACTTCACAGATCCCTAAAAGCTTCCCTGGCTACAGGATCTGACATGACTAATTGGGCTGAAGACCTACCAATAATCCTACTCTCTATCAAGACTACAGTTAAGGAAGATTTAAGCTGTATACCAGCCAAACTCACTTTTGGTACACCCCTATCCTTACGAAGACAATATTTCAACCCTAACAACCTCCTTTGTACAAGAACTACACAACAAAATAGCACAGTTGAAATACACACCAAAACAACATGGCAGATGTTTACATACCAAAAACTGTTCAAGACTGTGAGTATATTTTATATGGAACAATGCATTAAATAACTACTCCCACCCAGCTACCAAGGTCCCTTCAAAGTTATCAGCTAAGCTGATAACTACATGACAGTCAAGCATGGTAACATTACAGACATCACCGTTATTGTCAGGACCAAGCCAGCATTCATGGAAAAGGTGCCACCAAACATAAATCCAGCTCCAGACCAACAAACATGAAAAGATACAACTCTCATGAGACAGAAAAAAAACAAAAAGAAAAGTCACTTTTCCTAGGGCACCTCAAAACATATTAATTGATATGATGAATTATCAAGTGGGGAGGGCCTTATTGTATCCTGTGAGCACTCCCACATTTTTTAAAAACAACTGAAAGAAAAAGTTTAACCAGCATTGATATTAGACTGATTCAAAATATAATGAGACCTCAAAAGCAACAAAAATAACAACCCTTCTATGGGAGGATTATCATCTCTCTGTTGCATCTCTGTCTAAGAGCAGAGTGCACTCAGTGGCGACTCTGTCCTTTGACAGAGTCACAACTGAGGAAAATTATACTGAGAGGAGCTGGCCCTGGGGAACAGCTGCCTGAGGCCACACCTTCTCATTGCACTAGAGAAAAGAATCAATGCACATACCAAGTCCAGCGCAACCAACGGTTGTGGGTGCTCGGGGAATTTTTGTTCCTTACCTGGGTGTATGTGCTCAGGCTCCCCACATTAAACTGACCTTGTGTCACAACCTGACCTTGTGGGGGGTTGAATAAATATCTACTCATCTCTCATTTGTGTCTCTGTCTTCAGGAAGAATGCAATTCAGTTGTGGCCTCTGTCTGCAGAGAGAGTCACAGCTGAGGAAAATAATACTTTGAGGAACAGCTGCCTGAGGCTTGACCCTCTTATTGCACAAGAGAGTATGGGATTGGTGCTCCCTACCAAAACCAGCACAACCGATGGTTGTGGTGGCTTGAGGAACTATTGTACCTGGTCTGAGTGTACATGCTTGGATTTCCAATGTTAAACCTGATCTTGTGTTGCATCATGTCTCAGTGAGTAAATAACAGCCTTCTGTTGTCCTTGCCACGGGAGGATTATCATCTCTCAGTTGTGTCTTTTACTTTGGGCAGAGTGCAACTCAGGTGTGGCCACTGTCTGTAGGCAGAATCGCAGATGAGGAAAATAATACTTTGTGGTGCCAAGCCCTGTGAAACAGGTGCCTGAGACTGCACCCTCTCATTGCCCTAGAGAAGGGGATTGGTATTTGCCACTAAGACCAATGCAACAGATGGTAAGGAAAAATGGATGTTTGTTATAAATCTGAAACAATGATTGAAAACATACTTCTAAATTAGTCCAGACGTATCTTGACTTAACTTGAATCCAACTGAAAACATGTCAAACTGAAAAGTCTTATAAGAGCAAGATTGATTGATTAATATGTTTTTTTAATGCTTATCAATCTTTTGTAGGTTATTTAAATCTGAAACATATTTCATTAACACATTTTTAGTAATAAAAATGATTCTTCCATATCCAGAGCCTACTATTTAATTTATATAGCTGAAGGGAGAAAAGGTGGATTCATACCCTTCCCAAGAGTATTTGCACTTAAGTGAATATAATGAACTCAACTGGAATTCAAACTCGGCTCTCCTATTTCTTGTTCCAAGCTGCTACCTATTACACCACCTGCACATCCAGTAAGAGCAAGAAAACCAAGCAATGGCATGAAGTGTGACCGAATATCTAAGCAGACATTTGTGTCAAATATAGCAAAAGGTTACCAAATAAAGATTAAAAAATGTTAGAGATAAAATTTATGTCAAGCAACTCTTCTGGTATCATGTAACCTAGTACTTCCTGACACATGATTAGGTCATTGGTAACATGTTTGCCCACCAAGCCTTTCTTTTAAAGGTGGCTAGACAAACAAGAAAATGCAGTTATTTTAAAGTTTATTCACATCTTATTCAGAACAACAGTTTTATCTTAAGAAATATTATTAACTTTGAAGATGAAATAAGAATTTTAAAATAATTTTTTGCGTAATCAACTAAAATAAATAGCCACATGGGCCACATATTAACAACATCAAAATCAAGCTGTTGGAAAAACTTAAGTATTTGTGTAATGTAGTAACAGCTTACAGTGAAAAATTATCTTCCAGAAACTAAGCAAAGTATTAAGACATAGAAAAATAACATTAGAAACAAAGAAAAGAATTCTGAACTGCTATGTAATATCTAATCTCCTATATAGCAATGATTATGTGAACATTGTTAAAAAATAATTGTTTGAAAAACATTTATTTGAATTGTAAATTGTTTGAATGAAACTTAATCAACAGGAGAATTATACTAAATGGTAATTATTTGAAATACAAAATTTTATTGCAATAAAAATGTAAAAATTAAAAGAGAAAATACACAAATGATAATTATTCAAAATACAAATATCGTTAATAAAACAATTTAGTAAGAAAAAATCCTTAAACTTTAGGTTTTATGATACTGCATGCAAATAGTCAACTACTGAAGAGTACTTGTTAAAGAATACCAAAAATTTTTAAAGTTTTCCATTTGCATTGCAGTACTTCTTGGCGCTCTTGACATTTTGCTAACCTGCTCTTACTTTTACAATATGAATTTATTGCAAATCCTGTTCTCTTAAGAGTGTCTAAGAATTTCCATATTGTGGGATGATAGGATGACACTTGCTGCAAAAAAGCTCTATGCCATTCTTCAAGAGCATTATTAGTTCTAGTTAAATCAGCATTGACTCTCTCAAAGCAAGACCACATATGTATTTCAAACATAGGTATTTCGAATAATTATCATTTAGTATAATTGTCCTTTTGATTAATTTTCATTCAAACAATTTACAATTCAAATAAAAGTTTCTGAATAATTGTTTTTGAATGATTATTTTGAAATAATTTTCTCAATACAATAGAAATGAATGCTGGACAGATGAAGAAAAGACTCGAAGCAACAGAGATGTGGTTCTACTGACTAATGCTGTGAATAAAAAGGGACAGAACATGTGAGTAGTAAGGAAGTTTTAAGGAAAATAAGAATAAAGAAACTTATAATAAGAAATGACAGTTGACATTTCTGGTATACAAAGGAAAAGAGGAAACTGATGAAAGAAACTCATCGTTCATATTGAAGGCAAGATTGATTTATTTTCTACAGCTTATCAACTCTTTACAGGTTATTTAAAGCTAGAAAATATTTTGGCATTGTAAGAATTTGATGGGGAGATAATAATGGTTTCGTGATACAAATCTTACTAATTAACCCATAGTTGGAGAGAGATGAGGTGGATTTATACTTTTTCCAAGGGTATTTGCATGTAAGTAAATATAGCAAACCCAATGGGAATAAGAACTTGGCTCTTAACAATTCTGAGTCATTATCCATTGCATCATGATCGTACAGAAACCAATGTTTCAATGTAATGTGACCATAAGCCCTGAAAGTAAAAGGAAACAGATTGAAACAGTGAGTAACTTACATAATGAGTTTGCATGAATGGATGTCAAAACAGATACAAAGAGGGATTGCATAGGGTCAAAATTACTGTATGTAACAAAGGACAGGAAAATTGTGGAGAGCCATGATTGCACACATCCTGAAATCAAATCATTATAATGTATAAAAACCCTGCACTGAGAAAATGTTTTCTATAAAAAATTTATATAAAAATATTCTTTTTACAGTGATGTTCACTGTGTACAAGGCCTAAGAGCCACTCAATATAGAGGGCTGCAGAGTTAATGGCACAGTTTATGGAGATATGTGGGGAAGATAATGGCTGGCCCTAGACTTGAACAGGTTAAGATTGTAGCGATCAGGGAAGCATCCACTTGGGAGTCAGTTCCACAAAACAGTGTTTGTGAGATGAAACTGCTTGAGTAGAACTTACATCTCATCAATGGAATAAAAAGTAAATGAGGGTGGTTTGCTACAATGTGCATGGCATGGTGGGTCTTAGAAGACTTTTGATGGAAATAACAGTTGAGCAGCGAGAGGCTTGCAACATCATATCTGTGAGTAAAGGCTTGTAGGGTGGAAAATAATTTGTCACCCAAAAGGACATGGGGATGTTTTGGATTCTATTGACGCTAGAAAGTAAAGACTGGGCAGCTCCTGCCCATATATGGCAGCAGTACTCCATTTTCAGCCTGATCAAACAAAGGTAGGAGGAGTGGTGCCAAAGAAATATTACAGAAAGTAATAAAATTATATAATTCATTTTACAAGTTATCAATAATTTCTGTTAAGAATGGTAATTGCAGGTCTTTTCTTATCTGTAAATGTCATTTAATCTCCTTCAGTTAGCTCTCAGCTATACAACTGATCAATAAATGTTAATCTTCTTACCTAAGAGGATTAAAGACATTTGACTGATATTTACATATTGCAGTATTCATGTATGATAGTTCATATATATTTATATAGTCATATACAAAGAGGTCTAGGTTGTTTGGTCACAAGCAAGTCATGACTGTCAGACAATTTCTGTGACCATATCACCCCTTACATATGGCCAGTTAACTCCCCAGACTGCAAACCCCTTGATTATTATGTGTAGGCGTAGGTGAGTGAGAGACCAACAAAACCCATTGTAGCACCAAAGATGAACTGAAGGCAAGGATTATGGTAGCATTCACCAACTTAAACAAGGAGACTGTCCAGAAGAGTTACAGGAGATTCCAAAGTCATCTGAGGGTTATGGTTGAAGCCAATGGCGATTTTATTGAATAAATTTACTCTTTAGTATTTCAAGATATTTTTGGGTAATTTTGGTAAATATATCTGTTAAAATGACATGTCAGTGTTATTTTCATTTTTTCATTATCTAGATGACAATTTCTCCATCACTCTCTCTCTCTATATATATATATATGTATATATGGATATGCACATACATATATTTCAGAATTTATCTAACATAGTTCTGATATATAGAAATTTATATATGATATTCTCCATATATATTAATTAAATTATATATATATATATATATATGAAGAAATGTCAACATAAAAACAAATTCAAATTTCCATAATATAGGTTTAACTTAATTAGCTACCATATTTACATAATAATATTCACTGCTCTCTGACTAATGTATAACTAACTCTAATTTCTATATCCCCCCCTCTATAACCTCTTTACCTATATTAATTATAATTTATAAACTTTCCTCTACTCTAAGCTCTCCCCCCATAAGTCTCTTTCCATTAATCCCTTACATCCTTTTATCTATATATTTTAAAGTTATTTTATACCCCCTTTTTATTTCTCTTTTAATTTTAAATTCATGTTTCATTCTTCATATAACCCCAAATTAATGTCATAAAATTAATATTTGGGTTTAATTTTATAAAACTTCTAACCTTTAAGACAAATACCTTCTACCTTCCCTTGACCACTTTCTCATGCCTTTCATCTGACTGAAACATTGAAATGGATAAATTCTGTATTAGTTTTTCGACAGGTTGTTTTTTTTTTTTTAGCTTTCACAGTTAAATTCTACTTTTTTTACTGTTTTTTTTGTTTTTTGTTTTTTTAGCTTTCACAGTTAAATTTCTATTTCTGACATGAACTCAGTCCACACTGGGGTTGATAAGACAGATAACTTTTATCTTCATCTGCTGAAATAGGCTATTCTCCATATGAGGCGATTTGGGGTCATATTGTTTATTAATTATATTGCTCTGTAAAATATAAATACATTGGGCTTTTTTTTGTGGGTGAGTTTTAATATTCTATATTACTAGGATCCACTTGGATTATATATATATATATGTTACCTTTACTGTATATGAAGAAATATAGTTTTAAGGTATTCTATATTTATGAGCTAAAGTGCTCAATATCAGAGATAGAGTGTATGTAAATATAAAGTGAACATTGAAGTCAACGATAGACAGTTTCATACTAAATACAATCATCAGGCATTTAGCATGAAAGAACCTGTTGCCTCTGAGTGTTGAGTTTAAAGTTCAAATGTTCACTTATATATATATATATATATATATATATAAATTAAGTGGGATTAATTAATTATTAATAATTAGCACATCAACTACCAAGAATCGAACCTGGACCATTATGATATGACACAAGCATCATACTCACTGGACTGTCCAGTCCCAAAATAGGATGAAACAGCCATCCAGTGCTTTCTGCATTCTGTTGAGGATTCTTCTCGACTCGATGAATTAAATATGATTATTCAAATCCCTCTTAATTTATACATATATATCACTGCTTGAACCGGCTTCTAATACTCCGGATGGAGTGGCTTGGGGATAGAAGATATTTATATGTATGTATATATATATATATATATATATATATATATATATATATATATATATACATATGCATGTTTCATTATTTAATTTTTCTTATTTAGTAGTTTGATATTATCTTGTTTGGTGGTACCTTAAATATTAGGGTATTGATTATAGAAGGTTAGGTATACAGGAGTATTTATTTGTTGTTGTTTGAATATATATATATATATATATATATATATATATATGTGCATGTTTCATTAAAAACGACAGACAAGGTACTATGGTTAAGGTTTTTATTTAATTTTTCTTGTGTTCAAACAAGAGCTTTCTTTTCTGGACAAAGGGTGTGTAAGAACTGTCCGAATGTTTTATAGTTCCGAGCGCTTTCGGCTATACCTTTAGCCATTATCAAGGATGATTCGATTTTTCAGCTTATTTGAGTGTGTGCATTATGTGTATGTCTTAGTGTGTAGTAGGGATGTTTTAATTTCTGAATACGGTTAGCACATTGTTGCCTTGTTCGTTGTTAATATTGTTTTATATATATATATATTCAAACAACAACAAATAAATACTCCTGTATACCTAACCTTCTATAATCAATACCCTAATATTTAAGGGACCACCAAACAAGATAATATCAAACTACTAAATAAGAAAAATTAAATAATGGGTAAGTGCAAACATATAAACAAAACATTTACTTTGTTATTTAAACATTAATTATATGTACATATATGCACTAAAAACATATAGGCCAGACAGGGATATCTTTAAACTTACTGGAAATAACCATAAAGTTAAATAAGTAGTAAAGATTTTCTGAATACAGATGTAGATATTATATATTTTTTAATTATTTTACTCCTAGGCAAGCTAATAATGCCACTAAGATGCAAGTGGGATTGAAGTTAACAAAATTTAGATACCATGCTTTTGTTTCCGTTCATGTCTGACTATGGTAGCTTCTTTACTCTTTAACCTTTTATTTAGCTTAATTTTCTTCCCTGTTCTATAACCACTGAAAATACATGACTTTTAATCTCTTCCAAAAAACTACCTGTGTATAGCATAATCCCTATTTTTGTGTAAAAACTGATCTTAAAGACTCCCACTATACTCAAATCTATATGCAATGCACAAATACCATTTATTCTCCTTCCAGCTATGAGTTGAATAGCAGGACAGATTGGATCCTATAGCCTTGGTTGGCAACCAAACTATGGCAGAAAGAAATAGCAACCTACTACAGGAATAATCTGTTACAAATTTGAATCAAACTTAATTTTTCTCAGCTTATATGTGTGTTAAAGCTCTTACATTAAAGTTCCTTGTTTGTTAAGATGGAAAGAAATGTGTGAGAAAAAAGAGGCAAAAGAGAAAATGAGAAGGAAAGTGTAAATGTCATGTAGCTTGGTGAGGAAGACATGTGAATGAGTAAGAGAATATCTTTCAAGCCTCTATCATCCACTCCTTACTCTTTACTGGCTTTGTCCATCTAGAGACTTTACTTAAATACTCCTCAAAAGGATTAATAAGCATGTTTTTTATTGTCAGCAGGAATGTGACCCATTGATTGAAAACTGTTAAATATTTATTTTCAAAGGATTAATTTATTAACCAGAAAGATGCATGGGTCCTCCGACTCAGAAACTATTTTTTGTAATTTGATGATTGACTGTCTTGGTGTTTAAACAAATCTTCAGCCTAGTCAGTCATGAATTGAAAAAGACATGATTGCTTAAGTGTGTATTGTGTATGGCACTTAACTGAATAGTGCTACTAGTGATGGCTTCTGAACAGTTTTGTCTAACCAATTTCACTCACAAAGATTGGGTCAACCTATAGCATGATTTTGGGGAACTGCTAATCTCCCCAGCAAGTTATTAACGAGAAGTCTCCTTCTTGACTAACTGACCATTAATGAGGTTTGACTTCAGTCAAAACACTAATGTCCTAACCATTCAGCTATACATTCATATCAGACATAAAAGAAAAAATATTGCTGAGAGCAGCAGGAAGCTGTGGAGAACCATGATTGCCCATGTCCTACACGGCCACAGTACATATGTAGAAGAGAGAGAGAGAAATAGAGAGATGTAGTATGTGGATATGTAGTTTTTTTTAATTATTTCACTCCAAGCAAGGCAAAAAAGCCACTAAGATGCAAGGGGTTAATGAGTGTGAGAGAATATGAGAAAAAATACTATTAAGGAGAGAGGACAATAAGAAGAACAAGAATTAAGAAGACAGAAGACATTACATTTAAAATTTTGAAGATTGAGGTTCACTGGAAAGCAAGAAGCCAGAAAAGAGTTCCACAAGTGAGAAGTGCAAGAGAAGAAACTGTTAGCATAGAACTTACAGTTACATCTAAGCATTTCAACTATAAAATGGTGAGACTTTGCTGCCAATCAAGTACTCTGCTTAAATTCATAAAATTTTGATACCATAAAGGAAAGTTCATTAGAAGAATTACCATGAAAATATTTATAGAAAATGTATAGAGAAGCCACATGACAATGGTGTGAAAGTGACTGAAGCCAAGATGACAAGTCAAGACCAATAACATTACAGATTCTTCTTTGGATTTTATCAAGAATCTCTAAATATATAGCAGGAGCACCTGAGCAAATATGGCAGCAATATTCAAAGCAAGGATGATTGATAAACTTATAAATACAGTCTAACCTGGATATAAGCAGTCATTGTCTATTAATTTTTTATTTTAACATTCCTTTTGATGCCAACTTTCCTAGTTGAATACTTTTCATTATTAACCTTGGTTTCTACTTGAGCTTGAATTGTTCTGTTTGGTTTATCTCATCCCATACAGCATCCTATATTGAAATGAAGTATAAGAAGAGACTCTTGTGAATATGCACTTGTCCAATGCAGAAAAACCACTGAAACAGCCACACTTGTAAATTGTTAACTGAGTCAAAATTCAGGCACATCTGGTTAATCAAGAATAATCAGTAGAAACTGTTAGCAGTTCTGAAATCCATCCCCAAGAGAATATACTTAACTTCTAAATGGGAAGAGTCACGACTTTTGTATGCACCATTGCTTCTGTTTCAAAAACAGGCTCACTTAACATATTGTGACCCACTTTCATCTTGTGTACACTTGTTATTTACTAAGCTTAGCTCAGTTTGGCAGAAAGCCAACAGTATGGTGCTCCCAGTGAGGATTGAAATCACTGCAGTAGTAATGGTCAATCAGACAAGCTTTCTAATTATTATTCCATCTCAAGGCACCCTGGAGATGCATAGATGTAAAAAAAAAAAATTAATTGAAGTTATATATTTTTAAGACATTTTTTATGTTTATACATTCTTTTTCATAGATACAAATATTTAAGTAAATGCTCTGTTTATAATAAACAGTATTAACAACATTTACCAGCCTGAATTTCCGAGAAATTGTCATAGAAAATGTTACACTGGCCTCCTAACACAAGGGAATTACACCAGTTCTCACTATATATAGTGCCAGTAATACCTACCCGGTGTAAGCAGCGACAGTATTACAACTGCCTAGCTGAGTAGTACCTGTTTCCTACCTTTGTATCTGTGATGTTAAATACACTTGTTCCTTAAACCAACCTCGACTTGATTTTCTTATTTTTACTATTGTGCCACGACACGACAGAAAATATGTGTCCTCCGACAGGAATCAAACCTATATCCTATACGGAACCATCATATAGCCTGACGTGCTTTTACTGATTAAAATAATTGTCAGACTTTGTTCATTTCATAATGTGTGAGGTCATTTGTTTACATTTAGATTTGCATCAAGCAGATATGAATGTACGTGAGAAAATCATGGAAAATTGTAGTTTAAAAACAGTAAAATCGACCTTCCTCTGTGGCGAAATCAGTAAAAGCACATCAGGCTATATGATGGTTCTGTATAGGATTGAGGTTCCTTTGTATTTTCTGTGATAACCCCTTCACATAAGGCAGGCAGACTGTTTTCTGAGTGTTGTTGTCCTCCTCTTGTGCCCGCCTATCCCAGTTTTTGGTGGCTGCTGCCATGTACCCAGGATAGTTGTTACATTATAGGGTACTACTTATACTGACCAATTCTTTATCTAATATCTCTGGGTCGCCACTTATGACTGAAGAAGGCCAGAGCGTACTATGGCTGAAACGTAATAAATATGCCAACAAAGATGAGGACAATAGTCCGAATAATGTAAATAGTGTACATAATATCTCATCTCAGAAATATAGACAGATACTGAAGGGCCGAAACGTTGTGATAAATATGGTGACAAAGATGAGGACAATAGTCCGAATAATGTAAATAGTGTACATAATACCTCATCTCAGAAATATAGACAAATACTGAAGGGCCGAAACGTTGTAATAAATATGGCGACAAAGATGAGGACAATAGTGCGAATAATGTAAATAGCATAATAACCATAATTCAAATTATTGAGGAATGAAGTAAAATCATCCATATTTCAAGAAAGTAACAATAACTATGGAAAATCGTCTGCATTTATTATTATTATTTTGATCATTTCACCCCAAGCAAGGTGATAATGTTACTAGGATACAGAGGTTTACAGAGAGTAAAAGAGAATGATGAGATTTTTAGTGAGAAGAAAGAAATGAAGAAAAGGATAATAAAGGAACAAGGTTCAGGAAAACAGATGATGATGATGATTGACAATTTACATTTCTGAAGACTATAGTTGGCAAGGAAGCCAAAAATCAGATAGGAATTCCACAGGCAAGAAGTGTGAGAAAAGAGGACATAACTGATGGCTGCATCTAGTTAGTTCAATGTTAAAACTGTGAGACTTAGTTGCCAATCTAGTAACATGCTTAAATTCATACAAGTGAGGTACTAAAGAAAAAAACTCATCAAAAAAATTATCATGAAAATATTTTTAGAAATGACAGAAGGAAGCCATGTTATGTCAGTAAGTAAGTGACTAAAGTTGAAATGCCAGGTTAGGATGAATTACATTACAGATCCACCTTTGAATTTTGTCAAGAATCTCAAGATATATAGTAGGAGCACCAGACCAGATATGGCAGCAAGTTTTTAATGCATGGGTAAATGGTAAATTTATAATGTGCAAGAATCTTAATTGTTTACCCATGCATTAAAGAGGCTGACATATTTTGTTAAGTCCTTAATATTATTAGAAGGTTATTTTTTCTAATTATTATGGTTGTATTCTGCTTTTACAGAGTTGGTCTTTTCACCTCCTGACTTTGTGAACATCTTGGAACAATTTTTTTATTGTCATAACAAAGACATTGCCACCACTTGAATATCAAAAAGACAGTGAAGACATTACAGACAAAAAGATTAAATATCCACTCAGCATATTAAACAGATTATTAAAATTCATTACTACCATTTTTTATGTTTCTTTTCTATGATAAAATATAAAAGCTGTGTAAAATGGCTTATTTGAAAAATGAGTTCAAGTTAAATATACTAACATGATGCTTTACATTGTCTGTAAGAGTAAAAATGACCTAAATAAACATTATTTTTAAACAAGTTTCTGGCTGATGGCCTGATTTTTTTGTCATGTGGAAGAGTCTAGAAAGAGTTTCTTAAAATACTTTTACAGCTCAAAATATCATTTTGCATTTCATTTAAACAAGTTGGTGTCAAAAGAAAATAACTTGTTTGTAATTCATCCACAAATATCACTCTTAAAAATAAACCGCCAGGAATTATAAGAAAGTATAAAATGGCCAATGGCTTCACATTCAGACCTCACAAAAAAAAAATCAAAAAAAAGTGAAATGTTTGTATTTGCTAAAAAAAACTCATTCAGTCTACTACAGTACTAAATAGAGAGTTAGCAATTGTGTATTAGGGCAGATCATTTTCACAAGTGTGGTATTGCACTCAATTTGAAAGTTGGGGTTTGACATAATAAATAATGACAAAATATTTTTTCCAAGTCATTACTGTTTTTTTGAGGAAATGAGTTTAAAGATTAAGTTTAGGTTCAAAATCATAGCATTTAAATTTCATTCTGGTGATCAGTGAAAATCTTATAACAAAATCTTATAAAATTTATAATTTACTGAAGCTTTACAAATTGTATATAGACAAGACGCATGGCACAAGTGCATTATTACTAAATCGTTGTGCTGTCAAATAAGAGCTTCATTTACTTCAAAGGAAATTATACTAAACAATTGATCTATAGTATTATGTAATATGTGATACTGTTCAGTTTTTACTTATCAAATAAAGTAAAAAAAAAAAAAAGCATATTTTTCTTGTGGTAATTCATAATTAGAATTCTGGCTTGAATATATTTTTCATATAAGTTTGGTCAACACTGAACAGCATCTGAATTTCCATCTATCGTAATGAACTGATGTTCTCACAAATGAGCCCCTTGCCTTGAACATCTATTGGAATTTAAACTCATCCCAGAACTAAAGTAGAACTCAAATATGTGATCCATCACTAGACATGTTGGAAAAATAGTTGATTCCCTATATCAATCCAGGAAGTAGCTGACTCCTGCCATTTGTATCTTTACAATAGCCAAAAATGGAGTACTGCTACCATATCTGAGCTGGAGATGTTTCAGTTTATTATATCGCTTCCGAAAGTACCTGACTCCTCCTTCCATGCTTCATTTTTACAAGAATCAGATCAGACAAAAAATGGAGTGTTGCTGCCATATCTGAGCTGGAGATGTTTCGGTTTATGATATCGCTCCCAAAAGTACCTGACTCCTCCTTCCATGCTTTATCTTTACAAGAATCAGATCAGACCAAAAATGGAGTCTTGCTGCCATATCTGGGCTGGAGATGTTTCAGTTTATTATATTGCTCCTGAAAGTACCTGACTCCTCCTTCCATGCTTTATCTTTATAAGAATCAGATCAGACCAAAAATGGAGTATTGCTGCCATATCTGGGCTGGAGATGATTTGTTCTATTATATCGCTTACAAAAGTACCTGACTCCTCCTTCCATGCATTATCTTTACAAGAATCAGATCAGACCAAAAATGGAGTCTTGCTGCCATATCTTGGCTGGAGATGTTTCCCTTTATTATATCACTTCCAAAAGTACCTGACTCCTCCTTCCATGCATTATCTTTACAAGAATCAGATCAGACCAAAAATAGAGTCTTGCTGCCATATCTTGGCTGGAGATGTTTCCCTTTATTATATCACTTCCAAAAGTACCTGACTCCTCCTTCCATGCATTATCTTTACAAGAATCAGATCAGACCAAAAATAGAGTCTTGCTGCCATATCTTGGCTGGAGATGTTTCCCTTTATTATATCACTTCCAAAAGTACCTGACTCCTCCTTCCATGCTTTATCTTTACAAGAATCAGATCAGACCAAAAATAGAGTCTTGCTGCCATATCTGGGATGGAGATGTTTTGGTTTATTATATCACTTCCAAAAGTACCTGACTCCTCCTTCCATGCTTTATCTTTATAAGAATCAGATTAGACCAAAAATGAAGTATTGCTGCCATATCTAGCCTTAAAATTATTTTATATTAAGCAATTGCTAGCGTGAGAATGGAATAACGATGATTAGATTTGAACAACATTTATTGCTGGCATGTTGTACAGAGATGTTGAAAGATGGATGTCCGTTTCAGTGGCCACTTATAAGGATAGCGGTCGAGTGTAAGGGCAGCACTGGGAATCAACTAATTCTTTTGTGGGTTTCGTGTGAGGTCATAGGGTATGGTCATTGCATGCTAGTTGATTGAAGTCACATTGGTGGGTCCAGTGAGTTGCATGCTTGTAGAGGCAGAGTTGTTTCCTTGCAGAGTCGCTTGTTGTAAGGTGTTGGAGTTACTTGTTTTGTGGAGTTTGAGTTGCTTGTGTTGCAGAGTTGGAGTCGCTCAGTTATGGTGGCAGAGTCGCTTGGTTGTGCGATCAGAGTCGCTGCTTGCAGTGGTAGACCAAAGTCGGAGTCGAAGTTGCTTGGTTGCATGAGTAGGAGTCACTTGTTTCGTACAGTGACTGCTTGCAGAATTGGATTTTCTGAGGTGACACATTAGCGACGAGGAAAGCTTGTAGCTTGGTAGTGTCAATGTTGACATTTTATCAAGTCGGTATTATGCTGAGGTGACAGTGTTGTTGATGATGAAGGTTTGTAACTGGGTGGAGTCAAAGTTGAGATGCTTTGTGTCAAAGCTGGATAGCCAAGATCAAGCCTGGGAGTAGTAACAGTCATTGAAAGTTGCGGACATGGTGAGTAGTGATGGTGCAGGTCACGATAACGGCAGTAGTAGTGCCCTGCATAGTGGCACTGGCCCGCCAGTCTGCAACTGCTTGTGTTGTTCTCAAAGACCTGTTTTAAGCAGGTTTGGTACTCCCCAGTGGCATTTCTATTTCTAGCTGGAATGTTCCTGATTGGTCATTGCTGGAGCTCACTTTGTAGTTTGGATGTGATGCATGGAGCCTAATGTGTAGAAAACAACTTTTATTATCTTGTTCTCTGCCTTCATGGCATTCACATCCAATCAGTGTGCAGAATGAATCATAAAGAGATCTATTTGCAACAGAGTATAACAATGAAATGATTTTGTATTTAACAGTTAATAAACCTAGAGTTATTTGACTTGAACAGAGATATTTTTCCAATTTATACTTAATAAAAAAATTGCCCAGAAACAGGTGTTGCAATTGGACTGGAAATTGCTTTATTCTTGTTGTAATGTGTGGTCTGGCAAGATACAACACTTAACTCAACCAAGCCAGCCATGTTAGTAGGATTCAATACTCAGCTAGACAAGTCACTGAAATAGTATTTTCTTCTTTTTTTCTAGATAATTACCCAGGACTACTTATCATGAATGGATCATTCCATTCATAATAGTAAGGAGGGTAACTGGCTCTTACCATAACAATTCTTAAAGAGCATTCAGACTGTATTGTGCTAACAAAAATTATACTACAATATGACAATTTTGCTGTGTTTTGGTAATATAGATTATAATATTGAGAACAGACATAAAAAATGGTAATTTAATGTACTTTGCTTGCAACAACATTGCTAGACTTAATGGCTTTGAAAAGTATTGATAGTATGTTTGATTTTTATAGGGCATTACAAAAAGGCATCCTTGTAGGTATTTACTCAACTTTATCTGAAATGAGGCCAAAATGTAGCCTTATATATAGAGGAAAATGTAGATCTCTATATAGAAATATTCTGCATACCTGCATGAGAAAGCTTCAGGCAAATTTCTTTTATTTTCCTCGGCTTCTGAATTTAATGTTTATCCTATTAGAAATAATGTGTCTATTGTAGAGTGATTGCTGACATACTAATCTTGTAAGTTGTTGCTAAGAATTTTATAAAGATGACATTGTTGATGTTGTATCTGCAATACAATTCGCTATTCATACTTGTATTTTATTTTTTTTATCACATTTGGTTGCTATATGCTTCAGAGACAAGGCTGAAAAACAGTCACAGAAGAACAACAAAAATGAGAATACAATTTGAAATAATCACTGAAATAAGGGATTATTGTGAGATAACACAATTCTTTTATTTTTTTTTATTTAAACATTTCACCCCAAGCAAGGTGATAATGCCACTAGGATGTATAGAGTTACAAGGAGTGAAAGAGAATGAGAAGACTTTAGTGAGGAGAAGTGAGGGAAAAAACAGTAAAGGAACAGCATTCAGAAAGACAGATGGTAGCAATTGACATTGCATTTAAATTTTAGTAGATTGTAGGAGACAGGTAATTAGTGAGGTGTAGTTGCCAATCTAGTGGTATACTTAAATTCATGCAGATGAGGCACTAAGGAGAACAGCTCATTAGAACAGTTGCCATGAAAATATATGTAGAAAAGACAGATGGAAGACACATCACATTGGTGAGAAAGTGACTGAAGTCGAGATGCCAGGTCAGACTCAATTATTTTATAGACACTTTGGATTTTTTTCAAATTTAATTTTATACTGATTATGTATGTTTTTTTCTTTTTTCATAATATTGATAATTTTCATTTAATGTAGCAAATATATATACTTTATATTTATAGGAGTAAATTTAAAATATAGAAATTATATATGTTTATTATATATATTTATTACTATAGCAGCAATCAAGTGTTTCCATAGGAAATAATTCTACTTCCTCTTGACTTTATAAAATTATTGAGAAATTTTCTTTTTTTTGTTTGTAATCAATTCACCCCAAGCAAGGTGATAATGCTACTAGGATGCAGGGAGTTACAAGGAGTGAAAGAGAATGAGAAGACTTTAGCAAGAAGGAGTGAGGAAAGGACAATAAAGGAACAGGTTTCAGGAAGACAGAAGATGTTGATTGAAATTTTTGAAGATTGTAGGTGGCAGTGAAACTAGAAATCAGAATTGAGTTCTACAGGTGAGACATATGTGAAAATAAGTTATTAGAATATAACTAATAGTTGCATCTAGCTAGTTCAACAGTAAAATGGTGTTGCCAATCTAGTAGCTTAAATTCATGCAGTTGAGGCACCAGGAAGGAGGGCTCATCAAAACAACAGTCATGAAATTATTTGTAGAAAAGACAGAAGGAAGCCACGTCACAGTGAGAAATTGGCTGAAGTTGAGATGCCAAGTGAGGATTGATTACATTACAGACCCTTCTTTGGGTTTTATTAAGAATCATGAGTTATATAGTAGGAGCAGCAGACCAAATATGGCAGCAGTATTAAATGCATGGATGAATGGTAAATTTATAAATGTGTAAGAAGGATTCTGACAAGAAGAATCATCTGGCATGATACAGAGAACCAACTTTCCTAGCAGCAGACCTAACAATTGATTTAATATAATCTTCAGGATACAGGATTGCATAAAATACTACTCAAAATTTTAAAGGACCAGATTTGAAATCTTCTACCATGTGCCATATCCCTTCAATATGTCGGAGATCATCGCTCTCTACAACTTCCTATTCCTTGTACGTTTTAGAAATGCTTGCTTTTTTGTCATCCCTCTCATCCTCTGTTCTGTCATCTATTCACACCAGCTAGTCAGGTAGGTGGCCTATTACCTCCCCTTGTTCTTTTTGCCTTTGATATGTCCTGTGACTGTCAAATTCTCCAAGACCTCCTACCTCATTATGTGTCCAATAAATTTCTGCTGTTGCTTTCTGATACTTAACACATCTTTGTTGCTTATGAGCTCTGTCCATGATATTTGCAACAATCTTCTGTAGAACCTCATTTCCAGTGCCATTAGTTATCTGTTCATCTGCCAGGGCTTATGACCATAAAACATTGAAACACCTGTTCCTATATGATCATTAAAGTTAAGCAATGGCAAGCCTGGTCAGTGACTGCACTTGGGAATATCAGGTGCTGTAAGCTGCTGGTGTAATGAATTATAACTCAGAATTGTTAATTGGAGATACAAGTTCCAATTCCTGTTGGGCTTGTTATATTCACTTATGTGCAAATACCCTTGGGAAAAGTTTAGCAGCCCATTAAGACTTTTTTTATCAATGTTGATTTTTGTGCAAATTCTGTGCCAAAAGCGGATCACAGAGCTTATCCAGCTTCATATATATTTTCAGAAAACCTCAACTTCTAATTAGTCAATAAGCTCACAAGTGGGCATTGCAATCCACCCACGTACAAGTCTTTTTCAAGTGTGTGACCAAGTCAAAATTTCCTGCTTCCTTCTTTGGAGCCTATCACGTGACAACATTGATTATAAATACCAGACACAAGTTCATTCTCTATCTTCTTTTCTTTGTGATTTCATTCACTTATGAAAATGTAGCTGTATAAAAAAATTACGTTCTGACCCCAGTTTGCATGAACGCTATGAAAACATATTCACACAGATATGTACAAAACTTAATTATGAACATTACATAACATTAGAAGCAACAGAAACCTCATTACAAACATTACAAGCATCGACATATTATCAGCTTTACAGAATTCTTACAACTTTTTCACAGTGAAACAAAAGAAAAGTCAACCAGACACATCGCTGTCACACTAAGGAAATGTAACTAAAAAGCCTTCTGATCACTTTTCAAACTTCTTTCACCTTCTGCAACAAAGGTATAAATCTGCCTCCTCTCCCTACAGCTATGGATTAATTAGTAAATCTTGTATTACTAAAACCATTATTATCTTTAAAAAAAATTTAAAAATTTTTACAGTCTAAAAATATTTTCTGGCTTTAAATAACCTACAAAGGGTTGATAAGCCGTAGAATATTAATGAAAATCAATCATCTGTGAGGAAATTTTCCAGCATTCACTGCCATGTCGGGGTGATTGATATTAAAAAGCAGTTCAGCACTCTTTTCTTTGCTTCTAACAAACTTTTTCTGTTTCTTCATACTTTGCTTAGCTTTTGGAATGCGTCTTTTTTTTTTTACTATTCCAATGTACAAACTGTTCTACTCGTTTTAGATGGGAGAAGATGCCTGGTCCAAGGAATTCCAACTCTGCAGCAACTCCTTCCTCATTGCACTAAGAGATGTAGGGTCGGTGTAATATAGACACTAGCGTTACAGTGGTTGTGGGGATTGGGCAATTTTTGTCCTTGGCCCATATACGTAAGAATGAGTATGATGAGTATGTATCTTCCCACGTAAAAAACGACCTTGTGTCATGCTGCTTTTTAGGGAGGCCGGGTAAATAGCTGACCGTTAAAAACACACATTTTCTTAAAGGGATCACAAACTGTTGTAAAATGTAAAGATACTCAAATTTTATTTTGGCAAATAAGTATATGCCAGTTTGCTACTCTAACCACTGAAACGATGGTGCTAGGCTAATACTCATGTGGTATAAATAGCATGTTCATACGGTATACTAACACCACTAATACGATTAATAAAAACTACTATGATATACGAAGTTAAGAAGTGAATCAGCTGCCCCTGCTACTTGCTTGCTAGCTTATATCAACACTCAACAGCTTGAAACAAAGTGAGGCGGACATAATAGAAAACATTGCCAAGAAGTGCAGTTGTGTGTAAAAATAAAAAATAAAAATCCCAATTGCAACGGAGGAGGTACACACTTACACACACAACACGACAAAACTACAAACAAAAATGTCCTTGAATCACCGTGGTGTTATTAATGATGGTCCCAGTATCGATGAAATGGCTTGGGACCACGCTGGGGACGGTTTGGAAAACTCCACGTTGTTGAACAGAGAAAGGGATGATTTAGCTACCACAACAACCGGAGGAATACACGATTTCAGCAGGTCAGTTTTAGAGGGTGACGTTTTTCGTTTGATGTTTTTTTTTTTTTTTTTTTTTTTTTTTATATATATATATAAAGTGAACATGACAGAGCAACTAGTAAACTGTAAACAGTACCTTGAGCTGTTAACTGGTTGCAATTATTGAATTACATAATTGCACGCCTGCAACTTATATTTTGTTATTTGGTTTTCTTGGGCCTATTTTTACTATTTTTATTATTATTATTATTATATTGTGTAACTAAAAAGAAATTGTGCAGTCAATGCAAATGCTAATGATCCCCTTTTTCTTTTTTTTAAATAAAAAATAAAAAAGATGACAATGGATATTTTCTGTCCCCAATATATGAGACAAGAGCTCAGAGGCTGTCGGAAGTAAAATTAAGGAGTTGGTTTTTGTTCGGGACTGAAGTATATAGTGATTGTTGGAAGGTTTACAATTGGCTAGAAAAAGGAATATTAAACACCTTAAAAAAATTATTTCATGCGCTATTAAACATTGAGAAGCTGGATTTCATGTCACAATGAATGACGTCATGCAAGAACCGATAAAGAAAGTGTAAAAATTTCCCTGACAAATTTTGAGTCTCCATGAAATTTAGCACCTGAAACTAATTTCACAAATAAAAAAAAAAAAGAGAGTAAACATTAGCTTCTGAAAAGAAGACTTATTTTAATTTCTTAATATTTAATTTATAACAATGAATATTGAATAATAATACGTTGAAAATATTACGGAAATTGATAAATGAGTGAAACTCCGTGATGAAAATATAAAATAAAAACAAAAATATCCTTGTTTCTGTCTATTATTTGCAAGGATTTTCCCTCCACATATGCATTCTTTTGTATAGGATGGGAATAAAAAGTTGTGTACCACTGGATTTCGTAATCTTTGCAGTATTTTTCTTTCACAGAAATTCTATTATGTGTGGTTGTGCCGTCATGTCACGTAGTTTGTGGACTTAGAAAAAATGTTGAATGTTGATTAATGACAACCTGGTGGTTCCTTTTTTTCTTGCTTTATGTTTTTTTTAGACTTTAGTTTTTAAAGATTTGGAAACATTTTATGATGAATTTATTGAATTAAAGTAAAACTATAATTTGGGTTTCTATATTCTGGGATTATTTTTGAATGTTGAAGTTCGCGTTACTCAAATTAAGTACCAAAAAAAAAAAGTGTCTTTTAAAAAATATTTGATAAAGGAAAATCTACAACCGAAAGAGGAGCAAAAATACTTTTTTTTAAACACGAGAAAAAAATCACTTTTTAATTTTGGTCCCTAAGTGATAGATTAAAGTAAAACTAAAAGTAAGTTAAGTAAGAAAATTAATATTTAATTTTCTTACTTAACTTACTTTTAGTAAAATTTAGTTTTACTTACTTAATCATGTCATCAGCAACTGATTTTTCCTGATTTAGAAAAAAAAAAAAAAAAATACTGCATGATTTAAGAAAGTTTTCGTTAGTGTAATTTTTGTAATTTATTTTCATTGTTACTTTTAAGTTTTAGTTGCTTTTTTTTCTCACCGTGTAATTTTGTTTTTCGGTAGCATTAAAAAGTCAGTTAATTAAATTACATATTGATGTTTTATTGTATTTCTTGAATAACTACATAGACATTAAATTTTAAATGTCTATGTAGTTTTATAATGATTAAAACATAAACCCTAGTTTTAAAAAAACAGAAGTTAACTTTTTTAAAAAGTAATGAATGAAATGATTTTATTTTTATCTTTAAATTTTATTTTTTTGTATATTTAACTTAGATGTGTGATCAGATCATCAACACACAAGTTTATAAACTTTAAAAAAAGTTAGCAACCTTTTAGTTTTAGTGAGTTCGATCGTTTCCCAGGTGATTCTAGTTGAGGTTCTTTGTTTTTTTTTAGTGTTATCTTAAAATTTAATAATAAAAATAAAATGCTTTTTCCTTTTTTTTTTTAAACTCATTTCTGCTTGTTGAAATGCTTACTCGCAATTTAGTAGTAACTTTTATGCCGTAAATGTTTATCTAAAAAACCTCATTCTCTCAGGCTCAGCAGTCTTAATCACCAGCATCCATATCACTGAAAAAAAAAAAAAAAAAAAAATTGGCACAAACAAAAAAGAAATCATTATTTTGTTTTTGTGTTAGAGTTAGAGTTACTCATCGTCCGTTTGATGTTTACAACTTATACTATAGCTAAAAACTACCACTAAATTCTTAATCGTTACTTTGCTTCTTGTGGAATCGGTTCAAATTTTAATATTTTTTTTATTTTTTTTTATATATTTTTTATTTAAAGAAAGAAAAAAAAAATTGTGTGAAACCAAAAACCAGAGTATGCACTTCAATTTTCTTTAGTACACTTTATTTGCCAAAAAATACCTTTTTTTAAGATCTAAAAAGTAAAATTAAAAACAAAAACGAATTCCCATTTATGCAGAATAATTATTTTTGTATTGTTGGAATAAAAAAAAATAAATGAAGTAAACATTGATATCTGATATTTAAATTCGGATGAAAGAGAAAGAAAGATTCAACATTTTTACAATTACAAGAAAAGAACGTAAAAAAAAAACAAAAAAAAAAACGAAACATGACTATTCAACTTTTAACTTTATTTGTTGTAAATAATCAGAATAATACAACAAAATCTCATTTTCGTTGATATTTTAATTTTTTTTATTGCGTGTCAATTGTTAAAAAAACTTTCCAATCCATGTAAAAAAAGAAAACAAAAATCCGTTCAAGTTGTTTTGTTTGAAAAATGTTTTCAGTTTTAAAAGAAGTCTTTAAGAGCAGAAACTACGGGACAAAATTAAAACATTTTGTTGTTCAAATTTAAATTAAAATAAATTAATTTTTCTATTTGATCAGTTTTTGACTTTTGTTTATATTTTGTTTTTTGTCTCTATGCTTATTTTACCATCTCAGAGTTTTCTTCATCTTTATTCACACAAGAGAACCTGCTATAGGTAGAGCGATGGTTTAGCAACAATTTCAAAAGTTAATCCCAAAAGAAACCTTTTTACAAGCGACTTCAATCCTCATTGGGTTTCGCAGTATTAACTATTTTTTTTTTTTTTGCAATGTTAAATTTGTTTTATGTCAACTATGATACAACTTTGTTTTTTAAGGGAAATTATATTTTTCTGTGGCTTCCTGACATTTTTAGTATTGTTATAGATTTTTGGTTTTAAAAGCTCTCGATATGACAACTGAAAATTATTAATCAATCCACCACATCTGTTGCGTTAAAGTTTTACTTTACGTTGGAAAATAATGATCGTTTTTTTTTCTGGAAAAGTCTTCATATGAGGGTATGATACACAAAAAAACCAATTGTCCCATGATTAACAACGAACCTGACAGACAAAAAGACACCTTCTTAGTCTTCTTACTCTTTTACTCCACTCAACTCTCTGTCCCTACACTTTTATCTTCTTCTTCTCTCTTTCTCACTTAGTAACGTTTCTTCTTCAAGTCAAGAAGTTTAATTCTTTCTTTATGACTTTATTTTCCGAATTATTTGCAACCCAAAAATAGTTGTTTTGGGTGAAAAACAAATCTCAGTACTACTAAGTTAGAGATCTGTAAATTAATTTTTACGACAAAAAACGTTATGATTGTTTCTTCTTCGTTGTTTTTCTTTCTTTTTGTTGTTGTAAATGAAATGTAATTACTTCAATCAAAGTTTAAAATTAAATAATGGCAATGAAAACATTCCATCAACAATTACTCAGAATTTAATTTATTGCACTTCGTAGAGACTTTTTAAAAAGGCAGACGATATTGGTTAGTAGTGGTTTTCATCGCCATGAAAAAGCATTTTTAAAAATGTTTTCTTTCATTTTTCAAAATTATTTTTCGAGTTGGTAAATGTTCTTGAGCAAGTAGATGGCGGAACCGGGACTGGAAGAAATAATAAAAAGACAAAAAACTTAAGAATTTAAGAAGATCTACAAGGGACAGGAGGTGTGGAGGGCCATGATCGCCTACGTCCTAAAGGGACACGGCACATAAAAGAAGATCACTAAAAAAATATTGTGATCTCTGGGCCTTTACTAAAATTTTAAAACATTGCCAGTTTTATTATTGAAATAGTTTTTTTTACGAACTACTAAAAAATAACGTTAGATGAGCAGTTTATTTTAATTCCCATAAGTTTTTGTCTTTATCATTTTTTTTAAATTACAAAAACAAATTTTTGTGTTGTGTAGTGATCAATCCGAAAATAAAAGTTTTAAAATAAATACCATTTATATTTATTTAATTCAAACTTTTATTCATTTTTTTTGCTCAAATTTTAGTTTTTAATTTTGTTACAACAGCTAGGTTTGAATTTTTTTTTGTTTGTTTCAAAACTTTTAAAAATTAAAATTTGTTTCCAATTATTGTTTTTAGTTTATTCGAACCACAAGCAAACAAAAGTAAAAATCTTTCCGCTTGTTTCATCAACTGAAGTTGAAACAAAAATATTATTATTACTGTACTCAGTACTGTATATAATCTTGTCTTGTGGTCGAGTTTTGGAGGTATCTTCTTTCTTTTCTATCCCTTTTGGAACAGCGATCATGTGCATATTTTCCGACAATAAAAGTAGGTTACACTAACACACAGAAAATAAAAACAACAGCTGACAATTTCAAATTAAATTTCTATCCTGGAAATATTTTGATTTGAACGACAATTGTTACAGTAATAAAGTAAGTTAATAAATAAATAATAATAATAACTATTTAGTAGTTTAAAGTTGTACTAAAAAAAGTTGTACTATTTTTAATTTTTAAATTTAAATAAAAATTAATAAATTTAAAATTCTAGTAAAAGTAGCTAGAACTGGATGGAAACAAAGTAGTAAAGAATTTTGTTACAAAAATAATGTAAAAAAAAATGTAAAAATTAATAAAAAACGTTAATCAACAGACACTATCAATTGACATCACGTGTCAGTGGATTTAAATTTAATGAGTGTTGAGTTGCTTAAATAAAAATTTAATAAAATTCCAAGTTTGTCATATTGACAGAAAAAAAATGACTGATTTATTAACTTAAAAATTGTCAATGTGTGTAGACTTATTTTTTTAAAGTTTGCAATCCAAAATGACCACAAAACTTAGTTTCTTTGAAATTCTTTGGTTTGTGACTTTAGTTTTTTTGCATGATAAATTTCTTTGCAATATTGGAGACTGATTTTTAAAATTAAAAAAATAAATTGCATAATAAAAGCCATAGTACCAAGTACAAAAAAATGGTGGAAGAAGGATCATTTTGCGTTTTACAAACAAAAAGAAACGTAATAAGATTATTTGTGTCAAATAAGTCTTGTGATCGCTTTCATAATGAAACAACTTAAGAAGATTAAAAAAACACTTAGTGCAACGCAACACAGTTGCAAAGTGTTGAAAAAAATAGAGAGAGAGAGATAGGCTGGTATCTTTCTTTATTACGAAACAAAGAAGTTTGCTTCTAACATGTCCCAAACAAAGAGAATGAGGCGAGAAGGCTTAAACTTTCTAAATTTACCGCGCCAAGGCAAGCGGGTGGGCTCTTACTTAGCATCTGTAGTTGAGAAATAGCGCCATTTTTGAAAATGGTGTTTTCTTCGGCTCACATGACCACTCAGATGCTGATTGCTGATGATTCATTCTTCAAGCTTCATCCAAACAGTACAAGGGTGGGGTTTCCTCTGTCCAGACAGGAATGTACACATTGTTACTTAAAATCTAAAACCTTTTCCATAGATACTTATTTTATGAGGCTTCCTATTTTCTTTTTCGACAGAAAGAAAGAAAAGTAGTTCATCTTCTTACTTATTTTTATGATGGATATGATAATTAAATTACTATTATTATTTTTTAGATAAGTTTTGCTTACGTAGAGGATTGCGCTGTAAACTGGTCTTAAATTGCATGCATCGTTTTAAAGTAGTTGCTGACCCAAGAGGAAAAAAAGCACCAATATTCAGAGAAGTTAAAAAAACGATTACTTGATTACTTATTTTAGTGCATTATTTTACTTACAATTATTGACACGTGACGCAAACAAATGTCTGCATTATTTAAATAAATTAGCCATGAATAATGGCAAACTTGACATATCACTTTAATAATACAAAAATCCGAAATTCATTTTCATGTAACAATAATCATCAGGTGATGATTTTTGATACATGCAGATCTGAGTTGCAGATTTTGGAATTAATTGAATTGATAACATTATATATATGTATGTAAGTGTGTGTGTGTGTGTATATATATATATATATATATATGTGGGAAAATGATATATCAATTTTGATATATCAAGAACAGTTTGGGAAGAAAGATGTTTGACAAAGTGGAAAAATGTATATATGTATGTAGATTGGATTTTATACAGGTGGATATATACGAAGCAATGGTGAAATATTCTCATCCTGTTCCACTTTCTAAAATCTAACAAATGACTAAACATCAGGATTTGTGTTTTTAAAAGTGCTTCTTGAATTTAATATTTGGGTTTCTGTATGTAGAATTCTTTTTTCTTAAAATAGGAAAGTAATAGCAGTCACTATTCAGTCTTCTTTTTAAAAAAAGACTTTTGTAACTTTCATAATATGTTCTTAATATCTTATTATAGTACATCAAGTGATGCTGATGTTGTTTAAATAACATACTTTTATTTTTTTATATTTAATGTATAATGGTTATGTAACTACTGTTCTACCTGAAGTAGCTGGTTATGAAGTGCCAGTTTTCAGCCTTCACCCATTCTCTGACTTGGGGCTGGACTTGCTAGAGGCTATTTGAGATGCATGCCATGGAAATTTTGGGTAGATGGTGCTTGACAGCTCAGGAAAGCAGTCCTTCTAGAGAAAATAAAACCCTGATTTTAAACCTCCACTTCATTGCTGTCATATCCAAATATGGAAAAGGAAATCCAGTGGAAACATAGTGGTTGGCTTTCAACACTGACAACTCCTGAGGCTAAGCCATCCTCAAATGTAATCCTATTTATTCCTTTCAGTCTTGTTGGTATGGCTAAGAAGCCATGTAGTCTGGGTAGCATATGATTCTGTATACCATTTACCCAGGACTGTGTCTTGGAGTGGTCACTCTTGTTTCATCACCAAAAGACTGAATTTTGACCAAAGAAAGATAACTACTGTTAATTCTGTCAATGCCTCCATTGGAGTATTGAGCAACAATCTCACCATGCTAGGTGTTGTTGTATTGGTTTCCATAGCAAGTAGGTTTTTATGGAGTGGAGTTAATAGCCTGATGACGAACCAATTTTGAATTGTCTTTCGAGACTGTTTGCCAACCAAAGATGATCTGCCCTGCTGTTAAATCTTAGCTGGAGGAAGAAAATAGATTTATATCTTTCTGAGGGTACACAAAGTGAACACAATGGTTTCTCCAACAAAGGTGGGTGCAGGTTCAAACTCTGCTAGAAAATGTATTTTCTTTATCTTAGTATGTGTATTTAAAGAACAAGGTGTCTACTCAAACTTTGTTACCCACAAAATAATGTTTGGAAATGCAGGAAATAATTTATTAGCTGGAATTTGGAATTCAACATGTCAGTCATATTTCTGCACTGAGTAACAATAGACACTATTCCATATACACTTCCTTATATGACTATTTCTGTACTAAGTAAAAATAAGACAATTTTTTTTTATTTTCAACATTAATTTTATTGAACAACATATTTACTGATTTGTTTCACTATTCAAGTTAGGTCATGCTTAGGTCTACAACAGGTCACCTGTAACCCAGTACAACTTGTCACATGGATGGGTGGTTGGCATCTAAATCTGCTCCCTCACTAGCTTTCCTGCTGGGGAGGATGGTGACATGTCACTCCATGTGTGATACATGCTTATGTGATCATGTATCTTTTGATACATAACTGACGAGGCAGATTTTTTTCCTACAGTAGGTTGCCATTTCTTTCTGCAGTAGACCAGTTTCCATCCAAGGCTATAGAACCTGGTCTCTCCTGCTATTTATCCATAAGCTGGGGGGAGAAGAGGATTCATACCTTTCCCAAGGGTATTAGCACGTAAGTGAATGTAATAGATTCGACTGGAATTCGAACATCAGCTCTCCGATTCCTCAATCTGTGCTGATATCCATTACTCCACTGTCTCCTCAAGATCTGTGAAAGGATGGATAAGCTTCTTATAGGATCCAACAGATAAAATATATGAGGCTGGTATGTGGCTGCAAGCCTTGAATAGTAACTTTCCTAGAGATGGTGTCTCACTAAAAATGCTCCGTTATACTTGGACTACAATGAGTATCTGAGTTGAGGAGCACCTGGTCTTGTAAAACCTTGCCTCAAATCATTAACATAAATCCTTTGTCAGGCAGGATCCACTTTGCTTTGTGTGCAATTAAATCTGGTCCTGCTCCAATAAAAAACATGGCTATGTATATATTTATCATCTGTTATATTTTAGAAATTTTATTTTTCTGAGCAAAATCTACTTTAGATGGCTTTTGAAGACTTACAGTGATTCACTAATTCTGTCAAGTCTAGAATAAATGCTAATCTGCAGGTATAAAATATGATAAATATAGTGGATGAGTGAAAAATCATAGGCTAAATTAATAACAATTTTCATTTGGTAAACAAATATTCTTCCTTACTTGCTTGTTTGTTTGTTTGTTTAGCTGCATATCAACTCCTTATGGGTCATTTAATGCCAAAATTTAATTTTCTTGGGAGCATTAGTAATTTCTTTTACAAAAATATATCGTTGGTAATTTTTTTGTTTTCTTTTTACAAAAATGTATTGGTTGTAATTCTTTTACTATGAAAATCCATTGCTGGTATTTTCACTATAAAAAGGTATCTTTATACATTCATAGTGTTTGATTCCAGTTTGGGGGTTAACTATTTTCCCATAGGTTGGATCCTAACAGTTGTTACCACCCAAGGTCAGAGTGGGGTTGGGAACAACAGAAATTAAGAAGTGGTTCCACACTCCTCAAAACCTCCAATATCTCAATCATAGGCCTTGCTGCCAGATGTAGTTTATCGTCATACCCAGGACACAACAAATATGCAAACCAATGTTATCCTGATGAAATATTATACACTTTCTTTTAACTAATTCTGGATGCTTTTCATTGATTTGGTTTGAGAGCAGCACTTGATCAAATCAATTTCCTCTTAAAAGAGCTGATCATTGATTATTCACAGTATGTTTATCCATGAACTGCACAAATCTTTTTGCAGTTCTAGTTACACTCTATTTTTTTTTTTTTTTACATTCTAGTTTCATTTCACTTTCCCTAAAATATGCTAAATATGTTACTTATTTTCTTCCATCTTCAATATTAAAATTAATAAAGCAATTTTGACAAGTTTCTTTTAAAGGCATGTTAATATGACAGCTGTTACAATGCAATCAAATGTTTTTTAATTAAGTTAGTTAAAACAAAATTCTATACAAATGAAAGAAACACAATATTAGTTACTTTTTAGATAATTTTTGTTAATCTCAAGGAGTGAAAATTTACAGATAAAATAATTAAAAAGTAAATATGAAAATAAAAATTAAATCAATGTAAACATCACTGGTTTTAAACACTTTTAAAGATAAAGTTATTAGTAATATAAAACTATTGATCGTAAACATTTTCAAAAGTTTTGTAATTGTGTATAGCTCTTCATATGTTTGTTTGTATATATGAGAGCAATACGAAAATACCTCTGTTTGAGTATATATCAATAGACATATACATGTTTTTTGTATATTTAACCATTACATGATATTACTTTGAACTAATACAAATTCCAGTGATGTGAATGTAATATTGGATAGAGCCCTGAGTGATGTGAATGTAATAACTGGAATTGGAATAATCATTGGACAGAGATCAAAGAATAATCAAAAAACAAATTGAAACATAGTACAGATAAGAATGAGAAAAAAATATTATTTTATGAATGTTACAAGAAAGAGATTTGAGAAAAAATAAAATAGTAGCACGCAAAACAAGTGGATTGACTAATAAGAAAATATTTGAGAAGCTGGTGTTGCCAATGTAAGCAGAGAGAGAGAGAGAATATTAAGAACATTGACTGAAGACAAAAGTTTTGTAGCATACCTAGGGATGATAATGGGTATGCCCCCATTCACATGAATACAGTAGTAAATACTGTATGTTGGTCTGCAGTTGGAGATTTGTTTCCAGCTGTGCTGGTCAAACTCTCTGCCTCTGGGCAGAGAGGATCCCCAGAGTCTCGTCTTGGAAAACAGCTACCCGTCCCTGTTTTATACGGGGTCTACAGGGAATTTTTGGCCGAGCCTACAGACTTGGATACCCCACATTAAATTTGGCCTTGTGCCACATTTGACTGTATGAGGCAGTTGGTAGATATCCTGCAGTTGGAGATTCACTGTGGAATTCACTTTACTCACTTATAGCAGTCGACTACTTCTTCTATGCACTGCTGGTGAATCTTATATGTGTTGTTCTTGTCTTAATTATTATTGTTCATTACCAACCTTCATGTGATTATTCTATTTAGTAACCTTCCTTAGGTTATAGCAAAAAGCAACCAAACTATCAACTTTAAGTAAACATCACAAAAAGAAACATGTAAATTAAGCAAAAATGAGCATGAAAACTAATTTCTATGAAGTAATTTTTAATTACGAATGTTGAACTACATTAGATGGACATTTGAAAATGGAAATAGTCAAAAAGCATAGCTTAAAAAAAACTACAGCAGGGAGGTGGAGTAATGTTTTGGTCTAGTATTGTAGGCAGTAAAATTATAGGTCTCTTCAAAGTTGATGATGTCAAGATCAATGTAGATAATTGGATAAGACATTTCTTTTTTTTGGAGATACATGTTACAACTAGAAAAGTTTTAAGCTAAAATGAATATACAAACTATCCTTCACATTTTGCAAAGCTATTTTCCACCTTGTGAAAAAAACAAAACATTTCAAAGACATAAAATTAAGTGAATGACCTTCAGTCTCTTTAGATATCAATTCAATAGAACTTCATGGCTCATCATTAAAAGAGATGTACATATATGAGAATGGAAAATAAGATTCAATCAAAGATCTTTGGAAAGAAATAACAAGTAATGTTGAAACTGAAACAATTATAAAACTAAAATCAATAAGTAAAAGAAAGAAGGTTATAGAATGTCAAGGAGCTTATATTAACATGTAAAATAATAATTTATTCCAGTATATAAGATATTGACTTAATCAAATATATGTTTGGCCTATATCTTTTGGATTTCCTTTATAAATAAAAATGTATGACAGACTCAAACCAGACTATTATCAATATTTTTTAATAAGGATAGACATTCTAAATTGAAACTAATATATCTTGGAAATATATCAGTTGATTAATAGCATTTCTATTGTAAAAACATTGACTTGCATAATTGAATCTGACATCTAATGTATATAGGAGGGTCTGTCCATAAGTAATGCATTCTATTTTAGCTGACATCAGAGATTGAGGTTGGGGGCAGGGTTGGGAGATTGAATCTCTCTGTCAATAAGTTACTTTTCTTTTTGCCTTGTTATGTATAGTAGTCTGACAAAATGCTATCTGATATGAAAGTGTATAGGAGGTAGATATGACATTGAATTCTTCCATATGGAAAAAATTACACCTCTTGACATTGATGCATGCAGAACATTTATGGAGAGTAAACAGTAGTTGGTCTGGATACAAAAACAAATCATACTTCTGTCAATTCATTTATTTTTTTCTTAATCCTTAGGCATTTACACTGGAAAGGATATCCAAAACTATAAATGTGAGTAGGTGCATGAGAGAAAGTGATGTATATATATATATATATATATATATATATATATATATATATATATATATATATATATATACAGGGTGTCCATAAAGTTCATGTGCCCTTTAAAAAAATTTATAACTTTATTTGTATTTGTGATAGAAATAATTTGTAAAAAGGATTAGAAAGAAGTAAATCTATATTTTTTAAGGTTTTATTGAAATTTTATTTAAGTTTCCACATGTCCTCCATCATTAGCAATACAAAGGGTAATACGATTTTGCAGTTCACGGAAAACATTTGCCAACTGATTTACAGTAATGCCTGAAATCACAGTTATTTTAGCGATACTTAAAACTAGGTACATTAAACTTTATAACTTTTTTACAGATTATTTCTATCGCAAATACAAATATAGTTATAAATTTTTTTAATTGTACACGAACTTTATGGACACCATGTATATATAATTAATAAGCAATAAAATCCAAAATTACCTCATATGGGGTATAACCTATTTTGGCAGATGAAGATATCAGTCGTCTGTCTTAACCCCTGTGTGGACTGAGTTTGTGTCTATACAGATAGGGAAGGATGAATTAGTGTTAAAACATTGACATACAAACAAATCCAAATTTCCATAATATTTAACTTAATTAGCTACCATATTTCCATAATATTCACTCCCCTCTAACTCTTCAAATATTGACATTATAACTAATTCTAATGTGTATATTCCCCTCCATAACCCCTTTACACTATATTATAGTTTATAAACTTTCCCCTATTTTAATATCTCCCCAACTCTCTTTCCTTATATCCTTTTATCTATATATTTTAAATTTATTTTTAGACCGCTTTTTACCCCTATTTTAAATTAATATTTCATTCTTCATATAACCCCAAATTAATGTCATAAGGCTAATAATATAATAAAACTTCTCTTTAAGACCCCTGTATCATGCTTTTCATCTGACTGAAACATTGAAATGGATAAATTCTGTATTAGTTTTTCGACAGGTTTTTTTTTTTTTAGCTTTCACAGTTAAATTCTACTTCTGCCCCCCCCTCCCTATCTGTATAGACACAAATTCAGACCACGCCGTGATTGATAAAACAGATGACTGTTATCTTTTTCTGCTAAAATAGACTATTCCTCAGATGAGGTAATTTTGGATTTTATTGTTCATTAATTATATTCCTCTGTATTAATAAATACATTAAGCTCTTTTTGTGAATGAGTTTTAATGTTTTATATTACTAGGATCCACTTGTGTTATGTACCAACAGATTTGTTATCTTATATATTTTATTTGAAAATTATAACATAAATATGTTATAAAATCTCTACAAAAATAGCCATTTTGTTTCAACATTTCTGGTATCTTATCAAGTGATGGTGTTGGATGTAGAATAAAGAGAAAAACTCTTTATTCTACATTCAACACCATCACTTGATAAGACACAGAAGTGTTGAAACGAAATATCAATTTTTGTAGTGACTTTATAACATATTTATGTTATAATTTTCAAATAAATTATATTTGCTTTACTCTGTATTGAGCACTATTTTAAGAATAGTACAGTGTAACCCGGATATAAGAGACCCGGATATAAGATAGATTTTCTCTGGTCCCAAATTAGAGCCATACTTACCTAAACAAAATAGACCAAACCCGGATATAAGATACTTTTTCTTCGGCCCCGACGACTCTCTTATATCCGGGTTACACTGTATTTTTTGGTTATTAGAATTTATTTCATATACACCAATCTTATACTTGGGGATATATATATATATATATATATATATATATATATATATATATATATATATATAATTAATACAAATAAAATTTTGTCACTTTGCTGATTGATGTTATATTCAGTACTTTGATTCTGGAATTTCAGAAGTTAAACATTTTGCAATCATTCTGTCCACTCACCAGGTTTCAGCAACTGACACAAATTTTTTCATTTTTGATAATTTTATATTAAGTTAAAAAAAAATTGGTGCGGTTGATTTTTCTTTTCTCTCTCTTTGCATGTGTCATATAGACTTTGCCATTTACATTTTGGTATTATTTTTTTTTTATATATAATTAAATGTTCACTTATCTTGTTGTCTCTACTCTGAGTATTGTGGAGATTATATCCACTTGCCATGAGACTTGATAGTAAAATTTGGAATTTTACAATCAAGTCTCCTAGCAAGTGAATGTAATTTTCATGAAACTCTTGGTGGGGTGAGGGCAAGACTAATGAACATTTAACTTGATTTATTACTATTAATGCCCTATCTCTTGATATCAAGTACTATAATTATAAAGCCAGCTTGCTTTAAAAAAATGCCCCCCAAAACATTATTTTCCAGAAATACACTGGTTAACATTTTTTTTTATGAAATACTATCTTTCTATTTTTGTTATATTATTACTAACCAGATGTGCAGGGTGATGTAAAGGTTATCAGTATGAAAAACAAAATCACTGAACCACTTTGCCAAAACACTCTTTTTTTTTTTTTTCTCAGGCAATAGCAGTACTTCCATCTTCTCTGACAAGGGCAATTTGTATTAAATTCCTGTTTATGTACACACACATACACACATTCACTCACTCTCACATATATATGTATGAAAGTGTGTATTTATATATGTGCTTCTGTGTATGTAATAATACTGTGTAATGTTTTATTTGTAAGTAACTTTTCATTGAGGAAATAGTAACCTATACAAACACTATGAATAAGATATTTCTAGTTAGAGAGTATTTTAAATTACGAGCATGAAGGTGAAAGAGATGCTTCCTCAATGGATAAACTGCCAATATTTTAAAGTGATTCTATTTCAAAATACAAATACATCCCTTCCACTGATATTTTGCTGTTAATGCAGGAAGGGTTATGACCTTCTGTTAGATTGAAGGTTCTCTATGGCAGCTGATATTCAGATAATCTCAATCTGGATACTTGTTAAATCAGACAATCTGTTCAGGCAAGCCCTTTTACCTCTTCTTAAATGTTACATTTGTCACATGTTTGCCCTTCCTTCTCGGGAAGTACTAACTTTTTAGTCATGTGTGGTTTGAGACTTGCAGAAGAGAAGTGCCCTTTGTTTGACCCATTTCTCTTAATGAAAGTTGAAAGAATACTTGTAGATTTGGACCAATGCTTGAGAAGTGGATTATCAGCTTACAAGTCTGTCTTCAGTGTCTTATGTCAGTTAAGATTTTTACAGTGAATTCTGCTAGAAAAAGTTTATCTTCATAAAACTTACATTCAGTTTTTTATCACTCTTGGTAGTTTTGACAGAAAGGGCTAGTGAAGTTTCTAAAACTTTTGCTTTTGGGTGCATGATTTTGAATTTCTAATTAAAATATGTATTTGCAAAAAGTACCTCTGAAGTTATTGGTTAAATAGTACTATAGACCAGACTCTGTTGCATGGTATGGCAACCAATCTAAGAAAAGGAAAACTGAATTCCAAACTGTGGAGAAGGCACTACTCTTTTTCCAAGAAGTCATGACAATTCACAATTGATAAAGAAAAAGAATATGTGGGAAGCAATATTTACAGTTGCCAGTTCTCTAAAATGAAAAGATGGGAAGTGGGGGGGGCTTGGGCTTCCCAACCAGGAGGCTGCAGGTTCCTGAGCAGGGGTCTATGGACACACATAGCTATCAAAATTATTTTGATATTAACTATAAGTGTCCTTTTTATTTTAATTTATTTTAAACTCGAGTTTCTGATTATCAGCTGCAAAACATTTTGGCTGTGAATGAAAATTATGGTGAATACGGATATTCCACTCTCACTATTAATGCAAGAAAGTCAAGGTAAGAAGTTATTTCAAATTAAAAAAAAAAAATACTGTTTAGCACTAAGTTAATTATTAAATAAAACAATTAATTATTAAATAAAACAAAAAATAATAAATCACCATGGATTATTTTTAATGGGTTTGCTGGCTTCGTGCGTATGTTATATGACAAAATCCTGGAAGTGTCTTTGTATGTGTCTTGAATGCTTCAAGATAAAACAGACTTTTCATCATAGTATCTTATTAGTGCGAGGATAATTAACACTGTCTGGAAAGCAGATAAAAGAACCCTATATATTTGGATTGAACAATGCAGAAAGAGAAACAGAGTTAATGGAAAAAAAACTGAATTGAATTATATCCACCCAGGTATCATCTTGAAATTCAAGCATCTGAAAAGCAAACTTATAGTGGGGTTGTGCATCTGTCTCTCTCTGTCTCTCTCTCTCTTGTATGCATGAAAGGAGATCAATTTTAATCTTGACATATTGCATTTTTTTGGTAGAATTAAATTTTTTATTTTTATATTCAAGTTTCTGATTATCAGCTATGAAATTTTTTGGCTGTGATTAAAAGTTATGATGGATAGAGATATTCCTCTCTCACTATTAACTGAAGAAAGTCAAGTTAAGAAGTTACTTTGAATTTAAAAAAAATATTGATTTTCTTTAGAATTGTATTTTCTTTGGAAGTGACTTGTTACTGAAATGTTTTATTTAAAAAACAAAATTTATATTTGTAGATATACCTCCCCCTATCCCCAATAGACATGATTGATTTGTTTTTTTTTATGGCTTATCAACCTTTTGCAGGTTATTTAAAGCCAGAGAACATTTTTAGATTGTAAGAATTTTTGTGAGATAATAAGGATTTACTGATACAAGTTATACTATTTAACCCATAGCTAATGGGAAAAGAGATGGATTTATACATTTCCAAAAGGGAAAACAAACAAAAAATCTTGTGTTTCTGATTATCAGCTGTAAAACTTTTTAACTGTTATATTTAACAGCCCCCACCACAAGGGATGTATGTGGCACAAGGCCGAGTTTACCGTGGGTTCTCCGAGGCTGTAGACTCGATCAAAAATATTCCCTTTGAACCCGCATAAATAGGTTCAGGGCCTGTCTACCTCCCTGGATGAAACTTTGCCCTTTGGCAAAGCCTCGCCCGGGTTCCTCTCTACTCAAGGCAGAGAGTTTGACAGTACGAACAGTGTTTTTAACTGTGATCAAGAATTATGGTGAACAGAGATATATTCCTCTTTCACTATTAATTTGAGAAGGTAAGAAGTTACTTTGAATTTAAAAAAATAATAATAATCTCACCATTACTATTACCAAATATCTTGTTGACATGAGTTATAAACTGTCCAAAGATTTCATCAACACATTTTCTCAAATTTGACTAAATTAATAAATCCATTGCTTTTTTGATTCAGTTTCTAATATTACTAATACTGCTATATTTATTCACATTATTTTTTTTTTAATTTTTAAGATGAAATTAAAAAATACTTTTGTGGCCATCATGAATCTTCCTTTTTTTTTTCCTGGGAGGATCTTTGTGCATAAAGTACATCTGTAAAAAGTGATAATTCTTGGATAGTCAATTGGAATTGACAGATATTGATTGGTATTGCAGATTAGGACCATTTTCTCAATATTATTTACTTAATAATTTTATGTATTATAGGCATTTTAGGCAAAAAAAAAGGCTTTGTTGTAACCACTGAGATAAAACTGCTGATATGTATTATCAATAAATTGTTTTACTACTACATTCAGTGCATGACTATTAATAATATCATAGTAGTATACTTATGTGCTGGTTTGACTGCTACTGCTTTGCTTTGAGGAGTCTGTCCAAGTGACCTGCTAGAGATAAAATCCTGAAACTTAAGTAGTGTTGGATCATGAAAATATTTTATTATAAAAACCTAAACCTATAATATAGATTGAAAACTGTCCAAGTTTGAAGCTTGGAAATTATGGTAAGCCTACATAGTTGGAACAAATTTAACTTAAAATCTAGGTTTATAATAATGATATTAAAATATTTAAAAAATGTATTAAGAAACAAGACCATACTACAATGCCTAAATTTATTAACAAAGTGTTTATGTAATTTAATGTCTTCTTTGACTGGCATCTATTAAAAATGTCTTGCATCATTAGTGGGTGTTAAATAGCTCTTGGCCTGACCCAAATTATTAAACATCAGAATATTTATTTTAAAATGCTTCTTGCTTGGTCTGATAACTTTTCAATACTTGTATATAATCTCACCTGTCTCTTTTAAACTATATTTCATCTTAGGAAAAAAATTATTTATTTTCATTACTTTTTTAATTAACAATTGATATTATCTTAATCTCACATTACTGAACACACAAATACAATTTTCAGGCAGTGATGCTGCTTGTTAAATTTTTTTTTATCTTCACTGCACTTGATGCAAGTAACATTGAATTATTGGTAACCTTTAAATGTTTAACCAAATTAAGATGTTTTGAAGAAATTGAATATAAAAATTAATTTTAGTATTCTTTTTTTAATCATTTCACCCCAATCAGCGTGATAAAGTCACTAAGACACAAAAGGTTACTGAGTGTGAAAAAAATCTGAGAGAAAAAAAACATTATTAAGGAGAGAGGACACGAAAAGAACTGAATTTAAGGAGACAGAAGATGACAATTGACATTTTTGAAAATCAAAATTGATTGGAAAGTAAGAATGCTGGAAGAGAGTTCCATGAGCAAGAAGTGCAAGAGAAGAAACTGTTAACATAGAACTTATAATTACATCTAGAAATTTCAGTTGTAAATTGATGAAACCTAGTTGCCAATCTAGTATTGAGCTTGAAGTTTGAGTACCAAAGAGGAAAGCTCATCAGAACAATTAACATGAAAATATAGAAAAGGTAAAGCCACAATATGTTAGTGGGAAAGTGTTATACTGGAACACACCTATTCTATTGTTAATAGACTCTCCCACCTGTAATAAGTAGGAGTAGTAGCAGTCGCGGAGTTGGTCAGTCAGTCGATGTTGGACGACCGTTAGTCGGATATTAAAGTATCAGCGACCACTATTAGATCTCTGCGTCATTACCTATCATATCAAGTTCCTAACGTTTTGTACATCGAACCTATTTTAGGACCGACTTAGTGAAATACAAGCCTCCACTGTGAAATTACTCTATAACAGAAAGTGACTGAGATGCCAGGTCAGTGTAAAAAATCACTGACTCTGTTTAAATGCATGAAATTACAGGATAGTGATTTGAAGGGACCACTAATTGGATAATTATTATTAAAATTCTCAGGAGAGTAGGTTGGATGGTTGAGAAGAAAATTGACAAATTTCATAATTATCATTATTTTGGATTTCTGGTGAAGAATCCTTCACCAGTAAGAAAAACCAGTTAATCAATTTATAGGAATATGGAGCATTGTGAATTGTCATTTCCTGGGGCCTGGCTAGGTAAAGTGAAGTCATTAATCATTGTTATTAGAAAAGATTTCCCTAGATAAAGCCAGTGCACATTTTGCTTAGTGGTCATTTTTCTTGAGTGGGGAGCAGACATCAAATACAAGACACACCCAATACATGGAATACAAGGGATGAAAGTTTACTATGAGCACAGGTAGGAATTATGGAATCTTGTCTGTGGTACACAACATATGTAAGGGGTTCACACTAAACTTCGTCATCAATCCCAATATCAAAGATTTTGGCAAAAATCCAAATCAACCCTATCAAGATGATACACTGGGCCCCAACTAAGGAGGAAAAAGAAAGCCGAAACAAAAAAAAGAAAGCTGTGTTCATTTGACTAATGTGAATCACATTGTCATATTAATCATATGAAAGCTGACTTTTTTTACTTTAACTGTATCATGTCTGAGATCAGATTTTACTAATTTCAATAAAGTTTTTATTTACACATTCAATTGTTTTAAAAATTTTTGTATTTTGCATTGTTTCAAAACCAGTTTAGTAAGAACAGATGATTTCTTTTAATACAATATCCACACAAATATACATATAGTAAATTGATACCTATGAAGTTTAGTTTAGTAGGAACACAAGGCCAGGTATAAGTTTACTTATTACTAATATTCATTTATTTACATCAGAAATATTCATTTAATTATGATTTTTTCAATTCCTTTAATTGTAAATTTAATACATAAACCTAACCTTACAGTTATTTCTCAATTTAATTAATTTATATTATCATAAGCGTTAATTAAATTCTCTACAGGACTGTGTTATTGAGTACAAATAAAAGATGAGTTGCTGTTCTGCCTAGGTAGTAATTACAAAGAGAGAACATTACCTTATCACTTTTATCCTTTCTTATCCAAGATTCTGTCACCTGTCAATTGTGGGACATGACAAGTTAGTATATAATGAGTTAAAATGCAATTTGTTTACCTGATGCTTTTCTCTTTCTAGCCAATGAATTTGTTCAGCAGTATTTTAAAGGATTGAAAAATCATTGATAAAAAAGTTGTTAAACATGAAATCTTTGATTAGTGTAGGGGGAGTGGAACTTCAGTTATTTGTCAAAAACAAGAAACTGTTTTGATCATTTATTCACCACCTTCAAATATTTTACTTACTATGAAGAGTTTTCATTAACAGTGTATAAACTTTCATGAATTGCATACCAGTATTCAAAAAAAAATCCATCATTTTTCACTAACATTGTCATCTTTAACCCAACACATCAGAAGAAGTATGGTTTTCGATTTCCTAGTTTTATGGAAACAGCTAGCAGACAATCACAATAGCTAGCACCATGGAGTTCATGGAAGAGTCACAGAGGTCGGTGGGGAGATAGGCAAAACCAACTATTGGAGATAAGAAGAGAATGAAAGAAGCAGAGAGATCTCAATATCAGAGGTGCATTTCACATTCCACTTTCATTTGTCACACCTGTGCAAAAAAGTACCATGTAAGGATTAATCTGTTAAGCCACTCTAGATGCTGCTCCCAAAAAGACAATGTTTAACTAAAAAGAGTGCTACCATTAGTTTGCAAGATAAATGGATGCTTACTACTACTACTACTACTAGGTGCTAGAGTTCAAGAGCAATAATTTTGGTTATATTTATTATATTAAAATCACTCTTTAGTAATCTTAGCTTTCTTTTGATACAGTATGCAGTAGTGATAAATTCAGAGTATAGATAAATGTCTGTACATGCTATCATATACAATCACTTAAAGTCTACATTCATATAGAGTGGGGTAAAGTTTGCATTCATCTATGGTCGGCTAAAGTTTGCATTCATATACGGTCAGTTTAAGTCAGCATTCATAAAGAGTGGGCTAAAGTCGGCATTCATATACGGTCAGTTAAAGTCGGCATTCATATAGAGTGGGCTAAAGTTTTCATTCATATACGGTCAGATTAAGTCAGCATTCATATAGAGTGGGCTAAAGTCGGCATTCATAAAGAGTGGGCTAAAGTCGGCATTCATATACGGACAGTTTAAGTCAGCATTCATATAGAGTGGGCTAAAGTCGGCATTCATATAGAGTGGGCTAAAGTTATCATTCATATACGGTCAGTTTAAGTCAGCATTCATATAGAGTGGGCTAAAGTTTTCATTCATATACGGACAGTTTAAGTCGGCATTCATATAGAGTGGGTTAAAGTCGGCATTCATATAGAGTGGGTTAAAGTCGGCATTCATATAGAGTGGGCTAAAGTCGGCATTCATATAGAGTGGGCTAAAGTCAGCATTCAGATAGAGTGGGCTAAAGTTTTCATTCATATACGGTCAGTTTAAGTCAGCATTCATATAGAGTGGGCTAAAGTCGACATTCATATAGAGTGGGCTAAAGTTTTCATTTATATACGGACAGTTTAAGTCAGCATTCATATAGAGTGGGCTAAAGTCGGCATTCATATACGGTCAGTTAAAGTCGGCATTCATATAGAGTGGGCTAAAGTCGACATTCATATAGAGTGGGCTAAAGTCGACATTCATATAGAGTGGGCTAAAGTCAGCATTCATATAGAGTGGGCTAAAGTTTTCATTCATATATGGTCAGTTTAAGTCAGCATTCATATAGAGTGGGCTAAAGTCGACATTCATATAGAGTGGGCTAAAGTCGGCATTCATAGAGAGTGGGCTAAAGTCAGCATTCATATAGAGTGGGTTAAAGTCGGCATTCATATAGAGTGGGCTAAAGTCGGCATTCAGATAGAGTGGGCTAAAGTCGGCATTCAGATAGAGTGGGCTAAAGTCAGCATTCAGATAGAGTGGGCTAAAGTTTTCATTCATATACGGTCAGTTTAAGTCAGCATTCATATAGAGTGGGCTAAAGTCGACATTCATATAGAGTGGGCTAAAGTTTTCATTTATATACGGACAGTTTAAGTCAGCATTCATATAGAGTGGGCTAAAGTCGGCATTCATATACGGTCAGTTAAAGTCGGCATTCATATAGAGTGGGCTAAAGTCGACATTCATATAGAGTGGGCTAAAGTTTTCATTCATATATGGTCAGTTTAAGTCAGCATTCATATAGAGTGGGCTAAAGTCGGCATTCATAGAGAGTGGGCTAAAGTCGGCATTCATATAGAGTGGGTTAAAGTCGGCATTCATATAGAGTGGGCTAAAGTCGGCATTCATATAGAGTGGGCTAAAGTCGGCATTCATATAGAGTGGGCTAAAGTCAGCATTCAGATAGAGTGGGCTAAAGTTTTCATTCATATACGGTCAGTTTAAGTCAGCATTCATATAGAGTGGGCTAAAGTCGACATTCATATAGAGTGGGCTAAAGTTTTCATTTATATACGGACAGTTTAAGTCAGCATTCATATAGAGTGGGCTAAAGTCGGCATTCATATACGGTCAGTTAAAGTCGGCATTCATATAGAGTGGGCTAAAGTCGACATTCATATAGAGTGGGCTAAAGTCAGCATTCATATAGAGTGGGCTAAAGTTTTCATTCATATATGGTCAGTTTAAGTCAGCATTCATATAGAGTGGACTAAAGTCGACATTCATATAGAGTGGGCTAAAGTCGGCATTCATAGAGAGTGGGCTAAAGTCGGCATTCATATAGAGTGGGCTAAAGTCGGCATTCATATAGAGTGGGCTAAAGTCGGCATTCATATAGAGTGGGCTAAAGTCAGCATTCAGATAGAGTGGGCTAAAGTTTTCATTCATATACGGTCAGTTTAAGTCAGCATTCATATAGAGTGGGCTAAAGTTTTCATTTATATACGGACAGTTTAAGTCAGCATTCATATAGAGTGGGCTAAAGTCGGCATTCATATACGGTCAGTTAAAGTCGGCATTCATATAGAGTGGGCTAAAGTCGGCATTCAGATAGAGTGGGCTAAAGTCGACATTCATATAGAGTGGGCTAAAGTCAGCATTCATATAGAGTGGGCTAAAGTTTTCATTCATATATGGTCAGTTTAAGTCAGCATTCATATAGAGTGGGCTAAAGTCGACATTCATATAGAGTGGGCTAAAGTCGGCATTCATAGAGAGTGGGCTAAAGTCAGCATTCATATAGAGTGGGCTAAAGTTTTCATTCATATACGGTCAGTTTAAGTCAGCATTCATATAGAGTGGGCTAAAGTCGGCATTCATATAGAGTGGGCTAAAGTCGGCATTCATATACGGTCAGTTAAAGTCAGCATTCATATAGAGTGGGTTAAATTTGGCATTCATATAGTGTGGGCTAAAGTCGGCATTCATATAGAGTGGGCTAAAGTCGGCATTCATATAGAATGGGGTAAAGTTTGCATTCATATACGGTCAGTTAAAGTCAGCATTCACATAGAGTAGGCTAAAGTCGGCATTCATATAGAATGGGCTAAAGTTTGCATTCATATATAAAGTCAGCATTCATATAGAGTGGGATAAAGTCTACATTCATATATAGTGGGGTAAAGTTTGCATTCATATATGGTCAGTTGAAGTTGGCATTTATAGTAGGCTAAAGTTTACATTCATATAGAGTGGGGTAAAGTTTGTATTCATATACGGTCGGCTAAAGTCTACATTCATATAGAGTGGGGTAAAGTTTGAATTCATATACAGTCAACTAACACCTCTTGAGTACTCAAGTGAAATAGTATCTTCAAGTAAAATAAATGTAATTTTTTTTGTAAAACTTTAATTCTTTGAAGATATTTTCTTGTTCAGCTGTTCAAAAAAAGAGATTTATGTTGTAATTTTTTTCTTTTTCTCCTGATTACTGTGTACATTCTGGTAACAGGTGTCTTTTGTTGTGATTATCCTAAAATATGTGTCAATTGACAGACTAATTTTGTTTCTGTAGCTGATACTTGACATTTGGAGATTTTATAAGTATGCATGTACTTGTTCAAAAATCAAAACAAAAAAAGATTTTTTTTTTATTCTATGTAGTAAGTATATTTTCAAGCCAAACTTGATTTTTTCCTGAAGGGGATTTAAATTGCTATCTAAAAATTGACATTTTTTTATTTTAAACATGTGTTCATATTAGAATCTTTCTACATTTCTGATAGGATTTAAGACTTAACCTATTATTTTTAAAAAGTCATTCAAAACTGAACAGGATTATTTCTTATATTAACACTGAAAATAATGAAAGTTTAAATGGCTAATCCAAATAATAAACAAATTCTCTTTCTGCTATACTATTTAAGCAAGGCAACTACTTTAGTGCTGGCTGTTAGTATTGGCTGTAAATATATTTCCTACTATTTTTATGAGTCATTATTTCAAGAGTTGTTTATTGGACTCATTCTCTAGTGCTTACTAAAATAAATCACTTTATGCTGAAATCCACAGTGGCATGACTTACGAAGCTGTCCAAGAAATTGATATATGCTGCTTCCCTCAATTTCATCACTCGCCAGTGATGTTTCCTATCAATTATTTAGATGTCATCCTGCAGAGAGTAATGTGCATTCTTCTCTTTCTAAATATGAACAGCCATACCAATTTTTTCACCTCCTCTTTGGATATAGCTTTTGTATGTTCTTTGAAATTAACTTTAAGAAGACCATTGGTATCATTCTTTTCCATTTGAAGAGGACAGCTGGTATCTCTCTTTTTAAGCCTGGCCAGTGATACATTCCTTTTAAGGCTATGGCTAGCCATATGCACCACTCAGTAAGATCCCTGCCAAAACATTAGGCAATGTCTGTGCATGAAATTTTTAAAGTGACGAAAGACAGTGCACATAGTCAGTCCCACTCTCTGAACAATGACCAACCTGAAAAGAAAAGGACATCAACATCATCAATTGCTATGTGTGTGACAGGTGTTCAGTTTTCTTTCTCCTAGGGAGAAGCCCTAACAAAGACTAAGGGGTCTTTCTCTCTCCCAATGGTTATATGTGTATGTGTGTGCATATATATATATATATATATTCACTTGTATAGATATGTTTGTAACTAAATATGTTAGATCTATCACTGATATTGAGCACTTTCCAATAAGTACCGTGCATATATATATATATATATACACATACACACACAAACTCTGTGTGAAAACAAATCAGCACTATTTGATAAATGTCAATTTTACATCACAAGTAACTTTTCAAACCATATCTACAAATTCTGTTAGCATTTTTCTCCTGTAAATATAGCAAACTTTAAACAACTATATATGTGTGTGTGTGTGTTTGTTAGGAAATTTGCAATAACAACAAAATTATTAAATATACATTAAAAAATTATTAAAATATATATATATATATATATATATATATATATATACGCCTCCAAAAATTTGCTAAAAATTTTGCATAGATGATGAAATAATGCTTCATTCTTAAAAACAAAGTTTTATCGTCAAAAGACCAAAGGATTTTCTCATTATTAAATTATTTCTTGACTTTTTAGAACTTTAGAATTTTGGTTAGAAATTTTGTTTTTCTTGCATCAGCTGGGGACCATAAATTAATATAGGAAATTTTAGCATATTTTTTTGTGGTGAAAAACTCATTGATTTGGGAATTTTTTTCAATGTTTTGCTTTTAAAAAGTCTTGGTAAAAACATTTTTTTGACATCTATTCCAACACCCCCCCCCCATCCACACCTATTTAATTTTATGAAATTTTGAGAAATTCATTTTTCTACGGCTTAATGTTTATGTTAGTTATACAGAATTCCTTGGAGAATTTAAATCATCAATTTTATTTTTGTCAAACAGAAACTCCAATTACCAAAAATTTGCTCTGAATTGTAAAATAAAAAAATGCAATAAAACTAAGACATTATTTAATTAGAATAGCTTTTAATTACTTTTATGAAAAAAATATATTATGGACACTATTGTCTTAAGGAAAAAATTTTTTTTTTTGAATAATGAAATTTTACAAGAATTGTCTTCATTTTTAAAAAAAATTTAATTAGAATTTACAGAATTTTAAAAGATTTAAAACTTTATATTAATTTGTACAAGTAAGGGATATTGTTATTAAGTAAAAACTATATTTACTAATCATAAATGGAAAAGCTTACTACATTTCAATCCCTCCCCCCCAGTCCCCAAAATTTTAAAAAGAATTTTTTTTTGTATGTGTATAAATTTTTTGTAAATACAGATGTCCCTATCTGACATTATCAGAAAATATGAGCATTAAATTTAAAGGCAAAATACCCAAACTTCAATAAAATATTTAAATTATGGAGAATATTTTCCTAATTTTTTAAGATTACTGGGTAGTTAAATAAAAATTATATAAAAAAAAAAAGTGCTCACATTATATTCCTCAAGTAATTTTTACAGATATGTCTTCTACCACCCCTCCCCACCCCTGGAAAAAATTAGATAAGTGTCTAGCTGGCAGTCAAGCTGTCAACACCTTAAATAAATACCTACTTCCATCTTAAAAATGTATCTCTTCAATATTTTTAGTTTTTGTAATATTTGTTTCAAATCAGATCAATTAAACTTTAAATCAGTTAATATCCCTCAAATAAAGTTACAGAAAATTATATTTTATTTTTGAAAGACTTCTTAATTTTTCAATGATTCTTAGCGATTTAAAAAAAAAAAATTCTTCCAGTTAATTCAAATTAGTTTTGAAATAGAGCAATTGGAAATATTTAATTTAATCTATTAGCTTGAAATTAAAACTAAAATAAAAGCTTCAAGAAAGATTTTTCATTTTAAAAAATCCATTGGGTTTTGCATTTCTTTGAAGTTACCTATACAGTGATATTAAAAAATATTTTAACTGATTCTAACATTAAAAGTTGGTACATTTTTAATAAAACTATAACATAAGAATTTGAAAAGTGCAAATTATAATTAGCATTTATTCCAAGGAGTATAAACATGAAATCTGATAATTTCAATAGATTGATTGAACATCTGTCTCTGATTAGCATTCCTATGTGAAGCTCTTGAGTTGGTCAATTAGATATGGCAATTGAACTTTTATTTATTTATTTACATATATAATGTCAATAAGGAAAATAATAGTACAATATTAAATAGTACAAATAAGTTATCGCTTATGGACCACAGTGATGAAACAAAGTGCTCAATACCCAAAATAAGCAGAAACACTATTTAGTAAGGACATTAAAAACACACTAAGTAAGAACATGATAAAACCTCTACTGAAAGTTTTATGCTTAACTCTACGGTGAAATTCTATAAGCATAATATGAATATGTAGCAATGCAAAAATAATTACACCTCTGCAAAAGAAATTAAATAAAATCAATGTTTGGTGTGACCACATTTATTATTATTATTATTTTTTTTTTTTTTACTACCACTGTGACACTATTGTTGGGACACCCACATAGAAGATGGAAATGTGATCTTATCTTGATATCAAGTGTTTCTGTTTTATGGCCAGTGAATAGGATTTTTGAATTGGCACTCATTTGACTGAAAAGGAAGAAGAGAATGAGTAGGTAAAGGAAAGCAGTTAAGTTCAAGTAACACCAAATTGGACATTGGTTAGTTCCAGTTGTTGGCTAGTATTAACAGTCATGCTTGGGATTACGGAAGTCAGTTCTGGTTCACTTTTGGTGGTGGACACACTTATCTGTTATACAATTCTGATGATGCCCATTTGAATTGCCAGTTACATGTTGATTTGGTTGGTTATTTTTGTCCCATGGCATATTAACCTCTACGGATCATTTAACGCTGAAATGTAAATATTTTGTACACAATTTTATTTATTTATTTTTTTTAGAGATAGTAATGATTTTAGTGATACAAGTCTTACTAATTAACCCATAACTGGGGGAGAAGTGGATTCATAACTTTCCCAAAGGTATTTGCACATAAGTGAATATAATGAACCCAATGTAAATTGAAACTCATCTCCCCGATTAACTATTCCGAGCCATTATCCATTACACCACCCACACATCCTAGCTTACAGCACCTGGTATTCTTAACTGGTCATCCATCTAGATACTGAACAAGTTCAATGTTGCTTAACTGATGATCATACAGGAGCTGGTGTTTCAACATGATGTGGCTGTAAGCAGTTAGATATATAGATGATTGGAGAGTTAGTAGTTCTGATGCTACCCATTCATATTGTCAGCCATATGTTGAAATGTGTAGATGGTTAGAGAGTTGGTATGGAGAAGAGCTAGTTGTCCCAAGTATCACCTACCTAATCATCCACCCACCCAAACTGAGCAAGGGATGCCCTGAATAAAAACACATATTTTATAATATGAGAAACAGTTTTGTGTTATCATTTTTGATTAGGCGTTTATATTTCACCTAATGTTTTCTTTGTGAACACTGGACCTTTCTCAATTATGGTGCATACAGACGTGATTGAGAATTGAGATACGATGTTGGGTAATCAACGGCTGGTCAGATGAAAGCTGGACAAGTATCACGTTAGTTGTTTACACTAGTCATAATGGCATTTACCTCACTGAATTTGAACAGACTGTCACTGGAATGTCATTTAAGTATACAGTCTTTCAATTCTATAGTATTGAAGGGTTGTAGTTTTTTTTCAATTTAACTTCAGTAACGTGTGAGACCAATGAAGCACTTACATGTTTAACTGCTTCAGGAACTCTTTTGTCTTAGCAGAATGTTTTGGATCATTATCATGTTGAACCATAGATCTTCTTCTCAAGCATTTAATAGAAGGCAATATATTTTCTTTCAATATTTTGATGCAATCTTCAGTATTCATGATTCACCAAAATATCAGCAAACTTGTAAAATACAGTTAAAGCCAAATTAGTTGATTTTTGTTTCATCTGATTGCAGTATTCTAACACCAAACTCTGAATTTTTATTCCCTTGTGAAGACTTTAAATAAGCCTTTTTGAGTCTCAAATTCAGTTGTAGTTTTCTACATAGCTGTTGACCATATAAGCCGTTTTTGTAAGTGAAACATTCACACATTCACAGTACACACTTTATCCACAACATACAGTGCACACTTCATTAGCAACATTCACAGTGTACACTTCATTAGCAACATCCACAACCAATTTTCTTGGTTCTTCATTCACTAACCTCTTGATATAGAATTGAGGTCAGTTTTTTCATGTTCAATCTAGTTGTTTCTGTATATTTCAAACTTTTCCTTCAATTTTGCACAATTTTGCCTATAGTATTTTTGCTTATTTTTCTACTAGCTATTTCTTTTCATATGTGTTATTCTGTTTGTGCAAATAATATGTTCCTTATTTTCCATCATGTGAGCCATTTTTAAAATAAGAGTCTATACATTTTATTGTTATAACATACACTTGTATTTGGTATAATGTAATTCATTAAAATATTTTCTAACAATTTCATAACATGGAACTCTTTATAGTATTGGATGAATTCATAGAGTCAACCTGAGGTGTACTCTTTACTCCACAACATCTCCATTTTGAGATTACTGCCTTATTAAATAATATTTTTTATTTAATATTAGTATCTCCTCCTTCTCTTTCTGGAAAATTTGTCAACGTACTTTATAATGTTTTCTTCAACTTATCCTTATAGGTTCTCCAATTTGTTTTGGTGCTGACACATCAAAAATGTCGTACAGCATTTTAACCAGTTCTTCTGGACTTGGTAATGAGTAGTTCTGTTTTTCAAGACAATGACTTAATTCGTAAAAACACAAATTTTGTCTTTTTTTTTTTTTTTTTTTTTTTTTTTTTTTACGTACACTGCTAGTGCAGCCCATTTCGAATGGTTTATTTCCTGCAATACACCAATTCTTTCTAGTCGGTCCAACTCTTTATTCACTTTTTCTAATGCTGTGAATGGTACACTCCGATTTGATATACATACAGGTGCTGAACCATTTTGTACTTGAAAATTCACTTTGAATTTTGAACACCAACCCAGTTCATGAAAATCAGGAAAAAGTTTTTAATTCTTCCTGGAGATTTCCACTGACTTTTAAAATTGGTCATCTGTTCACTTATATTTTTAAAATAAGCATTTAGTGACAAATCCCAAAGTTTGAATAGTTCCATCCAGTTTGTACTGAATAGAGTTGTTGCATTTCTTAGAACATAAGCTTCAGTTTTCACTTGTTTATTTTGAAAACAAACATCACATGTTAATCCTCCCACCACCAAAAAATTCTCACCAGAATCTGAAGTTGTGATTTTGTAAGTCCTATTTGATAAAGGTTTTTCAATTTCTTTCCATGTATTTTCATTTACTATTGAAATGTCGCTACCAGTATCTAGTAACATTTTTACTTTCACATTATTGATTTGCACATTAACAAATTTTCTTTTATTTCATGTGCCTATTTTTCCCATCATAATATTGTGTATTTCTTCCTGCAAAAATGTTTTCTTGGCTTAGTTCTGGAGTGTGATTTGATATGTCATTTTTTGCCACAGTTATAGCATTCTGCATTTTTCCATGGACAGTCTTTCCTAAGATGTAATTTTCCACATCAGAACAGTACCAACATATGGTGACAAAATCTTCATCCTCTTTTTTGGTTAAATTCATGCACCCCAAGCAAGCCTGGAACAAAGAGCACTTGTCAGTAAACCCTATTTCACCTGGTTTTCTTGGTAAATATAATTGTAGTACTTTTCATACTCTATTGGCACTATTTTTCTTAACAACCTGTTTTTTTTATCTTCTTCCCAGTCACTGCATTCCTGGCTAAACATTTCTTTGTGTCTGAAATTATACAGCAAAGGTCAGTCCATCATCAGGATTGTATACAGATTCTAATATGGTGTTTTGCACTGCATCTGGCATAAGATCCTTGAAGCATTTTTCTTCAAAACCACTTCCAACAACTCTTGTTGTTTTTGCAACTGTAGCAACTGTTGGGTATTTTGTTGTTGTTACTTCTGTTGTTGAATTTCAACTATTGAAGCTAAAATTTTCTCAATATCTGCAAGAAAATCATTTTTTTTTAGACCAAGTTGGTTGAAATTCTAGTAAATTCTGTTGCACATGTATGAGTTTTAAAAATCTGTTTGTCTACTATTACAATTCCAGTTATAATGTAATGCTTGTTATACTGTTCTTGAGTTCCAACTCTTTGTCATCAACTATTATAACTAGTGTTATATTGTTGCGATTTTTATCCCACACTTGTGTTTGAGTTTCCTCATCTCCAACTATTATAACTTCTTATTATAGAGTTATCGTTATAATACACACTCATACTTGGTATAACATAATTAATTAAAGTATTCTCTATAAGTAATGCTTAGGCTATTGTCGTAACACCTGTATAGTTAATATGAAGACTGACTCCAATATGACTGGCACTAACCATAACATGGAACTTTTTATAGTATTGGATAGAGTCACCGGGGGTGTACTCTTTACTCCACAACAATACTGAAAATTGTCTATAGGAAATTTAAACATTGTCTACTCTATTTATATGCAAATTTACTTAAATCTCCTCTAAAATAATTAAGTTTGGTTTGAAAATATACTTACTATATAGAATGAAACAAACCATTTTAATTTTAGACTGTTACATATTGTTTTGGTTAGAAAGTTTCAATGTTGTAGTTTACTAATATATAATACCTAATAATATCAGTTTTTCATTACCTAATGTTTTACTGGAAATAAAAAAAAAAATCTTGGTGTGTTTGGTTTAGAAGAAAATCGACTTTTGTATGTAAAGTCACATGGATCAAGAAGTTATAAATAAGTTTGTGAGGAAGTTTTGCTACCATATCCACCACATCATACTTGTTAGTTATTTAAAAATGTCACCACTAAACTGATAATTTGATTTGACACGGTAAGGGGAAAAAATGAAAATATTTCAGAAGTTTTATTTTTCTATTTACTAATGATGTATTGTAATTGGATAGTACTCATGTATTTTTTTTTAATACATATAACAGTTTATAGCTACAGCGTAACATACAAATTTACAAATAAAACAAAAACAAGTTCTAAATGGTTCCATAAAGTTATAGAAGGCTTCAGGAAGTCATAGTACTACTATATACTTATATATGATTTTAGACTTTTTGTGTTGGGGGGTGTTGTTGTTTTACATTTAAAAAAAAAAAAAAAAAATAAACTGAATTAAATTGTTCATCATTGTTTTTGAATAAAAGTTCATCAAATTATGATACAGGAAATTAATTATTTTACAAAAAGTCATAACCCTAATAGACATTTATGACAGAGTTGCTAATTAGTCATAGCCATATATTAAATAAACGTAAATGATTTTGATAAAATTTGAAACTGCAATTTATTTACATTTTTACAACAAAGTTTTTGTATAAAAATGTGTATGTAAGTTGAGTTTTTGTGAGTGTATCTTTTCATAATTAGACTGACTTATTTGAAATATTTGTCAAAATGAATCTGTTTCTAATATAGAGAAAATTCAAACATTTTAATAAATATCATTGTTGCAATTTACAAGAGAAAGAGTAAAAGAAACTTATTGACTTCAAAGCATGTTTATTTAGTTACAGTTGTCGGTGAGTCTTTTGATCTATATAGCCACTGATTTGTCTCTTTGTGGAAAGGGAGTTGCTTAATATACATTTGTTGTATAGATCAGCCGTCATTTTGAGTTGACCTGTTGCAAAGTGTTGTACTTATGTTTTTAAGAGATACAAACTCAAAATATTTTAAATTTTAGCCAAGAGTGATTGGGTGAAAAAAAAAACAACATTTTTTTACCTTGTGATCTTATTCTTTTATATCCACATAATTTGACCATTACATTTGGTTTATGGCATATGGGTCATTTAGTGCCAAAATTTAATTTTCTTGGGAGCTTTGGTAATTTTTTATTTTAACTATTAAAATCTGTTTTACAATAAAAATGTATTTTTATACTTTCATCATTTTTTGACCCCAGTTTTGGGGTTCACTATTTAGCCATAGTTGAGACCTTAACATACATACTTATTTTTATTACTTCAAACATTATTTTTATCAGATACCTGTATTTGAGTAGATGCTTTGTTCATTTTAAACGGTATTTATCTTGTCTACTGGTCTGCATACATGAGAGAACTTGGAACCTGCATTCTGCTTTGCAGGTGTAACCACTGTCTGATCTGACATGCTTTTATCGCTCAGCTATGAAGAGCTTCACAATTAAAAGTAAGGTTCTTTTTTGTCCTTAAAGCACACTCATTTGTTTAGTACACAGGCTGGTAGATGAAATACATCTACTCAAATATCCACTAAAAATTTGAAATATATATATATATATATATATATATATATATATATATATATAAGGTGCAAGGGGTAAATTATCACCTTTGTATATTTTTAATTTCATGCATGCGTGTTGTTTGTTTTTGATTTTGCTGACTGCACAGTATAATAGGGTCAGTAGGGCACCATCTGTAAGAAAAAGAGCACCATGATGCAATTCACTCCACCAGAAATTTGGAAACAGCATGCTGTACTGCTTGCCATTTGCGCTAGAAGATCCAATATGAACATTTCAAAGTATTTGGGTGTCAATCTGAGGACAATGCAGAGGATTTGGAAAGAGTTGGAGGAGTCAAATGGTGATTACAAAAGTACAGTATATTGGAAAACTCACTGCAATTGTTCTGATAAGAAAATTGAGGAGGTAGTGTTGCCCTGGGTCAAGAGGTTGGCTGCTGCAAGACCCTATTTCTGGCAACATGCCACACAAGTAGGAGTACCCAGTTATGCTTGTCAGACAATTTCTGTGACTACATCACCCCTTACATCTAGCCACCTAACTCTCCAGACTGCTACTGCCTTGATTATTATGTGTGGGGCACAGTTGAGCAAAAATCCAACAAACTCCTAGTAATACCAAAGATGAACTGAAGGCAAGGATTATGGTAGCATTCATCAACTTAAACAAGGAGATTGTCCAGAAGAGTTGTAGGAGATTTTGAAGTCATCTGGAGGCTGTGGCTGAAGCGAATGGTGATTTTATTGAATAAATTTACTCTTTAGTACTTCAAGATATTTTTGTGTAATTTTGATAAATATATCTTTTAAAATAAGATGTTAGTGTTATTTTCATTTTTGTGCAATTTATGCGACAATTTATCTATCGCACACTGTGTATGTATGGAGATATATATATATATATATATATATATATATATATATATAGAGAGAGAGAGAGAGAGATTTACTTGATTTCAAACATCACCATTTTCTTAAATTGAAAATTGGTTGACACTTTGGAAAAAGTACCTGTAACTCACAGCAATTACAGTGATAGACACTAGTACAACATTAATACCATTTTCTGAAGGAGGACTATAAAGAAACAGTATCAAGTATGCTCAAGGTGACTGGTGATAAATGAAGTCGTAGATTTTTAATTCTGAATTTTCCTTCTCCTAGACTGGATGCCACCCAAAAGGGAAAAACCCAGTATGTTCTACTATTTAACCCATAGCTGGGGAGAGAGAAAAGATGGTTTCATACCTTTCTGAAAATGATTTGCACAAAGGTGAATATAACAAACTCAAGTGGAATTGAATTTGGGGAGGTTATTTGCTCCTCTGAAAACTTTTTCCGCACATTATAAATAGTTTTGCTGCAAACATTCAGCTGTTTTTCATCTCACAATTCTTCCTCAGCATTTTTAATGTGACAATTTGATCACGTTTTTATTGATACACCATATTTTATTAAACTGTAAACAATAAAACAAAAGAATGCTAGGAAGCCTTATGCAATTGCTTTTATGAATAGGTAAGTTTCAATTTACTGGGTGTAACAGTAAAATTGTCCAAATTGTGTAACAGCAAAATTGTCCAATTGTTACGTTAATCTCTGAACCGTTTTATCTTAGAAATGATTAAAAATATCTTACTGGAATTCTCTGAGGTTTTTATAACACTATTGGACTCTACTTTGAGCAATAAGAATGTATAATTACTCTCTAAGCTTAACAGAAGTATCATGATGAAATCTATCATAAACGAAAATGACATGTTCATTAATTAATCATAACTAAGGATCAGAAGCTCATGAAATCTTGAAATAGAATTCAAATATATATATATATATATATATATATATATATATATATATATATATTCCAAGATCATTTTCCAACTTATCCAAGATGATCTTCACCCTCTCTAACCTTCTTTCTGTCCTGGAGTAACAAGGTGCCTCACAGTTTTCACATACAATTTCATTTTTATTTCTTTTTTCACTGCTCTTTAGACTCTCATAGCTGAAACTTCTCTCTCATATGCCAAGTGTCTTATGAATCGAGTTGGATCTTTTCTAACTGATCTTTTTAGCTCTAAGTTGAAATGATGGTCCTTCTTCCTGTTGTAACCTCCTGATCCAGTTTTCCTCTCTACTCTCCCCTCTTTTTAAAACTTATTCACTGTTCACTTGGTGGTTCTTGAATGGACTTTGAAGATGAAAACCAGAGTATGAATGTTGGCACCATTACTGAAGGCCTGAATGATCTTTTTCCTCTCACCATTGCTTAGTTGGGAAGACAGTGGGGCTGACACAAAACGTTGTTAACCTGCTCTCTTTTTATCTGAATAACTCAAAGGGTTTTTCAGTGATCCTTAAGACAAATGGTGTCAAGATGGCTAAATGTCTTATCTGAAAACCTGGAAAAAAGAAACTCAGTGGTCTTTTTAGAAATTACAAATTTTGTGGGATGGACAATTATGCTGTTACATGATTTGGACAATTTTGCTGTTATATTCCCTATGTATAAAGAATGGGTAACTATGCTGCATTCAGTAAAAATATTATGAACTTAAAGTAGATGTTAAATTTACAGGCAGCTCATGGACATCTGGAATATGGACAACCAAAAATGACAAAACCTGTTATTATCCACAATGTCAATAGTACTGTATTTCACTGCTTATAAAATTTCCAATGCAATAGATGCCTTCCCAAATTTTGAAGTAAGAACTTGGAAAAAAATGTTTTCCTTGTACTTTGTAGCTCACCCCACTATTCTCAGTTTTACCCAGTGAATAGCAGATTTCAGCATGAATACCTGACTAATCATAACTAATTCATCAAAGACTGAGAAGTACCAAATTTATCGTAACTATTTAGAATATAATAATTAGAAGAGATATTAACTCCTGTTACCAACCTTAGATTTATAGGGCACAGGGTGGTTTTTGTTGATATTTCATAGGAAAAAATGCATTTTATAAGCAACAAAATACAGTATATTCCTGATATTAAAACAGCATCATATGACAGACAACACTCTAGTAAATAAAACTGATTTGTATCTTATATTAGAATGTAGATCATGTTTCTGATCAGCTCCTGAAGAATAAATGTATAAGAAATATTCCTTTATTATTGTTTCTTTTTTTTTTTAGCTAGAATAATTAAAAGCAAAACTTGAATTACTTATCAATTATATAATCTGTAACTTTCCTAGCATGACTAACCACTTCCGAATAAATAATATTCAGAGTGCACACAATACTTGACTTGTTTCTCAACAGCTGATATTGATTTTTCTATATATCTTTTACAAATACTGTTGCCAAGCCAAAAGTTATTTTTTTATTAACAATAAAAAAAACAGACATTCTGATTTTGGATTCTCTAAATCATGTGTTGATTTAAAATTCTCAGATGAATTTTGCTTAGAATAAAAAATTTAAAATTGACTTTTTATTTTCTTATTTTCCCTGGATTTTTTTTTTGCATCTCTGAATGTTAAAAAAATTCTTTGGTTAAACATCTGAAATCAAACAAGGAATGTTTATAATTACTTAAAATCTAAGATAGAGCATTTTTTAAAAAATTAAAAGCTAATATATTTTTCAAACTGAAAATTTGTTCCAAAAAGTCACACTTATAATATGGTTTTGAAAGAATTACTTGATAAAGTAGGATTTCCTTATAGTTGGTTCACATATTTTAATAATTTAGTAAATGTTCATCAATTTATGAATAAAAGATTGTTTTCATTTCTTTTATAAATTGGTAATTGCTAAATATTGCATTGCATTAGTTTTATTTTTAATACTAGTTTTTAGAATGCTGTATATATAAAATTATTCTTGGAAATAAACAATCTAATAAAGAGTGTTTATTATTTTTTTTGTCAATTCTCAGGGACAAAGAATAACTTTCATCATATGTTTAGGTTTTATTACAATTCTAATGATCACTTTTTAAAATAATAAGCATTGTCAATGAGTGAAGGTAGTTGTAATGACAAAAGTACACAGGTGTAGGCTTTAAGAAAGCTTTATTCAACTGATAATGCAAGGGTCGCTTATAGTGTCCTTTTATAGTTCCAGTAAACAGAAATAGCTCTCTCAAAGAGGAGAGTTACAAAACAAGGGGAGACCACTCTTGATTATTCATAACAGTAGTTAAAATAACAGTGGTGTCAATGGAAAAACTATCCTTTTGATACAAAAGTCCAAATTTTCCAAAAATTCTTATCAGATTAAGGAAAACTTTCCTTCAGTGATGAGTTTTATGCAAATTTGTCACTTAAGTGATATATCAGCAGTGATACTGATAGGTTTTAAATGTAGTGAGTCGCAGGAACCCACAGGTAATAATTTGGTTAAGTCCCTAGGAAATGAGTCTCCCTCTCAACTAAAGTTTCGTAATAAATTGCGTTAAACTGAAGGGCTACAAACTAATCTTTCTTTTTTTTACCATCATCCTAAAAAACAGTACTTTTAATCATGCCAAATCGCTTAAATTGACAGAATAACTTTAAAAAAAAATTAAATTAATAAATTCAAAACAAAAACAGTATTTACACTTAATCACAGTTCAATTAAGAAACTAATTTTTTTTTGAGAATTTTGACAGAACAAACTTTTTAAATTGACTGAACAATTTTTTTTTTTTTCAATTGAATCAATAAATGTAAATTTGGAACAAACAGTATTTATTTACTGTTTTTAGTATTTTTACACTTAATCACTGTTCATTAAGAAACTTTATTATTTTTGAGAATTTTTTTTTATATTGAAAGAACAAAAGTTTTTTTTTTCAATTGATTCAATAAATTTAAAGCAGAAACAGTATTTACACTTAATAATAGTTAAATTAAAAACTATATTTTTTGAGAATTATGACAAAAAGATTTTTTTTAAATTGACAGAACAAGTTTCTTTAAAATACAAAAATACATAAAAAACAAACAAATGAACCAGAAAGTGTCTGATAAGGCGACATTGATGTCTATTTCATGCCACCCACATATCCCATCATCCAATGAAAGAAGGAAAAAGTGAAAGAAAGAAAGGAAGAACTAGTAAAAAGTATTTTGAAAGAATAACATCAATTGATTAATACAGTGTTTATTAGTTAAAATTACAAAAAAATATTGGCCTTTTTACAGTCAAATTTCTTTTGTTTGAAAATATATTTTGAGCCCTGTCAAATAAATAGTAAACTGAATGCTAATTACAAATGTCTCTGCTTGTTAACTTTAAAAATCGTTTTGCACTTATAGTTTTAAAAAGTATGTTAACAAATATACAAAATGTTTAAAAATCTGAAATATCTGTGTACTAATTACCATTAATATCTAATTCATTTGACAAATGATTTGTGTTCAGTTACAGAAAGAATATTAGTAGTTAAATTTAAAAAAATTAAATTGATGTTGTGTTTACTTAGTATCGACCAGAAACAAATTCTTTTTACTATGTGGAGTTACCCCACTTTCCTAAAAAAAAAAAACAAAAAAAAAACGTCACTATGGGACACTCTCTAAGTCTATAAATATGCAGTGACATTCTCTGTCATCCTCTTTTCATTCAGGGATGGTAAGATGTAGTTCAAACAAGGAAAACAATTTCCCTCTGGGGAACACCTACACAAGTATGCACTTTTCACTTCATCTTCTCTAGAACCTTCTCCTACACCAAACTACATACACAAACAATTCACTAGTTTAAATGTTTTCTTTCATATTTATTGTTTTGTCACACAAAACAATCTTCTATCATCTATGTATGTCCTTGTTTTGCTAATACATACTTATTGTTTCTTTATATATATGGTTTAGTTGTTACTTTTCATTTTATTACCAATACTCACATGCTGAGTCCGCCATATTTATAGTGGGATAAATATATCAGGAGACACATGTCTCCAAGTTAAACACTCCACCAGCAGTACTCCCACAACAGATTGGTGACCATGATGTGGTATTTTTCTCCTGGATACAAGAAACACACAAAACTATATAAAAAAACTCATGCATTGTTTAGATACTTTTCAAATCAAGAGCCGGTGAAGAAAAACTTTGACAAACTTCTCTACCTACCTTACCACGCATGGTAGACATGGAAAACAAATAAACTTAGAGTTACAAAATTTGTGATTTGACCTCATTTAAAGAGCAAAATCGCAAATTTCAAAACTCTAAAACACATCTACATGACATAACTATCTGGATGAAATGTTCCCAAGTCAACAAATATTTTCTTTGCAACTTGTGTGACCCCCAAAAAATCCCTAATCATCATTGCAGTTACTACTACAATGACATGGTCAGCAAGCAAAGCACTCATCTCATTTCTACTGCCTTTTGCTTTACTCTTTCTCTCTCTTAGGCCATTATGTCTGGCTTCTTCAACTGGCAGATATCAGAAAAAAAAAAATATTTTCACTAAAATGAAATATACAACTTATGTTGTACAATTTTGAGGCACATAAAACAGTTTATTCTCTCCAAAAATACCACTCAAACACCACAGAAGTCAACTCTATTTTGGGCTCAACAAATAAAGGGTGAAATAATCCCCAAAGCAACTCACTGATCTTTTTCATTCTAAAATGTTAACATGAACAAACTAAGAAATCTGCAAGTACGATTTAATAATACGTGGCAATAGCTGTATCTCTGAGAAAAATCAACAATAATATCAGATATCTTCAGAAGTTCTCAAAAACATGTAACAGTAGCAATTTCACCAACATCAGCTCAACAGCTTTACAAATCGGCACTTCTTCTATTAAGATTTTGTGCACCAACATCATCTATGTACAGCAAATGAACAAAGGTCTTCCAAACAAAATCAATTTAATGTGGAGCATTGGAAAATAACAAAATTTTAATACCAACTGCTGATACTTTTCTTTCTATTGACATATCTTCCAGGGCGGCTTACTACAACTCTGACCCACTAGAGAATTATATAGCACCCATTTTCATTGAAATGTTTAAATATACATCGCAACCACACTGTTCAACTCTTTTTTTCTTTTTCTTTTCAGCCTATGAGGGAAAACAAACATGCAAACTTTATGGACATATGGGCAGAATAGAATTCTCCCCATCTGAAGAGGAGTATTGTGGTGTTACCTCACTTACTTTCCTAAAAAAGAAAAAAAAACGTTGCTAGGGGACGCTCTCTAAGCCTATAAATAAGCAGTAGCATTCTCTGTTATTCTCTTTTTCACTTAGGGATGGTAAGATATAGATTGAATGATGAAAACGCTTTCCCTTTGGGGAACACTCATGTGCACACATGCACATACACACCTTTCACTTCATTTTCTCTTGAAACTTCTACACCAAACTACACACACTCAAACATTTCACTAGTTTAAAGGTTTTCTTCTTTCATATTCATTGTTTTATCACACACAACAATCTTCTATTGTCTATGTATACCCTTGTTTTGTTAATACATACTTATCATTTGTTTATATATATGGTTTTGTTGTTACTGTGTTCGTTTATTACCCAGACTCACATTCTGAGTCCACTATTTTTATTGTGGGATAAATATACCAGGAGGCACATGTTTTCTGACCTAAACACTCATACAGCACACTTGCAATAACTATGTCAAACCTGTTAGGGGTTGGTTTTGATGTGCAAAGTATCACTTTTCATGGGAAACATTAGTTGGAAAAGTTACTGCATCTTTTATGAGTTTTATGCGTCAGGGATGCAGAATGCACACATATCAGCATCTTTGCATCAGTATCAGATGGCCACTATGTTTACAATTGTCTAAGGCTTGTAATCTTATCATTCCACTTTTCTTTTTTCCTAACCTACTTAACATTGAATTAAAGAAAACAATATGTTTGCAGAGAGAAATCTCTCTCAACCAGCCTTCAAATTATGGTGATTACTTTTGTACTTCTCTTTACATTTACAATAAACAGTGTGGTTCTCATTCCAGTAATAATGATTCAATTTTTGTATGCTTATGTGTATAAAAGCTGAAAAGATAATCATATCTACATAGAAAGAGTTAAAAGCCAAAAAGATTTCAAATTGCTGCATCAAATAATACATGCGAAATAACAATAAATTTAGTTTATTTTATAAAAAAAAAGTTTTTTTATTACCTGTTTGCATATATCTTTTACAAAATAAACATATTTCACAAAATAGGTTTTTATGTGAAAATTATTAATCTTCTTATTTTTTCTGCATCCATCATGAAAATCTCTACACTTTATCACAAAAAAAAATTATTTAAAATTTTTAGGGCATATGTTCAAAAATCATTTACCAGTAGACAAAGGAATAGGTATACTAATAAATAGTTATACTAATAAATAGTTATAATAATAAAATGAGCTTTAAATTTTAATTGTAGTTCAAATTTGAATAATTACAATGCAATTATTAAATAATAAACAGTAAATGCAATAATTTTGTATTCATTTATTTGGAAATAATTATAATATAAATTCTAGACATTAAGCTTAAAGATTGCTTTGACAGCTTTTAGGTGAGTTTTCCTAAAAAAGAAATGGCCTATAAATTTGCATATAATTTTGATTTTAGAAGTTCTATTTGTATCATGCCCACTATAATATATTTCAGTATATATTTAAATAATTTGTGAAGTATTTAAAATCTGCTTAAAATATATTTTGCTTGACTTTTCTTTGTTCTTTTAAAATCTTCTCTATTCCCGTAGCATGATGATCAACATAACCTAATGGCTAGACTATTAGAGTCTACCAATTCAAATTCTAAGACTCATTACAGTCTTCAGTCAAGGTTGGTTTTTAAATGCGAACTCAGAAAAACTATTCTGAACTACTAATGTTCAGGTTGGTGGTGGGGATTTAAAGAAGTTCAAGGTCACACATATACAGATGTTAAAGGTCACAGGTCAAAAAGTTTGTTTTTTTTCCTTTAAATTGATAATGATCCTCTAAATTGCTATTGGGTTATGACTAACCCCCTGTCTTCTTTACCAGTCAGATAGTTACTGTGAAGTGAAATATTTCTGAAATGGTAAGTATCCAATTTATAAATAGGATGCAAATACATAAGGTTGAAAGGTGCACATAATTAGCGTTTGTGTGTGTGTGTGCAAATTGTCACAGTAGTCGTAGTGAAGGAAAATTATAAGAATATCAGTAATCACCTGCTTGCAATGTAAAGCCAAGGGACACATTAACTTTTGTTTTCTTTTAATCATTTCATTCCATGCAAGGCGATAATGCCACTAAGATGCAAGAGGTTACTGAGTGTGAAAGAGAATGAGAAGACTTTAGAAGGAACTGGAAACTCAATCCTAAATTGGAAACAAGGGATTGGGTTTCTGGTTCCTTCTAAAATCTTATACACATATATATATATAGGTACATCCATAAAAAACAGAAAAAAGATACCTAAGGTTTTAAAAATTAAAAATCTTGACGCTTTTATTTTAATTTTAATTTCAATAGATTAAATTTAATATTTCCAATAAGCAAAATATTTTGCTGTATTTCAAAAACTAATTTAAATTGACTGGAAGTAGTTTTTTTCCCCCAAAATAGCTGATTATTTTTCTGAAACTTTATTTGAGGAATATTAGCTGATTTAAAGTATAATTAATCTGATTTGAAACAAACATTATTTACTTTAAGTTTAAAACACCACAGAAATAGCTGTGTAGTTGTTTTGATGTTTAATGTTGTTCTATGGAGATTTTATCTGTAAAACATAATTGAAGAAAATGACATTAGCACCTTTTTTTATAAAATTTTTTAAGTACTCAGTAATCTTAAAAATTTAGGAAAATCTTTTCCATGATCTACTGTTAGTTAAATTTTAGAAATGTTGACTTTAAATTTACTATAGTGATTGTTATTTTCCGATTATCACTTGTACTTACAAAAATGAGAACATTTATAAACATAAAAAGATTCTTTCAAAAATATTGGTATTTCATAATTTGTATTTAGCTTTACTATTTATAATTAGTAAATATAGTTTTCACTTAATATTATCTAAAAGGCTGAAATTAATACAGAATTTTAAGATTTGAAACTTAATTTTTCTAATTAAAATTAAATAAAATGCAAACAATTCTTGTAAAACTTCATTGTTCATTGAAAAACATTTTTTTTCTTGCGATGATAGTGTCCTTAATATGTTTTATTTATAAAAGGAATTAAAAGCTTTTCGAATTAAATAATGTCATAGTTTTATTGCATTTTTTATTTTATGATACAGAGCAGATTTTCAGTAGCTGGTGGTGGTGTTTTACAAAATAAAAATTGATGATTTAAATTGTTCAAGGCGTCCTGCTTTTAACTAATATGAATATGAAGACATTGAAATTTTAATTTTTCGGAATTTCATAAAATTAAAAAAGTGGGGGTAACAGATATATATATATATATATATATATATATATACCAAGATAATTTCATTCATTTGTGAATAAGTCCTGAAAATTTGATTAGAATCTGGCAATTATTTTATTTTTGCAAGAATTTCCAAAACAAAAAACAAAACAAAAAAAAAACAAAAAATTTTCCATAGTAATGTTAGCTTAGCTGCTGACTAAGAAAAACAAGATTTTTAACCAAAATTTCGAATGTGTTAGAAAGTATTAAATAAATTAAGTAAAATAATAAAAAAATACTTTGGTCTTTCCTCTTAATAGTAACAAACATTTTGATGATAAAACTTTATTTTTACTGAATTTGGGGCCTTTTTTCATCTTTTTCATGCTCTTTTTTAGAAAGTTTTTGGAGGTATATATTATATATTATATTATATATATATATATTTATCATACATTAAGAAATGGACAAAGTCCGACAATTTATTTATTAAAGACATTTTTATGTTTAACGTTCTTTTTTATAGATACAAGTATTTAAGTAAATGCTCTGTTTATAATAAACAGTATTAAATAACATTTACCGGCCTGAATGTCCGAGAAATTTTCATAGAAAATATTCGTCCTTGGACAGGATTCGAAACTTCATGGAAGATTGTAGTTTATAAGCAGTAAATTCGACCTTGCCTACCGAACGATCCTTGGTGGCCGAGCGGTTAAGCATGTCAGCGTAAATGACGGTTCCGTATAGGATGCAGGTTCGAATCCTGTCCAAGGACGAATATTTTCTATGAAAATTTCTCGGACATTCAGGCCGGTAAATGTTATTTAATACTGTTTATTATAAACAGAGCATTTACTTAAATACTTGTATCTATAAAAAAGAACGTTAAACATAAAAATGTCTTTAATAAATATATATATATATATATATATATATATATATATATATATTATATATATATATATATATTATGTATATATTATATATATATATATATTATGTATATATTATATATATATATATATTATGTATATATTATATATATATATATATTATGTATATATTATATATATATTATATATATATATATATTATGTATATATATATTATGTATATATTATATATATATATATATTATGTATATATTATATATATATATATATTATGTATATATATATATATATTATGTATATATATATATTATGTATATATTATATATATATATATATATATATTATGTATATATATATATTATGTATATATTATATATATATATATATATATATATATTATGTATATATTATATATATATATATATATATATATATTATGTATATATTATATATATATATATATATATATTATGTATATATTATATATATATATATATATATATATATTATGTATATATTATATATATATATATTATGTATATATTATATATATATATATTATGTATATATTATATATATATATATATATATATTATGTATATATTATATATATATATATATATATTATGTATATATTATATATATATATATTATGTATATATTATATATATATATATATATATTATGTATATATTATATATATATATATATATATTATGTATATATTATATATATATATATATATATTATGTATATATTATATATATATATATATTATGTATATATTATATATATATATATATATATTATGTATATATTATATATATATATATATATTATGTATATATTATATATATATATATATATATATATATATATAACTGCTAAGGAAAAATATTGTTCTCAAATGTTCATTAATAAAACATTTTAATGATATCTAAAAATTTGGGGACATTTTTTCACTCAATACAAGGCCCAAAGAGCCACTCAAGGTAGAGGGTTAATGAATAAGGTTATTGTAAGGGCATAAAAGGAGGAAGTAAGAAGTCCATGTTATGAGGATATGAAGGATAGATAACAGTTAACCTTAAGCTTGAGGTTGTTAAAATCATAATGATCAGGGAAGCATTCTTTTGGGAGTTTGTTTCACAAAATATCATTTTTGAGGAAGAAGCTATCTGATTGGAACTTCCTCCTTACCAATGCAATATGATGAAGATGAGTTGATCCTGTGTATGATGCATAGTGGATCCTAGGTATGAAGGTGTGGAATGAAGGAATGTAGTATGTCTGAACATGTCATGAAAACAGCAATAGACTAAAGAGGCTAGCAGTGCTTTTTCTGTGGCAAAGAGGTTGCTGAGCAGAAAATAGTTCATCACCCACAAGGCCAGGTAATTGCTTTTTATTTCTGTCAAGGTTGGAAAGTTATGATTGGATAGCTCCAGCCCAGATATGATAGCAATGCTCCATTTTTGGTCTGATCTGACTCTTGTAAAGATAGTTTGGCAGGAGTTGGTACTTTCTGAATCAGTACAAGGGGTTATTGGGTGTAAAAGAATAGAAACTAGAACATTACTAAGGTATGAGAATTACAGAAGAGTAATTAGGAAGACAGTAGATAATGATTGACATTGCATTTAAATTTTCGAAGATCAAAGTTGACTGGAAAGCATGGAGCTGGAAGAGAGTTCCACAAACAAGAAGTGTGATAAAAAAAAACTGTTAGCACAGAACTTATAGTTACATCTAACCAATTTAACTGTAAATTGATGAGACCTAGTTACTAATCTAGTACTGCGCTTACATTCATAAAGTCTAGGTACCATAGTGAAGAGCTCATATGAATAATTACCATGAAATTATAGAAACGGTACAAGGAAGCAACTTTACACTGGTGGGAAAGTGAATTAAGCCAAGATGCCAGGTCAGGACCAATAATATTGCTGATTCTGCTTTTAAAATTATCAAGAATCTCTTAATATATAGTAGGAGCACTGAGCCATATGTGGCAGCAATATTCTAAGCATGGATGATTGGTATCTATATATAAGATAGATTCTGGAGAATTGTCTAGCATGACTCAGTGAGCCAACTTTCTCAGCAGCAGACCTAGCAATGGATTCAATATAGTCTTTCCACTTCATGTCAGCCAAGAATGTTAGCCTGAAAAGGTTCAACAAGTCACTTTCCTGGAGGTTAGCATCAGCCATGCTGATGAAAAGCAGAAAGGGGTCTCTCAGATGATTAATAGAGAACAATTTAGTTTTGGAGGCATCAAAATTAACGAGCCATTCTTTGCCCCAGTTAACAACAGACTAGGTCATTTTTTTTTTTTTTTTTTTTTTTTTTACATCAGCTGCTATCAAGATAGGAGTAAATATTTGTGTCACCAGTATCAATACCAATATGAGAATTGATGTCCTTAGCAATGGATTGTATATATGAGTTTCACTTATGGTCTGGATTGAGCTTAGGTCCTAATAGACTTTGAAGGAGGGGAATCTCTTTGAGAGTACAACTATTCATCATGACGAGAAAACTCAGGGTCTGCTTGGTGAAGATGAAATGTTACTAGCTTGGTTTTGGAAATATTGAATATTACAAGCTAGTTTCACTCTCATTGGGCTGTGAGAGCTCAGTTACCAATATTTATCTGTTCTAAATAATAGATACTTCCTCCTCCTCCTTAGTGCAGTTAAACTCCTCTGTGGGATATAGAAACACAACCTCACCATTTTAGGTGTTGGCACTGTGATTTCTGTAGCAAGTAGGGATTTTTTTTTTTTTAATGAGGTGGAGTTGCTAGTTCCACTGTTTTGAATTCAGAGTTATCTTTCTCTTAGACTTGCTGTCAACCAAGGCTAGAGGACCCAGTTTACCCTACTATTTAACCCATAGCTAAAAGAGATGCATTCTTACCTTTCCCAAAAGTATATGTGCAAGAATGAATGCAACAGACTTGGACAGAATTTGAACTTGACATTCTGTGTCCACTTTCTCTGTTGATAACTGCTACACTACATGGAACATTTTGTCTATAGAAGTGATTTCTCTCATGAAAAAAGGGATACAGATTCAATTCCTGTTGGGTGGCACATTTTTTTTCTTTAGTAAAACCTATTGATCTAGGGTGGTTGTTATTTCTGTTTAAGAAAATAAAAAAACTGGGATAGCAACTCAAACGTGTACCCACTAAAAATAACATGTATAGAATTATGACCTAATGATACATCTTTTTCATTTTTATCATTTCAGCCAAGCAAGGCAATAAAGCCACTTAGACACAAAGGATTACTGAGTGTAAGAGAATATGAGAAAAATATATTAAGGAGATAGAACAATAAATGAACAGGAATTAAGATAGAAGATAAATAGTTGACATTGAATTTAAATTTTTGAAGATCAAAGTTGACCGACAACATTTTATTGATATTGGATTGTTGTTGAATTTTAATGCTTATTTATTTTAATGTGTATTTATAGTCATTTTTTACTGTTTATATGATATAGTATTCTAAATTCTTGCTGACTAATTGTAATTGTAATTTTGTTTATCATCTATTATGCATCCTTTTGCTCATTCAGTGTGAAATTATGAACATTATCGCTGACAAACTGTTTACATATAAACTTTGCTACTTTCTTCAATGAAAGATATGATGAAAAGTTCTTCAAATGGCTTCAGTATAAATCATTAGACTTTATTTAATGCTGAAAGGCTACGTAGATTATTGTCATGTTCTTTGTTGAATGAAACCTAAGAAATAAACACGGGTTCTGTAACAGTAATCATAACTTTTCAATAAGTATATTTTTTTTGTTGCTTTTTTGAACAAAATTAACTGTAGAACATTAGGGATACTTGAAGTTTTACTATAAACCAAAAATTATTCCGATGTGTTAAATATTCATCAAATCTGCCTTCATTCTTTTTACTTACAGACCTGCACAATATTCAGAAGCCGTGAATCAGGCGCGGTTAATATTGCATCGATTGGAGGAAGCAGAGAGCATCATCAGAGATAGTATTCTTCCCTGTAATGAAGAAGTTGATGTGAGTTAATGGAGACATTTCTAAAATAACTGTGTAAACAATTTTCTCACTTGTTGGCCTACGGATTATACAATTGATGTACCATAGAAATAAAATTGTGTTAAAAGAAATCCTGTTGGATCATGAGAATAATTATTCTAATTGAACAATTCAGTGTGTGAATCTTTTGTGCAATTTTGGACACTTATTGCTTTAAAATTTTAACTGTTTTTCTATTATACAGATTTATTAAAAAGTTTAGTTTGGCAGAGGGCTATAGTTATCTATCGTAGACTGATGGTTAATGAATGTGGATGCTAGCAGAGTGTAGTTTGATCTATAGACCTCTGCTGCCATCAACAAGTTATGAGTCCAAAAATAAATTCTCTTTCAGTAGCAAGAAAATCCAAATACAGGTTGTCCATAAAGTTCGTGTGCATTTAAAAAAATTTATAACTTTATTTGTATTTGCGATAGAAATAATCTGTAAAAAATGTTATAAAGTTTAATGTACCTAGTTTTAAGTATAGCTAAAATAACTAATGTGATTTCAGGCATTACTGTAAATCAGTTGGCAAATGTTTTCCGTGAACTGCTAAATCATATTACCCTTTGTATTGCTAATGATTGAGGACATGTGGAAACTTAAATAAAATTTCAATAAAACCTTAAAAAATATAGATTTACTTCTTTCTAATCCTTTTTACAAATTATTTCTATCGCAAATACAAATAAAGTTATAAATTTTTTAAAGTGCACATGAACTTTATGGACACCCTGTATATATTCTGTAAAGTGAAATTTTAGGGATACAGAGGAATCCAAAAATTACACAAAATGATCTTGCTACAATATGATTGTCCCCATGGCAAAGAATACTGTGAAATGAATGCAAGTGCATTTGCTGAGTTAACTCAATTTTTAGATCATTGAAGTCTGTCTCTTATTATGAGAGAAGCCCCTGAAAATGGCAGTAGAGCAAATAATATTACCTTAAAAAGAAGCAATGCTCAAGTTACTTTGACTTCACAATGAGTTACTTTTGTAAACCATTGCTAGTGTAATGAGTTTGATGCTGAATGCTTTATTTATGGATTATGTGGCAGATAAAGCTAAGTTTAGAAAATATTTAGATACCTGCTGTAGAGCAGTATTAGCAAACCAGTTTGTGGATCATTACTACTATACTGAGGTTATTTTTACTAGATACCTGACTTCTTTGCCTCTGTACTGGACTAAGTTTAGCAAATATCTGTAATAGAAAACAGAGATTCAAATTACCCACTATTAGTCTGATATATGGATATTATATATCATATTCTCCCATAGATTCACATATGAATGCTGCAAAAAAAAAAAAAAAAAAAAAAAACTAGCTGAAAGTAAAATGAAGAAAAATTAACATAATAGCAAATTACTATCTCTATCTCATAACAGTTTCAACATATGCAAATCTAACAATTATTATGGCACAAAGGTAGTAATATATTGAAATCTAATGTAAAAATTGTGATAGGACTTGCATTTTGTGTGATAAATATTGCCTAGTAATCATTTGTTGAACTAGCTCTATCTAAAAAAATAAATTTTGATTTTTAAGACTAACCTTTAAGAGATGTAACAAAGGGACATAACTCGCTTTAATTTTATATAATTCAAGTAGAAATAATCTAACAGGCAAGATCTTAGGTTGATGAGTTGAACAGAATAATTTAGTTCAATTACTATAATCATTGTGATTGTCTGGTTCACACTCCCACCCCCCAGGTCTTTTGAGCAGGAACAATCCTTTGTTTCTTTTTTAGGATTAGGTTCCCAGTTCTTTCTAAAGTCTTTTTATTCTCTTTCACTCTTGTTGTGTCTTAGTGACATTATTGCCTTGATTGGAGTGAATTGATTAAAAAAAGAAAAAAAATATAGTGTGTCTTGAAAGTCAGTAGGAATGAAGAAGCTGTTGATAATCCTGAGATGAAAAATATAAAGCAATTTTATTTTTTATTTATATTAGGGTGTGTGTAGTCATCGTTACAAGTTGAAGAAAGAAAGTTCACATCCAACAATCAGTATTGGATGGAGAACTCCTGGGGGTAGCAAGTGTGAAGAAAATGACAATATTTATTCATGCTATTTGAATAGTTTTGTTTTTCTCCTTTCAATATCCAAATTAAGGTGGCCATTTCCAAATTTTCACAAAGAAGGACATTGCAGACTGGAAAAGAAAATTTGGGCCAACCCTCCTGTATGTGTTGACAGTGTAATCCATACACTGTGACTCATCAGCTGTAGTGACAACAGCAATTATATATAACAAAAATATGTAACTTTAGTTCTCAGTTCAATATATCTGAGATAATTTATAAAAGCCATTTTTGTAAGTCAGATCTTAAAAGAAGGACAAAATAATGCCTGGTACCAAATGAGAAACAGACTGCTTGAAAGTCAGACCATCTGGCATAAAGCTGGCCTACCTTGTCCAAATATAATTTATTTCTAGAAAACAGTGGTTGATACTATGTTTAAAGGACCTGATGAGAGCATTAAGCCTGCTTTAAGCCAGTTACCAGGAAGTATATTTTCATTTAATTGCTTACAGCCTCTTACTAATCAGCCAACATTGACAACTGTTATTGCTTCTAAATATGTAACAACTTGCAGTGGCATCACTAAAGCAGTGTGTATGTGCAAAATAAATTGGGTAACATAATCCTAATTTCATCATTAATTATTTGAGCTTAACTTTAACAAAATACTGCATAAGTATGAATGCAAGTTATTATTTAAAAAATAAGAAGGTACAAATAAAAAGATTTAAAATTGACCAGTTTTTCCATTTCACTGATGTAGACATTAAATGTATGAGAGCATTATCACTTCTTTCTTTCTTTTTCTCAATAGAACCAAATAATATCTCATATATCTTTTACTTTTGTCTTTTCCTCGCAGTCAAAATGGAATGGTCCATTATCTATCTGAAGACAGGGCATGACAGAGAAACAAGCAGAATTATTATGATTTTCATTCCCCATGTTCTTAAATGTTGAAATATTTGCTACATGTACTTGTGCATGTATGCTTGGAGTCATCTGTACTACTCTTGATGCCATAAAATTTTAAAGTAATGTAGATAATCAGGAAGGAGAACTTGGAAAATCTGATACTCACAGGACAGATAGAGAACAAGAGGGATAGAGGAAAACAGTGCATAACATAGTGTGTGCTTGAGTAAATGGATAGGAGAACAGAGTTTAGGAGAAATAACAAAAAGTTTATTAAGAACTACAAAGGACAGGGAGTTGTGGAGAGCCATGATTGCCTACATCCTGAAGAGGTAGCACATAAAAAAGTAAAAGATAGGGAGTTCAGTTTTCAATGAGTAAAATGAGGAGTAATTTAGCCGGTACTTATTTGATCTTTGTTCAACTCCCTTCTATACCTAAAATGGAGTAGACAAAAAGGGCATTATGAAAATTTTGTTTCTTTTAGAAATAGTTTTATCATCTTTTTAATATTTTTTTTTCAGGATTCATGTGGGCTTCTAGGGTTCTTAGCCTGTCTGCAGTGTCATCGTTGGAGATTCAACATTCCTAAATTCATTACAAAAAACATCTGTATATTCTCCCTTATATTACAAGTGAGTATCAAACTTGTTGAATGAGTTATTTAATTATTTCTCTATTATCAGTTGATTGTTTAAAAACATTTGATAGCATGAAAAGTAAAATAAAATCAGTAAAAATCAATTTTTAATATTTAAAAATATATACTTGTTAATAGTTTAACTTAGTATAACACAAAACTAAAATTGAGAGAAATAGGGAGGTAGGAAAATTGTTGTGTCACCCTCCCAAGACACCGCGGCTGTGTTGAAAAACTGCATTTTTGTCTTAGAATTAAAACCAATTAGACCAATCTGACTATAAAGATAAACCAGAATTAACAAACTTGAGTATTTAATTGAACTCATAATCAAGGTGTTGACTTTACACCCAAGCTTAAATAATTTTACTGTTTTAAGATAATTTTTTTTATAAATTTTGACTGACAGTTTGGTCAATGAATGCCAAATGTTTCCTGTATGGAAACAGTTAATTTGACTATTGCCATAGTATACGATTGTCACATGTCATATACTGTGGCAATGGTAAAATTAGCTACTAATGGATTTTATGGTGGACTATAATGGGTTAATTACTAGTTTATACCTTATAACACAAGCATTTACTTAGTGTACTCAAGAAGTGCTTGAAAATACAAATATGTTACATTTAATTAAAAGTAACTATGAACAGTTAGAATTAAAACTGAAGCTATATAATTTATCAATCATGTTTCACTCAATCATTTTAGATCAGATTTAAAGATATCTATGTAAAAAAAAAAAATATATTACAAGTTTTTTTTTAAAACTCCACTAGTATGTTTCTAATAAAATCTGGTATTAAGTATAAGGTTATAATAAACTGGTATTATTTATAGGTTTTTATCTATAATCTATTAATTCCCACTGTCCCCAAAATGAGATGATGGTCATTAATGGGTTAATTTGTTAGTGTGTATATTTACTTTATTGCTTGATGTATTAAACCATATTTGATTTCCTCACAAATATCAACATGTGTTGCTCTTCCATGTCTAGATATACTCTGTTCTTCATAAATAAAAATGTATTTGTATGTTTAGCAAAAATGAAAGAAAAATTTCTCAAATGAACATTTTCCCTTTTTTTTTTTAATGTCTTTTTTGTCTGGTTGCAAGTAAAGTTCTTGTGGTTTATAAATAATAAAATTTATTTAGAAACCACAAAATACTTTGCTTCCAACCAGATATATTAAGTCCACTTTTTAAAATCACTGTTTAAATTTTACTTTTTTTTTTTTTCCACTTGGAAACATACAATGACGACTGGAATATAAATAAAATAAGAAATATATTATTCAGAAAAATTCTAGACAAAAAAAAAAAAAAAAAAAATGTTATTTAAATGACTCATGTTTGATGGAAGACTCTTTCCATAAAAAAAATGTGTCATTTAAATAACATAATTTTTGATGAATAATAAATTTCTTAGTTTACTTGTATTCCAGTCCATATTGTATGTTTAGGAGGCATGGTGTAGTAGTGGATAGTGGCTCAGATTGAGGAATCAGAGAGCCGAGTTCAAATTCCAGTCGAATCCATTACATTCACTTACATGCTAATACCCTTTGGAAAGGTATTAATCCTCTTCTCCCCACAGCTATGGGTAAATAGCAAGACAAACTGGGTTCTATAGCCTTCGATGGCAACTGCTCTAGGAGAAGGACAACTCTGAATTCAAAACCTGCGGAGGGTTGTTTGGGGACCTTGTGGCATGTAGTGCACCAGGTCTCTGTATTCGTCCCTTCAAAAAGTGTAGTTGGTTTTGCACAAAGCCTTCACCATAATAATCAAATCATGTGTGCTGGTGTCTGGGCTGTCAGTTCCTAGGAACTGAGCTGCTTGACTCTCATACATCAAATACGACAAGAGAGTCCACCATTGTATGTTTACTTATTCAAGAATCACGATTTAAAAATAATAATCTAACAGAAATTAATCACAATCATCTTCAAAATAAGCAAAGCTTTAAAACCTTTTAAATGTTGATGCTTATACAAATGAAACTTGCATGAGATCACCCTCATATTCTTTCACATCTATTTGTGGAATAGAGTGAAAATATAGTGGAGGAGGAATATATAGTAAGGAAATTCAGGATTCATGCTTTGCCTCAAGGTATCAGTGTAAAGATACATTAATCAGATAAAATCAGTAAGCAGATTTTAAACCATTCTCGGATTTGACATTGTGGTATTGTTTCAGAGATATATAATTAGCACAATGTTTTTGAACATGGACAGTGAAATTATTGAGCCAATTTCAAAGTTTGATCAATTCTGTTGTATTCACTTTTCACTAATGTCTGTAGTAAAGGTATGAATTTATTTCTCCTCCTATCTATGGGTTAAATAGCAGTATAGAGTGGGCTGTCTAACTTTAGATAGCAGCCAGTCTAAAAAAGAATAACTGAATTCAAAACCATAGAGAAGGCAACAGGAAGCCACCACCATCTTTCCTAAGAAGTCATGGTAATTCCAGAAGAAAGGAAGATGTGGAGACCTATGAACACCTATGTCTTGACAAAATCTGCCATTTAAAAAAGCGAGGAAAAAATAGTAGTTGAATTGGGTTTCATAAACACAAATAGTTTCCTTTTTTTTTTGTTGAAAACACGTATTAAGTTGTTTTTTTCTAATTGCAGACATTGAATTTGATAATTCTCACATTGATAGACATATATCCTGGACAGAACAAAAACCGAACAATAATATTGGTGAGTTTATTTTCTTTTGTCTGTAGTTTCCATAGGTTCCAAAGAAGAAATGGTCATAAACATTGTTTCTTTTACTTACTCTTATTTGATAATTTCTATAGACTTTTTGTTGGATTATTTTTGTTCTTTTATGATAAATAATGACTGTGTAATAAGTTTCTTCAAGGGCATAAATTTCTGACATTTTGACTACTTTAAGCAGTATCATTGTTCCTTGTTAGGGTTTCAGCAATAACATTTTTTCATTAGATAAAAGCAATAACATTTTTCATTGGATAAAAAAATATCACATGACTGAAGGCAATAATATCATTGGCAAGTTCAACATTTCTGTCTTGCTGAGAACTTTGGAAAATAATGATGCACTTAGAGAATGATAAGATGCATGTTTTGCATCGATATTTTTGGACAGCTACTCACACACTAAATTTCAAAATCCTTGCTGTATGTACAGTTTAAACCTTTAGCTTAAACAATAGATACAGTGTGTAATATTTTAACATTTTTAAAACTATCAGTTGGCTAATATTGTAATTTTTTCCTAATTAATATAACTAATGTGTATGTTATAAAATATGTTTTCCTTCATATTTTCTTAATTCATCAGTAGTTGTTAATTGCTCATATCATATTCTACCCCTCTCGTTATTGCTTGGGCACTTATATAGTCGCTATGCTAATTAGGCAGTCATTTACATATCACTACAGTATATACTGTAAGTGTATTCGAAGTTGTATAACTGAGGTGACTCATTTACATAGGAAGTCACAAAAACTATAAATAGCTATGGCTATTACCCATGGGAAGTTAAGTGCATACTACTTCCTGTGAGTCAGTAACAATACACTACAATGGCATTGCTGACATCTAAAGAACTGAATGAACAGTTATCATTGGATAATTAAGAGTATGCAAAAGTGTGGTATATGATCCTAGCAGCTAAAGCGAGAACAAAAGAAGCTGAAGGATTTGAAATCAGTTGAGGGAGAAAACTAGATAACTGATCTCTTCTTGGCAACTGCTTGTTGTGAACCATTATAAAATTATCAGCAATTTCACTCCCAAGGCAGTTGCAGGAAATAATGTTTAAGGATCTGTCAACTAATAGTGAGAAATATATCTCCCAAGAAAAAACTAGTGAGTGCAGAGAGAGCTAAGTTCATGAACAATACTTAAAAAGTGAATGAACCAGTTATTGAATATGTTCTTTGCTTAAAACAGGCCAGTAAATATTGTGTATTTATGAAACTGGGAATGGAAAAACCAATCAGTTGAACAGGATTTGATCTAAATGAAATCAAAGGGATATCAGCAAATGACTAATGCATTTACAACTGTGTGTCGAATTTGTTCAGCAACAAGAATTGATTCGAAAGTTTAATACAACAAAAGTTATGAACCTGGTAGAGGAAATGGACACATATGCAATAAAGAGAAACGACAGAATAATGTGTACTTTTTGTGTTTATCAACATCAAAGAGAAAAACAAAAATGACCAGCATATAAAAAAAAGATGTGTAAAGTGTTTCAAAATGAATCATTTTAAACATATGTATAAAGCCAAAAAGAGAAATATAGAGACAGTCCAACAAAATGAAGAGGAAATAAGTATAGATGTATTTTCATTGAAAAAAGAAATGAGAAAGGGTTATTAAAAATTTGAATCAATAATGTTTTATTAAACATACAACTAGATACAGGAAGTGATGTGACATTGATACCCAGAAATTTCTGAAAGAAATTAGGAAAACCAACATTAAAGAAAATCAATCTGTGATAAAAAAAAATGTTAGGCTATTTTGAAGCCTATATGGAACTAAAAAACACGTTTGACATATTACCAATTATTGTGGAAAACTGTGAAAAGAATTATGGTCTAATAGGAAATGATGTACTGAACATAAATTCGACAAAATTGGTAAACAATGCTAAGGCAGAAGAAATTGGAATGTTAAAAAACTATGGAGCAAAGTTAAGACTAAAGGAAAATGTTTCCCCTCCTCATATTTTCAAGCACGAAAAGTGCCAGTTCATCTACTACCAATAGTTGTGGAAAAACTAAAAAGAATTACTGGAACAAGATCTACTTGAACGAGTTCCACCAGGAGGGAGCAAATGGGCCTCCCTGTTAGTAATTTTATGAAAGAAGGATGGGGGGGGGGTATGTGTATTTGTGATGACTACAAAATAGGTGCAAATCACAAAACTCATATCCTATCCTCAATATAGAATGGACTTTGAGCTACCTTGTGGGCATGAAAACATTCTCTAAAATTAATCTAAAGTTGGCATACCATCAAATACCTATTGACGAAGACTTTAAAGAAGTCACAACAATAAACACACCAATAAGTTTATTAAGATGGAAAAGAATTCTGTATGGAATTTAAAACCACAAGTGCAATTTTTTTTCAAAGGGCTATAGAGCAAGTTATTGGTAGTGATATAAAAAATACAATATGCTACCAGGATGACATTTGCTGCTATTAACAATGAAGAACTAAAATGGAAAACCAGTATGGTTTTGAATAAGTTAAAAAAATGCTGGATTAACAATTAACAAAAAAAATGTGTGCACAACACAAAAAAATACCATTTTTGGGATATTCCATATCTAACGGAGGTATATCACCAGACCAATTGTAAATTGACAAAATATTAAAAGTTGAAATACCTAAGAACAAAAAAGAATTGGAATCTTTTTGAGGACTTGTAAATTTTTACAGATGATATGCAGATCAATATTCCAAATTGACAGAACCTTTTGTTGCATTAAGAAAAAAGAATATGGAATTTATTTGGAAAAAAGAATGAGTGGCATTTGAAAACTTAAAAGCAGTTTTGGCAAAGAAGCCAGTAGGAAAAATATTCGGTCCTAGAAAGGAATTAGTAGTAACAAATAACACAAATAAACAGTTTCAGAAATATTAGCTCAGGATGGTCATCCTATTATGTATCTTTCAAGAAAATTGTCAAAAGCCAAAGTGAACTACTCAAATATTGAGAAAAAAATCATTGGCCATAACATGGATGACAAATAGAGCTTGTCAGCTTTTGATTGGAAAGAAATTCTTAAGGTAACCTCTTAGAATTCTAAGATGGGCCTTAATGTTAATGGAGTTTGTCTTTGATACTGAGTACATGAAAGGCAATACCATTCCATATGTAGATGTTTTGTTGAGATTAAGGTTTATTACTTCTGAAAGTGAGAAAGAGGAGGAAAAATTTGAAGAAATATCAAATTCAACCCAGTGTTTGATATTTTGTCAATAGACAAATCAGCTGAGTATACACAGCAAGATCCCATTACTGAACAGTATATTGTTCAGGATAAAAAATAATAAGTGGAATAATTACTCATAGGCAGAAAGGTACTTTAAAGAGGTTAGACACAAGTTAATTGTAGAAAAGAGTGTAATTTGTAATGGAGATATAGTGGTTCCATCAAGGAGCAAAATTATAAAAAGCATACATGATGATTTTCATTGCGGAATAACGTCTATGCAAAGGAAAATAAGACTAGAGGCATGGTGGCCAGGCTATTCTACAGATGTAGAATAATATGTAAAAAGGTGCATTGAAAGAAGAAAATCTAGACAGACAAAAACACACAGATGGCCTAAAGAGTCCCAACCTTGGGACAAAGTACACATGGATCATGCCTATTTTAATGCAGTGGGATTAAAACTAATACTTGTAGATGCGTATTCAGGCTTACCAGAAATAATAAAGGTTTCTAACAAAAGAAATTCAACCATGAAACAAATGTTAAGGATCATATTTTCAAGAAATGGAATTCTGAAAACGATAGTATCTGACAACGTCCCAGAGTTCTGTGATGAGGAAGTATGCCAATAGTTGAACAAAATTGAATGTAAACCATAAACATCTCCATTGTATCATCATCATCTGTAATGAAGCGGATTAGCAGAAAGGATGATGCAAACTATAAAAAATATGTCTACAATGGAAAGAAAAAATAGAAACATTTCTTCCTAGATTGTTACTAAGCGATAGGACAATACCACGTTGGAAGATTGTAAAGCTCATACGCCCTCATGGGTAGACAAATTAGAGCCCCATTGTCCATGTGTTATGCCACTAACAAAAAACAGTGGTATAAAAAGAATAGTGAATCTAATCTACAAGATGCAAGATTCATAATTCAAAGTGGACACTTATGACAATAGAAAAGAAAAAGAAATGGGATATTAGGACATGCAGACCAAATTAGATTGAGACACGATAATGATGAAGAAATGTTTACTGAGCCTGAAAGTAATGAAGGTGAAAGTGTCATGTCAAAGCAAGACAAACTAGACAGTGAAATTGAGAACACTATAAATGAATAATTGTTGGAGGAATACTCCTGTGAAAAAAGAAAAAGATCACAATCTCCCATATATATATATATATATATATATATATATATATATATATATATACAATCTCTTAGGGAGAGGTAGGAAGATATAGAGGAGACAAAAGCTCCCAGAAGTACCAGGGAAAATAAAAACCTCTTCAGTACAGGGAGATGAAGTCACTCATTTGCATAGGAAGCCACAATGACTATAAATAGCTATGGCTATTACCCATGGACAGTTAAGTACATACTACTTCCTGTGAGTCAGTAACACTACACTGCAATAACATTTATATATTTGTCTTAAAGTTCGACTATTTTATTTTAATGAACTGTCTTGACTAGACACCACCTTATTTGGATATTTAATGAACAGCCTTTCCTAGCATGTTCACTTTGGTTTACTGACACCATTTGTTAGTGTTTCAACTTTATGTTGAATATAGCCTTAGAACAAGATTTGGGTCTTCTATTTATCATTATAATTTATCCAACATAATTAGTCAAAGAAACTTTGAACCAATAGCAGATGTTTTCAAAAATCATGGAACAATTATTTAGACCAAAGAGGTTTCAGAAAATTCTAAACAAGAATGGGAATATTGGTTCAAAACCTTTTAAAAATTTTCTTCTATTCATATCAAGCAGTGACATGGACAAATTGAGCATCATAATAAATTTTGTCTCCCCTAGGATTTACAGTACAATTTCAAAATGCATAATGTATGAGGAAGCCATCAATGTTTTACTGTTACAGTTTGTGAAGCCGACTAATGAGGCTTTTGCACAACATTAATTAGCTGTCCATCATCAGCAGACAGAAAAGTCCTTGGATAGATATTTGGATGAATGCATATAAGTAGTGATAATACATACTACATTCTTTCCTGCTGGTTATTTGTAGGGGACAAAATCAGTCCACCGACATGGTCTCTGGCAGGTTGTCAGACATTGACTCATCTGAGTTTGTTGTCCTGGATTTTTCTTGCCTTTGAGGTATAAACCTTCTACTTTACGTATTCTTTGATTTGTATGCCACTCTGCATCTCAATTTTAAATAGGGGTGTCCATTTCAGAGTGGACTCATTTTTTAGGTGCTAATTCCTTGTCAAAACTAAAATCATGTTGGCCCATTTGTTCTGGTAGTGATCCTGTGTGATTTCTCTTACAGGGCCAAATCCTTCAATGACACAGTATATCATTTCTTGTCTAAGTGCTGGCAAACGCATAATGTTGGTTTGCCTCTATTAATTTGACTTTGTTTACTATTGGGTTGTTTTACTTTGTCAAATGTGGCATCTCAGAAAGACTGTACTAGGTTTCAACAACCATGAGCAGGGTGAGGTTCCTCAAGAAGTTCTACGTTGGAATTGTAGAAATTTTTCATGTAGTGTTGCATTCATGGAGTGCACAATAGAGTTCGAATAATGTTCAGCCAACTGAATGGTTTTCCAAATAATGCCATTGTATTTTTTGCATTGCCTATTGCCTTGGGGGTTTTAAGGCATAGTCCACCTTACAGTCACTCTGTGTCCGTGGAGAAAATGCCTAAATTGTTCTGACATGAATGATGTTCCTCAGTCTGAATGGATATATGCTGGGGCTCTAAAAACAGTGAATAAAGAGTGCAGACATTTTATTACCGAGTTTGCAGATGTATCTGGGCAAGGATATATGAATGGGAATTATGAATATTCATCGATTACAGTAAGCCAGTATCTGTTTCTGGTTTTCGAATCTAGGGGACCTTTGAAATCCACATTTAGCTTTTTGAAGGGTTGAGTGGCTTTTATGAGGATTCCAAGGAAAAATTGCTAGTACTAGTTTATTTTATGTTGTTGAAAATCATGGCTGAATATAAAATTCACATTCAACATTTACTCTACATGTTTAAACTGAGAAAAAGTGTAGTGGAATCTTGTCAATACATAACTGAAGCTTATGAAAATGACACAATAGGTGCAAGCATGTTTTAAAAAAGAAATTTTGAGTTGCTTTTTTTCAAGGACAAAGAACACTATGGAAAATTTTAGAAATGAAACTGGAACTAGAAGTAGATTTGAAAAAAAAAAAAAAAAAAAAAAGCAAAAAAAAAAAAAAAAAAAAAATGGAAGTCTTCCAGAGAAATGAATAGGTTAAATAATAGAAATTTTTTTTCTAGGCAAAGAAGTGAACTACTGATGTTGTTGAATGACAATGTCTGTCCTCATATAGCAAATATGATGCAGCAAATAATCATGAAGCTGCAATAGGAAATTCTTCAGTATACATTGTATTCTCCAGACTTGATGCATATAGGTTATAACTTGTTTTTCTTCATGAAATAGTCTTGGTTTAGTCAGCTGTTCCAACAAGTCAGTAATGTTAAAAAAAACCCCTAAAAACCCCTTAATGAGTCCATTGAATCTAAACTAGAATCATTCTATTTATGATGGAATACACATTTGAATTGAAAGTTGGTTTAAAGTCAGGGAAATACCTTGATGACTGAATGATTGTGTTATGAATTTATCAAAATAAAAGGGTTTATTAAAAAACTTAAGGAAACTTTTAATCCACCTTAAGTCTTTCACAGCTCTGTTGCTAATGCAACGGAAAGTGTCCAGATGAACTACATTCCTTCGTTCTACTAGTTATAAGCTTCATGGCTAAGACCTACCATGCCATGCTCATTGTAGCAAACCATTCTCATTACTTTCATATTCCATAAGTAGCTTCTTCACACATGCCACTGCTTTGTGGAACTGAGTCCCAAGAGGATGCTTCCTCAGTTACTACAATCTTAACCTGTTCAAGTCTAGGGTCAGTTGTTCCCAACATATCTGCATAAACTGTGCCTCTTAATCTATATAGCCTCTACCTTGAGTGGTTTGAGTGTACAAAGTGAACATCATTGTAAAAAAAAAAAAAAAATATATATATTTATTTGTAATGTCTATTTTATATACCATTTATACTTGTGTCTAAACAAATCCAAATATGTCGATCCCACTTTTTATGTGTGAGGCCATGGATAGAAAAATAGGTGCAGAAAGATTGTGTGCTGCTAGTCTTCAAGTGGTAAAGGTTTGCTCTTAAAATTCAGCATTTGAACACTGTACACTGGTTTTGGTATAACTACTTAACTAACCAAATTAACCTAATTTACTAATTTTGACAGTTACAACATACGAGCATCTAGTGAGGATTGAACTCATGACTCATGCAATTTGGTCTCTAAAAGCAGTTTGTTAACCATTGTTATTATAGGTAGCTGTACCTTGTGAGTGGAAGCAGAGTAGAGTAATGGATTGATGAATTGGAGAGACAAGTTCAAATTCCAGTCAAATTCATTGCATTCAATTACGTGCTAATACCTTTGTGAAAGGTATGAATCCATCTCTTCCCCTCAGCTATGGATAAATAGCAGAACAGACTGGGTTCTATAGCCTTGGGTGACAACTGGTCTAGAAGAAGGAAAACTCTGAATTCTAACCAGCCTAGAGCGGGTTGGGCTTTGTCAAGCTATCTTGCCCAAGACACACCACTCCTACTGCGGTTCCAGTACATGTGGTACAGCTACAACTCTAATGAGTTATGAAATTCATGTTCGTGACCTTGTTAATCTCATTCTTTCCAAAAACCTTCTCCATTTTCACTTTATTATCTTCTGTATGTATCTTATTTTTTTTCTGTCCTGATTCCTGTATTTGTAATGTTTTTTTGTTTCTCATTGATTATGACTTTGCTTTTTTTTTCTCTCTATTTTTTTACAGAGTTCTGTTATTATGATCTCTCTTCAGTTAAGTCATCTTGTGTTGGTTATATTAACTTCAGGTCAGTTGATGTTTCCATTTGTTTTTTTTGTTTTTTTTTTACACATTTGACACTGTGTGAATGAATTTCTTACTTAAAATAGAAGTCTTACTTTAATTTGTATTGATAATCTACAACTGTACATGCATCGAATATTATGAACAATTTAGAAAATTCTTGTTTAGAATTATGTGTAAAATTACTCATTTGTAAGACTTGAACATTTTATCAACATTTGAATCAGTTAATATTCTGACTATTAAAAGCCAGTAAAAACAGCTTGCATAAGTTGATCCAGTTAGCTGTTGGAATTGTTTTTGATTTGATAGAGTTCTTAATGGATCAAATCAGGGCTAACAGATCAAGTCAGTGTTAGGCAGTCAAATGGGAGATTTTTTTTTTTTTTTGTTTTATTTTTACAAGCAATTCATTCAATCAGACAAAAATAAACAAATTGATTTGTGTTCATTGTAAAATTGCTTAAGTTTCTCACTCATATGCCTATTGCAATTTAATTAATTTATATCTTTCTATTCAAAGCTTCAGTCTATATTTTTCCTCTTGTATGCTTTGGTCACCGAATGTTTATCAAATACGAAGTAATGATTTACATTATTTACTTTGTTTGAACTGTTCTCCTCATCTGTTCATGACATTTCGGCCATTGTATGCTCTGGACTTCTTCAATGTAAATAATGTAAATAATTATAATATCTCATCTCAGAAATATAGACAGATAAGGAAGTAAAATATTAAAAAAATGTTATTTAGTTAAATTAAACATTATACAAACAGTTTATATGTCAAAACAGTATGTGTAAATCTGTATTGAGTTGACCAGCTAAAGTTCTATAATGGGAAAAATTATTGGCTTATTGATTTCTTTTGGGCATCATATTTAATGAATCTTACTTATTAGAAAACGCAGATTGTGTGTGTGTGTGTGTGTGTGTGTGTGTGTGTGTGTGTGTGTCTGTACGTTTATATATTGGATCTGATTTCCTACATTTTTCAACCAATTTCAACAAAATGTCACAGGACTACGTAAAATTACCTTGCAGTGGTTCTGACAATGCCAAAAATTGGAAAAACACAATTGTTTTTGCACAAAATCAATTTGAAAATGCAATTAAGAGGCATTAATGAAAGGGGGACAACTCATATCGAGTTTTACTTATTATAAAACCCAAGTTGGTTGGTTGTGTGTGTGTGTGTGTATGTGTGTTCGTTTATATATGGGATTGGATTTCCTGCATTTTTCAACCGATTTCAACAAAACTTCACTTTTTTTTGGCAGGCAGTGTTTCTTATTGTTTTGAACACTTTTTTCTTTATTTTTATATTCAGAATGCTTTAAAAATTTCATTTACAAGACAATTGTTTATAATAAAATTCTATTCAATTGGTAGACTCATAACGATTGAAAACAATGTTTTTGTTTGAGTTTGGGTTTGACCAATTCGTAAAAAAAAAAAAAAAAAAAAAAAAAAACTAAACAAAAAATAAAACTAATTAAGACATGCGTGTCCGTCAACCGTAAACAATAATCTTTGTCAATTTTATTTTTCAGTCTTTATGATGGTTGATACTTGATCTATCTCTTACTGTTACATCCCCAGGCAATGCCGGGCTCTACTGCTAGTTATAAAATAAAAAATAAACAACACTAACAATTTTTATGGTCAATAGATGTCAACCTTTGAATTGAAACTGGTTAAGAGGCTGAAAATGATAGTTGAATATAAAAAAAAAATTAAGCCAAGTAAATAGTTCTAGTCCTGCTTGCCAAAAAATGTTCTTAGATATCACTACGCCTTGAAAGGCATAAGCTTCAAATTTTGTTCCATACTAAACAAGCACATGAAAATATACACATAATTGTTATAGCTTCAATCACATGTAGCAAATAAAGAAAAGTTAACATAATGGGTAATTAACGAAAAGAAATTGATACTGGTAGGTTATAATTATATAATTATAGAACATTTGATATTAGGATTAAAATATATTATTCCCAAGAACATTAAAACATCTGTTAGTTTCTCTTGCAATAGTTTATAATATGGCTGATATACTGTCCAGTTATCAGTATCTGTCATGTGTATTATACAATGCTGTGTAGATTTTGCTTGTGATTTATAATATTTCATTGCTTCCAAAACAAACTACAAACAAGGGCCATTCTTTCATAGGAGTTAACATTGTCAAACATTTTTTTCTGTGTCTATGTAATCTAGGCATTGAGCACTTAGGTAGGTGTTAGCCTTTAGGTCTTTTTCTTTTTTCTTATCGATCTACTTGTTTGAGATTTTATCTTATTTAAGGGTATCTAGGTCTTTTGGCAAGTTGTTAGTTCCGCCAACAGTTTTTTTTTCTTTTATATATATATATATATATATATATATATATATATATATATATATGTGTGTGTGTGTTGATGATAAAACAAAGTTGAGCAGTGCCTGGTCTGTGTTTAAAGGTACTGTTCAACTTTTCCTTGACCAATGATGCACTTTGTGGCCAAGAGATCTGAAGCACGTTGAATATATACATATATTTTATTTACCTTTAGTTTACTCAGTACAAGACCTAAGGGCCACTCAAGTTAGAAAGTTATTGAGATTCTTGTAAGAGAGGGAGAAGGAGAAAGTAAGAAATCCATATTATGAGGACATCTAGGATAGACATCTGTTGAATCTGGACTTAAAGAGACCAAGATTGCAGCAGTCATAAAAGCATCTTCTTGGGAGTTTGTTTCACAAAGTTACAGTTCTGGGGGAATAAACTGTCCGAGTAGAACTATATATATATATATATATATATATATACATATATATATATATATATATATACATATATATATATATATATATATATATATATATATATATACATATATATATATATATATATATCTCAGGTTTTGATCCTGGCTTGAAGCAATCTTATGTCTAGCCACACTGAAGAGCTGTGATACAGCAAAACAGTCTGTCTGTGGATGACTATATATATATATATATATATATATATATATATATAAATAAAAGACAGAGTTATTACGTCTAAGGAAAACATGTAAATTACTAAAATTTAATGTGTTTAAAGGCAAGCAGATGTTTGTAACAAATGTGTTCAATATTAAAAATAGTGTAACAGTCAAGATAAGGAAAAGTTCAAATAACTTCTTTTGAAATTTTCCTTACCTGACTATATACCTATATATATAAAGTTGTAGCCTCTGTCTGCGTTTGTTAATGAATTCCTAGGGTTTTGGTAATAGACCACCATAACTATATATACTCTGAAACTACATTACCCAGGGTGCTTGGATAAGTATATTTCATTTATACAAACTGAAAAATTTTTTCTCTTTGATATAAATTAAATTTAAATTTGGACAAGGGAATGACTCCTATCCAAAATATAGAAGGAGAAAGCCAGAAGATGGAGGTCACTTCAGCAAGATCATTGAGTAATATTTGAAATGCATCATTTTTCTTTCACAAATTATAACAATGATTTAAAATTAATCATCCTTTTCTTATGAAAAAAATGTGTGACACACAGCAAGGTGCAGGTAATTCGGCTAGTATATATATATATAAAAAGACATTTTTATGTTTATACATTCTTTACAGTATTAATAACATTTACCAGCCTGAATATCCGAGAAATTTTCATAGAAAATATTCGTTCTCCGACAGGAATTGAACCTGTATCCTATACAGAACCGTCATATAGCCTTACGTGCCTTAACTGAATGAGCCGGTAAATGTTATTAATACTGTTTATTATAAAACAGAGCATTTACTTAAATATTTGTATCTATAAAAAGAATGTATAAACATAAAAATGTCTTAAAATAATTGTCAGATTTTGTCCATTTCATAATATATATATATATTTTACAAAAATAATAATATATATATATATATATTACAAAAAAGAAAATGAATGAATTTAATCTTTGTGTCTTTCCTTTGCAGTGGAACTTGCAAGGAAATTCTTATCTCACTCTGGGAATGGTTTTCTTCTGTGCCAATCATATATTTCTACCATCCTCCTCTTTTCTGGAATTTACACTGTGACTTTCCGTTTAAATGTAAGTAATATTTTCTTTCTTTGATTATAATGAAATCTCAGTTTATACTTCTATACAGGATCTTATATATATTAGATTGCTTTAATAGAGAGGTATTATGGAAATTTCTTAAAGTAGGAATTTGTTGAAATTTTTTCAAATCAAATGTAAATGAACCAGGAGTTTGAAGAATAACACTTTAAGTGGATATGAAAGCTTAAAGTACACTTGTAATGTTATTGGGGATGGTGACATTCTTATCTGTATTTTAGCTTTGATCAGTCTCCATCAAAATATTTTAGTCTAAGGCAAATGTGGGCTGACAGCTGTGAATAATGGCATTTCGTAATCAAGCTAACAACAAGAAGGAATTCAAACTCTATAGAAGAGGGACAATTTTGTCAGCTGGTCAGTCCACACCAGCAAACAAACTCTAAAGGGAGTACTTTTAGCACTCTTCACTTTCTTCATTATCAAAATCTCATAGCAGTTGTCTCTGTTTTGCTTTTGAATGTGTACATCAATTATCTAGAATTATTCCTTCAATTCTTTTTTGTTGCTGCCTGTGATTTTTTGATAATAAGATTACATTTTGATCATGCCATTTTTTCTACATCAAGCAACAGAGATCATCCTAGAACAGTGATTCCCAAGCTTTTTTTGGCCATATTCTACTTCAGCATCTTTAAAACCCTGATGCCCTATCAAAGTGAAATATAATTCTTCTTATTAAAAAGGTACACTCCTATTCATGTCGAGGAAACATAAAAGGCCCTTAACTTAGGTTTCCTTAAGAACTTGAGACGCCATGTATTCAATAGCATTATCATTTAATTTTAAAATTCTACAATATTTATGAAAATAGAAAATATCGTCTTATATATATATATATATATATATATATATATATATATATATATATGTTATATACAGTACATACATAATTACACATGTAGATACATACACACAAATGTTTTTATGCATGTATCCTGTATACGCACTGTATTTATTAACTTGCACATTCATACTCACAGACTCACTAGAAAAAAATTCACTATTAATAACTCATTCTTGAATTACCTCCCTTAAAAATCAAATTTCTGCTTTGTGGAGTTTGTGATCCATGTTGAGAAGCTGCATCTAAAACCTAACCAGGTGCTGGTCCAAAGCACAATTCCATACAAGGTTTATATCCAACATTTTAAAGACAATTTTGATTACAGTAATAAATAAAATAATATTCTTTTAAATAATTGCTTAATTTACTGTGCATGTGTTAATATTGTCTCTAATAGTATTAAAACTCATTTGTTTTTTTATAGTGGAAAAATATCTATTTTATCCAAAAAAAAAAAAAAAAAAAAAAAAAAAAAATTTCTTTTTCCATTTTTTAATAAAAACTCAAGAAACAAATTGTATCTTTCATTCTCTTTACAGTTTTTAGTCATAAATCTTTCTTCTTTCATCTGATCAGCCCCTAAAATAATTTTCAAGAGAGTGACTCCTTGTGATAAATTATACTAAATTGATAGGTCTGCTGCTAGAAAAGTTGGTTTACTGTGTCATCATGCTAGGCTAGACAATTTTTCTTACCAGAATCCATCTTACACGTTTATATGTCTTCCATCCATTCATGCATTGAATATTATTATCACATCTGCTTTGGTGCTTCTGCTATATATATATATATATATATATATATATATATATAGAGAGAGAGAGAGAGAGAGAGAAAGATTCTTGATAAAGTCTTGATTGTAATAGCAATTGTGGGGGACATAAGCAAATAGCATAATTAAAATTACATATTTTTATTACATTATCATACACACAGACTTTATTTATATTTATATAGTTTCATGTGGTTAAAGTAAAAATTCCATAAGAAAACTGTTAACTTCAAAATAAAAATATTTAAGTACATCAAAATTGTTTATTCTAATGATTAGCATTAAATTTTTGTTGAAATAAATTTTTTATTAGTTATTTAAGAATTTTATAAAATCATTTATGATAAATATAGTTTTATACATCATATATGATATATATATGTGTGTATCATATAGGATAAATATTGTTATAAATTGCTTAAATATCATATTTCTTAGATTATGAATACCAATGACTGAATAGCTTTGTAAATTCTTTCTATATTGAATTCCACAATTATCAGTTACAACTAAGCAGAGGTCACTTTGTTTTTGCTTTGTTTTCCTTTCATTTCTCCATTTTTGTTATGTTGGATGGCTTCGCTTGTTTCTTTTGCTATGTCAAGTGAAGGCTTATTATCACTTCCAAAATGCTTGTTGCATTCGAGACTTTGTAGAAGCCGGTACTTGTAGTAACACCTTCCCTTTGATATCCGCACTAGTAATACTTATTCAAGTAGTAATCGTCAAATTGTATAATGATCAGAAGATTATCATAATCCATATAGAATAGAGAGAGTGAACATATAGAAATTGAGTGGATAGACAAGAAAAGTGAACCATAAACATTACGCTACTTCATATTTATTCACTTCCTTTATGATCATGTGATCTACTTAATAATGGAATTGCCTGTGTTACTCACTGATGATCTAGTTTTTAACCACAGTGTCGGCAACAACACTTATTCTTATACAACAAATATGATGCTGGAATGGTATAAGTGCAGTTTTCATGAAATAAAGACAACTGGTCTGCACTATGCAGTTACATATTTTAGATAAAATACACATATGAATCTGCAATGTTATTGGTCTTTACCTGGCATCGCATCTTCAGTCATAAAAGTTATTTTATGTGTGTAAGACTAATTGAAGGAAATAAACAAATAAAGATGACCATCTGTGTTCTTTTCTTTTTTGTTCTTTCTGAATTTAAGATCACATTTTTCTCTTTTTTTTTTTTTTTCTCTTCTTTTAGCCCAAGGGTTGGAAATTTGTTGATGAGAACATCAATGATCCAGTGCAGGTGGTAGAACTGTGGAGCAAATTCTTGTTCCTCTCCGTATCATCAGGAACCCTTTGTGGTAGGTTTGACCTTCCAAAATCCTCCCCTGTTTATTTATTCCTCTCTCTTTATTCATTCAATTAGTTGTAAAAAAAACAAAAAACAAACTTGAAATCTAATAAAACTCTGTGCCTCAATTCTGGAAATACTAATATTATGAAAGAAATTATACTAATATTTAATTTAATATAATAATTAACATTGTATTAAATTAAATACTGCTAATATTATGAATTCATAATATAAAAAAATTCACGGATGTAATTATTCATCATATATAAAATGTTTTTATATTTGAGAAATTACAAAGGGAAAAATAAAAACCTGCTTTAACTGAATTAATTCCTTTACTGAATTTTATATGTACCATCAATAATTTAATAACATTTCTGTGACTGGAAGAGAAGGAACCTGAATTTCTCATGACTGTCAAATGAGTTTATAGTTTAGTAACTAATAATGTTGAAATTTATACAAAATTTTGATAAAATTAATGTTAGCAAAGATACTGAAGAAATATGAGTTGAAGTGGAATATATATATATATATATATATATATATATATATATATAAAAATGAAAATCATTTGGTTGTTTTTTATAATTATTTTAAGAACTTGCATACTTTGTCACCTTTTAAAATTTGTAAATCACTCAGTTAAATTAAAAATGACCAAAAGAAAAATACTTTGAAAATATATGCTGGAATTATCAAATTGAGGAATTATCATTAGTTATATAGCTTTCTGTTCAGACCAGCAGACTAGTTTTAGTTGTTATACCCACAACACTAACTTTTTTCATTCTATGTTCCATACTTAGGGGAGATAACTCATATTAGTTAATACTAATTTTATTCACCTTTGCATTGCTTTTCTGTTTCTTCCACTGAACTGGAGTATCTGATTTTTGAGCACTACCAGACATAGGGATAGAACTTACAACTGTTTAAGATGGGGTATTCAAAACAAAATTCCACCACTCGAATCAAGACGCTCACACAATTCTATCACCCGAGTATAGACAATAGGTTTAAGGACAAAGGGTACAATGGTTGAAACGTTCTAAGTATAATGGCCAAAATAAGCATGTTGGTCCGAATAGCAAGGTATATAATTCTTTGAAAGTAACTTTATATGCATGAGCATATCTTTTTAATAAAATTTACAACTGAATTAATTTTATTGCTAAAATAGAAGCTAAAATTGTTTCTCTTTCATATTTGATAATTTCCATCCCATGTTTCATGTTAGTGATATTGTAAACTTGGAGTGAAATTATGAAAATTGAAGAGAGCAGCACCCAAATTGCAATATGAAAAACTCTGGAATGACCTAAATGTGAAGGAGAAATATATGGAAATTATTAAAAGCAGTCAACCTTTAGAGTGAGGCAATTCTGAGAGAATTAGAATTCCTACCAAGATCCATTATTGGCAGCCACAATCTTAACAACACTAGATATGTAGATTACACAATGTTGATAGCAGACACAGAAAAGAACTCCTAGCAAAGGTATTAAAGTGTGAAGACAGGATTAAACATCAATTGTAAGAAGATAGAATGTATAGTTGTCAGAGCCCAACATGTGAATTAAAAATTGAAATTACCAAAATCAAGCAAGTACACAGATTTAAATATCTAAGCGGTATTCAACAGAACAAGAAATGCGACACCTAAATGTGAATGCACATTAGGATAGCGAAAAATGCCTTCCAAAAGCTAAACAAAGTATTAAGAAATTGGAAAATCTTATAGAAACAAAGCAAAAGTATTGGACTGTTATATAATATCAGTCCTGCTATATAGCAGTGAATTCCTTACACGTGAAGAAGAGATTTGAGGCAACAGAAATGTGGTGCTACAGAAGGATGCTGAGAATAACATGGACTGAACATGTCAGTAATAAAAAGTTTTAGGGGAAATGGAAACAAAAAGGATGTATACCTTACATCAGAAAGAGATAGTTGAAATTTTTAAGGCACATAATAAGGAAAAAGGGTTTAGAAAATTTGACACTTACAGGATATATTGAAGTCAAGTGGGACAAAGGAAAGTGCATAACCTAGCTAATGAGCTTTTGTAAATGGTTGACAAAAGAGGGATTAGGAGAGATAGAGAATTGACAAAATTTACTAAGAGTTACAAAGAGTAGGAAATTGTGAAGAGCCATGATCACCCATTTCCTAAAGGGACATGGCACATAGAAGTTGGGATAAGTTTGGGAGTGAATTTGATTTTTAAATAAAAACTGATGTGATATAATTTGAACTAATTCATTTGAATCTTTTTTTGCCTTTGATTAATTTGGTTAAAGTTAAAAACAAATACTTGTCAAAAAAAAAAAAAAAAAAAAAAAAAAAAAAATGGCTGTACTAGATAACACATTTAAGGAAGGTCAGAGAATAAATGTACTGAAATATCATAGAGACAAAATAAATAGAAGGGTTATTTAAAAATATCAACAACTCATTTCAGAATTTGAAACAATAACTAAATCTTACCTTAAAGAAAAAATGGCTGCCATTCACACACATCAAGTGAGCTGAAAAATAAATTAAAAATGGAAATTGATGAATACTAAAATTTATATTTTCTAAGCAATTTACTTAATTTTTGTTATATGATAGAAAAAAATTTATAGAATGTCCTCAAACAACTTGCATATTGTTGAGATTTTTGATGGAAAATCTACCAGTAAAAAAGAATTCTCTTATCACTATATTTGTACAAAAACGCACAACCTTAAAATTTAAATTCAAACTCAGCATTGCGGCTGCACGTTCCAAAACAATAACACATTTCTCATAGCATTTTTCGGATTAAATCTCTATTTTTGTTGTCCACTTATTACTGAGAGTAAAAACAAGAACAAAATCTATTCCATACCTGAGGATGTCTGTAGGAACAGACGGAAGCTTGTAAAAATAATAAGACCTTATGCAACTGAAATTTATAAAACAAGGATCTTTTCATTCATAAACAGGTTCGGGGTTTTTGTATATTATTTGAATTGTTCGCGAAGATGGATTTCTCGCCAATTAAATCATTAACCATTGTATTTGTTTTTTGTATGAATAATTCATGAATTTGTAAATTAATTGCACCTTTATTGCAATATATATATATATATATATATATATATATATATATATATATATATATATTTTTTTTTTTTTTCTTATTTTAACTTTTTATATTGTCACACCCAATCAATTATTTTTTTTAAATTTAACTTTTTAAAAAATTTGTTTATTATTATTATTATTTATTATTACTACTACACCTACTATGGTGACAATGATGACTAAAACAATCTACAACTTTTTACATATGCAACAAAATGTAGTTATTGAAATTAATATATATATTTAGTTTTTCATTAATTTTTATGTTTGTACTTAAACTTTTAGCACCTAAGTTTTACTGTTTACTGTTAGTATTAAGATTGAAATGTTGGTTCATGTTTTAAACTATTACTTCTCTATACTACCTTAAAAGGCAAAAGCATATCTTAAAATTTGGACATTTCTAATGTAAACACTCACCATAATTTATATTAATTTGGTTCTAAGAAATATATTTAATAAAGTGATAAACATTGACTAGTTTAAATGTATTTTTTTTTTTTTTTAATTTAAAATTATTTAAATTTTATTTTAAAGGTTCAAGTAGCTTTCTTCCTAAGGTTTGGTACAATAATCTGCTCGTCTCCATACAGGTAAATACAACTTCATTCTCATTTTATCTGACATCAAACTGAAGTAAATAATTAATCCATTATCATGAGATAAGAAAAAAAAAACAATTTAATTTCTACTCTACTTTTATGTATAGTAATTTCCAGATAAGGATTTTACAGTTGAAATTGATAGATGTAACCCTAAGTTCTATGCTAATAGTTTCTTCTTCCACACTTCTCGCTTGTGGAACTCTTCTGGTTTCTTGTCTCCTAGTTAACTTTATGCTTGAAAAATTTAAATGCTATGTCAGTTGTTATTTTCTGTCTTCTTAATTCCTGTTTTTTTATTGTTCTCTCTCCTTTATAATGTTTTTTTTTTTCCTCATATTCTTTCACACTCAGTAACCCCTTGCATTATAGTGGCTTTATTTCCTTGCTTGGGGTGAAATGATTAAAATAGAAAAATAAGGAAGGTTTCATTTTAAGATTTCATGAAAAAGCACTTCTTTATCATCTTTAAGTATTATTTTATAACTGGACATTCTAAGAAAAAAATTATCAGAAATTTGTCTCCTCAGTTTTCTCTTGAAAATTTGTTAAGATTCTGCCTTGCCTTGTATTTTGATTGGTAAATTTTTAACTTTGTCAATACGGTTATGAGGAAGAATGAATGATGTTACATTTTTTTTTAGAAAAATGCTTTATTCATCTAACATTTTTTTTAGTTGGTAAGTAGAAGTTTTTAGGAAAGTAAATATCATTATAAAAAAATTGTAACTTGTCAGCAAAGTAGTTGTGAGACAAGATGGTAAAATAAACAAAATATTAATAGCATAAATAGTATTACCAGCCTTCAACAAAATCAGATAAAGACCTTGGGATCAAGCATGTTTCTTTTTGTTGAGTGTTGAAACACATTATTAATCCAGGTCATCAAAATGAAGTACATCACAGTGTCTCCAGTCTGTTTTTTTTACTAGTGTAGACAATACGACTTCAGACTGTTAATATGGAAAGTACATTTCCCAGGATTCAGCTCTTTATAGTTAATTAACATATGTGGTAGTAAGTATAAACTTCAACAGAAATGTATGATCACATTTTTTTCCTAATCATTTCACCTCAAGCAAGGTAGGAATGCCACTGGTACAATCTGCAACATTTGTTGTTTTTTTTTAATGAACTGTATGAATTATGTCAACCTGCTTGTGCATTTGAAAGACTTAAAGCAAATATACTCTCTGACAATTACAGTTTTTGTGCTAATTAAGCATGTGATCTATGTGCATGATTCTTCTTAAATATATGATCTACCTTAAAGAAGATTATCCCCATGCACAACTTTACTTGAGTAGCACCTAAGTAGCACACAGTGAATGATGGCTTCTGGTGCATTTTGTATATAAACCAAACCTATTTTTATTTTTTCATATTTATTTATTGCATTTCTGAATGATGTTCAAACTGTTTACAAATATTGATGATATTAGTTAAAATAGTAATTTCCTTTATTTTTTTTATCATATAGTATTATTTGTTTAGTATATCAATATAGTCTATTAAATAAAGACTATTTCTTCTTTTTCTTGCCTTATTCTGAATATATCTATTTTTAATGTATATTTTAATGTAGAGAATTTTCTCAACTTGTAGATCATATACTTTAGTGATGTGTTGTTCTGGTAGATCAGACTCAGAAGGTCGATCACCCAATTTTCTTTATTAACTCTCTCAAATGCACAGGCAGGTAGACATAATCCACACTGTTTTTTTTTTTTTTTAAAACTCACTGTGTCTAAACAAAGTGGGTATCTGTTGTAAACTAGAAAAGGTTACTGAATGAGGATAACCAAAACGGAGGTTGGAAATGGAAATCTTTATAACATCAACAAAGTACAATACTCGCCAGCATCATGAAATAGATAAACCACTGCTAGTGGTGGACTACTTAGACAGTATATTACCTCCACTTACAATAGTGTTCAACATATTCATGAGGATTGGGACATACCCATTAGTGTTCATAGGTACATAAATATATATTAGTATCCATTAAAAATAATGTTTGGAGTAATAGGAAATAACATCAGATTAAAATAAAATCCTTTAATTCTTTAAACTATCATTTCTTTTTTATAAATGCTTTCTTTCTAATTTATTAATGGCAATTTTTTTTCATATTTACAATTTTCAAAATCCCTATGAATTATGATTCTGCTTTCTACTCTTTTTTCACTGTTTCATCAATGAAATATTTCATTATTGACTAATTTTATCAGTAGATAATTTTTATCTCTTAAAAATCAATATGCTACTTTAAAAATGATTTGGGGTTTTTATTAAGAAAAAAAGTACAATTTCAAACAGTTGTTTCTGTTGTATTCTGATATTTAAAGTCAAGCCAAAAATTGATAAATGTTATGAAGTATTTCAATTCAGTAGATAAGGTTTATAAAACATAAATGTTGGAGATTTTGATTAAGCAGAAAATGTGAAATAACTGTTTTATTATTAAAAATTGTAAATGATATCACAACTACAATAGAAAAGAATTTATCTAAGTTTAATATAAATTTGTTACAACTACTTCTGAAACAATAAAAGATTCCATTAATATAAAACAAAATAATAAGGCAAAACTTGAAGGAGGAATTTATCACCTGTAATGATTACCACAAGGAATACATTGGAGAAATCTCAAGGAATTTAAAGATTATATGAGCACAAAAGGGATCTTTTACAACACAACACAATGTATTAGTTACTCCCTGTAATGAGTATGAACATAACTTTGATTTAAAAAAATTCTACTCTTAATTAAAAAAGAAAGCAATTTACTAAGATGAAAATGTATAGAAAGTGATTTAATCGCTAGATCATCTGCACTAAATTTACGTCCAGATTCTTACAACATTTCTCCTTCCTTGGTGGATCTTCTATCACAACGTGGGATATTTAATAACAATAGTCATAAAAGCATAGACAAAAACAAACTAAATGAACTTGTTTAGACTATATACCAAAAACATATTTATACAAGAAAAAAAATTTAAATTCACAAAATCCCCTCTTCATGTGCATATATAGTTGCATCAACATAAACATCACTTTAAACCCGATGAAGTCATAAAGGACGAAATGCATTATGCAAAAATTTTTTCCACTTGTCATAGATTTTGCTGGAACATAAGTTGCAAATAATTTATAGAACATAAATGTTGCAGAGTATTGTTAAGCAGAAAATGGGAAATTACTGTTTTATTATTAATTTTCTTTTTTAGATTCTGTAATTTGCAAATCCTAGAAAACTTTCACAATGCAAAATGAAGAAATATAAAAATATGAAAGCATCTTAATTTTTTAATGTAAGAAATTCTTTTTAATTTAGAATGTAAGAAATTCTTTTTAATTTAGAATGTAAGAAATTCTTTTTAATTTAGAATGTAAGAAATTCTTTTTAATTTAGAATGTAAGAAATTCTTTTTAATTTAGAATGTAAGAAATTCTTTTTAATTTAGAATGTAAGAAATTCTTTTTAATTTAGAATGTAAGAAATTCTTTTTAATTTAGAATGTAAGAAATTCTTTTTAATTTAGAATGTAAGAAATTCTTTTTAATTTAGAATGTAAGAAATTCTTTTTAATTTAGAATGTAAGAAATTCTTTTTAATTTAGAATGTAAGAAATTCTTTTTAATTTAGAATGTAAGAAATTCTTTTTAATTTAGAATGTAAGAAATTCTTTTTAATTTAGAATGTAAGAAATTCTTTTTAATTTAGAATGTAAGAAATTCTTTTTAATTTAGAATGTAAGAAATTCTTTTTAATTTAGAATGTAAGAAATTCTTTTTAATTTAGAATGTAAGAAATTCTTTTTAATTTAGAATGTAAGAAATTCTTTTTAATTTAGAATGTAAGAAATTCTTTTTAATTTAGAATGTAAGAAATTCTTTTTAATTTAGAATGTAAGAAATTCTTTTTAATTTAGAATGTAAGAAATTCTTTTTAATTTAGAATGTAAGAAATTCTTTTTAATTTAGAATGTAAGAAATTCTTTTTAATTTAGAATGTAAGAAATTCTTTTTAATTTAGAATGTAAGAAATTCTTTTTAATTTAGAATGTAAGAAATTCTTTTTAATTTAGAATGTAAGAAATTCTTTTTAATTTAGAATGTAAGAAAAACAAAATTAAAAAACCTGATACAGGAAATAATTTTTTTAACTAATCTCATATCAGTTAAAGCATTATTCATTAATCATTATCAAAGACCAAAGAGGAAACATCAGAATTGCTTGGACTGATAAAAGTGTTATGTGTAATCTAGAGTGATCTCCCCTTGATTTGTTACCTCCTCTTTGAGAGAGCTATTTCTGTCTACTGGAACTATAAAAGGACACTATATGTGAACCTTACATTCTCAGTTGATTAAAGTTTTCTTAAAATCTACACCTGCATACTTTTGTAATTACAATGAAATCAATTAAAAAATTATTTCCTCTAGAATTTCTTTTAATTTTGTTTTTTCTTACATTCTAAATTCAGTTTTCCTTTTCTCTTCTTGAATTGCAGATGTTGCTGAGTTTCATTTATTTCGCCTCGATTTTGGGCCACTCTGTCCGACCAACACTAAAAGTGATGCCTACTCGACTACCCACAATTAATGGAGGGCAATTGAGACGTGACTCCTGCATCAGCCAAAGCAGCCAACCTGTCGTGCCTGGTTAGTAGAATAAAAATGATATGATATATTGAATGGCAAAAATGGAAAAAAATTCTACATAATGCATTTCATCCTTCAAAAGGGCCTCTTCAGAGTAAATTGATAGAATCATAAGGGGGATTTGATAAGGGGAGGTAACAAAAATATAATCAGATGTTAATTATAATTAAACATGAGTGAAATACTGAAGATTTCAAGGAGGCTTCAATTTAAATTTTACATTTCTGGCATCCGATGTGTCTAGCTTATTTCATTCATTTTATTATTGTTTTTCTTCTTTGTTGTTTTTAAATATCCCACATTGTAATAAAAATATTTAGTCTGAAGAAGTAATAAAATATGTTGGATTAAAAAAATAAAATCCATTAATTCTTTAGAAATATCTTGTTCTCTTCTAATCTGGTATCATTATTTCTCTATGCAGCTTCTACTGATAGTAAAAGTAGAAAATAATTATATCTATATATACCAATTTGAATATAGATCTAACTAAAAGCAAGCAAACAGGCACACTATATATGAATTGTGTGTTGCCATATAAACATAACCTGGAGAGGGACGGGCTTCGTCAGGACCATTTGTTCAAGACACACTATGCATGAATGAATCTATCTATAACAGGCAGGATGTGTGTGTGTGTGTGTGTGTGTGTGTAACAAATGCATGGCTGCAATTTGACAGATTTGCACCAAAATTTACATGCACATACTTCAAGTTAGCGGAAAGGCCAAGACTGACTTTGCATTTCCCAACTCCCATCGATAGTGGAAATAATTGATTTTTTCATGCTTCTACAGCAATTTTCATATAGTTTGCAGCCATTTTGTACTGGCCAGAATGAGAGCCTATAGCTGGCTGCCACGAATAGTCAGGAAGATTCTATTGGCCAGCATGAGAGCCAACAGCTGATGACATGAATGTTAACTAGCATCCTAGCATGCAAAAAAAATCAATAGCTGCATTCGTCACAAGTGGGAAAAATTTAAATCTGCATAGCACTTTACTCCAATTGGCTCATTTGCTTGCTTAAACTCAACGTTGATTCTGATTCTGCAGAACTGGGTTGGGTGTGAAAAAGTATTTGTTGTTAACATTCTTTTTTCATTCAGTTTTTCCAGTTATGAGTCGTTTTGTGTTCATTTTGTTTAGTTCTTTTTTCGTAATAGATTTAATGTTTAGTATAGAGCTTAGAAAAAATTCGCAGTGTGAGATAGGCAAGAAGTAAGGCATGTAGCAACATCCGTACGGCAAAGGGCACTCCTTTAAAGGTAAGGAAGGGCAAAAATAGTTTAAGTCAAGTGATAGCGATTGCTGTATGAGTTGTACGATTTTTGAATCAAGCACAGGCAACACCGGGCCATGCTGCTAGTAAGTCTCTAACTTTAATATCAGATTGGCTATTGCCTGGGATTCTTACTGAAAGTTCCTTTACAGAGACCAAGACATTGGCATGTAACAGAGATATGTGGAGAGAACAGGTCAGGTGCTCAGCTCTGCCATAACCCTATGACCATATCAAATTGTGGGACTGATGATGATATAATTATATAACTTTCTCTAATAAAAATACCTGTACTAATCTGCTATATCTGTGTATATATTAACCCTTTGAAACTGAGAGGCTGGTGTGAAAGTGCATATATTGCAAAAATAATGACGGTTTTTGACGTTAAAAAATGTCAAAAACCGTCATTATTATATATTCTTCAATAAGTTTGTAGCCTAATGATGGAAAAAATACTAGTATATTGTACAAATATTTTTCTACATAATCTCCTTCTCTTAATTCAGTAGTAAATAATAACATAGATTGAACATTATACAACAGAAATTTCAGACCAAATGTATATCAAAGTGAGAGTAAATACATGTAGTGAAGACAATGTTGACATGTGACATGATGCACTTGTGAGATAATGTTTTGTACTATAATGACAATCTTTTCCTTTTATTATAATTGTAAATGAGCCATATTTATTTATGTTTGATGATTCATGCCAATTTTTTAAATATGCTATTGATATTGGCATAATTCAGAAAGGCTGTAGAAAAAAATATATGAGGTCTGATCAAAAAATATTGGGACTGGTGCTATAAAAAGAAAACTACAACGCATATCAATTCTGCATTTAATCTCCTTTAAAGTTATCCCCTTCTGAAGAAACACACTTTATCCAGCATCGTTTTCCTTGTTGGAAGCATTCCTGGAATTCCATTTTTGGGATAGTGAGCAGCTATCTTGTTGCATTCTCTTGGATTTCTTCAATGTCTTGGAATCACCTTTCAAGTGGGATTTGATTTTTTAAGAGGAAAAAGTCACAAAGGGTGAAATCTGGGAAATATGGGGGTTGTTGAACGTGGGAAATGTTTTACTTGGCCAAAAACTGCCGCACAAGCTATTGTCACTGATAGAACCTCTGTGGTGTGGTGAGATGACCACACTTTACACACTTTGTTTGCTTCCAGACACTGCTACAAACAATGGAAGTGAGTGAGAATGTTATAACTTTGTGTGTATGCACGAAAGAATTCAAAGCTAATCTGTACGTAGCGGTTTCACTAAGTGTACTTTCGCTTCATTATTATAGTAACAGTCACGATACGTTTTGATCAGACCTTATATGACCAATTTATATTAGCCAAATTAAATGCCATGTTTATCATTTTCTTCCTTTTTGAGATCCAGCATCTTTCTCTTTGTATAATGAAACTTGGATCTGATTGGTCCTTCATTATACAGTGATTTAACTCCACCCACGACTTTTTTGCTATTTTTAACAGTCATTAAGTGATAGTTACTTGGGCAATCATGTGTTTCAATTCATGACTGACTAAGCAAAAGTTTTTCCTGCAGTAGAATTGCTATTTATTCTGTAGTACCGGTTGCCAACCAAGGCTATAGGACCCAGTCTGTTCTACTATTCAACCTGTGGCTTGTGGGAGAAGAGATGGATTCATACCTTTCCCAAGAGTATTTGCGCATAATAGAATGTAATGAACCCAACTGGAATTTGAACTTGGCTCTCTGATTTCTTACTTTTACTACCCATAGCAGAGCAGAAGAGTGGATTTCTACTCATGCATTGCAATTCAGAGTTAACCTTTCCTAAACTTTACTAAGAGCTACAAAGGACAGAAAATTGAGGAGAGCCATGATCACCCATGTCTTGAAGGGACACAGCACAAAGACTGATTGCCATCCAAGGTTTTCTTTTTAAAAATAGAATATAAAAAAAACTTTAGAATTATTAAGAATAAAGTAATCATTTCACATTTTGTGTTTCTGGAATGTACATCTGTGTTTTATAAATCTTATCAAGAGATTGATTTGTTTTTTATAACTTATCAACCCTTTGTTGGTTATTTAAAGCCAGAAAACATTTTTGGATTGTAAGAATAATTCTTTTTTATTTAAGAATTAATTTTTTTCTGACTGAATACTGCATTAATAATTTTTGGAGAACAACAATGATTTTTCCAGATGCAAGTTCTATTATTTAACCCATAGCTGGGAGGGATGAGATAAATTCATACCTTTCCCAGTCCCAAGAGTATTTGGGTGTAAAGTGAATACAACAGATCCCACTGGAATTCAAATTTGGTTATCTGATTTCTCATTCCGAACCACTGTCCATTACACCACCTGCACTTACCTTCTCAAGAAAACTAAAATATATTGTCTGATTTAAAAATGTTTTTAAATACCAAAATCCAAGAAGTTGTAGGGAACCAGTATTGACAATATTGTTCAAGATGCATAATTATTTTGCTTCCAATTGATTTTGTTGAGTTAAATCATATAACATACTAGCAGCATGGCCCGGCGTTGCCTGTGCCTGATTCAAAAATTGTACAACTCATACAGCAATTGCTATCACTTGACTTAAAATATTTTTGCCCTTCCTTGCCTTTAAAGGAGTGCCCTTTGCTGTGCTGATGTTGCTACATGCCTTACTGCTTGCCTATCTCACACTGCGAATTTTTTCTAAGCTCTATACTAAACATTAAATCTGTTACGAAAAAAGAACTAAACAAAATGAACACAAAACGATCAGCTTTAAAAAAAAGGACTCATAACTGGAAAAATCGAATGAAAAAAGAACGTTAACAACAAATACTTTTTCACACCCAACCCAGTTCTGCGGAATCAGAATCAACGTTGAGTTTAAGCAAGCGAATGAGCCAATTGGAGTAAAGTGCCCTGCAGATTTAAATTTTTCCCACTTGTGATGAATGCAGCTATTGATTTTTTTGCATGCTAGCATGCTAGTTATTTGTGTCAGTCAGTTGTTGGCTCTCACGCTGGCCAATAGAATCTTCCTGCCTGTTCGTGGCAGCCAGCTATTGGCTCTCACTCTGGCCAGTACAAAATGGCCACAAACTACATGAAAACTGCCGTAGAAACATGAAAAAAAATCGATTATTTTCACTATCGATGGGAGTTGAACAATGTTGGTCTTGGCCTTCCCGCTAACTTGGAGCATGTGCGTGTAAATTTTGGTGCAAATCCGTCAAAAATTGCGGCCGTACATTTGTTACACACACACACACTCACACACACCCTGCCTTTTATAGATAGAGATTTTTTTCACAATATATTCTTAAAAGATCTGTATATATTCTGTGCTCTGTCTATATTTCTGAGATGAGGTATTATGTACACTATTTACATTATTTGGACTATTGTCCTCATCTTTGTCGCCTTATTTATTACAACGTTTCAGCCGTTGTATGCTCTGGCCTTCAGGTGGTTGGAATGTCGAACTGAACGCTTTATTTTGCTCACTGGGGTAGACTGTTCTAGTTCCACATGCCATGTTTAATGAATGTCACTTGTCAGTTATCTTCTGTAAATAAAGGATTCAGTTTGACATTCCAACCACCTGAAGAAGGCCGGAGTGTACAATGGCCGAAACGTTGTAATAAATATGGTGACAAAGATGAGGACAATAGTCTGAATAATGTAAATAGTGTTTATTCTGTGCTGTTTTTAATTTTTTTTTTTTTTTATTTCATCCCATTGTCTCATGGTTTTGCATTGATATTTTTACTTTTTTATTTTTGTAGATTATGGTTCCATCAGTGGCAGGTAGTTGACCATTTCTACAGAATCTCTTTTTCTGCCCAATTCAAAAAAAAAAAAAAAAAGAACAATTCAGAATCTTACAGAAAACAGCAACTAACTGTCTGGAGGTCTTTATAACCACTGACAAAGACTGTTCAGGTCAGAAAATCCCCCCAAAAACCCCTAATACATGTGGCTTATCCTGTTTCATCATTTTCAACTGCAATGTGACCTTCATCTGCAACTTGACCTTTCATTTTGCTAACTATTTGAGCTGATACTCAGTGTACGGAGGGCCTCCTCCCTACTTTGCTTTATGATCAATGACAAATTTTTAAGGTTTTCATACAAGGCAATATCAGACATTCTAATTTCATTTGGTCTAAACAAGTCTCTAGAGGAAGAGATTATGTTAATATTATTTTGATTTGTACATTCTGGATTTTTATTGGTTGAATGTGTGAGTGCAGATCAATTAACATTATGCTTTTAAAAGAGATTGAAAATTCTGTCTAGTCTGAAAATACTCAAATGGGATGTTTTTTCTTCATATTTTATAAAAGAAAAATTTTTTTATCGAAATTTATATTTGGTTTACTATATTTAAAAGATGTTTTACATTTTGTCCTACTGTAGAACTTTTTCCATATATTTTATAAAAACAAAAGCTGTTTGTCTCTCTGGAACCTATTTCTCTTCATTTGAAATTATCTTTGCATTACAAGGGAGATAAGTAAGTTAAGCATAAATTCTCAAACGAGTCTTTTATACGTTTGGATTCTTTTCAAGTATGAATTAAGTAGAAAATTAAATAATAATCTGGCTTGTGAAATATAAAATATTAATGAATTAATTTATTTCTTTAACAATTTTAAACTTTTGGAATCTTCAAATTTACACAGAATAACAAGAACATTAACAGACACAGTCGGCTCTTTATGGTGAATACTAGATATTCAATAATTGAAGTGTAAAAATATATACTTTGTCTTCTTTCTTTTTCTAATGAATGCGTCATGTAAATGAAATTATCACTGTAACAATGACTAAAGAAATACTATAGAAGACTTTGATGATGAACTCATCATATAACCTTCATACAACCACATTCTTGTATTTGTTGGGAGCTAAACTGACTGACTGAGGAATTGTTTCTAAAACTGATTATTTAATTTGTCAGTTTGATCGATTGATTTTTTTTTATGCCTTATCAACCAGTTTTAGGATATTTAAAGCCAGAAAATGTTTTTAGATTGTAAGAATTTTTTTGAGATAATAATGATTTACTGATACAAGTCCTACTAATTAACCCATAGTGGGGGAGAGAAGAGGTGGATTGATACCTTTCCCAAGAGTATTTGTGTATAAGTAAATATTATGAACTCGACTGGAATTGGGAATCGAAGAGCTGAGTTACACTTTCAGTCAAGTCATTATCCAACACCCCACCCACACATCCTAGCTTACAGCACCTGGTATACCCAAGTGGTCACCCATCTAGGTTGTCAGCTTGTGGACTGAATTACAATTTAGACATTTTGTTACCCCTCCATCCCTGTTTTTTTTTTTTTTTTTTTTTTTTTCAGCTATTTCATTCATCCATTTTCAAATACTAATTTTTGCTTTCTTCTAATTTGAAACAATCACAATTTTATTAATTTGTCATAAGCCTTTTGTTATTTGATTATTTTTTTTTTTTTTATTAAGTTTAGCTCTAGTTTAGTGAAAATATATAAACCAATGAATTTGATTATTTGGCTGCTGGAACTCACATGGTTAATTAATCACCCCACCTTTTTTTGAACTGAGTGAAGTTATATGAGTCCTGAGTTGCATTTTAATTATCAGCTTACAGTTTAAATTTGTTTCCTATATATACATATGAAGATATATACATAAAAGCAAATAAATTTCTGGATAAATGAATGAGAAATGTATTTACAGCTTAAAATTGGTTCCACTGAATTTAAAAAGGGGGAAATTAGATTAAAAGTATGCGAATTGATCAGCACTGTATGACTGAGAGGAAATTGGGGTATGGTTCGATTGGAGAGAAAAAGTCTTCATTCCGTTTATATTATTAAGAAATTAATTTCCTTTCTATTCAAGTTTTGAAAATTGGCATCGAAATACATTTTTATATTTGTTAGGAGCTGGTGTTGATCTGTGATCAGACAGACTGAAACAATAGAGAACAAAATTTACAAGAAAATGAATAGCTTTTCCTTGTGCCAAAAATTATCTTTGCAAATTTCAGATTTTTATTTTAACTTATAGCATGATTTTGATCAGTGCCTTAACTTTTCTACTGTGATCTGCAATACTTTGTAAACATTCAAGTCTTACACTACAAAATGAAATAAGCAAAAAAAAAAGAACAAAATCCAAACACATGTACTCACACATGAAGTGATAATGAACAATTAAAAACACTTATAAATCCATTTATGACCAAACAAAAATAAAAATGAAACAAATATTTTTTAATATGCAAAAAGTCTTATTTCTTTGTAATTTTTTTTAATATTTACATATCAAGTCTTGCAGAAGAGAATATTGGGAGAAAATTCATCTTTCATCAACTGGACAACTTGGCATCATTTACTTTTTTCAGTTAAGAAAATGAAGAATAAAGGATAAATTCTATCATTTTCAGCTCATTAATGCAATTTCTATTATTTTCATCCCAAAGTTGTACCATCTTCAGATTTTATATGTTAAACATCAGAAACTGTGTCCAGGCTTGATATGAAATGTGCAGACCTTTGTTATCAATGCAAATTCCAAAAAAGCTTCAGTTACTTTGAATTTTTTTTTTTTTAAATAATAATAATAATAAAAAAAATGTTGATGATGATGATTTAATTAGCTATATTATCTAATGACGTTTGTGTTAAAAAAAATCTCTTGTAAATTTATCACTTTTTGATCTCATGGCTAGGATCATTCCTATATTGTCTAAAGACAAGACATGCCATAAAGGAAGCATGCCTGGTCCAGGAGTTTCCAGGTAGCATTTCCCTAATCCACAAAAAGGGTAAAAGTCGAAGAGCTTTCTTGACACCTAGTGTGTCTGGACAATTTTTGTCTTTACTTACATATGCATCCCCCTCCACTTCCAACCTGATCTAGCATTATGTTTTCTCTTTTGAGAAGGAAAATAAAAAAAAAAAAATATCATTAGGTCAAGGTGTTGTTTTAATTTGTCAAATCAACAAGAAAAGAATAAATAAAAGGAAGAGAAGAAAAGAATAAATAAAAGGAAGAGAAGAAAAGAATAAATAAAAGGAAGAGAAAGAGAAGAATAAATAAAAGGAAGAGAAAGAGAAGAATAAATAAAAGGAAGAGAAAGAGAAGAATAAATAAAAGGAAGAGAAAGAGAAGAATAAATAAAAGGAAGAGAAAGAGAAGAATAAATAAAAGGAAGAGAAAGAGAAGAAAAGAAAGAGAAGAAAAGAATAAAAGAAAGAAAAGAAAAGAATAAAAGAAAGAGAAGGAAATATAATTAGAAGGCAATTTTTATTATCATTGCACTCTTTCTCAAAGGTCTTTTTCACAGGCCTTTTTTTCTTTCTTTTTTTTTTTGGTGGGGGTGAGGGTGAACCTCAATAATCCAGAATTCATTCACAGAGCAACTTTAATGGTGATTTGAATATGGAAATCATTAATTTTAAGCTAACATTTTGGAAAGAAATCAACACTTGAGGTAAAAAAAAAAAAAATTGTATTAAAGTTATTGTTAAAACTTTTGTATGTCTCAAAAAAATATACACATATTTTGGATCTTTTTCAAGAACCAACGATATCTAATTTAAATAATGAATATGAAGACAGTATTTATTATAAATAAGATTTTGCCATCATGTTTTTTCAAACTGATGTCTGTCATGATCCAAACATTACTGACAACATGACATGATTGAATCACGAGCAGCAATCAACATTTCGATAGATTTCTTGGATGTCTGTTTAAACTTTCTATCAACCTTTCTTGTTTCACAGAGCTTGTTGATATCCGTGGACTTCTCGAATGCTTCTTGTGCACATTTTGTACAAGTATCGTCAACTTTAAAATTATCTCTAATTTATGAGATTGCAAACCTAGTGGGTGGATATTAATAAAAATTTCTTCTTTGAACTTCAACTACATTTTTGTACTTCCAGTAACATTTCAGAATTAACTTTTTTTGTTCAGAGCTAAGCTTGGATGACGTTAGTAATAATAACATGTAAATCTGAAAAGAAAGCAAATTGACCTCAGCTGTACACTGTAAAAGCGTGTAGACATTTTTTAAGACACCCAGTATTTTTAAAAAGTGATAATGTGAAAAGTGAAATGTGAAAATCTGCAAACTAAAATAATTGCAATAATTTGCATTAGAAATTTTTTTTTTTATAAAAAAAAAAAATCACCTTGATTTTAAAAACCTGCCAAAAATCAGATAACTATTGAATTTTTATAGAATATTTTGTACTAAGGGAAGAAAATTTATTTTCAGAAATGTTTCTGTTACAATTTTCAGATATTTTTTTTTTGATTGATTACACTACTACCACTTAATTTGAAAAAGGTTTATACATTATATATAACCTATGGAACATTTATACCTATGTAAGTTGTATTGGTATAATTTACATAATTAGTAACATTATTCTACCATTTTTACCCTAAATTTAACAAGTTCTGAAAATGTGCTACTCTGGTACCTGTCTGATTCCAGCTATTTTTACTTTTTAACCATAACTCATCACTGACTATTTTTTACTTTTCATCAGAATTTTACTGAAACTATCAGTTCATAGCATAGGTTGAAAATAAAAAATACATCTCTGCTGATACTACCACTGTTAGTATCCCGGTGACAGTTGTAATAAAAATCAATTTAAAAATTTAAAGATGAAAAATACAAATAAAAAATTACTTATGGTTGACAATGAGAAAATAATCCTGATAGTATGTTTTTTTTTTTTTTTTAGTTCAACAGAAAGCTAAATTTGTTCTCATCTGAATAAGTTAGTAATATGTAAATCTAAGGGGAACATGTTTCACTTTAACAAATATACAACAAAAAGAACAGTCATAACTATTTCTAGCTCTTACTTAATGTATTCAGTTGTTTTTTTTAAAATGATTGAAATATATTAATAAGTCTATTTAAATAAAACTGACTTGATTTTATGGTATAATTTTTACAAATATGTAAATATCTAGAAAAATATTAGAAGTTAAGAATTTTGATTAAACATTTTATTTTTCTAACTAACAGTAGGTCTGCTCAAAAGCTCACAGTTTTGAAAACGAAATGAGTTAGACTCATTTTGAAAAATGCATCAAAATAAAATATAAACTCTGAAGATGATGGAAAATTAAAACTTTTTTTTGAATGAAATTGATTATGTACATCCCATCCTTATATTCTTGATTGCATTAAAGACTAAGAATATATGTATTTTTGAAATTGGAATATTGTTTATTTTTTCTATAATCTAAAATGAGCAAATGACGGAGATATGAGAATTCAAACTGTCAGCTTGAGGCTTTCATATATTAAAAATCCTGTTTTATGATTAAATTACTTGTTATTTGGCTTTACCCTAAAATAAATTTTGGACCAGTGAATCCACATTGGCAAAAGAGCTCAGAACAGTCATTTTTGTGCTCTTTTGCTAAATTTTTTATCTAAAGTTAAAAGAAAATGAACAGAATATTTTGTACTTCAAGTTCTTTTAATAATGAATGTAGTGATTCATATATGATTGTAATGCTGTTGCTGTTAGTTGGGTGCATTTTTATGAATGATACCAACTTAGGTCTAAATACTTAAGTATGCAACCTGTGTGTGTGAGAGAGACAGAGAGAAAGAGTTAATTCCCAGTTGATTAGCTATGGTAATAAAATATGTATAACTATAAACATTATTGATTTGTATTGTATTGTATTGTATTGTATAATGATTTGGATTGAAATGAATAGAAATCAGCATTAACAGTTTGAACTGTCATCTCACCAAATTTGAAAGATTATAAATGCAATTTATTTTTCTACTTATTTTTTCGTAATTGATGCTAAAATTCTGACAAATGCTTTGTTTTGTTTGTGGGTGAACATGCATCTACACATGAATACACATCTGTCTGTTCATGTTTACATAACCACGATCATTTATTTAAAGCTCTTTTAAATTTTATTATTTTTGCTTTAGATATAGAATATATATTCTTATTCTTTTTTCCTGTAAAAATCAAGTTAACAGAACAGACTATTGTAATCTTTGCTAAATACAGACTTGCAATAAAAAGAAATTTCTCTTTATAAACAAATCAAATCAAGAGGTTGGAAGTGTAACAAGCTAACAAAAGCATAAAATTTTTAATATATTAAAGATTATTTTAATATAATTTGACTTGAGTTTCTTTGTTCATCTAAATTCTATTACCATGGTTCAGTTTGTTTGAAACTTGGTCAATGTGTGTATTTTTATTTTCATTTAAGGAATGCCTCTAAAGATATTCATTGTGAATATTTTGACACTATTCTAGCTGTTTTATTACTTTTCACAAATTATTTGACATCTGTTTTTGTCTCTATTTGTTGCTGAGATATCCTGGCTGAGATGAGGAAAGAGTGCTTGGAAAATTTGTTACTCACAGGACAGACTGAAGGCAACATGGACAGAGGAAAGCAATGCATTGTGACACTGAGATCTCTGGAAAGAGACAAAAAGAGAAAAAGGAATAGAGAGTCTACTAACTGGATGGTAATTGTTAAAATTGCAGGAAGATTGATTGAAGAGTTGAGAAGAAAATTAAAAATGTGTTGAAAAATCATGTTTGGAGATAATTCCAAGGAGAATCAAACCCAGACTAGACGAAATTCAGTAAAATTGAGCAAATCCAAAACTGCTCATTCTTCCCCACCTCCACCAATAAGAAAGAAACCATTAAGGTATCCATGAAGATGTCATATAAAATAAAAAAAATGTTGTCGATAAAGAAATCCAGGTGATCACTGAAATAATATTCATGATTCCTCTGGACAAAGAAAAAAAAATCTGTTTTGAATCAACCACCCAGAAGAAAAGTATCCCCATGCATTCATCATTATAATTTCGGTGACATTCGTCCAGAGAAAATTTTATATCCAAACATTAATTTGGATTCCCTTGGATACAAGTGGTAAGAAAAAATTAATTACTATTTTGAAGTGGCCATGGACAAGAAAGCTGTGTGGTCTATTTGATCATAAAAAAAAAAAAAAAAAAAATGCTTGAGACAGAGAAAAAATAAACTTTCATTTTAAGGACAATGGAAATAGATTTTTCTTTCTCCAATTCTTCAGAAGTTTGGGGCAAGCTGATAGATAAGAACTAATGACTGAAAATGCCTTTTGTCTTTGCTGCACCATCTGGAAGTTGGATTTATCACTCCAGCCCAGGAAGTGAGCTGAGGGTGGCTGTTGAGAAAGTGGAAGAAGGAAGAGAAGGCAGAGGGAGAAGAAAGAAGAAAGACAAGAGAGAGAGAGATTAACACAGCCGATATGGAGTTGTGGTATGAGGCAAAATGTAAAGAGAATAGGAGTTAAGGAGTATTTTGATCCCTCTGATCCACTCTCAAAAGGGGTTTGGATAACCCCAAATTTGGAAAACCACTTGAGCAAATGTATTTTTATATATGGAAATTTAGAAAAGATTAATGCTTAGGGTAGAAGACACCTGAACCCAGACCCTAGTCAACCCCATTCCTGCCAGACGCAGGACTTCATATAAGCTGGAGATTTTTGACTTGGAGACACAAGAAGAGAAAGAGAAGAACATGAGACACAAGAAGAAGAGAGACAGAGAGTGACACACTGGAATGCACATCATTTGACGAGACCTCCTGACCAAAAACCCTGTGCCAGGCATGAAGTCCAGAACTTAGAAATTTAAGTTACTACTAAAACAAGCTGCAGACTGCAAGGGGAATACCAGTGTCATTTGAGGGAAGGATTAAAACTGCTGTATACAACAAATCATATATGAACCAAATTGTTGTTATATTTTTAACCCAAGTTAATACTTTATTCCAAAGGATTCTTGTTGTTTTGTTTAGTTGAATTGTCTTCATTTCAAGTTTGCTTCATCAACGATTATCTCACCCCTAGGAGATCAAAAACACAACATGGCAGAGGAGTGAATGGTTGTGAAACAGACAAATACCAACTCAGTCATGTGGAACTGTGCCACCAACACAATACCAGTGACAAAATGAGTCATACGATAAAGAGTGGAGAGTCTACTAAATGGTAAACACAGCGGTCTGAAGGAACTCGAGGACCGATGACTGGGTGATATAATTGGTTACCACTCTCTAGGGCTGATGACAGGGGTACATATTTAGTTACCGATGATCAGGGTTGACACTTAGGTGTTACACTAGCATAACCTACCTAGCAATCTTGAATAAATGGATGGCAGAACAAGGTTTAGGAGAGATCAGAAAAAGACAAAATTTATTAAGAGCTACAAAGGATAGGAAATTGTGGAGAACCATGACTGGCCACATCTTGAAGGGACATGGCATACAGAAGAAAAATATCTGGTTTCTTGAAATTTTCCACTTGTGTGTGTGTGCGTGTGTGTGTGCAAAGCTTCAAAAAACATGGCCACCCTTTCATCTGCTTTGATGCACAATGAAAAAGTTGATTATGAATTAAGTTATCACATTTTCCTGTGTTTCATTTAAGGCAATTGTTTAATGTATATTTCTGCTGCTGAGTCATTTTGAAATAGATTGTGCCTGAAAAAGCACAGAAAGGGAAGATTAAAAACAAAGAAAAAAGGCCTAAAATGCTACAAAAAGAAACAAATGACAAGCTTAGTGTGGAGAATAAAAGAGCACCCAAGAAGAGAATGTAAAACAGATGGTATCATGATTAAAATAATTGGCAATTATGGTTCTCCACAATTTCCTGGTCTTTGTAGCTCTTAATAAATTTAGTCTTTTTTTTTTTTCTCTCTACTAAACCTTGTTCTGCCATCCATTTCTGACACTCTTCTACTAGGATGGCTAGCCAATCCCTGTTGAAGATGCTTGCTCAGGCACATTTGTGTTTGTTCAACACACACAGAACTCACATGTGGTTTATACTGCATCTATTCTGATTAGACCTTAGTTACAGTTTCTGGGAGAGAGAGCGTAATCAATAGTTTGAACAAGGCCAGTACACTCAAACCCTCAGTCATGATGACTTGTAACTTCATGCTAGCATGACTATCAATGGCCCAAAACAGTTCTGTTGACCTAGTTTCACTTACAAAGCTTGAATCAACCCATGGTTTAATTTGCAGGCAATTTCCAAAGGGGTCACACACTGAGATGACCTTCCAGATCAATAACATCAAGAAGTCACCTTCTTGACAAATTGACAATGATGATTTAACCCTGTGTTCCATGGTTACAAAGCGAATGTTCTAACCATTAAGCCATACACCCCATAATAGAAAATTAAAATACTGAATATAGTAAAATATACAGGGTGGGATGAGTAAATTGTCGCCATTATATATTTGTAATTTTTTGCATGCACATTTGTTTTTGTCGACTGCACAGTTTAGTAGGGTCCGTTGGGCACCGTTTGTGAGAAAAAGAGCACTATGACGTCATTCACTCCACCAAAAATTTGGAAACAGTATGCTGTAGTGTTTAGCAGTTGCACCAGAAACTCCAGTATTGAGTGTTTGGGTATCAATCTGAGGACAGTGCAGAGGATTCAGAAGGAGTTGGACGAGTCTAATGGTGATTATGAAGTATACAGCAGCTCAAAAAACTCACTTTGATCAGTCTGATAAGAAAAGAACTCCCGAATTTGTTGGTGAGGGCCTCAGACTCAACACGGAGGCCTACATCAAGTGCCTTGAGGAGGAAATACTGCCCTGGCTCAAAAGGGTGGGTGCTGGAAGACCCTATGTCTGGCAACAGGTCTCTGCACCATGCCATACAAACAAGAGAACCCAGTCATGGCTGTCAGACAATTTCTATAACTACGACACCCCTTACATCTACCTAACTCCCAAGACTGCAACCCCCTTGGTTATTATATATAGGGTGCAGTTGAGTGAGAGACCAACAAAACACCTTGTAATACCAAAGATGAACTGAAGTTAAGAATTATGGCAGCATACAACAACTTTAAACAAGGAGACTGTCCAGAAGAGTTTCAGGAGATTCCAAAGTTGTCTGGAGTCCATGATTGAAGCCAATGATGATTTTATTGAATAAATTTACTCTTTAGTATTTCAAGATATTTTTGTATAATTTTGGTAAATATATCTGTTAAAATGAGGTGTTAGTGTTATTTTCATTTATGTGTAATTTAGACAATTTATTCATCACACTCTGTATACTGTTATCATTATTGTTTTTAAGATAAAAATTCCTACTTAGAAAAGACCTGCAATTATTATGAGTATATGCTGCTTTCAAATTCAGAGTTAATTATCCCAGAAAACATTTTTGCATTATTATGTATAAATTTATTCAAACTGATGACTTCAACTTGGTTGCTATAGTAACAAAATTTTGGTCATTGTGCTTTCCAGCCTTCTTCAGGTGCTTGTCATGTTCAGTAAAGTTTTTGGAATTTCAAATGAAACCCTTTATTTAATGAAATTTCACTGTCAATACTATCTTTGATTATTAGTTAATTTTTTTTCCTGTGTTGCTACTTCTGTTTTCTTCACTGAACTTACGACCACCAACTAAAGTGTATATTTTTAAAGAATTAATGGATTTTTGTTCCTGGTCTAACATTATTTATTATTATTACATATATGTCTGTATACAAGGCAAACTTTTAAACTTAAAAAATCTCTCTCAAAATAGGCAGTCTTATACTCCAATGTGAACCTTAAATCCTGTGCTTTATGGTAAGTATAGCATGGGAGATTTTTTTCTGCCTTGGTAAATATCGACATAAATATAAATATTTTCTACTGAAGCAACTAAATCACATTATAATAAAATAATAAAAGTGTAGTATAATAAAAGTACTCTTACTTTATATAATATGTGCTGTGATTGCGCAACAATTTTCTTGACTCTGAAGATTAAATAAATATGTAAAGTTTGTTGTTAGCTCATATTTGTATATGTGTTTGTATGTGTGTACAAATGTTATATACAATAGTCACATTAAATAAATGAGTTTTTATCATATATACCTACAAGCATGTCTTATATCTTGCCCAACTGAATAGTTCTTTTTCAATGGAGAAAATTAATTTGCATGTTCAGCTTTAAAAATATTTTTTTTCATCAACTGTTTTGTTATTCACTCATTTGTGATAACATTTATAAATAAGAAATTATTTTATTTCTTTTATAATTAATTGGATGTGCTGGTGGTGTAATGGATACTTGTGACTTGAATCCATCTCTTCTCCTCCCAGCAGTGGGTTAAATAGCAGGGCAGATGGTTGGCAATCATTCTAGGAGAAAGACAGCTCTGAATCCAAAAACCATATCTGGCCCTGATTACCTTTTGACAACACATAGTACCTGGGAGCCATCCCAGCCAGGGTTATGGCGAAGACATCAACAGCAGGGTATTGGATGAGGTCAATGGCAGAATCTAACAGACCAGATTTGTGACATTGAACTGTAATGATGTCATCCAAAAAGTCCTTCATACTGGACAATAGATGAAACCTAATTATTCCAAGTCAGATATAAACTGTAGAAACACATAAAATAACACCTCCTTCTGTCTCCTAATATAGAAACCTTTATGATGACACATTGGGGGAGTCTTGATGGATTCATTTGAATATTTATTGAAATAATGCTATTTTCTGTTCTGTAAGTGGTAATGCATAATCATTTTGAGCACACTCTAAGAGAAAATAGAAATAAAGTAAAAAGGAAAGATGACATTGTTGAAATCTCTTAATCACATATTTTGAAAATCTAACAACTACACACAAAAACTTTGAGCTTTATATATTAGATGTATATAGAAGGTTATTCGAAAAGAATGAACTGATTTCATTACACAATGTTTCAATAAGGAAAAGCAATAGAAAACTCCAGAAGAAAAAAATCATACACGGTGAGGTCTGGGAACATTGCAGGCCAAGCACAAATAGCAAGGTCTTGGTAAGTGCCTGAACAAGGCATAGTCTGTAAGGTTTCAAATGTAGATGTCTTCTTGTGGACCTCCGTAGTCACCCCATAAAAGCAGCACAGATTCTCGTCCCTTGTTCCTTTGAAACTCATGGGTCATCTTGAACTTTTTCTTTTACATAGACACCCACTCTCTTGAAACTGTTTAAACCACTGTCAAGTGTTTTTAGGCAAGGGCAGATTAATGTCAAATTGACTTTGAACAGTACACTGCACCAAGACAACCATATTTATTTTTGCAAACTCGAGAATGTAGAACACTTTTTGCTGAGGACCCGCCATTCTGTGGTTGAACAAAGAACTGAATGTTGCCAGAGATACAATGTGACTACAGCACCCCTGTAGCAGCCACTCAAAACTTAAAAAACTTTTCTTTCAAATGGTCACCGACTCACTCCATGACGATGCTTGATAACTGAAGCAATGTGTTATGAAATTGGTTCATTCTTTTTTAATAACCCTGTATGTAGAGTTGCACAAAAGTTAATGTAATTTGACTATGAAAACATTACTTCCTCTTATTTATTCCTTAGTTTTCCCCATTTCTTTTCAAGTAGTCCTTTTCCTTGATTCTATACTGGCTGACAAAGTTTATTGCTCACAAAAGTTAGCTTCAAAAGTTCATGTTACATCTGTTTTTGCATTGTTCAAATTTCATAAACTTAGAGTAGCACATAGTACACACAAATATATATTTTTAAGTATTTCATCCCAAGCAAGGTAGGAAGCCACTAGCATGCATGGGGTTACAGAGGATTTGGAGCGAGAGCAGATAGGAGTGATAGAGGAAAGGATGAGGAGAATGATAGTGGATAGATCAAGGCAACTGGAGATGTCAATTGACATTACATTTGAACAGTTGGAGATTATAGCTATCAGTGAAACAGGAAAAGGGAAGGGAGTTCCACAGGCGAGAGGTGCAAGACATGAAGCTATTGGAGTAGAAGAGATGGCTACATTTAACAGTTTCAACAGGATGCTTGAATTCATGAAGTCTGGGAACCAGCGAATGCAGCTCCTCGGAGCAATTACCATGAAAGTATTTGTAAAAAAGACAGAGAGAGGCGATGACACATCTGTGAGAGAGTGACTGCAGACAAGATGCCAGATCAGGGCCAATTACATTGCATATCCGTCTCTGGATCTTATCAAGAACCCTGAGATAAACAGAAGGGGCTTCAGATCATGTATGACAGCAATACTCCATGCAAGATTTGTGGATTTGAAGTATCGATTCCGTGGAGAAAAATTTCCTGGTGTGGCACAGGGAGCCAAATTTCCTTGTGGTGGACGAAGCAATTGACTCAATGTATTTGTTCCATCTCAGGTCAGCAGTCAATGTGAGACCGAGCAGCCACAATGAGGTGCTCTCTTCAGACATTCTAATGTGGGGCAGGGAAGGATCTCTGTGGTGATTAAGTGAGAGCAGTTTTGTTTTTGAGGCATTAAAGTTAACCAGCCAATTCCAGCCCCAGTTCATAACTGACTGGCGGTCCTTTTCAAGATGAACGGCCAGGTTAGTTTTGTCAGTGACACTAGATTTGTTTTTGAGGCAGGAGTAAATTGTAGTGTCGTCTGCATAATATAAATCTGTAGAACAATGACCTGATTTTTATATATCAAAGACAGTTTTGGAGGCAAGATGCATGACAAAAGAGAGAAAGTTTTAGTGTGACACATTTCATCCCTTAGGACTTCAGACTACATTCAGGTGTATACAAAGAGATGATGAAAAGTTCTTGGCCCAACTCACTCCCCAAAATCAGACAGCAATTTTTTTTAATCTCTTAAACAGAATGTAGTATTAATGCTAGACAACTTCACAGATGAACAAAAATGTGATTCTACAGATAAATGCTGAGAATTCTGTGGATGGAGCACATAAACAGAAAAGAAGTTTTAAGGAAAATTGAATCAAAAAGCATTGCTGAAATTTCTTGGACACATAAGAAGAGGGCTTGGAAAATTTGACACTCACAGAACATATTGAAGGGAAAAGTGACAGGGGAAGGCAGTGGGTCACCTACTTGATTAACTTGCATGGCAAAAAGAAGGGATTGCATAAAGGCAGATGTTACAAGTGATAGGAAGTTGTAGAGAGTTGTGATCATCCATCTCCTGAAGGGACACAATGCATAGAAGAAGAGGTCAAACCATGAACTTTTTAACACTCCCTCATATATGTATATAGATACATGAACATATCTATTTCTAAACCATTTTTGTCCCAAACCTTCATTAATATCTGTTTAAGCTAATTAAGAAAATTAAGAAAATCTTTCATGTAACATTTCTTTTTTTGCTTCCATTTTTCAAGTTTGGCAAGTGAGTGTAGAAAAGCAGGCTTTCTCTGTTTCTTTTCTTTTTTCTTCTAGTCTATGGAAATTGGTATTCTCAAATACGCCCAAGTAATGGTCTGACTCATCACTGCTCGTCTTCAGTGAGTTGAAAAAAAATTATCTGTCATATTGGATGCAGGTTTGAGGTGTCTGAAAGCTTCAGCAAAGGACAAACAGATTCATCCACAAGACCTGGCAGGTGTACAAGAGAGTGAAAGAAATTCAAGAAGTTCTCTGACGACACTATGTATTCAAAGAAATCTGGCATGCCTCCTCCTGATGATTTATTTGATTTTCTCTTCATCCTAGAAGTCATCAGAAATGAAAATGAAGGGCAAAAACTATGGATTTTCTCTATGAGTAACTTCATATTCACAACTATTGAAAGATTTTAACCATCAGCGTTCTACTCAGCTTCACTTAATAAATAAAATGAAACATTAACAAAAAGGGCTACTGAGTAATGAACCTTTGTAGTCTCTTAGAGTATAGATAAAGTGTAATGAAAAGAGACCTTTTTAGAAAGTTGAATATTAAGGTTTTATCCAACATAAAAAAAGCATACATAGTTACCAGTTACATAGTTAGAAGATATGGACAAACGGATACCGGAGAGGAAGAAAGAGGCGTTCCACTGTTATTTATAAATACAAGATCACGTGACGTGAACCAATGCGAAATCACACAACAGTTTGAATGCCGATAAGTAGAAGGTATTAAATGAATGAATACAAAAGAATTATAAGTATATCACAACATAAAGTTAAGTAAGATTTTAGAAAGGAGTTGTATAATTGGCACTGCAATCAGAACTAATCATTATTTTAAAAAAATTTCTAATAATTATATTTCCTTTTATTGAATGTCATAAAAATTTCCTATGTAAATTCATTGTAAATTGATCACCATACAGAAATAAAATAACATTCAACTCCTGGAAAATTAAAAAAAAATACATTTTTTTTTCAAATATTGTAATCTGGAATGCTTAATCAATACATGAAAAGAAGAACTCCAGAATACAAATGACATTTTTTTTAATTTTAAGAGATCATTTGTTATGAACATCTTTTGATTTGGCATACAGGGGAGGTGGGGATAAATTTACATAGCAAGCTTGACACTTCCCATCAGTTTTTATAATATTTAATATAAATGATTTTTTGGGGAATATTTGTGGCCAGGAGCATTTAATCTATAACGACATGAGAAAAAGTTATGAAAAAATTACTTCTGGTTGCAATACTAAGTCTACAACTCCATTGATTTTAGATATACATCAAATCAATACTCACACATATTTTTTTAAATGTAATGTCTCTTCAATCATTGCTCTCCATAGATTCTGTTTCTTTATTATCTGTGTGTTGCCATGACTTTTTGGGAAGGATAGTGGAGTGATTTCCCATTGCTTTCTCCATGGTTTCAAATTCAGTATAGTCCTCCAAGGTTCCTTTTCTTTATATATGAATTGTCATGGCTTCTTGAGAAATATAGTTGAGTGGTTTCCTGTTGCCTACCCCAAGATTCATTTTCTTTATTATCTGTAAATTGCCATGACTTGGGAAAGATCATGATGTGATTTCCTATTGCCTTCTTTATGGTTTTGAATTCAGAGTTGTCCTCCTTCTAGATAAGCTACAAACTAAGGCTGGAAAACTGTGTCTGCCCTGCTATTTAACCCAGTACTTGTTGGGAGAAAAGTGATTATATTTTTTTTCAGAGTGTTTCTGCAAAATTAAATGTGACAGACTAGACTGGAAATTGAACTCAGTATGGCTATTATTTACATTATTCAGACTATTGTCCTAATCTTTGTCGCCATATTTATTACAATGTTTTGGCCATTGAACACTTTGGCCTTCTTCAGGTGGTTGGAATGTTGAACTGAACCCTTTATTTTGCTCACTGGGGTAGACTGTTCTAGTTCTACATGCCATGTTTAATGGATGTCCAGTTATCAGTTATCTCTTGTTAATTTTCCCTCTGAAAGTTCTCCACTGCCTTAACCGGGTATTGAACTCACACTCTTTGGGTCCTGTCACTGGACACATGGCATAGTGGATAAAGGTGTTAGTTAGATCCAGTGACTCAGAACACCCCATATAAAAAAAAACTTGCCTTGTGCCACATCCTACCTTGGGTAAATACTGAGAATTATTGTAAATTTTCAGATATTTTTTGAGGAGTAAAGGTCATAACCCTAAAATATTAAACTAAATAATATGCATAAGCCAGGAGGTGTGGGTGGTGTAATGAATAGCAGCTTGAAATGAGAAATTGGAAAGATGTGTTCAAATTCCAGTCAGGTTAGTTACACTTATGTGCAAATATATTTGGAAAAGGTATTAATCCATAGCCTCCCCCACTTATGGGTTAAATAGCATGTCTTGTATCTGGAAAATTTGTTGTTCTTAAAATAAATCGTTAATCCAATATTCACTCATAAAAAAAGGAATTATTATTACAATGCAAAATATGTTTCAACTTTAAATAACTCACAAAGGGTTGATAAACCATGAAAAACAAATCAATCCCTACATGCCTTTACAATATCCCCATACAGTAAGGATGACCCATGTAGACTATGCCAGATTTATTGATATAAATCAATGCTTACACCGAAAATGTTTCACAATATACTTATATTAGGTTGAGTTATAAGTAATTTCTGATTTTGGGAACCATTTGTAATGGTGAATGTATTATTGTTAATTCTAATCATATGTGGAAGTTAAGAATAAACTTGGAGTACACTAACATACAACGATGTTCAACACAAAAGGCCGTCAATTAACAAGGATAAAACAACTGACCCCAAAAGATGAAATTTATGTTAGGAAGGTTGATTGATTTGTTTTCTACAGCTTATCAACCCCTTGCAGGTTATTTAAAGCCAGAAAATATTTTCAGATTTTAGGAATTTTTGTTTTGAAGATAATAATGGTTTACTGCTACAAGTCTTAGTCTTACTAATTAATCCATATCTGGTAGGAAGAGGGGTGGATTTATACCTTTCCCAAGTGTATTTGCACGTAAGTAAATATAACAAACTCAACAGGAACTGGAACTTGGTATTCATAAATGGTCACCCATCTAGGTACTGAATTGGCTGGACATTGCTTAACTTCGGTGATCATACAGGAACTGGCATTTCAATTTGATGTGGCCATAAGCCTTGAATGTTGTGCATGTCGTGAGATTGTTAGAATATTATTCATTTAAATTACTTAAAATGCATTGACTAACACGAAAATTTCATTAGAAACAACGAGAAGAGTACTGAACTGTTATGTAATATCAGTTCTCCTATATGGTAGTGAATGCTGGACAATCTCTTCACAGATGAAGAAGAGACCGGAAGCAACAGAAATGTAGTTCTACAGAAGGATGCTGAGAATACCACGTGAGCAATGACAAAATTTTACAGACAATGGAAACAAAAATGATACTTATACTTAACCCCAGAAAGAGATAGTTGACATTTCTGGGGCACATAAGGAATGAGGGCTTGGAAAATTTGATACTCACAGGGCATATTGAGGCAAGAGAAACAGAGGGAAACAATGCATAACCTACCTAGCAAGCTTGAGTAAATGGATGGCGGACCAAGATTTAGGAAAGTCGTGAAAAAGATCAAATTTATTAAAAGCTACAAAGGACAGGAAATTCTAGAGAGCCATGATCACCAATGACCTGAAGGGACATGTCACATTGAAGATAATTTAAAAATGTTGTTGTTTCTTTACATTAATGAATACCTTTCTCTCCATTACTTCATCATTGATGTCTTCATTCACATAATAATGTTACTTAGTGTTTGGGCTTTCTAAAGGCGGAGTAATGGATGGCAGCTCGGATTGAGGAATCGGAGAGCCGAGTTCGAATTCCAGTCGAATCCATTACATTCACTTACGTGCTAATACCCTTGGGAAATATATGGATCCTCTTCTTCTCCACCCAGTTTTGGTAAATAGCTGGACAGACTGGGTTCTATAGCCTTGGATGACAACTGGTCTACCGCAGAAAGAAATGACAACCTACTGCGGGAAAAAAATCTGCCTCGTCAGTCATGTATCTTTCGATACATGATCGCCAGAGCGTGTATCACGCATGGCACATAACTGAGGCATATTTAAAAACAAGTAAAAATGACGAAAATCAAACCCATTTAAATATTTGTCTTATCCAAAATGCATGTGTAAATAAATGAAATATTTCAAAAAGTATCCTGTATTATTTAATTAATACTACTTTTTATGTATTTATTTCAATATTTATATTTTAATTGTTTTTTTATTTATATTTTATTTTCGTTGAGCATGAAAGACAATCAATTTATTGTTCGAACTATTGTCCTTATCTTTGTCGCCATATTTATTACAACGTTTCGGCCGTTGTACGCTCCAGTCTTCTTCAGGTGGTTGGAATGTCGAACTGAACCCTTTATTTCGCTCACTGGAGTAGACTGTTCTAGTTCCACGCGCCGTATTTAATGGATGTCGGTTATCAGTTATCTCCTGTTAATTTCTCTCTAAAAGTTCACTGCCTTAAGCGGGTATTGAACTCACACTGTTTGGGTCTTGTCACTGGATCTAACCAACGCCTTTAACGTCCTTGAAGACACATGGCCCAATGGATAAAGGCGTTAGTTAGATCCAGTGACAGGACCCAAGGAATGTGAGTTCAATACCCGGTTAAGGCAATGGAGAACTTTCAGAGGGAAATTAACAGGAGATAACTGGCATCCATTAAACATGGCACGTGGAACTAGAAGAGTCTACCCCAGTGAGCGAAATAAAGGGTTCAGTTCGACATTCCAACGACCTGAAGAAGGCCGAAACGTTGTGAAAAATATGGCGACAAAGATGAGGTCAATAGTCCTCATAATGTAAATAGTGTACATAATACCTCATCTCAGAAATATAGAAAGATAATCAATTTATTGGATTTAACTATTCCCAACATTAAGTAATCATCGTAAGCAAACCAACTGGCTTGTTTTCAATCATTCATTATCGTAAATAAGCAACAATTAAATTAACAAGCATAATTTTTAAATGACACGTAATTTAAGAAAAGCATCATTCAGATAGAACAGCTATTTCTCTTTTATTTTAATCGTTTCACTCCAAACAAGGCGATAATGCCACTAGAAAGCAAGGAATTACATGGAGTGAAAGTGAAAGAGAACGAGAAGACTGAGAATGGGGGAGGATTGAAGAAAAGGACAAAAAAGAAACAGTGTTCAAGAAGACAAGATGGCGATTGATGTTGCATTTAAATTTTTAAAGATTGTAGATATCAGAGAAGCAAGAAATCAGAAGGAAGTTCCACACGTGGGAAGTGCGAGCAAAGAAACTGTTAAAGTAGAAATAATGGTCGCATTTCTCTTTAATATTCTAGGCTTTTTTTTTTTTTTTTTTTTTTTTTTTTTTGTGTAGTGAATCATTCGACGAAGTGAAGATTAAATTTAATTGTGTTCAGTTAAGTGAAGATAATTTTGGAGAAATGACATCCACTATTATGAACCGGTTCCGTGATCCATCATTAAAAGAGACATCTATGAAAATGGAAAACAATATCCTAAAAATTTTGGTTTGGTTAATACCAGTTTTCTTGTGAAAATATTAATTTGCATCAGAAGATCTGACATCATGTAAATCTTTTTCTTTATCTTATTAATTTAATTTTTGCATTTACCTTTTTTTCTGGAATAAATATATTAGCTCATTTTACTTTTTGAGTTCAAGCGGTCTTGAAAGAAACTCATTCAAGAGCATCTATTTTTACTGGTGTGAAGCCTAGAAGCTCCAAAATGCGATCTTAATTCAAATTTAATTGTTTTCTGAGTAAATCCTTACCTGTTTATTAGACTAATTTTTAACAGTACAATAACAAATATTTTTTCAAGCTTTTGGACTATTTATTCATATGAATCAGTGAGTTAAATTCTATTTTGTTCAATTGGCCGAGTGGTTAGAACGCCCACTATGAACGCCGGAATTGAATCTCACTATGATTGTTTTGTAAATTTGTCAGGAAGGTGAGATCTTGAGGTTATCGACCAGGGGAGGCAATCCAAACATGCGGCACCTTTGGGAAGTACCCGAAAACAATACCACATGTTGACCCAAGCCATCTATGAAATTGGGCAGACGGTACTATTTGAGAGGCGTCAATGGTTGTCATAGCATGAAGTCACAAGTCATCGTGACCGAGCATACTGATCTTGTTCAGACTATTGATCATGTCAGATAATGCGCTCTCTCCCATAATAACTGTAACTCAGCTCAGTATAGTTTCAGTATAAACTACAGTTAGACGCTGAACAAATATGCCTGGGAAGGCGTCTCCAACAGGGATTGGCTTCTCCCTAGTAGACAGGCATACGAGTTCAAAACAGAGCAACTTTTCACCTTATTTTTAAAACCTTAAAGTCTTCTTCTACTCAGAAAAAAAAAAGAACAAAATTCTTTTCTGCTGTAATACCTAAATATGCAGTATGTAAATAAATATATTTAAAAACAGAAAATCTTTTAAAATCTTGTCAGAGTTTAGAATAAGTGTAATTGTTACTTCTTTATGGACAGGGGGTAGCTATGGAAGAGTGGCTTACCAACGTGCACTTGCTTCTTTGTTAATCACGATGGAATTTATCAACATATCGAGTAATAGGACAAAGCACAGGGAAAGTGGATTCATGCCATACTTGATGATATTTGTACAAAATGAATATAATCAGCTTTAGGTGGAATTTGAACTCCATTCATTGATTCTGTTTTCCATGGTGATAACCATTTCTCTTCTTTGTATCTCCATATGAAAATTATAAACTATTATATTATTGCAAAGCCCCATTGATACTTCTGACCCGTTTGTTGGTTTTCCGTTACACTAAAAGAAACAGTAAAGGAAAAAGGGAGCATTGCAGACATCTAGACACAAAATAGGCTCTACAGTGTTTGTGTGCTCACTGGAGGTAGGCAACTGCTACTGCTGGTAGAATCACTGTTTCTAATGCGGCTGCTGCTAATGTTTTATTTTGCTGCCTTATTATTTTAAAATTATAAAAAACAACAAAAAATGTGAAGAGTTGTAGAAAATTGTCAGAAAAATAAATTTGTTCAATGTGTGCATTTTTTCGTCAGCAACAAAAACATTTATAATATATAATATAATTTATCCATATATAAATCATCACATTATTGACAAGTACTATTCAAGTATAATATAGATATTTACTAAGCTTAGTTTAGTTTAGTGCTAAGCTAACTGGGGAGATTACAAGTTTTGTTGCATTCATTTTCAAAGTCGAGTGGGCTTAAATGCCTTGAAAATCAGCATTTGAAATTCTGGCATTTCATGTTGGCTTGAATGTTAACCAGTTTTTTTTTTATCAATTGTAATCAATCAGTCTTAATCAATATTACTCACTTGTACCAATAAGAAATATGCAACAATACCATTTACAAGGCAATTTCAGTCATTTACTAAAATTAGACTAGTCTGGCATAATGCTATAGTAACATGGGCATCACATGATATTTGATCTCACTACACTAGTAAAGTGGTCTTCAAGACAAGCTTTCTTATGATGCTACGGTAGGAATCTACGGAGCTAAAATGTCTTGATTTTTCCTCCTTAGTGCCAGCAGACATCCGTAGGTGTTGCAAGTAGATTTTTACAGAGTTCAACATATTTTGAACTAAAAGCCGTTCTTCTTCTAGACTGGTTGCTAATCATGGTTAGTTAATCCATAGCTGAGAGTAGATGGCTAAAAGAAATGGATAAGAGTATTTGTGCGAAAGTGAATACAAGAAACGTGACCGAAATTTGAACTAGGTATGATTATTACACTTTTTCTGTATACATAAGGTAAAGTTTTGTAATATTACGATTAGAAGCATTTTAGCATCTCTGTTTGACGAAACCTAATCAAATGCAAGAAACTGAAATGTAAAAGAAATTATTAGGTTGGTGCAAAAATAATGTCGTTTTCTCACATGTGAGAAAACGATATTATTTTTGCACCAACCTAACAAAACAAAGCAATCACGTACTACGTACGCAAATACACACACACACATACAGTGGGTGTTGAAAATTTTTTGGATCGATCCACTATCCAAAATTTGAAAAAAAATGACCAAACATCAGAACTTTTTAATTCGTTCTTGGGATGCGAACATTTCAGTACCCTCTCACATTTGCATACATACACACATATGCATACACGTATAATGGTATATACTTATCTGCTGTAAAAAAATGAAATTCTTTTTTCTTTTTTAGGTGCCATGTATGATGCACACTTCGGTGAACATGTCGTCTTTCGATTCATGATTGATTTGACAGAAGAATGATTGCCAACCAAAGCTATAGGACATAGCCTGTTCTGCTATTTAATCCATAGCTGGGAGGGGGAGAAGAGATGGTTCCATACCTTTCTTAAGGGTATTTGCATGTATTCTTTTGCGAGTTCTTTAATGAATTTAATAATACTCACGTGTACATTTTAAATTAACATGAAGATGATTTTATGAAACATCTCTTAAAATAAATAAAAAAATACACATATTGAATGACTGTATCAGATTTCACTGCTAATGACTGATATCTGCTTGTTATTCAAATTTGATCTTAAGAAGTTTCACTGAGGATGTCTATTTTTCTTATTCAAAATCATTTTAGAATTGATACTACGTATATTGAAAGGATGAATAACAACGCCCCTTCACGAAATGGTGAAAAAAAAAACAAAAAAAAAAAACTCTTTTGTCGTACCAGGGTTAAAGCATCAGCCATCTAGTTAACAAGTGGTAAATGCTGCTCATTCCTGCAAGTCATAAAAATAAAATCAACCTAAATATAGATTGAAAGGAGAACGAGTGAAGAAAAGATGAGAGATACTTACGCTATTATTAACATTGCCCGGATTGTTGTCTTTATTGCCATATTCACGATGTCAAATGATATTTGTTGGAATTTCGAACCGAGCGTTTTATTTAGTCCTCGGGGCGGGGTTAGACTGTTCTAATTCCATGTGCCATGCCTTTGGCATATCGACGTTTTCAGTTAATTCACCTTGATCACTCAACTCTCGAAGTTGTGTTCTCTCTGCAGGGATTGAATTCGCAACTTTTTGGGTCAAGTCAATTTTGGATCAATCAACCAACTCTTATCTACTAGGCCATATGTCCTTGGGGAATATAGCAATAAAGATGAGGACAACAGTCCGAACAATGTAAATAGCGACAATACTTAATCTCAGAAATATAGACAGATGTTGAAAAAAAATGAAAAATTTGTTAGTGGAACTGAAATAGATCATGGCAAAAGTTTGTATCCGATAAGAAAATTAAAAACAGAATTTTACATACTCGCAAAAACATTTATGATTTAAGTACATATAGTCTCCATTACTTTTAAAACCTGTCTCTCATCGTCCTACAAGTTTGTTGATACCATTTTCGTAGAAACTTCGTGTTTTCTTTTGTTGGAAGAAGTTTGTGGTGAAGTAGTTTTCGACTGACTGTACAGTGTATAGTGTCAGATTTTTTGTCATTTAAATTGTCCTGTTGAAACAGGAATAGAAGAAAATCCGTTGGAGCCAAGTCAGGAGAATACAGTGGGTGCTGGAGGGTTTCCCCATTTCATTTAAACTTCTATAAGATCTGTTTTGCAACAGGCAGTCTTGCGTTGTCGTGGTGGAAAATGACACCTTTATGATTTGCCAAAATCGGCAGCTTTTTCGATTTTTTTATTAAAGTCAAGTCTCTTTAAATGAAGAAAGGCAGTTGAAATCTAGATTTTCAAACACTTAGCAATCTCTTCCGTTGAAATCTTCAGTTTATTCTCCACGACAGAAAGCAGGGCGTCTTCACTGACGTCGGAAATTAGCGTGGTTGATCGGTTAGGTAAAAAAAAAAAAAAAAAAAAAAAATGAAAAATAAAAGAATCACTGATGAAATAAGTCAAGCCACTTATTAACCGTCCAAAGTGCAGCACCATTCAAATAAACCTTCTGAATGGGTTTTTTTTTTTTTTTTTTGTCGCAGTTCCGAGGCTTAGTCCTTTCCGAAATTCATAGAGCATAATATGGCGAAAGTACAACTTTTCATCCTCCATCTTTACGGAGATTCATTTGTGGACAAAGCGTCAACATTCAACGAAACTTGACTCGCAAATGAACGATGGAAGGTTTTAATCACCAGAAATCAGTACCGAAACAAACGCCAGTGTCAAGTTGCGTTCATTTTATATTAACAATAAAAATCGGGCACGAACTTTTGCAATGATCTAATAGTAACATTCAGTATAACGAAAACAAATCTTTTCTATTAATTACACAATAATTAGTGAAATGCGTCGTCTTATGATGAAGAAAACGGGTGCAGCCATGACATTATGTCATATTTTTTTGGTATATGACAAAGCCAGGTTGAATATATAACTTACGGCCATATCATGTTGAAATACCAATTCTCGTAAAATTATCAAAGCTAAGTAACATCAAGCTGGGTCAGTACCAAAATGGGTGACCGCTTTTGAATACCAAGTGGCTGTAAACTTGGATTTTGGGTGGTGTAGTGCAATGGATAACGGCTCGGAATTGGAAATCGCTGAGCTGAGTTTCAAGTTTCAGCCGCTTTCGTTATAGTCACTGACGCACAATACCCTTGGTAAAATGTATGAATCCACCTCTTTTCCATCCGTATGCATTAATTAGTAGGACCTGTATCAGTAAAATCATTATTGCCTGCAAAAAATTCTTACAATTTAAAAATATTTTCTGGCTTTACATAACCTTCAAAATGTTAATAAGCCATACAAAAAACCAAACAAACCAGTCAATCAAGTTCAATCTGTCTGATAATACGGCAGAGTGTATATACTGCTTAAACACCCTATTATAATTGAGCTTGTCGTCCCCCCCCCTTCGTTAGTTAGCATGGGCGTTATGTTTTGTCAGTACCTCATAAATAATGGACTATTCCACATTTTGATCACGTGGGAAGTGGAGGGTGGAGGCAATACTCGGTTTGAGAGAGAGAGAGAGAGAAAAATATAATAATATAATCAGATGAAGCCGATAAGAACAGATACTACACTTTGATCTCAGCCATGGCAATCGCGATAGAAACGCCATTTTTCAAACAATGGGAACCGAGTAAGGCAATCACCAAAAATCCAATTACCATAGATTAAATAAAATAACATCGTCTGCTGAATTATTTTAAGATTATTATTAAGAGATATATTTGTAAGCCGGGGATTTGGTTAGAAAGAAAGGAAGAATGAAATAAATAAAGATAAAAGTGTTTCTCCTACCAATATCTCATAAATAATAGACGCAGGGAAAAGACGCTATTTGATTTCAGTAAGAAAATGAAAGAATTTTGAAAGTATTTAACGGCTGTTTCAGTGAAATGGAAAAAAATTATCAATTTCAAATCTTTTCATTTGTACCCCCTTACTTCTTAGCATTTTTTTCACCAGCATTCATAATTATGATTGCTATTGCAATATTTTGTTAAAGTTGTTAAGCTCAAATATTTAACGATACGAAAGGAGAATTTCTACGGATATTTTATTATTGTCTTAGAACTCGCCATGAGCTTATTCAATTATTAACTTAAGAGTAAAGAATTAAGACTCATCAAAAAATTTAAATAAGAAAACTGTGAAATTTTCACGTGTCTTTCTAGTACAGTGGAACCTCGGTTCTTGAAGGCCGTCCGTAACCCGAAATGTTCGTAAACCGAAACTATTTTTCCAATAGGAATAAATGTAGAGAAAAAGTCATTGTACAATAAAATTGGAAAAGAAAACAACGGCATAACACACAAATGTAAACAACACGACTTGGAAATTATTCCGTTCGTGTTAACTTGGTCCGGCATCGTTGTTCGAGAACCTAAATTTTATTCGATAACCGAGGCATATTCATCTCGAATTTTCTGTTCAAAAACCTATTTGTTCGACATGGTAGACTTTGTTCGAGAACCGAGGTTCCACTTTATTTATAATTGAAAACCAGCATTGAAATCATTTTTTATCCCTGTTTCCGAAAGTTGTGGAAAGGCAAATCTCGTAGAATGACATTTACCGTAACAACAAAAGATGAGAAGAACGAAGGAAATAAAACTTCTTGAACATCACTGCCTATGTCATATAACTGAGGTTAGAGAACACATTAACTAAACATATTGTTCTCGTTCTACTGCTCATGCCTATGGATATTTTGTCTGGTTCTTATTTTTAGTACTGACCAATTATTGCTTATTCCGTTGCCACTGAGTACACAGACAAAAAAAAAATGAATAAAATAAAAAAAAAATAAAAGACGTTCTTTTTCTTTCTCTCAGTCATGCTTGTTAATTTTCCTTTACAGTAAGGTTCACCTTGTACAAGGGCCAGGGGACACTCGGAGTAGAGGCTTACGTTAAGGAGTAATTTATATGGGTAGGCGGTACAGATAACGGTTAACTTTAGAATTGAACAGGTTAAGATTGTAGTGATAGGGAAAACATCCTCTTGGGAGTCTGTTCCACAGGGCAGTGGTTCGCGGGAAGAAGCTGTTTGATTGTAACTTACTTTTCGCTGGCGGAATACAGAGGGAATGTGGGTGGTTTGCTAATATGTAAGTGGCATGGTGGGTCCTGACCGTTAAGGTTGGACCTGGCGGACCCCCCCCCCGGCCAAAATGAAATCTAAAGAAAAATTTAAAAAATAATATTAAGCTTGAAAACTTTTATTTATTTTATTTTCTTTTTCTTTTCGGACAACACTGGGTGAACTTTCTAATCGTTTATAACCTTCTGTTAATGGGGGTTATATTATCGATCCTGCAAACGTTTTATGACGACAGAAAGCAAGGGGATAATTATGCTGTTCATAGCCACAATTTCCTCACATTTCTCTAAAAATCACTCTTTTTAAAGATTCTGATTTCTAAAAAAAATGTTCAATTTCTTTGCCCCCAGGTATTCATATGAAACCTTTATTTTCTTGATAACAAAATATGGCGTCTATTTCAATTTCCGTACATCTTTAATTTCAAGAGTTCCAACCTGTATCAAAATTAACCTTTGCTGCCATTTTAAAAGCATTTGATCCCCCCCATCTCTCTCTTTCTCTCGAGATATATATATATATATATATATATATATATATATATATTTGTTTGTGCACTTTACATTTACTTGCTGACAAAAAGGGATCTTTTCTACTTTTGATTTTAAACATCACTCTATCGTCCAATTATTTCAATTCCCTCAACTTATTGATACTCGATCTTCCTGAAAATTTGTGTTTCGCCTTATTGAAATATTGGGGATTGAGTTTGTGATATTGCCATTTTTCTAAATTAACTTCTTTATTTTTTTTATCCCCCAAAAAGTCAAGAATATATCTATATATTTTCGGCGTTCTTGCCCATTTCCGACAAACATAAAAATGAATCACGTGATGAAGTTGCTAGGCTTTCTTTCTTTTTTTTTTTTTTGACGTCACGAGAATGAAGTCGTTCTTGACAACCAATTAATTACGTCAATTTTGCCAGTTATTTATCGTTGGCCAATGACGGTAAGAAAGTGTGGGGAGGAGATAGGAGAGCTAACTTATTTATAACAAACTTTCAGCATTTTATTGAAAAGATATGAAAAGGAAAATATATGTATATTGTAATGGAAAAGGGTTTTAATATTTCGATATTTGTAGAAATGTGTGCATATGTGTGTAAAATTTTTCTTCATTAATAACTTGTAGTGGATAAATATCATAAAGAAAAGGGCTATAGGACTAATAAAGATATCAAGGTCGAAAACAGGTGGCCCTGCAAATTAATTTTACAAGAAAGTAAAATAACTGTGTATGTTTGTGTGTGTGCGAGAAAAAAAATTTTTCCTTTCGTATAAAAACGAAGAACAAAAAAAAAAAAAAAATAAATTAAAAAAAAAAAAAAAAAAAAAAAAAGGATTTGATTCATTAAGCAATATTTTTCGATGCATTGAGTATTGTATCGCTTGTATTGCTGTCACAAATTCTGACCTGGCATCTCGGCTTCAGTTACGTTCCAACGGCCGTGACAGCTTCCATGTGCCTTTTCTATAAATATTTTCAGGGTAATTGTGCTAATAAGCTTTCCTCTTTTGGTACCTAGGCTTTATGAATTTAAGCTCTGTACAGTATTGGCGTCAATGTCTCATCATTTTGCAGCTGAAATGTGGTCGTAATTTCTATGCTAACATTATCTTCTATCGCACTTTTCGTTTATCGAACTCTCTTTCGCTTCTTACTTTCCAGTCGACTTTGATCTTCCAGAATTTAAATGCAACATCAATCGTTATCTTCTATCTTCTTGTTCTTTTATTGTCCTTTATTCTTAATAGTATATATTTTCTCATATTCTTTAACAATCAGTAACCCTTGCATGTTAGTGGCTTTATTGCTTTGATTGGGGTGAAATGATTCATAAAATACACACACATATGTAAGCAGTATTGTTTCTAAACTCACTTGACTACAAGTAGGAAGAAAAAAATACTCTGCCAAAAATTATTTTAGAAGCAATTATTTTTTTTGTTTTTAAAATGATAACACTTTAATCATGAATAAAAGAGTAAAAAGCCAAGTATTTTGGATTATATTTCTGAGTCAGAAAGTAATTATGTCTTTAACCATGATGACTTATGAATCAAACAACCAAGTCAGAACCAAGCTCGAATGGTAGGAAACTGCGTTTACATTATTCATTAGTTTATCATCCCTTTTATCTGATAGTGTTGTTTATAAAGCATTACAGAGTTAAACCCCATGGAGAGTTAGAACTTTAAAAAGCAACAAATTCCTCCTTATTTTCCTCATCTGAAATTCAAAAAAATTATCTTTTGTCTTAGTTTCTGTTCTTTTATTGTCCTCTCTCCTTAATAATGTTTTCCTTTTCTCATATTTTTCACACTCAGTAACCCTTTGCGTTTTAGTAGTTTTATTGCCTTGCTTGGGATGAAATGATTAAAAAACCTCGTTGAGATAATTCATTGGCGTTATCTAATAAACTCCTGCTCTTATCATCAATCTGGATATTATTTTAAGGAGGTAAATATAACCTTGATGCAAAGTCACATTCGTAGAACAACTGAGAAACAAACTCACAAGCAAACGGCTTACGAGACAAATATCACTATTTGGTAGCAGATGGATATCTAGAATCCAAATTACAAAACGTTACATTTTTCCATTTACTATTTACTAATACTTCAACTGTTATACGTTCATAACACGTGTGCGCGTGTGTATGGTATGTTGGAATAAACTTATTTCACATCTAGGAATGTTTGGTGAAACCAAAAAATTGAACGCAGTCCTGGCATTTCGTAAGAAACATTTCCTTCCTTATTTGTTCTTTCTTTCTTTCTTTCCTACACAATGGCACATTGATATGAAATGCACATGCTCGCAGAGCTTTATTAAGTCGTTTTACAGTAGAAACCTGGGGTATAAAAGATTGGGCATTATCAAGACTGGTTCTTGGACTAACAGCTTTTATTGGTGGACCCCTCATAGTGGTATAATAGTCAGAAAGCTGAACTTGTGGATAATTATTATTTAGATCCTAGCTAGGAGCCCTACACTTCTAGCGTTATGCTAAACTAACACACACACACTATATATATACATATATATATATATATATATGATGGACTCTCCCGTCGGTTTCGACGTATGAAGATGAGACAGATTAATTGATTCAGTTATGAAATTTTGTGCGATAACCTTAAGTGGCACTTAAGACCCGCTAATGAATTACAAAGGAGTCCACATATGGAGCAAGAGTGAAGATTGTGAGATGAGATCACTGTTAGATTGGCTGACCTTTTAGATCTTGCTCTCGCTTCTTGAAGTTGATTCAGACAAGCAGATTGAAAACTGCTGAACACGTTGATCTCCATTCTACCCGATCCAAGGCTAAGCGCTCAAGAGTGCTTTGTGGTATATTGATAGCTGACAAGTTGCTCTTCAGCTTGTTTTTGTATCTTAGCCATGGTCGTCCTACATTCCTGTAGCTCTGATCTAACTGGCTGTACATTAGGATCTTGGGTATCAGACATTCTCAAGACATGACCAGTCCATCGTAACTGAGACTGTATGAGAAAAGTGTCGATTCCTCCAATATTATACCTGTTAAACAGATTTACGTTAGATGTCCTATCTTGAAGGCCAACTCCACAGATTGCACGCAGACAGCTTTGATGGAAAACATCCAGCTGATTTTGTGTGTATATATATATATATATATATATATATATATATATATATATATATATACACACACACACACACACACACACACACACAAAATAAATTAAATGTTGAATTTATCTCCGCAATTCAGAGTTTCGCAGATATGGTATCTATTCGCTAGGTGGCTTAATAGTAAAATTAAATTTATTTCCAGAAATCATATTTCTTAAAAAATGATACTTAATTTACTCTAAAAAAGATTATGACATTTGTTAATTTTCTGTAAATTCTCCTGCCTAAAAAGCGTTATTCTCCAGAAATTTACTGGTTGACTTTTTGTTCCATCAGGGAAGCCCCGTGCCGTGAGCGCCAATAGGACTTAAACTCAACCCTGACCTCGTGGAACTTATACATACGATCCATCGCTAAAGATGCTGCTTGCCTGTACCACTTCATCAAGTACCTGACTTATCGCATTACCCTCAACTTTTAAAAGAGACAGATGAGGCCGAAAATGGAGTAATGTTGCCATATATGGGCAAGAGCTGCCCAGTCATCACTTTCCAGTTTCGATAGTCCAAAAGCGTCCCCGAGTCCTTGTGTGTGACAAACTATGCTTCTGTAACCCTCTACCTCTAGTATCACTCGGGCCTTGTACAAGATGAACATTATTGTAGAAAACAAAAAGGAGATTAGGTTGGTTCATGAATGACATGAAAAGTGTGAACTAATGTGAAAAGTACTTGTTGAACAAGCTTTAACGGGGAGCCTTGTATAGTTGGACCAGAAGTTGAACATGAGGAACTACAGATGGTCCTATGGGACCTACACAGAATTAGCCATCCAATTTTCCGTCCACATGTAATACTCCTGGGAGTCGTGAGCAACAGTAATAATGTCATGGCACGCCTACCTCTATTCCTGCAGGGCCTCAAGCTCAATACAGTCTTATACCTAATAAATCTATATGGTACTTGTAAAATCTAGGATACGTATACAGACATTTGGCTTAAAATTCAGAGCAGTGATCTGTCATTCGTGAATGACACTTGTAAGGTTACCCTGTTAAAGAACTTTTGCTGACAACCGCTAGATGATGTTATCAAAAAAGGAGTATATAAGTAAAGGGTGCAAAAAATATTTTCCTTTTTTAGCCACAGAACGCCTTACAAATAGGACGCAGCTTATAAAATATAGGCTGTTTGTTGGCTAACGGTTTGGGCTTGTCGCGTTGATAGTGGAGTTCGTTCTCTTTCTGGGTTCACAGGACGTCGTTTTCACAGCCTAATGGGTCGTCAGCCGTGCTCTCAGGTAGCCTATATTGTTAGCGTGTGTGTGTGTGTGTGTGTGTATGAAATCTCTTTCTCTTTGCTCTCTCTCCCCTGTCCGGTTTCTCTTCTAGTTTATAAAGGAAACACACGAACGTAGTCGTAGACATCTGTGGCAAGCGAGAGTTGCGTCGATAATGAGTAGCACTCTGGTATATTTGTGTTTTAAAATTTGTTTTGAGGAGAGTGCGGTGTGTGTATGACTTAGCTAGACGAAAATTGGTATGTAGTTAGAGATATATTTTTTTCTAATAATTGTATAACGTTGGTTTTAATTTGTTATCTCTATGTGTAAATTGTGTTTTTCTGCTACAAAGTAAACGACAACACATATCAATTCGGCATTTAATCTATTTCAAAGTAGTCCTTTTCTGAAGCCACACACTTTATCCAGCATCGTTTCCATTGATGGAAGCATTCCTGGAACTCCTTTTATAGGATAGCGAGCAGCTACCTTGTCGCATTCTCCTGGATTTCCTCGATATCTTGAAATCTTGTTCATTTCAAGTGAGTTTTAATTTTTGAAGAGGAAAATTTCGCAACGGGCGAGATCTGGGGAATATGGTGGTTATCGGAACTGGGGAATGTTATTCTTAGCCCAAAACTGCTGGACAGGCATATGGTCACTGATGGAACCTCTGTGGTGTGGGGAGACAACCGCACTCAACACATTTTGCTTCTAAGCACTGCTACAAACAATGGAAGTGAGTGAGAACGTCATAACTTAGTGTATATGCACGACAGAGTTCATGGTCAGTGTGTGCTAAGCGGCTTCACACTACGTACTTTAGCTCCATTACAACAACAGTCCCGATACTTTTTGATCAGACATCGTAAACCAGTTAGTAATAATATTATAATTCCGTGTGTTTCTTCTTTTGCATATTCGTCACACTCTGCCACCACCTCTGATAAATAATGGACTATTCTGTTTTCACTGCGCGGAAAGAAGGAAGTAATAATATATCAGAGACTCTGGTTTTCGTGATAAAAAGAAAGCATACATAATAAGAAAGAAAGAAGGAAAGAAAAGGGAAAGAAGAAAGAAAGAAGGAAAGAAAAGGGAAAGAAGAAAGAAAGAAGGAAAGAAAAGGGAAAGAAGAAAGAAAGAAGGAAAGAAAAGGGAAGAAAGAAAGAAGGAAAGAAAAGGGAAAGAAGAAAGAAAGAAGGAAAGAAAAGGGAAAGAAGAAAGAAAGAAGGAAAGAAAAGGGAAAGAAGAAAGAAAGAAGGAAAGAAAAGGGAAAGAAGAAAGCTATTAGGCGTTTAACGTCTGCTTCAGTGAAATGGAAAACATTGTTAATTTTGAAATTTTTCATTTGTACACTGTTATTTCTTTAATGACCTGCGTTTATAATTACGAAAACTTATATTGAAGTTCTTAAGCTCAAATATTTAACGATGCAAGAGTGGAATTTCCACAAGTATTTTATAATCGTGAAAGAACGCAAGGAACGTATTCAACCATTAAATTAATTGTATTGTGACTCATCAAAAAAAAAAAAAAAAAAAAAAAAAAAATTTAACCGTGAAATTTTCGAGGGTACTTTTAGTCAATATATAATTAACGAAAAAGTGTGTGCGTTTCTTTAGATGAAGCGTTTTCATGATTATTATTTGATTATTAATTTTACTCTATCTTATTATTGTTATTTTTTAGATAAAGCATTTCGGTATTATGATTACAGTATAACCCGTATATAAGAGAAACCCTGATATAAGAGATATTTTCTCTGGTCCCAAATTAGAGCCATACTTACCTAAACAAAATAGACCAAACCCCGGATATAACAGAAACCCGGATATAAGAGACTTCGTCTCCAGTCCCAACAACTCTCTTATATCCGGGTTACACTGTATTAACATCGCACCATGTTATTAAGAGTTAATTTTATAAATATTTCTTCGTTTGTTACTTATGCGAATGGCTACCTTTTATTCTCATCACCAGCTTCAGCGCAAGCAGTATATCAGGTGGAAATCCTACCAGCATTCATCATTGGCGGCCACAATCTTAACAATATAAAATACGCAGATGACACAGTGCTGATAGCAGACACGGAAAGGAAACTATAAAACCTCCCACAGAATATAGCGAAGGAGAGCGAGAAGAAGGGACTAAGCATAAACTACAAGAAGACAGAATGCATGGTCATCAGCAAAAAGGTGAGTCGAAATGCAATTTACTGGGCAGAAACACTAAAATCAAGCAAGTGCAGAAATTCAAATCACTGGGAAGTGTTCTGACAGAGGACGGAAAGTCCGATACTGAGATCCGAAGATGTATTGGGATGGCCAAAGATGTATTCCAAAAGCTAGACAGAGTATTACGAGACAGAAAAGTTTTGTTGATAACAAAGAAAGGAGTACTGAACTGCTACGTGACATCTGTCCTCCTTTACGGCAGCGGATGTTGGACAATCTCCTCAAAGATGAAGAAGAGATTCGTGGCAACAGAGATGTGGTTCTACAGAAGGATGCTAAGGATACCATGGACCGAACATGTGAGCAACGATGAGGTTTTGGAGAGGATGTAAGCAAAGAGGAAACATAATTAACATCAGGAAGAGGCAGCTGAAATTTCTGGGACACGTAATGAGAAAGGATGGCTAGGAAAATCTGATACTCACAGGACGGAGAAAGGGAAAGAGAGACAAGGGAAGGCAACGCGTGAAATACTTAATGGATATCAGAACAGTGTCTGGGAGAAGTAACAGAAAGACAAAACATATTGAGGGCTACAAGAGACAGGAGGAGATGGAGAGTCATGATCGCTTACATCCTCAAGGGACACAACACATAAAAGAAGAAGAAGGTCAACTATTAAACATGGCTGGGCGCCGAAGTTAGGCAACGTCGGCCCGGTCTATACTTTGATGGGGTACCGTTTGGGAACACTGGGTACTGTAAGCAACATCCTACAAGCTGAAATATATTTCAGCTTTAAAATGTTGATAAGCCGTAAAATGCAAATCAGTCAATCAACTCAGCAATAGTAAGCGATATAGTGCAGATGACCATTACTACTGACTAGCGAGTTCACTAGCTGCTCCATACATGTGTCAAACTAAGCTCAGCTTAGTAAATGACAGTCATTGCGCATAGCGTGTAGAGGCTGCTATTATGTCTTTCTATAGGACAATTTAGCTATCGCAGTCGTTTCTTTGAATCTTTCGGTTTTGAGCTTGCTTGTCTCTTTTCGTTAGTACGAATGTAGTGATTGGTTAATTTTGTAACCAATCACATATTTTTTAATGGAGGATTAACCTTTTCCCGGGCTTCCGTGGGAGCCTACCTTTTTCTTTAAAAGAAGCGACTTTTTCACAA
>OZ010596.1:96764974-96789974 GCA_963932145.1 Acanthosepion lycidas
ACACTCAAATCAGACCCAAAATGGACTATTGCTGACATATCTTGGCTGGAGCTGCCTAATCCTCACTTTTCAGCTTTGACAGTGTTCAAAATCGTTTACGCGGCCTTGTGGGTGATGACTTATTTTCCACCCTTCAGTCCCTAATCTACAGACGCAACTTCGCAGGCCTATCGATACTCGATCGCCACTTTCATGGAAAATGTTCAGACGAGCTCCATTCCTTAGCGTCACCAGCTCAGACCTTTACGGCCAAGACCCTCCGCAGGGTTGAACCACCCTCATTCCTTACGTATTTTTAATGTAAGAAGGGCCTTCCACTCCGAATGCTTCTTCCCAAGAATTGCTACTTTGTAGAACAGATTCCTGCGTGGATGCTTCCCCGAACACTATAATTTTAACCTCTTCAAGGTTAGGGTCAATCGTTATCTATCTGCCATATCCTCATAACCTTCAGTTCATAATTCCTCCTCTTATGTTCATATCACACACCTCATTCGGTAACTCTCTATCTTGATTGACTCTTGGTTTAGGTTTATTTTGTTTTACGGTATATCAACACCTCAGTGGGTTATTTAATGGCAACAAGATTTTTAGGATAGGTTCGTATGAATAGAATATGTATTCTCTGTAAAAAAAATCATTTTGTAGATTAAGTTTCATTGACATATTTTTGTAAAGAGGGTTTTGTCGAGAGTCAAATGCATTGCTGGTAACATTTTAGTTAAAAAATGTATTGCTGGTATTTTTAGTATAAAAATCTATTTTTATATTTTCATAGTGTTTTGACCCCAGTTTGGTGGGTGGGTGCGGGGGTAACTATTTCTCCATACCTAGGACCTTAACAGGTGCAACCAACCCGGGTTAGGGCAGACCTAGGAACAACGGCAATTGCTGCCGGATGTGGTTTTTCGTCATACCCAGGACGTGATTGATTATTGGACCTTGTATCAGTGAACTATAATAATAATAAAAAAAAAAACTCGATCTCATGACAGAATCGTTCAACTCCCTTGACAAATATTTTAATAAATTTTTACGAACTCACAAAAAGAAACAACAATTATTTCGGTATGCAGCTGCACAGAGTTTTGACATTTATCGAAGTTAAACATTTATCATTTGTCTTTTGTAGCATTCGAAAAGCAACTTAATAAGAAGGATTTATAAAAAACATTTTGACTTCAGTCATTTTCTCACCGAAGTGATGTGGCTTCCCTTTGTCTTTTCTACAGATATTTTCATGGTAACTGTTCTGATGAGCTTTCAGCACTGGAACCTCGAATACATGAATGTAAGCGTTCTACTAGATATGGCATCTAGGTCCAACCCTTTTACTGTTGAAATAGCTAAATGCAACCGGCACTTCAACAGTTTCTTTTCTTGCATTTCCCACTTTTGGAACTCTCTTCCGTCTCCTTGCTTCCCTGACAACTACAAGTTTTAAAAATGTAAATGCAACGTCAATCACCATCTTCTGTCTTCTTGAACCTCTTTCATCTTTTGTCCTTTTCTCAATCCTCCATATTCTCAGTCTTCTTTTTCATTTCCATTCCTTGTAATCCTCTGCGTACCAGTGTCATTAAAAAATTGTTTCGGAACGAGAAATCGGCAAGCTGAGTTCGAATTCCGGCGGAGTTCGATACTTTCACATTTGGACAAATACCATTTGCAAAGGCATGAATCAAACTATTTTCCCTGGGCTATTGATATTTTTTTAGGGTATCAAGCAACAAGAAATATTGCTTTTTCTTGCACACATGAAAAAATCGATTATTTTCCGGATCAACCATCATAGCACTTACTCCCACTTGTTAGTAAGAAAGTAAGTAATAATAAATAATTCCTCGCACTTCATTGCTAAACAAGATCTTCCTTTTGTCACCGAGTTGTTTAGTTTTATACCTATAGCAACCAGCTTCAGTTAATCTTTCATAAAGTGAATTAAGATTCTTCTTCAAAGGGCCATCAATTGTTATTTTCTTTTCATCGTTCGTTAACGAGTGCCCATGCTGAGCAATTTCTGTATGATATCCGAAACCAAATCTTCCTCTGGAAGATGAAGCAATTATTCTGTTGTATAGTTTATTTGTTCTGGAGTAAAGTTCGTAGAAGAATTGATCATAGGACAATTAAAGCAGTGATTTCGCCTATTTCGGATCGCAGTACAGTCAATACAAAAAAAAAAAAAAAAAAAAAAAATGAAACAAAAAAAAAAAAAAGCACTGGGACACACGGGACAAAATGGAACTTGGAAGTAGCAAAGTCGAAAAAGATAAGCAGCAGTTCGATTCTTGTCGATTCACGAGTTAAGTCATAATTTTTCACTCACTATTTTAACATTCTGATGTGCGGGCGGCGTAACGGTTATCGACTCAGAAGATGGAACCGGCAGACCGATATCAAATTCCAGCTGAGGCTGTTGTTGCCAACTTTGCAATTAATGGTCTTGGGAAAACCATGAATCCATCTTCTCTCCCACCATTTATGGGTAAATAGTAAGAGAAAATTGTATTTCCATTTTTGGTAGAATAACCTGTCGAGAAGGTGGACCACGTTGAATTCAAAACCAGGAAACTACTCCACTAAATTTCCCAAGAACAGTCATGGTAATTCAAATATATAAAAAAAAGGAAGGCAAGGAGAGCTATAGCTGCCTACATCCTGAAGAGACAAGGCATTAAATAAATAGAAAATTTAATATCCATATATACTAAATATGTGAACTTGAAATAGTTTTTGTTTGTGTCTGGCTCCTCTGAGCTCTAAAGTGACTGGCATTCTCCTCCTCCTCCTCCTCATCATCATCATTCCCATGACCGGGTGTTGTTTTAGGGTCGCTGCGCAGCTGAGTACCTGACCCGATCCCCTCACATATCTGAGCTGAAAGCCAGAGAGGTATTCATTCAAGCCTAGGGTGTCTTGGACAAATAAACCTGGCGGAGTCCATCCATCTCTCGACCGATGCTAGGCATCCATTACCGCAGAACTTTGAAATGTCCGAAGACAGAAACTCTGAAGAGAGGTGTAGAACAGATACCATACTAATCCAAGCCTTTGGGTAGTGTGCAATCTGATATGGTATTTACGCTTCCTCTCCGTTGTGGTGGCAGTGGCGAAGGAAGGGGGCTTCTGGTCCTTTGCAATTCTCATGTCGCATTGAATACAACATATATTACTACACAGCATACAATTACCTAAGATTGCTTGACTATACACAGGTATACCTAATAATTCTACCAAACTAGCAGATAAAGAACTCTTTTCAAATATAAATCTCTGACAATCTTTCATAGGAACTTTACATATAACTACGTACAATAGGGATGTCTCTCTATATACAACTTCTTTGAAAAACAACCGAAAAACTAAAAAGAGAAAAACATTAACCTAAAAACTAGTGCCATATACTTAAATAGCCTTGTCATATTGAGATTTTCATATGGATGTCATACATGACATCATACCAGTTCAGAAATATATGTCAGCTGTATACAAGCGCTTTCTAAGATCAATGGTTAAAATGACTTCGAACGAATGAAACCTGTAGGTCATAGAGAGAACTGCCCTTTTTCGAACCTCGTAGACTGGCGCTGCATCACAAAAAAACTATACCCCACCCCACTTGAGGACATTCAACAGCAGCAACAACTAAAATGGATAGCACATATAAACCGAAGATGTTGACTTTCCACACTACTTCAAACAAAAAGTTAGAAAGGAAACCCTTATTAGTACTGAAAAGAGCAATAACAAATACTAGACTTGAAAAACACATTTTCCTGAAAAATTGTTTTAAGGGAAAAAAATTATAAATTTCAATTACAAGTTGCATTGGCTGTTTGGTCAATGAATGCCGAACAGTTCCTTATAAGGAAACGACTAATATTACCATTCACATTTATTTTTCCATTTTAGTTTGTCCTGTCCAGGCAATAAAATATGCACTTGTTAATTATGCATAATTGTTTGCATAGTCAGTCTTATTCTCTTGTTTAACGAAACTCGAATACATCCTATCATGAAATATTAATCAAGAAATTGTACTACTAATCCCTCAACCCAAATATTGTTATTACTACTTCTACAATTAAAAGGAACAGAAACGTATTAAGTTTTTACCACGACGGCTTTTTCTTACTGAAATCCAGAATAATTTTGTGATTCCTTTTGAGGGTCATTATTGCATTTTGTTATTATAGATTTATTTCGTCTTGGTAAGTAACTGAACATTGAATATTGATTTGTTTACAATGGTAAAATATACATTGGTTTCTCGTCAGAAGTGGGCAAAACGAGTAAATCGTTGATTTAATTTGCTAAATAATGATCAGATTGGTAACATTACTTCAACAAATGCACTCACCTAAATAAACCCTTTCTGTCTCGAGTAATACGAAAACACGGGGATTAAATTTAACCAGACTGCATCTGAGATTAACAAAGTAAAGATGACCGACGACCTTTCTATTTTTCCCCTTACTTTGGTGAGGGAATATTAGCGTACTTCCCGCCACAAACATCACTCCCAAACCCAAACCGTAAAAGAAGCTTAATGATTAACTGATATATTCCTTCGATCTGAATGATAAGTATTTAGTCGTTTGGGGATCATCTTCAATTCGATTGAAACGCTTTGATCGAAGGTTTTACACTGGAACCATGCCAAATGAGTGGGAAAATGACATCATCCAAAGGGTCTTGGCTGCGTTATATGTTTTCACGGGAAATTAGATTTCAAATGATTGTTATCCGACTGACCATACAGAGTAGAACTGATACTCTTCCATAATGTAGATGTCTGTTTGATCCAACGTAAACCAAATTGGGTATTTTTAACCTTTGAAGATATGAAAATGTTAAAATAGTTTTACTTTTGATACGATACATTAAAGATGGAGAAGAGAAGATAAAATAAATACACGATTTGTTCTGGTAAACACTTGTGAAAGAAATGAACGTTTTAAGTGTGCGCAAATGTTTTCAGCGAAAAACCGGAATTTCAGTTATACAACTTAGCGCTCGTTTTCAAAAACTAGAAACATATACATGTTTCTAGTTTTTGAAAAAGAGCGCTGAGAATTCTTGATCACACCTAACAAAAACATTGCTCACAAGAAACACAGAAAATGCAGTGGTCATGTCTATTACCCAATAGTCAAACGATAAGTAACGAATTCACTTTTGTTCATCCTACCTAAAATGTAAAATAAAGAGTTACATTCAACAGAAATGACAAAAGCCCTGAACCAACAACACAAATAATAAACTTTTCACATTCAAACCTCATTTCTAGGTGAATGGAAAGACGAAGTAACGCTAGCTCAACTACACATAAGCCACACATACCTGAACTCATTCATACTTGTTGAAAAATGAAGATCAACCAACATGTACAACATGCTAAGCTACATTCACAGTGAGACATATTTTAGCTGAATGTGTAACAATTTGAAAATATTGAAACTGTCAACATAAGGTCATACTTTATATACCTATATACATGTATACATATTAACCAGTATCTGTCTATATTTCTGAGATGAGGTATCATGTACACTATTTACATTATTCGGACTATTGTCCTCATCTTTGTCGCCATATTTATCACAAACTTTCGGTCTATATTTCTGAGATGAGGCATTATGTACACTATTTACATTATTCGGAACAGTCTACGCCAAGTGAGCGCACGTGGAACTAGAACAGTCTACCCCAGTGAGCGAAATAAAGGGTTCAGTTCGACATTCCAACCACTTGAAAAAGTCCAGAGCGTACAACGGCCGTAATGTTGTAATAAATATGGCGACAAAGATGAGGACAATAGTCCGAATAATGTAAATAGTGTACATATTAACTTAATGCATATATTTACACATTGTCTATATGCTTGAATTTTTTTCATAATATCATTATTGCAAATATACTAACGATCACATAATTCGCAGTATTCATACTTATAAATTATTTATATATTGTTAGGTGTATTTAAGTAAACCGGATGTCCGGATTGCGTGATGATTATTGATATGGAAAATTAAATTACCAGGCTCATTTAAATACCAGCTGGGGCTATTACATCCAGTTAATTCTATTTAGAAAGGCATGAATCTATCACTTATTTTCCCTAACTATTGATAATATAGTGGCGTGGGCTGAACTGTTTAGTTTTGCTTGGCATCGAGTTTGAATAACTCTGAATTCAAAACCATGGAGAAGATAATGGGAAACTACTTCACTATCTTTCACAAAACACTCATGGCAATTCACAGATATTAAAGAAAAAGGAAGCCATTATCACGTACATCCTGAAGGAATTATAAAAATATTTAAATCGAATATATATTTTATAAATACCTTTTTGGCGGAGTTTTAGAATAGGCATTGTGACCAGAAATTTTATTTTCAAAATCATATTACCATAGATTAAGAACCCGAGATTACGAATCTAATTTTTTTTTTTTAATTTAGGAAAATTAATAGAAGCGATCCTGTTTGCTATGTAAATTAATTGTAAACTGACCCCACTCCACGGAAGCCAAATAAATAAATAAATAACAGACAATTACCACAATTTGGAACGAAGAAGATCATGGGTAAAAAGGAAATGAGTCCTTGTTAACCACTCCAAAAGCCCATCTGCACCCGAAGATGACGTGATGTATCAGGTGAGATTGGAATGACATTGTGTATTACGAATTTCTTTGAACACAGCCGATAAATTCAGGCAAGTACTGATCCCAATTGCACTGATTAAAGGCAGATATTCAATGAATAGCATTCAGAACCGGCCAGTTGGAAGGGTGCCGTCTTCCATCAGGACAACGTGAGACCCCACGTATCTTTGCAGATCCCGCAAAAATTGGTACAGCATGGCTGGGTTGCCCCCTACACCCGCCGTATTCATATGCACATTCGTAGCAGCACTTATTTCGATCCTACATTTTCTTAATGAACTTTAATTCTCTGGAAACCTGTAAAAACCATTCGGTCCAGTTTGTGGGGTTACACCCACTTCACTAAAAAAAACAAAAAAAACCGTCGCTAGTAAATGAAAATGAAGTGAAATATGCCGGCGTGCGTGGGTGTATGCGCACCCTAGTGGAGAACGTGTTTCTCTACGTTCGATCTACATCGTAGCGTGTAAGAGGAAAATAGAAAAGAGAGAATTACAGAGAATGTCACTATCTATTTATTGGCTTAAGGAGCGTCCCCTAGCGACGCTGTTTTAGTGAAGTAAGTGGGGGTAACCCACAACTTTATCATTCATAAAGATTCCAAATTCTGGCAGGATAGAATCATGACGCAGCCTCAAAGATGACGAAAAGTCGTTGAAAAAAAATTACATATATGTCATTAAATAAATCTATCTATAAATATCTAAAGATTGAAATTTACTTAAAAAAAACGAGATGAACCTTTGTCCATACCCAATAGTTTGAATTCTAAAATATAGCAGTCAAATCAAGAAATCGAGAAAATTTAACAAAAACGGAATGAAGAATGCGTGCGGAGAAGAATATGAATAACAATTTGTCAGAATCCTAATTTGTTAGCCTGGAACAATTTCCTAGAAAATTAGGATACTTGCTGTTTTTCTTTTTTGAAACTCGCTTTATATTTGTTTCTTTTTCCTTTTAGATTTCCTTTTTTTCTGTCTTATTTTTTATTGTCGATTTCTGTCTTTCTTATTTTCATTTTTTTTCTTTCTGTCTTTCTAATTTTTATTCTTTATTTATTTTTATTCTTTCCTTTTTTTCTTTCTTTCTTATTTTTATTCTTTCTTTGTTTCTTATTTTTTATTCTTTCTTTCTTTCTTTCTTACTTATATTTTATTCTTTCTTTCTTTTTTCTTTCACATTGTCTTTTTCCCTTTTCCATTATTTATTTATTTATTTATTTTACTCCTCCTCATTATTTTTCTCTCATTCTCGACGTTATTTCGTTCCTTTCATTTCTTCATCTTCCATATAACTATTATGTTCATTTATTTTTGTTTTATGTGTGTGTATTCTGTGTGTTTATGTGTGTGTTCTTTTTCACAAACTTTTGCCTCCATTCCTTGACAAGACATCAACGCATCTTGGTGGGGGGGGGGCTTCATATTTTCCATCATATTCATTAATCCAATATACTCACTTGAGAATTTCCACTTTTTATCGCTTGTCTGAACACTTCTAACCTACAGGGGAAATCATTGACCGATCCCGCCAAATATAAAAACCAAATAATTTGTCTATTTACTTACTTTTATTGATAATGCAGGGGACATACTTTACCTTACAATCGAGCCAGTGTGTGTGTGTCTGGCACATTTGACAAAATTCAGGTAAAGCAGAATGAAGGACAGGGTAAGTCTACATGGTAATAAATGTTTTTTTTTTGTTTTTGTTTGTTTTTACCCATTTTTTTTCTTTGACCTTCTCTCTTTTTCTATTGACCAATCTGTTTCTTAGTTTCTACCTCTTTGCTCGTTCCTGCTTTTTAACTTTTTTCTCTTTCTAAAGCAGTCTCTCAGTTGTACACTAACCAACCAACCATGTGAAATCAGTGAGAAAAATATTTTCCCTTAAGAATTGAGAAATAGAAAATAGACATGGCAGGCAATTAGTTGTTTATTAAAGCTGGTTTCAGGGAGTGTTATCGTGGTAAAGCTTTCGCTTTTCATACCATGATTGTCTCCCCAAAGAACCAATCCATTACACATAAAGTGGAATCAGCTACTGAGACGTCCCTTGTGAGATGGAAGGCAAGAATTGTAACTGTTCATTGTACGATGAGAAATGCTATCCAACCGGCTCTCACATTCCAGTGTCGTCTATTGAAATAGAACTTCTTGGATTTCCGTAGCAAAACCCATTTGGTTGTTTTCATTCAGCTTTTGTATACCAACTATAACAAAGCATACAAAAGTAACTTCATCAATTCTCTTTTGTGGATATCGATCTCCAGACCGGCAAACGAGAGGCGTGAGATATATCCTCAGCTGTCGGATTGATGAAAGGCCCCCTTCTCGACAAAACTCACTTAAATTTGAAACTGCGCTTGCTTTAGAGTGATGGTTCACTAGCTAATCATGCAAGCAATTGCCGGTGAATTCAATTTTCATGGATGTCAAATGGTGCCAAACCCGTTCAGCAATATCTAAACTGTCTGCTGTATATAAACGCTTTCTAAGATCAATGCTTAAAAGAGAGTCTTGGCAAAGATTATCCTTCTTTGAACATTGTGGACTGGCACTAAATATTTACAAACAAAGAACGGTACCAAATAACAGAATCCAAATCACTTGAGGATTACCAACAGCGGCAACGACTAAAATGTATGTAATTCTAAGAAAATAATGGCATAATCAGGTTCTTGACGTTCCACACTACATCAAATAAAAGGTTAGGAAAGAAACTCCCATTTATATTGGAAAGAGCGATAACAGATACTGAACTTGAAAAAAAACTATTTTCCTGAAAAATTGTTTTAAGTGAAAGATTTCATAAATTTTAACCGAAAGTAGTATTGGCTGCTTGGTCAATGAATGCCAAATTTTTCCTTATAGGAAAAAAAAAACTAATATTACCATTAGGTGATCAACTGTTTGGACCTAATCAGTGATAATAATTATTTATTAAATTTAAAATCTGTTAATTTCAAATGAAGCAAATAGATCGTTTCGTATCAAGCTCGTTTTCATACAGTTAAATAAAATACATTTAAAATAAGAAACCAGTCAGAAAAAAACAAAACAATCAATGATTCCTTGGAAGATTCACTGACTAAAATTAATGGAAACTGACTGAAATTTTTCTTAACCCATTAATGCCTACCATAAAATTCGGTATTAAAATAATGGCACCGATATTCAGAGAACTCAAAACGATTACGTGGTTACTTATTTAAGTGCATCATTTTACTTAAAATTATTGCCACGTGACGTAAACAAAAGTTTACTCTTTTATGCATGTTTCATTAATGACCACTGACAAGGTACTACGATTAAGTTTTTTTGTATTTAATTTTTCTTGTGTTCCTATATATTTTTTCTTTTCTAGACAAAAAGTATGCAAAAATTGTTCGAATGTTCTGTATGTCCGAGCGATTTCGGCTATCCTTTTAGCCATTATCAAGGATGATTGTTATTTTTAACTGAATGTATTGATTTTTTTATGTATATATTTAGAAATATAGCAATGTTCTTCAGCTAAAATAAAAATATCATCGATATAGCGGACATATATTTTAGGTTTAGTAACTTTTCCAAATACCTTGTTTTCAACATGAGACATGGAAAAATCATCCTTGGTAATGGTTAGGTGAATAGCAGAAAGCGCTCGGACATACAAAACATTCGGACAATTTTTACATACTTTATGTGCAGAAAAGAAAAAAATTATATGAACACAAGAAAAATTAATTGAAAAACTTAATTGCATTACCTTGTCAGACGTTATTAATGAAACTTGTATAAAAGAGGCATTCCTACCTAAATACATAATTATATATCTTAAAGACATTTTTTATGTTTACACGTTCTTTTTTTTTATAGATACAAATATTTAAGAACGTATAAACATAAAAAAATGTTTTAAAAAATAATTGTTGGACTTTGTCCATTTCATAATGTGTGACATCATTTGTTTACATTTGGATACGCATTGAGCAGATATGAATGTATAAGAGAAAATTATGAAGAATTGTGTTTAAAAATAGCAAAATCGACCTTGCTAACCGAACGCTCCTCTGTGGACCAATCGGTTAAGGCATGTCAGGCTATATGATGGTTTGGTTCCGTATAGGATACAGATTCGATTCCTGTCGGAGGATGAATGTTTTCTATGAAAATTTCTCGGACATTCAGGCCGGTAAATGCTATTAATACTGTTTATTATAAAGAGAGCATTTACTTAAATATTTGTACCTATAAAAAGAATGTATAAACATAAAAATGTCTTAAAATGATTGTCCATTTCATTATATATATATTATAATAAAAAGAAAGAACAGCAAGATATATAATCCGGTGTTCTTATTGATATTTTTATTTTTACAAAACTGTGCTCAATGTAAATTTACAGAGCATAAATAATATAAATTAACCGATTTAAAATATGAAAAATTTCTTCGCTACAGAGGAATTACCACGTTTCAAAAGCCGAAGCTAAAAACTTCAAATTTAATTATGTAATTAAATTAAAAGCATTAGTTTTGTTTCATTTTGAAGCGAATTTTGGAATAACTTATTTTAAAATTTACTGAGTTGTAAACGTACATACAATTCATAATTTTCTGTTTCCAAGGATACAGAGAAATCCAATCATTCAGACAGGGGAGGTAGCGTGTTCATTTTTATTAAATATTATTGTATCAATTATGAGTTACGTTCGAAAAAGAGGTTAAGTCTAGGGATGATAGGGGTGCATTTTTCAACGAATTTTGACATCCGTTCAACGCATGTCGTCTATTTTTTTTTTTTTATCAACGACATATATGTATGTGTGTGTGTGTGTGTGTGTGTGTGTGTGTGTAAATCTATATGTATGACAAAAGGTTGCTTGCAATTTTCAAGTGCAACGACTAGGTAGCCTCCATATTAACGGCTTAAGATGAAAATAACAAATATAATTTTGACTGATTATGAAGTCTCGTTTTCGTTTACTTCCAGTATTTGAATGCTCTTTATTATCATTGGTTAATTTTTTCTCGACATGAAACAGTGAATAAAACAATACAATTCTATTTTTTCTGCCGGTGAAAATTTTTCTTTTTCTATCTCTCCTCAAACTCTTTCACGATCTGCCCAGTCCTTTAAATGTTCGAGTTCACTAATTCTCTTTTCTTTTTTCCATACGCGAGATTTCAAACTTGCGTCTATCTTACAATAAACTTGTTTATTATTGACTTCCTAGTCATCACAAAGAAAAGCTATTTTTGCATGCATATCTTGATTAACTGACAGACTGATAAGTAATTGGCAAGAACCCGGAACTGTGGTGTCATTGATTTTTTGTAATAAAAGAACAATGTATGCGTAAAAAGAGGTGAATTGTAGCGCAAAGTCCAATGAAACGTTATGTATTTGCAACGATATCATTATTAATTAATCAGTTAAAAATAATGATAATAATATTGATAATAACAATAGAGTAATTAGCAATCGATTCTTCTTCAATCTCCCATTCTTCCAACGTTTTTGGGACCATTTCCAGTAATTCTACTTTTATGAGCCATGTCCCTTCAGTACACGTGACCGATCATTGCTCTCCAAAACTTCCCGCCTTTTGTTGTGCTATGTAAATTCTCACCATTTATTATCCCTCTTTATCCTCATTTGTTATCAATTCACACAAATTAATCAAGTAGGCTAATCACTGTTTCCACCTGTTTCTCTTGCCTTCAGTGAGTCCTGTGGGTGTTAAACTCTATAGGCTTTCTTTCTTCATTATTCATCCCAGAAATTTTACCTGTTTTTTTTTTTCTGACTGTAATTGCAAGTTTTTTTGTAGTTCCAATTTTTCTTAACCCTGTGTTAGTCACATGTTTTCTTACCCCAAACTTTTTAAAGTACTCGTAATTCCTAGTTGCCAATCTGTTTCTTTTGCTTCCTGCTACTACTTTCCTGACTTAGTGATGGTGTGTAGCAGACGGTGTGGCGCAGTTGTAGGCCAGTTGTCGTGGGAGGCAGACGACAGGGGACTATCCATTTTCGAAAATCCGAAGAGATTAACGCAAGGTTAAAGTTTCTACATTTCTCACATATTCAGTTCATAGTATTATCAGAATTCGTCGATAGAACCAAATATCTGTTGCGTTTAGTTTCTTTATCCGTGAGAAAATTGTCCAAAATTCACTGCCATATAAAAGAATATATATATTTCCGACAGCGGCTTGAATTGAGGAATCGGAGAGCTGAGTTCGAATTCCAGTAGAGTTCATTACATTCACTTACGTTCTAATACCCTTGGGAAAAATATGAATCCATCTATTCTAAGCCATGTGTAAATATCAAGAAAGACTGGACCCTATAGCCTTGGGTCGAGTAGAAGAAAAACCCTGGTGAGCGTTAGGCTACGTCAGGTTATCTTGTCCATGAAAAACCACGACACCTATGACACTAATGGGTTGCGGGTCATGTAATCGTGATATTATTTAGCATTTCAGCGCTCTTTTCTTTGTTGTTAACATTTCCCTATCACTTAATACTTTGCTTAGTTTCCAGAAGACAATTTTTGCTCTTTTTATCCGTTTTTATATTTATATGCAACACCTTCATTCCCCTATTGTAATACTGACTACAATAATTCTTATCGAAAGTCCTGACAAATGAGAAATTACGAAACTCAGAGTTGACCTCCAATAAGTATTGAACTTAATTATTTTTATTCAATAGTTATTGCTCTAAACAACTATCGAACACTCAGAAATTATGTTCACATCGATATACGTTAAAGGCATCATTATTATTTTATTTTTATTCCATCATTTCTTCAGCTCTTAAGCAAGATCTTTATTCTGTGTTCTGATGTAACAGCTGCACTAACCAATTATAGTCTTTTTGCACGAATCTCTTAATCTGATTGTATTTCAGACACAAAATCTATTAAATTTCCGATTATCAAGCACAGATTCTCAAGGACACATGGCACAGTGGATAAAGGCGTTAGTTAGATCCAGTGACAGGACCCAAAAAGTGTGAGTTCAATACCCGGTTAAGGCAGTGGAGAACATGGAGAGGGGAATAGACAGGAGATAATAATCCATTAAACATGGCACGTGGAACTAGAACAGTCTACCCCAGTGAGCGAAATAAACGGTTCAGTTCGACAGTCTAACCACCTGAAGAAGACCGGAGCGTACAACGGCCGAAACGTTGTAATAAATATAGCGCCAAAGATGAGAACAATATTCCAAATAATGTACAGATTCTATTATAGTGATTTTGCAAGCGTAGCTTAGATGTGGTACAAGGCCGAAAGTATGGGGCACCCAGTGAGGATCGAGCTTACTACTCAGTCGTAATTGTTCTAGCGAGACAAGCATTACACCGCCTCGAAGTGCCCACAAAGATTCTATTATATGTTTGAATGTTATTTGCATACTTCCCGGTGAAAAACAGTGTCCACTCAATTGTCTTTGCATTTCGACATTTTATTCACACCAAAGTTTTCAGTTGTAATTGTTAAAGTGCTAATAACGTCCAAATACAGTGTAACCCGGATATAAGATAAACCCGGATATAAGATAAACCCGGATATAAGATATTTCTTCTCCGGTCCCGCCAACTCTCTTATATCCGGGTTACACTGTACCTGAGAACATTAAAACTTGATTTAATATTTTTCTCGCATCAACACGGCGCTTTGAATTGTTTGCACCTTCTGATTCATGTCAGATTTTATTCTGTACCCAAAGGGTCCCCAAAATGATGAATATAAATGTATATTCAGCAACTTCTAGAGCTCCTCGAATTAACATAAATATTTTGAATTTTTAATAATATTAAACTAGCAGTACCCACGGATATTTCACAGTTTTCTATTTGAATTGTATTTTCTAATGAATCAATTCTTATTTTAATGATTAAATAAGATCGTTGCAAGTTACACGAGTACAAAATACCCGTGTAAATTCCCCCGTGCGTATTAAATATAAAATATATACAAAACCGAGTCAATATAAAATATAAGTAAAAAAAAAATATTTATAATAATATCTTATTAGAATGAAGAACTGAGTATCTTGTCACTACTACAACCTGAGCATTTGTGAGACAACGGCATTGATATCTATATGTCCCCATGAAACTTTTAGTCATGGAAAGCAGTAACATATGAGTATTGTCTTATTTATATTTTATATCGGCTGTGTTTTGTATATATTTTAGATTTTACATTAACCATTGTCTTTATAGAATCCCTGTTTGCTTTTATTATGCAATATATATATATATATTAGGTTGGTGCAAAAATAATTTCGTTTTCTAAGATATGTTACTATGTGATAAAACGAAATTATTTTTGCACCAACCTTATATATATATATATATATATATATATATATATATATATATAGATATAGATAAAAATATAGTTTTAAGGTATGGCATATTTATGGGTTAAACTGCTCAGTGTCAAGGATACAGCGTATGTAAATATAAAAGTGGACATTGAGGTCAGCATCTAGCGGCGATAGTCTGTTTCATGCTTAAACGTAATCTTTAGGCCCGAAACCTCATCAAAGGACTTGATGTCGGTCTCTGTGCTGAGTCTGAGACCCTGTGGGGAGTTGAATGTAGCCACAACGTAGCCATCAATAGAGATCACTCCAAACACCTCCGTAATCACCATTAGACTTATCCAAATATTTCCGTATCTTTTGCACTGTCATCAGATTGACACTCAAACATTCTGAAATGTTCGTATCAGAGCTTCCGGAGTGAATGCCAAGCAGTACAGCAATACAGCATGCTGTTGCCAAATTTCTGGTAGAGTGAATTGTGCCATGATGCTCTTTTTGTCATAGACGGTACCAAACTGACCCTACTATACTGTGCAGTCGACAAAATCAAAAACAAACAACGCGCATATATAAAATGGCGATAATTTACCCATCGAACCTATAGTCTATCCCAAAGCTGCGGGAGAGGTAGTGCTATCCTGAAAAGAGCTGCTTCGTCGTCCAGGTGGCTGTCGAATTCCAGCGCTGTCTCGTTCACAGAAAAGCGACCATATGGCCTGAGCCGTTCTACGAGTAGAGTTGTGACTATGACTGCCAGTGCGTCCACGTCTGTCGCTTGACTCGAGAAGAAAGGGACGTGATGAAGATGAAGTCATGACTTTGCGCGTGAATTGGATTTAAGTGAGGGAGAGTTGCGCAAGATTGTCTCTCGCTCTCGTTTTTTCTCATCTGGGTCCGGTGACACGACGAAGTCAAGACGGCCGGAGATGGGCCAGGGATAGAATACTGGATTTAGCAGATTGCGCGGACGAAACAACTCGTTTGGTCCAACAGGCAAGAAGGCAGTCCCAGCAACACGTCGTGAAGCGCGATTAGGGTACAGTGAGACAGACAACACTGTTGGTCATCTACTATATATATATTCTACTTAATTTGTCAAATGCACTGTCCTACGTACTCGCTAGTGGGGTTCAGTTTTCTTTACTGGACAAAAATAAGTATCCACTAATACGGCCTTTTGTCAGACCGATATAAGCAACTTTTTTTTTCGTCCTACGCACACTTTAGTGCAGTGGTTCTTAATCTTTTTACTCAGCGCCTCTTTACAATTATTTACGCGGGCTGGCGCCCCCGATATTGAATCTGCGATGATAAATGAAACAGGAAATGCAACACAGTTAATGTCACATGTTTACGTTTTGTTGCCTTATATCAGTATCAGCCAATAGACGTAAACTATAGGCGGAAAAGCTATGCGTGGATAACCGTGCGGACCATCGAAGCTCTATAGATTAGCTCCAGCTGTGTTAGGATCAAATCAAATTATAGAAAGCAATTTTAGAACCAATTAGGACTTTTTCTGCTTGTTCGAAAAATATTACGACTTGATTCATTCACGATCAATAAGAAGACAATTCTAATCGATCTACGTCAGACAAGAGATGGGCATTCTTCGTGTTCGTTTGCTCTGTTTCAACTAAGTAAATTTATGCTGTCTCACACCAATTAACAAATGTCTCTCTATAATTCAAAGACAATTCTTCACACAAAACAGACGTTAAAATTTCACTGAGCCTAAGCAATGTATTCACATGCGCACTAAATTATGTAATACAAAAAGCTCTATTAACTGAAATTATGCTATCGTATACACATACCTTTATTAACTATTCACGGAAAACAGTTGTAAATTTTGTATAAAAAAATTGTCTAAAAATTTTCATCTTCTTTTTCTTACATTAAGTCTATTTCAGCCAAACTGTGACAGTGCTAGAATGAAGCATATCTTTTATCGCCTGTCGCTATTTCTTATTTCTTGCTCCAGTCACTTTCAGGTTAACTGCAGTAGTTGTAAGGGGAGGTAAATCTTTTATCGATTTCTATCTCTGTTTGGTCCCAATGGCCTGCTAATTATCAATCGAAGAATATTATTAACGGAATATACATGGTCATGGTCAAACTTAATATGAAAATGATAATTCCACAACACGTATATAAACTGTTGTGGATTGACCCAGATTTTAGAGACTTGTTGCAAATTTTATAAAATGGTTAAAAAAAACTGTTGCGTTAAAATTTAGAGGCTATAAGCGATTATATTTTACGGCCAACACCCACTAGAACACGAGCAAAAAACTCTTCTACACCAAAGGATCTTCTCAACTGTGAATATATTTTCTTACGAATTGATGCATTAAAAAGGCCCCTTTGCCCAATTTACTTAGGACCTTTTTAAGTAGTTACAGAAAACTCAAATATTTTACCATTATAAAAAAAGGGTAAACAAAATACCGTCTCCATAGACAAACTAAAACCAGCAGACTTGGATTTACTTACAAAGATGGAACACTCTATATATCCTCACCAAATACCAAAGTATGCGAACCATTTTCCACATCGGCAAACACCCCACAAACGTCACTACAAAATCAGGTAGATAAGTAAATTGGCTTTAAAGCATATATTAGATATTGAAAAATATTTTCAATATTTATCAACCTGCGGGGGCTTTATAGGATATAAACTCCTATATTTTACGTCCAATAAGTGAAGTACAAACAAGTAAATTCAGTCCATACGAAAACTATTTTACAATTGTGTACAAACAGGGCTACAAATTTAATAAGTGGTTTCTGGAACCTGATAGGATAGGACAATTCACGTGATGTGCTTTCTGCAACGTCCACGCGGTTAAACTCCAAATGAACTAAAAAAGAATCGGGGCTCGAGTTACGGAGTACATTCCCACGCAAAACTCAGATAGTGATTTGGAGCTGAGCACCGGTTAGCCATAGATAAAAAAACGGCTCGCCAGCAAAAGATAGACAGTCAGTGAACAAGGCCCTGCCTCGACAACCATTACCATGACAACGCATCAGTCAGCGATGATTTTTCTACACTGAAAAACATACAAAGCTGTGACAAAAATAAATCCTCTCTTTTTGTTCACCGTGTTTGAAAATTACTGCTATCGTACACAATCAGTCACACACATATTTCATTATCATGCGCGCGCGCGCGCACACACACACACATATATTGGCGTACATATAATTTCGAACTTTGCAGACTCACTTGCGATAAAATCACCTCAGACTTTGCAGACTCACTTGCGACAAACCATTTCGAACAATCGAATATATTAGTTTCTTCATGACCACAACAAGATTATTAGTTTTAACATGTAAATATAAGTACCAGCCTATATAAATGTCATTGTTATATTTAGCTTGGTCTTCTTTTCCTGCGAAAATCATTTCTTTGCATTGTTTATAATTTTGTGCTGTATTTGTTGGCACTACACTCAGATTTTTTTTTTCTACCTAAAATCTCGGTAGACTAACTCCACAAATTATAGTGCTGTTGAACACATAGTGCTTCTTAAGAGATCATAGCGCCCTTGAGGAATTGTGCTCTAGTTTACTTTGATAATCCCTGCTATAGTGATATTTCGTGTTTAATTTTCACAACAACGCTTGGAATAACGATAATGGCCCATCGCAGGATATCAGACGTTATATTTTGTTCTGTGATTCTTCCTTAATAAAGCGGTCACCTTATTTGTAGACTCATCAAAAGACTGATGAAGTTCTACACAATACGACAAACTGACTAATCTTTGCAGTCTTAATTTCTGAGATTAGAGCAACAAAAAAAGAAAAGGATTTTAGCCCGAATGTAAATAATGATAACCTCCAACAAAGATTAGTTTGAATGGAAATAATGATGACCCACGACAAAAATGGGGATTTTAATCCGAATATTTAATAAAGCGATTAATATTTTTTTCAGCTCTTTGAAACATTTATCACAACGTAGTGAATCATTAAATGTCGATATGTTGGCACAAATGAACTGTCTACTGATGGTTCGTTTTTAGGAAGGCTACACTGTGTGGAAGAAAATTTGAACTTACCTTGACCTCGGTGCCAACTGCGAAGGATTCCTTGCTTGGAAGTTCGTTAATAAGACCCCGGATTTGATGGGTGAAAAATACATGCGTTATAAATCACTGTAAATTATTTGAGCGTGCATTTTTAATGATAGCACGTCTTTTGAAATCAACAAAATCAAATTAAAAGAGAAAGTAAAAAATTGAACACGTTATTCAGAGACTAGCATCTAGTTGATACTAATGGAAAGATACGACCCCACCTTTAAAATAGATAAGCGTGCACATGTATAGATAGACATAATCAAAATATGTGCAAAGAAGGCTCCACTATTTGTATCTAAAAAAGTCATAGATTTATGCTGTTCATTACATGTCTTGTCCTCTTTATCTCACACACCCCATATAGAATTAATACAAATATGAAACTTGTCATTAGACTGATTGGTATTATTTTAAGCAAGCCGACTCTAGAATTTCATACAGGGACACTCCAGTAGTCGCTCCATTCACTCGTCAGAAGATACCGGCAATAATTAATATTGAAAGCGAATTAAGAAGAAATGTAGGCGCGATTGTCAGTTTCATGCTGAAGCGATAACCAGGCATATCGTAAAAATACCGCCTGTGATTTTAACCCTAGAACACTAACCATCAATTAAAGTTACACCACTACTAACCATGGGAATATCATACCCGATTTTGAAAGTATAAAAAAAAAAAAAAATTAAATTTAAATATTTATTTTAAATATTTTACATGCAGGCACTTCAAACTTTGTACTTTGAGTTAACATTAATAGGAACTAAAAACATTATTTAGGTAAAAAATCATATACTGAAAATTGTAATTAAAAATAAGAAAATTTGCGCTGGGTACTATATACCCATGGTTAGTGTTGTAGGGTTAAGACATAAGAATATGGATGAGTCTATGAGCATTTAGTCAGGGGTGGAGTAGCAGAGCAAGTACTCTTTCTCATGCCGACACTTTGCATTGTGTGGAAGTAGGGAAAGATGTGCTTACTACCTCTAGTAACCTCATCTTTCGCGCACAACTTAAAATTACTACTACTTCCACACAATACAACTTAGAACACAAACATTGAAAACATTAACAATGAACCGCTTGAAAATGGCTAATGAATTTTCAAGAAGCGGTTGGGAAAATAACCATTAAGGATAATTTCTGCACTCTTAACTCAAGGAAATCTGTAAGAACATTAGAAAGACTCATTAAAAACATAAAATTTTTCCATGTCTGTTACATTCAATGAAATATGTATAAAAGAAAGGTTGCTACCTATATATATATATATATATATATGGGAGAAAATTACACATAAAATTTTATATAGTAGAACAATGTTAGGGAATTAATGAAAGAGTAGAAAAAAATTTTCCTCGCGCATTTCATATATATATATATATATATATTCCTGGTGAACATTGACCGACCAGACCTATATGTTTTATGAGTTTTCACGTAATCATCAGGCAGTCGTCAACTGCCTTTTGTGAAAATAGACATTTTATAATCCTTCGGCAAATACAAGGTGTTACAACGACGATAGATGATGTACATTGCTGTTCGATAAAAGTGACTCATCTGATTTTTTTACTAAATGTTATCTTCTCCGATGAAACGAAATTTGAGCTAAATTCAAAGGATAAGCGATCTAAAATCCGAAGAAGAAACTTTGAAACCTCTTTGAATTTAGCAGTAAAGTACTGTCAAGAATCCGTTCAGTATAATGTTCTGGGGATGATTTTTTCTTTTCATGGAAATGGTTTCTTAAAACCTATTGAAAAGACCCTCAGGAGCGAGCAGTACAAGAGAATTTTAGAGTCTTGTATGTTCCCTTCTGCTGAAAGGGTGCAAATCGACCCCACTAAGCTCATTTTTATGCAGGATAATGCTCCCTGTCACAAATCAAAATTGATGAAGGAATACTTTGATGAGAGGCAGGTGAGTGCTATGACATGGCCGCCCCAATCTCCTGACCTCAACCCCATAGAAAACTTATGCGGCATTATAAAGTACAGGCTCGCGAGAAAGCAGTTGAGCAACAAAGAGGATTTGATTGTGAATTTCATATCCGAATGGAATTCAATGCTTGGAGATGAGATTTGCCAAAACCTAATCAAGTCAATGCCAAAAAGGGTTGAAAAGGTTATTCAAAATAAAGGAGGACCCATAGATTATTAAATATTTCGAACTATATTACCTATTATAAATAAATTATACCTCTATTATTCTTTATTTAAAGCTGTTCGGTTATCTTTCTATTGATTGCTAGTTGCAGGAAATAAGTGAGTCACTTTTTTTTTTGCACAGAGTTTTTCCCTAAATAATAATTATCAATAGGATACCTTAGGGTGAATAAACTTTTTTACTAGGTTGTCGGGAAGGGGTCTTTATATTAGTAAGATTAAAAATTAGTTTGACCCCAAAAACAATAGGCGAAAAAATTTTTAAGTAAAAAAAATCAGGTGAGTCACATTTATCGAACAGCACTGTATATATATATGTATGCTCATACCAACCAAAATTACCGAGGGAGGAAAACAATTTAATTAAATTATATGCTCTGATGTAAGGGACTTCGATGGTCTGATATTGTTGCGTACTATTTTTCTTTTATCACATTTAGACAGGGCTTTCTCCTACAAAGAGGGGGTCATAGGTTCGAACCCTGCCGGAGAGTACATTATCTTTATTAAATATCCTTATTGCGCAGGACGGTAGACGTAATTCCCACTGTTTAAAAAAACAAAAAAAACAACAACATCTATTCAGATAAGGTTTAGAGTCATGCGGACAAAAAATTTGATTCCTTAGAAATTATTATATCATTATGTATATATATATATATATATATATATATATATATAGATAGATAGATAGAAAGAGAGAGAGAGACAGACAGACAGACTAAAGTAATTGGTATAATAAGTACAAAATATTTTGAAGGACTGAGTTGCAAATTAGAGGTAGATTTCTAATTCGTACACCTGCCAAGAATTTTCTGCTTTGTCGATCTTCTCTTTTGCTTTAACTAATAATTTCCGCTACTTTCTACGGTTGTTCATTTGGTAATTTTACAAAAAAGAAATTATATAACAAGATTTCATATAAAAAGGTTTTGTAAATTATTTCTATCGCATTGAATGATAATTGTCAGCGTGGACTGGACAGCATTTGTTTTCTATGAACACATTTGTATTCGATTGTTACAGTAACAAAAACTTCTGCTTACTTCAAGTATAGCTTTGTTGTTTCACAACCTGACTCTCTAATGTTGCTGACAACGCCGATAACAATTCATTACAACATCCCTCACATAATATTGATAGACAATACGGCACAAGGCCCATATGGAGAGGGGTTGAGGCTGTTCATCACTATCTTACACCTAGCTAATCTGATTCACGACTCATTCACTCATTACAATTTTTCACATTCGCCATAAAAACTCGTCCGTTACCAATCAATCCTCCATACCCCACAATACCGCATCCTCTCAAGGGGAACCTACAAAACGCCCCATGCCATAAAAATTTAATGATAATAAATTATTATATATAAAATCTAATAATGAAGAATGAGAGGGGAGGGAATGAACCCAAAAAACAAACACCAACACAAAGTAAACTAAAAATAACTGATGTTAGTAGGGCCCATCCAACCCTCAAAAAAGAGAGGCCAATGTATTCTGCCTATTTGGACAAAATCAAGAGGCTCCCTCGCTAAGGGAGTGGGAAAGAGGAAAATTATATACGGACATAGGAAATATAAAAGCAGATCCAGTCGAGATGAAAAAATGGGGCCAAAACAAACTGGATAGGTTGGGAATCTCGACTTGGATCATAACCAAATATGCAGCCGGGAATAGGCCAGGAACAGCACTTACTCACATTAACTAGGTACACAAAAGCTTGTCTAACCTAACCAAGGGGGAGGGCTCCACAGGAAACCATCACGATGTGACGTAGGTTGACCTAAAAGAGAAAATCAAGGATAGCCCCTTTCAAACGAACAAGCTCGCCTCAGTCACCCACCTTTCGCTGAAGACTGTCGAATGCAAGCTTCTTCTAATCTTCATCTTGAGCTGATGCTCAAAGAATCGCAATAGATCCTGATGAAAAAGACGATTGCCTCGCAAGACTTCCTCCTGTCGAGTCGTCCAAATCACCATTCGGGCTGTGGCCAGCAGCGTCAGAAACACCATTCTTTTCACCCCAGAATACGGAGGCGACACATTGTCACTCGCGTAGGCGCGATCAATGAGCACGAGCTTTTCGGGAGCGAGACGGGCCGTCAACTCACTGACCGTGTCCCATAAGGGGCGGACCCGGGGACATGCCTCACATAATATTGTTATTTATTGTGCAAAATACATAATTTTGGCACAAGGCCAAAAAGGTGAGGGGTTGAGGCCGGTCCACACTATCTTATACCTAGCTGATCCGATTCACGACCCATTCACTCATTACAATTTCCACATTCACCATAAAAACTCGTCCGTCAACTCGTAAAAACGATTAGTCTGATAATTGAGTTAACTTTGGAATTTAATTGATTGAATTAAAAATGACTTTGTAACGGATTCAACTACTGTAACTGCTATTACTTTTTAATCGAATATGCTTTCCAGGATAACATATTGGATTCTACCATTTCGAGCATGTGTTCAAATCGAAACAAAAACCATGTTTTTAAATATCAAATTCCATGGAAGTCGTAGATTTAAATAAATAAAAAACGGCTTACAAGAGTAGAAAAATTATTTACAATTTTATTCACAGTACTTTGATTATTTATACGTTTGTAAAATCTGAAACTAAGACTGGTGCCTGAACCTGAGTCAGCTACGTACCCCCCACCCCCACAATAAAAAAAAACAATTTCAATGCAAATACAGGCTAATTTGATAGATTAAACTAAACCATGCCACAAGTAACATGGAAATAGATCAATACGTTTTTAGGCAAGTATTTGGATTTGTTTTTTATAGCTTATCAACCCTTTTATTCATGCCGAAAACATACTTTTTGGATTACAAGAATAATTCTTTTGTTTTTTTTTACGAGTAAATAGAGCATTAAGAATGTTTGGGGGATAACAATGTATTTTCTAGATACCCGTTGTTTCACCTATAGTTGGGGTAGAGATTGATTCATAAATTTCACAACGGTATTTTTGCGCGTAAGTGAATGCAACGAACTCGACTCTCAGAATTCTCATTCGGAGCCACTGTCCATTACACCAACTGCACATTCACGAGGGAGGAAAAATAGTATTGTGATAGATTTCAGCATGTCTTAACTTAATACTTGATACAAAGTGATCAGAATCCGTATTTGATCAGTCTTCTCTTTTGAAAGCAAGTTGAATCGCGCTTACTGCTATCGCATTTCGGTAATCTTTTACAAATTCGGGTCGGGGAAAGATTGTCTGAAGAATTGGTGTCTGCTTTGGAGAATCGCTCGTGTTAATTATTAGGAGCAAAATAACAATGGACATGTGGAAATGACTTGCAGCTTTGAGCTGATCAGATTTTAATTGTTACTTTATAGGGTCACACTTCCATTTTTTTCTTCTCCATCTTAGTTCGAATATCCGCTACGCACATGTATGTGTTTTGATGTGCATTTACACTGCATGCCCATGGAGTAACGTGATTAGTTCTTTAATACACACACACACACACACACACACACACACACACACACACACACACACACGGTAACACAAATGAATTAGGCAAGACGCCTTAAATAAAGAACTCAAAGTGAGTCAAGGAAGTCCGCTGGAATCAGTTGAGGAAAATTTTAAATGACGTCACGGCAAGTGGCTTAAGTAATATTATAACCGCTCGGAGCAAGTTATAACAGTAGCAATAAAGGATCGAAAATCATACAGCGTAGGAAAAAGTAATTT
>OZ010596.1:96794974-97337974 GCA_963932145.1 Acanthosepion lycidas
GATATGGAAAGAGAGATAAAAGAAAAAGAAACAGTTGAGATTTTGGTCTTTCTTGCTGCAGCCCACCGACTTTACTATTACTTTCCTATTTAGCTTTCTTCGTTTTCAACACTGGCAAACTAAATATTGTTTTTATCTTCGGGGAATATCTCATGATTAAATAGTGAATTTTGTAATGCAAATTTTTCGCAAAATTTTTTTAACATTTTTCGGAATTCAATCTCCATGTCAGGTATTAAAAGTAGGAAGAACGGGATGGTCTGCTGTCAAGAATTAATGTAGACAGGAAAGACTACTATATGTATACTTTAAAAACATTGCTAATGATTTTATTAGAGAAATGCATTGGAAATGCGGAAGGAGAAGAATTCTTAATGGGAAGAAATTAATGCAAGCTGTTTTACTGGTAGAATAGGAATATGTAGAAGGAAAGAAAACAGACAAAAAGAAGAGATCATTTTTCAATGAATTTTGCATAGGTTGTTTTTTCAATTACGTGTAGAAACTGATCACCTGAAAATACCATTAAACTATTGACTGCAAGGACACATATAAACCTCATAAGTTATCAAACCGGAAAGCCAAATTATTTGTTATGACAATCTCTTGGGAACTATAGGTTGACTAGTACACAGATTATATATTTTGTCAGAATTGAAACGAAGTCTAAAGTCTAAAGTCTATAGTGAAAGAGGGAAGTGATAATATTAGGTTGGTGCAAAAATAACGACGTAATAATGTCGTTTTTTCATGTTAAAAATACGTCAAAAAAACGACATTATTACGTCATTATTTTTTGCACCAACCTAATACTATCAAATCATTTTGAACACGAGTTGAGGTTTAGTCTTTGTTTCCTGTTTAAGATTGGCTTACCGACTCCTTGTAAAGTTTATTTTAACGCTATATTTCTAACACCTTAGCTTAAACTCTGGATTTTATTTACTATTTATTCTTTTTTATTTTTTCTTCTACAGGAGTAGATACGTTCGCCAGTCGTTCGTTTCATACTCCATCCTGCTCTGTTGAACAGTAGTAGAGGTTTATCCTTTTTTTTTCTATTGAAGACTGGGTTTGCGGTTCCTTCTAAAGTCTACTTCAATTCTATACTCCTAATATATCAGCGTAAACTTTGATATTTTATTTATTATTTATTCTTCAATAGGTGTACCTAGGATTACCTCTCGTCCGGTTCACACTGCTACCCGGTCTTTTGAACAGAAGTAGAAGTTTAGCACTTGTTTCTTGTTTAAGATTGGGTTTAATCAATTTATCACAAGCAAAGCGATTATACCACGCAAGGGGCTATTCTGAGTGAAAGAGAATGAAAAGACTTTCGAAGAAACCGGAAAACCAAGAGATAAACCTCTAGTCTTGTTCAAAAGACCGCCGAGGACTGCGAACCGGGCGATAGGCAAACCTATCTACTCTTATTGAGGGGGAAGAAAAGTAAATAAATAATTAGTAAATAAAATTTCAGAGTTCATGCGATTTTAGAAGTATAGAGTTGAAGAAGACTTTAGAAGGAACCGGAAACCTAATAAAAAACATGAAACACGGGATAAACTTCTACTGTTCAAAAGACCAGGGAGGTGTATAAACTTGGTGATAGGTGAACCTATTTACTCTTATTGGTGAACCTATCTACTCCTAAACGTACAGAAAAATGTTATGAAATAGTCAGCATTAGTTAATCAAAGATCTTTTTTATTCCATGATAACAACTACATGTTGCACAAAGGACACTGCAAAAGTTCAATGCATTTGGTTTTAGAGTTTTGTCTTATTGTCCATATTTTCCTAGAACTGCCAATGACCGATTATGAATTTTTAAAAAATGCTACTATATCTAAAACTACAACTACAATTATTACATTTACTATTGCAACAACTGATAATAGGTCAACTAAATCATTATATACCTATATATCAAAATGAATTCTCAAAACAATTTTCCCGAAAATTAAAAATGAGCCATTATTACTATTTTTTAGAGAACATCTGTTATCAAAAGAATAAAAATTGAGAGGAATGGATAGAAGAAGAAAAATGGCCGTTGGTTTTAAGTTCATCAATTAATGTTTTGTGTCAGCCAGAAATCATTGCACACACATTTTTATATGGCTATTTTTTTAATAATTTTATATACTTAACTTTTAAAATACTTTTTCAGTATTTTCTTTACGCAGAATAATTGATCGAACCGATTAAAAAGCAAGAAGGGAAAGAAAATTAAAGAAAAGAAATGAAAATCGAATAAAAGCAAATTTGTCGCGTCCAAGCGGGCAATGAGGCATGAATTTTAAACGATGCGAACTTCCATCGGTTAAGATCCTTCACGTTGAAAGTAAGATGAAGACTTATTTTCCCTAAAGCAGGAAGTTCATTTAATTAACAATTAGAAGAACGGAACGCTAATCGGTTGGTCACGGATTCAAATATAAAAATTAAGAAAGTAAACTATTATAATAATAAAGGAAAGAAAAGAAAAGAAACTATCATTATATCTACAGAATATACTTTTAACTTTAATTTTAGAAAACAAAAAGTGGTATTTTACATTCACACTCATGTAGTAATTATGAACATACAATCAAGAAAAATTACAGAGACAACATATGATATCTGCATACATGATAGTAAATAAATATATATACTGCACAACGTGAATATATGTTTATACACACACACACAGATATATATATATATATATATATAGTCGTATGTATAGACATATGCTCACATATTGCAGCATCGTTAATGGGAATACAGAAAGTAATAAGCAATTATTTCTCTTTCTCCCATACATACACACACATATGTACGTATGTGTGTGTGTATGTTAATGAAGCAGCACTTAACTATAGACGCATACGTATATATATATATATATATATATATATGCAAAAAACGTATATGTGGAACTGTGTGCATGTATATATATTCGTCTAAACGTCGCCTAAGATTTAGCATGATTTACATATAAAGTACAAATTTACAATTCTCACACATACGTGCACATCATTAATAAGATTATGACAACACACACATACACACATATATATGTTTCATTCTTTCACTCAGTTTGCTCTTTTCCTTTTCGTTTTTCTTTTATGACATTTGTTTATTGTTTTCTAATTTTTAGCATATTTAAAAAATAATTATAATCCCACAATACATTTGTTGACGTCATTGCTGATGTTAACTATAAAAGAGGTTCCAATTTGTAGGGATCCTCTGCAGTTTTCACCATCCGACCAAGAACTTGCCACTTTACGACTTCCTTCATCGTCAAGTAGGTCGTGATTTTTCTTTCTTATTTTAATACATTTTGAAATTATAAATTTGTGATAACAATTTGTTAGCTTAAAATTATTTTAATGATTCAATGATCTAAAATTTGTTTAAAAACTCTCAGTACAGTTTGTGTTAGATTTTAATTATAAAACAGCACCGTTGGAGGACTAGCATCCCATAAGCTTTGAAATTTAGTACGTCAATGAATTCAGATTTATGATTGCCCTTTTACTGAATTTTGTTTAAAAGACATAATACAAACTGTACACTGTAAACCGGCAAAGAGTAAATGATAATAAAATTATCCCACATGAAAGAAAGAAATACATTTTTGTTATGAGGACTAATAGACATTTAAAAAATCGAAGACTGATTATCTCCTTCCGATTTTATTATTTCAAGACATTTACATTGCTGAAACGCAAGGCTGGATTAAGCATTTTGTAGAATAAACAGTAAACACGTTACTGGATATCTGAAATTCATGCTCTGGCTTCTGATTCGTCACTCAGTTTCTTGTAGTATCAATGAAATGTGTTTATTTAAACATCTTTTAACAATTTGAAAATGTTCATTTTACAAGATGTTAAAATAGACAAAGGGGCTTGATAGGCAGGTTCATGGTAACAGCTTGCATCGGGCTGCCGACTTGTTCTCGTACGTAGAACATCGTCTTAACCGCATACCACCCGGGTGTAGGATCGTGCTTAGCCTAGTTCCTTACTTGAATCCTTACGGCCATGGGTGACTATACCAGGAGATGGAGCTACCGACGGTACTGCATTCTCAACCTCAAGCTTCTCAACCACGACACACTATATACACATTAAGTTAGGTACCTCCATGAGATCGCTAAAAAAGAGCATAGCATTATGAAAAGACGCCAAACTTGACGAAAACAAAATTTTATCGTCTAAATGTTCATGTTATTATTAAGAGGAAAGATCAAAGTATTTTGGGGGTATTTTTTTTACATTTCTAATCGTTCCGAGCACGTCCGAAATTTTCGTTAAAAATCTTGTTTTTTTTTGAGTCAGCAAAATTGACAGATAATCGATTATGGCATCCATTTTTTCCATTTTATAAAAAAGATGAAAATCTCACTTTGAAATTCTTTTAAAAATCAATTATCATTTTTTCAAAACTTATTTTAAGAAAATCAGAAATTATAATGTTTATTTAAAATATTTTGAACAAGGTTGACTTAGCTTCTGCGCCGAAAAGATGTAATTTGAAAATAAAACAAAGCAGGTCATAACCTTTTGCATCACTTTACAGGTGATGAATGACGTATTGACGGATTTCCGTGATCGTAATTTGTTCTACAGAAGCCGAAAAGTGAAGTTATTTAGATTTAAGTGAACAAATTATTTACCTCGTTATTTTTAAGGAAAACTTTCAGCGCTCTAATTTTTTTTTGTACTTAGCTTTCACCTTTACGTTTACGATGCTTTATGGAAAATATATTATAAAGAAATTAAAATAAGACTGTTAAGAGTGAGATTAAATTTTATAAGAAAGGTATCTAATTAATTTATAAGTACCTTTCTTATGAAATTTTATCAGAAGTGTACATAAAATACTATAATTTTATGTACATTTATTACATTTTACTGTGTTATTTGTATTTCCATTCATTTTATTATTAATTTTGATATTTCATTTATGGAAAAATGTCATAACTGAGATTAATATAAAAATACGATCATATAAATTTCATAGGATGATACTGATACTTGTAGGTACCCTTCTCAGTTGAAATTAAAAAATCAAATTAACTTCTCCACATGTGTTTCGCAAAAGTAAATGCCTTAACAGCGGAGAACAAAGCTTAACTCAAATAACGCAACTTAATTGTATTCTGGTTGGTCTTCCGTACTTTATAATTACAGCCCGATTATAAACACAAAATTATATTTCTTAATTACTGCGGGTCTTCTGATTAGTCAAAATGATACAATTTACAACACACTAAAAAAGATCTATCTCCTAAGGACACTTACGAAACCCGATGCGGCTTTTAACTAATTTTATAATATTTTAACAACTTAAATGTAAAAATCTATTATAATTAAAGAAATAACAAATAATTGTATTAAAAATTAATTTTTCATCGAAAAAATTTTTTGCTTTCAGAAAATATTGTCCATATTCATAAAAACAACTAAAAGCAAATAAAAGCATTTGAAATTAAATAATATCTTTGTTTTATTGAGTTTTGTATGTTACAATTCAGAGCTGATTTTCAGGTGAGGGGGGGGGGGTCAATTAAAAAAATACATGATTTGCATTCCTCAAAGCCTTGTGCTTTTAACTATTGTAATCACTAAACCCGATGCGATCGAATTTCTAGCGTTTTCATAAAATTAGTTGATGGTGGGGGTGTAGGAAATATAAAAAAATAATTCTGTCATGACTTTAATAAAAAAAAAAAAACTTATAATAATTTCGATCATCTGCGAATAGTTTCTGAAAGTTTCATTAACATCCGACAATTATTTTTATTTTTGCAAGATTTTCCAAATTAATGTGTGTCATACCAAAAAAACGTGGTGAAATTGTCTATGTATTTACTAGTTCCGGTGATACAAAGAGAAACAAGGTTTTCTTTTATCAAAATTTACAATGTTCTGAAAAGAAAGAAATTTTTTTTTAAATAATTAAAAAAAACTTTGGTCTTTCCTCTTAATAACAACATGAACATTTAGACGATAAAATTTTGTTTTCGTCAAGTTTGGCGTCTTTTCATAATGCTATGCTATTTATTTTTTTTAGCGATTTCGTGGAGTTACCCACATTAAGTGTTTTAAAAGTTTTTGTTTTTTAGAAAGAAAGACATTTTTTCATTTTTTTTTTAAATTCATTGTATGGAGTGACAAGTAAATTCATGAATTTCTCATTAAATCAATTGTTTAATTATTTATAACATTTAGGAAGAGTTAGGAATGTGTAGTCTGCGGTATCAATTGGCGTGAATCCAGCCTTGGTTAAAAAAAAACTAACTATCACATTACTTATTTGTACATACATTTTCGTAACACCAGGAAAATATTAAAACGCCGTTCTGAATATCTTAGAATTATACTTTTGTAGTCCCTTGTGTTTTGAAAAACTGATTCCAGGTGACGCTGATTTTTAAAGCAGATTTGTGCAACGTATCCAAAAGATTAAAGAAACATACCCTTTTTACCCCAATTTGACCTTGTGTCTTTTTAAGCTTAAAATCCAGTTTAAAATTTGATGTATCAAGTCTTCACCTCAGCCTCTTAAACAATATTGACGGTTTGAAGCGGTTCGATTTTGTTAAATAATTCTTTTTAATAATATCTTAGTCGAAATTTTATGTTTTATTTACATCTTTATGATTAATATTTTCCAAGTCCTTTAAAGTTTTTCTTTAGTTTTTAACGCACTGTACTCAGAGACGGATTGGATAAAAATATTGGTTGCCAGGAGACAAGGAAGATACTTACAACTACAATGCTAGTATTTAATTTATAACGAAAAAGTAAAATTTTCAAAAAAATCATATGGAAAAAAAATGGTAATTAAAATTTTTGTGAAAAATATGTATTTCTTATTATTAATTAATTACGGTGTACGTGAACTGTACTGATGGTCGACACTAAATGTAAATAAAGAATGCTATATTGAATTTTTTAGATTAAATTTTTTTTTAAGTAATTGGTTGATATTTTTAAACATTTACTGCACAATTTGCATATTAACAGATATTTCAATGGCACAATAGAGCATTGCATACAGACTACTACTAAGTAATCGTTTGTGTTCACATGTCATAGTTGTACGAATCTGTCAAGAATTACTTCTGCATCCAATTCATCTCTAACAACTCCTTTTCAATGGATAGGAATAAACATGAGTCGAAATTCCTTGAAGTCAGCGAATTTCTTAACCTTGTCTTTATGATTTTTAGCTCTGAAAAGGTCCTCCCACATTAGGCTTGAGTAACTGATAGTGTGCAGATGACTAAAAAGTTCTTATTGCTTTTTATTACGAAAAAAGTTGTCTGTTTATTTATTGCATTTTTATATTAATCGGGTTCCAAAACTAGACAAGACCTTTGTATTTCATTGCTGTCTTAATTCATACATTTACTTCAATTTACAAAACTTTCCTTCAAATTAAATAAAATTAAATTAAAAGTTTAATCTCTTCTCTGTTCCGTATTATTATTTTTGCTTGAAGTTATTTTAAATTATTTACCCTTTAGTATTTTCTTAAGAGAAAACTTCAGTTATGTGTATATTTATGAGGATATGTCAATACTCAATATACGTTAGTAGCCTGATACATAGATTTTTAACAAAATCTTGATCTGAAATGTTCATTGTATAATGTCAAATCTATATTTAATATTTACCACTGAATTAATCATATTGACAAAATGGTGTCTTTTTTTTGAATTCGTGTGGAAATTTTTTTCCTATTGTTATTAAACGACTGAATGAATAAATGTAGCTAAGAATATATAAATTAAGATTTTTGAGGATATTTTAACAGTCTAAAATTTGGCTTGTTGATCAGAAAAGGCTGTTCTAATTTTATGAAACATAAATAGATTGATTAATAGAATACTTTAAGCATAAATATAGTAATACTAAGCATAAATATATTGAGTAATAGTAAACTAAATATACTAAGTAAAACTAATATTAAATATATTAGTTAATACTTTTAAGCATAAACATATATTATTTAAAAGTAAAACTATTAAACATGAATACTACTGATTCGTTAATAATTTTAACGCAATATTTAAAGACGTTCTGTATCCAGAATTAGAGTTATTTTCTTATTCAATACGAATTTTCTTACTTATATTGTTAACAGTGATTATCGAATATTTAAATTTTGTCTCTTATTTCTTTTATTACGAAAATAAATTAGTGGCTGATAAAGCATATTTTTCCCTATTTATCATTTCGTTATTTGTTTTCAGTGGAATCTTTTTTTTATCTACGGTACTTCTTTTCACAATTCTCTCTATTTTATCTTTGACTATCATTAAAAAAAATACACACATTTATTTATAGAAGTTGAAACATCAAGCTAATTTGTCCCCCTCCCTTTTTTTAAAATCGAATTATAAATATTCGTTTGTTCTGAGTCATTGCAGATATATGCAATTCATAATATCATATCCCAATCAGTTACATGTTTTAAAATCAACTTCAAGTTCCTGAAATGATTGATAAAATCGATCTTTAGAGTTTTAAGATTATTACCAAATCTCAAAAAATTCCATTTAGTCAAATTAACTTTTTAGAAAGAGAACAGAAAATATTCTGTAAAGGTCGATCTTAAAAGACAAAGGTTTTACAATGATATTTAAAAATCTTTTTTTGCAAGATTGTTTCTCAAGCTATTTACACTTATTCACCAGGGCCAGACAAGTTGTAAATATCTACATTTTCTTCTACTACCGCCGGTTTTCAATTATTTATTAATACATTTTTGTGCATACGGCATTAATTTGAAACTCTCTCACTCACTCTCTCTCTCTCTCTTACTTATTGAGTCTGTTCTCACACGTGTAAATTCACATCTGACAGTATAAAATACACTAAAATTTAAATGTATTGACTTGGGAGGAAGTTGAAGAGAAAAAGACACGACTTGAAAACCCCGTAGGTAGGATCAGTATGCAGCAGGTTTATACCTCTGCCAACAATACAAGTAAGAGAATGCTGTCCGGCTTGCATTGTCTTTCAAAATACCGTAATACGCATTTACAGAGAAATAATTACGTGTATTTGTAGAGTTAAAAACTATGAATCAACCATGCACGCGCAACCGTACTCACACGCGCGATATCACATCTAAGTAAATGTGTATGTGCGCATGCGTGGTAAATGTGCGTGTGTGTGTGTGCAGATATGTGGTAAGTGTGTGTGTGTGTGTGTGTGCAGATATGTGGTAAATGTGTGTGTGTGTGTGTGTGTGTGTGTGTGTGTGTGTGCAGATGTGTGGTAAATGTGTGTGTGCAGATGTGTGGTAAATGTGTACGTGATGTAGGTAAAAACAAGCTTTACAGAGAATTAATTTGTTGCTTAAGTATTTTCTTTAGTAAAGAATCGATAGAATAGATATTGTTTCTGTACACTCGCGTATGCACACGTAAACGCACATACAGGCGCACACTCATACATATGCACCCACATGCCCGTCATCCAGCCCTGTCAATTGATATTTTTCCAATACTTTGTACTTATGCGCACAAACCTTTACGCATAATTTTTGCAGCGTATAGTGATAATGATCAGTATAAATTACTAATGCTTTTCTATTTAAGTCACCAAATTGGCTGCTATAAGGTCACCTAGGGCGGTTCTAAGGTCACCGATTATTAATAAAAATTGTTTTACTCTTATTCGCAATGGGGTTGCTACACCGTGCAGTCCAAGACAGTGGAGAATTCACCAATGCGACTAATCCACTTAACATTTGTTCTAACTTGTTTGCGCTTGGAAGCCGTTGTAGTTTTCAAGCAATAACTTAGGCATTATCTTTGTTTCATTCAACTCTAACTGTCTCGTCGTTTCTTTCTGCTCGTGTAACTTACGGATTGGTGGCGTTGCCGTCAGCATCGCCCTCGAAGCCAGACACGACTTTGCCTTTGTTAGATTAACCACCGGCGCGGTATACCGAGCATGAAATTTTGGAGACTCGACAAAGTAGACTCAGCATGAGCCACTTTTAAACCAAGGACAGAAAAAGAGACAGTGGAAAAAGATGAGTCAAGGGGAATTGACCGTTCTGTTAACCGAAGAACGGAAAACGATTGAGGAAAAAGTACATTGACACTACCAGAATATTTCCCTTGAAATTTAATTTTTTCAAGTCAGATTTATATTAGGTTGGTGCAAAAATAATGACGTAATAATGTCGTTTTTTGACGTATTTTTAGCGTCAAAAAAACGACATTATTTTTGCACCAACCTAATAGGTTCTACTACCGCCTGTTTGCAATTATTTATTAGTACCTTTGTGCATACGGCATTAATTTGAAACTCTCTCTCTCTCTCTTACTTATTGAGTCTGTTCTCACACGTGTAAATTCACATCTGACAGTATAAAATACACTAAATGTATTTACTTGGGAGGAAGTTGGAGAGAAAAAGACACGACTTGAAAACCCCGTAGGTAGGATCAGTATGCAGCAGGTTTATACCTCTGCCAACAATACGTCAAAAACCGACATTATTTTTGCACCAACCTAATAATATCAGTTAAGTCCCATACGTGGTACACATTTTTAGGCGATCATGTCTCTTTCGATTCATGACTAACTTAGAAGATTTTCCCGCAGTAGGTTGCCATTTCTTTCTCCGGTAGATTGGTTGCTAACCAAGGCTATAAGCCCAGTCTTTCTTGCTATCCAACCCGCAGCTGGGGGAAGGGGAGATGGATTCATACTTTTCTCAAGGGCAGTTATGCATTTCAGAAACTGGTTTGTTAAACTATTTAATACATAAACATTCGAATTCAAGTCGTCTTCCTTGCATTCGACTTGAATTCGAAAGTTTATGCATTAAATAGTTTAACAAACCAGTTTCTGATTAGTACCACGGTTAAGTTAAGAATCGTGTTCTATTATTAGAAAAATGTTCAAACGTTACACTATTTAACATTTTTTAATTTATTTTAAAAACCTTTGAAACACTCTAAGAAAAGTGATTTTTTACGGTTTATCAACGGATTGTAGGAGGTCGCTTACAATAGCCGAAGTTCCTTGTAAGTACTGACTAAGCTCGACACGACTTAACTTCGTCATTTGACCGTAAGCGAAAAACAATGGACACTAATAAAAAGCTATCTCCGTTAATTCTAGCTAGCACACGTCAACAATCCACTATATAGACTAATTTGACCAGTTTATTTCTTGTACTTAGAATTATTTAAAGCAATCATTTAAGCTTTTGAAAACAGTCAAAATTGATAACAGAAACATACACTATGATTACTACTACAAATTAACCTCGGTTATCGAACGTCTCACATGTCGAACAAGCCGGTTTTCGAACAGAAATTTCGCGATGAAAATGCTTCGGTTATCGAACAAAATTTCGGTTCTCGAACAACATTGCCGAACCGAGAACGGAATCATTTCTGAGTCGACCACCGTGTTGTATACATTCGTGTGTTGTGCTGTGTCTTTCTTTTCCAATTTTATTGTACTGTGACTTTTTTCTTACACTGACTCCTATTGGAAAAATAGTTTCGGGTTACGAACGGCCTTCATGAATAAATTAAATTCGTGAACCGAGGTTCCACTGTATTTTAAAAATACAGTGTTGAAGATTTATGCAATATCGATCCTCCTATATGGCAGTAAGGTACCAGAAATCTTGTTCTACAGAAGGATGTTGAGAATGCAGTGGACGAAACATGTTAGTAACGATGAAGTTTTAAGGAAAATAGAAACAAAACGGACGCTTATACAGGGGGTAGCATGAATATCTCCCACATAGACTTCTCAAAAATACTTTCCAAATAATGGCAAGACATTGTTACCTACGACAAAAATACCTCCCAAACGTTAAACTGTCACCTATGTGGTGCCGTCCTGGGTATGACGATAAACTATTAGGTTGGTGCAAAAATAATATCGTTTTCTCACATGTGAGAAAACGACATTATTTTTGCACCAACCTAATACATCCGCGTCCTGGGTAATACGATAAACTGCGTCCAACATCAAGGCCTCTGATCAGGAGGCTTTGAGGAGCGTGCAACCACCTCTTAATTGCTGGTGTTCCCAGGTCCAGCCTGACTCGGGGTTGTAGCACCTGTTAGGGTCCCAGCTATGGGCAAATAGTTAACCCCGAAACTGAGTTAAAACATTATAAAAGTGTAAAAATAGGTTTTAATACCAGAAATACTTTGTAAAAAAATTAAATGAGCCATTGAGGTTGATATGCCGTAAAACAAAACAAACCTATGTGGTGTTAGTGAACTTAAGCAAGTGGCAATGGTGTCTTCATCTAATATCTTACTATTATGTGGGAGGTATTTCTGCCTGTCGCACCATGTAGCTAATGTCTTACATAGGTGACAGTTTAACGTTTGGGAGGTATTTCTGTCGCACCTTGTAGGTAATGTCTTGCCATTATTTGAAAGGAATTTCTGGGAGGTATATGTGGGGGGTATTTAGGGACATGGTGCATAAAAGAGAAAGAACAAGAATTAGAAATTAATACAAAATCTCAATTCGTACATGCTGAATTTTACTTAACACGATGTTTTTAAAAAATTGTTTTAAAGCTGTAGACCTCTTTGCAGAAATGCCTCTCCTCAAGTAGTTGCAGAAGTAAAAGCGCTCTTTATGTTCAGTTTCTAATAATTACATGTTCCATCACACAATAATTACAATCGTATTGCTATGTTATAATCCGACATACAATTTCTCATTAAGTATGCGTCAAAAGAAGAACGTTGATGACGAGAGAAAAATGTTTTACAATACTAGGGGAAAAAAAAGATGGCAAATCCAAAACAGGTAAATTTGGAATTGATGGAGCTACAATGCGGAAATATTAAAAACCACGGTGACGAAACAAAGAAAAAGAGCAAATATATAACGCCTTTCCCTTTTTACAGCATTTATTCGTTTTCCATACCCCGACTTACATTTCCCATATTAATATTTGTAAACATAAGACATTATTTTTCAGGTTATTGCTTGCGTTCGTCCAGTGCAATATGGTTAAAAAGGTTCCGGCTTTGCTTTCGGTTGTCCCCAAAGGGAGTGGCTAGCAACAAAAAGCCCGAGTTTAATTTTATGGAGAAAAGTGATTGAAACAAATTGATCGGTCGATTTGCTTCCATTAGAATTGGTAAGATTTGTTTGTACAAACGCATGCGAATTGAAAAAAAAAAAAGAAAAAAAAAAAAGGGGTCAAATACAAACTTGATAGCTAAACTAAGAAATGCGATACACACACATCAACTTGTAGTGAGGCATCAGCTATCAATTTCTAGTGTACTGAGTTCGATCTTCCCCGAGCACCTATTATTGTGACCTTGCACTGAATCAAGCTTATTATTGTGTGCAGTGTTTTTGCGGGCATTAATTTTATTTTAATATAACTTTTCATAATTGTAACGATAGAAATGACAAGATTGAGTCATTCGAAGTTGCAGTTGTGTTTAGCCTATGTTCGACTATAAATTGGATCAAAATGTATAAATGTACAAACTTACAACAGAGTCAAATATTCTTGATATAAAATATTCGTTTATCAAGTAATGACTAAATTTGATCATTTTTCTTTCCTGGTCTTTTGGATGCCTCGTTCTTGTCGAAATGGAAATTCATAAAAGGTAAATAACAAAAACAGTTAGGTTTTATATCTTGCCCAACTTTATGGTTCTTTTTTAATGAAGATAATTAATTTGCTTATCCAACTTTTAAAAACTTAAATTAAAAAAGTAACTGTTTGTTATTAATTTCTAAACTAGTTTCTTGTGATCTTTATAAATAAGCAATTTTTTATGGCTTTAATAATTAAATTACTTACTTATTAAAATAAAACTATTTTGATTCTGAAAGTGCTAACCACCTTAACATTTATATCACGGTTTGGGAGTAAAGCAATGTATAAAAGAAGTAAGCAATGTTGACATTTTTAATGCATATTTTGAAAAACCTGAAATATTATACGGAGGTACGGTGGAATATTTTAGAGTACGGTTAGCGGCTTGGATTGAGGAATCGGAGAATCGAGTTCGAATTCCAGTCGAGTCCATTACATTACGTGCTAATACTATTGGGAAAGGTATAAATCCTTCTTTTCTTCCTTCGTCTATGGGTAAAATAGCTGGACAGGCTGGGTTTTATAGCCTTGGTTGGTAAACAGTCTAGAAGAAGGAAACTGAATTCAAACCACCTGCCTCCTTGTAGGTACTGTCTCTTTAGGCAAAGGTTAGAAGACGGTATCTTCAAAAACAAATCCACCTCTGGGAAGAGGAACGGGTGTAACCTTAACATCCCCAGTACAAAAGGAACCGGCAAGTCATTGCACTATTCTGCCTTCAATGTCACCATGAACCACAATTGAGAAATGGAGCGGGGAGTGCTGATCACAGCGGCCCAAAATGCGTTCAATGAATAATGAATAAATGAAAAAAATATTATAAATCGTAATATCTTGCCATTTATGAAAGAAACGACAGTCAAAATGTTGAAATCTTTCGAGCTGCTTTAATTACGTTAATATTGTGGATTCCGAGATGAAATTCGGTCTCCAATGAATGACAAACGCAAGAATTAAAGATAAGAAATTAAATGTATTTACACAAAAATACAATGGGTAATACTGTTTATTAATCCAGAAACGCGGTTTGTCGCAATATATATATATATATATATATATATATATATATAGTCTCGAAGTAGGACTTCCTTAGAGTCTACGTGCTTGGAATTGACTTCTACAAGCGGTTACTTCACACTATTACTCTCTACCTCCAAATCAATCACAATCTCTGCTCACTCTCTCAATATCTCTGACTTCTGACTGACTCTGTGTATTTAACGGCAGCAGTCCAAGTAACACTCTGGTCGAGTCCACTTATATGAAAAAGGGGAGGACCCCATAACAGTTAATTTCGCTGATATCACTTTATGTCTCTCAGACACGTACAAACAACTGCGTAACGCAGAGGAACAAAGGAAAAGCATTGCCAGGTCACACGCACACATCTGTGTAAGAGGTCCGATAAATGTATACCGAATATTGTGTCAGGTAAATTTATTTACCATAGATTTTTAGTCTGAAAAATATACACAGAAAATCTGATCACTTTTTGAAAGGTATATAAAAATTGATTTAAATTTGAAATTCGTAATCTGGCATTTTTTTTCATATATTACTATCGATTAAGCACTCCAGATAACGAATTTTAAGAAATTAAAAAAAACATATTTGTTTTGACTTTTGTGGGTTAGTCAATTTACAAAGCAAACTTGGCCTCCTATTATTAACCTTTATAAAATTTAATAAATTTTTATTTTAATATTCGGGATCTAACGTGTTTAACATGTATAAATATGAAAAATAAATTTGTAAAAAATGATTATTTCATGTCGAAGTGCATATTGTACAACTTCAACGCATTTTATATTTAGCCATGGTTTTTAATAAAACAAAATTAAAATTATCACTATTCTACAAACAAACCTTAAAAAGTATGCATAGATAAAAAATAAAGAACAGTAACAAGATTTCACTAACATCGAGTAAAGATGGCACAGAACTTTTGCTTGAACCTAACACCCACGAGGTACATATGGATGAAAATCACTCGTTTACAAACACATTAAATGTGTGCCTTGTGTAGATTTCCACGGTTGATCAAACGATGAATGTCCTTCAGTAATTGATTTAACGTTTTTGATAAAACATCTGACAAATATTTGACGCAGTTTGGTAATTACTCTAAGGAGAGACAACTCTATCATCTGTCTGAAATCAATATGGACGAAGACATATCAACCATTGCTAAACGGTGAAATGTTTTTTTTTAATTTGGTTTAAGTTTTGTCATATATATATATATATATATATATATATATATATATAAAATTGTTGATATTGATAAAAGCCGTAAAACGTGTTAGATGAAAAAATTTGTCTCAGATGATTTCAACTCTTAAGGGGATAATCTTTGATGATTAAGTTCCGTGTTAGTTATAGAAAATTACTGTATATGGTTATATCTGGCTTGTTAGGAAGAAGTGATTCAGAATAGGCTCAAAATCATATTTCACAAGCCAGGCATTTTCTCTAGCAGTCATTCTCAAATTAATAAAATCTGAGTTGTATAAATATTTGTTCCCTTTGAGAAATTAATTATAATCAAGATAAAATCATAGAATCTCAAAGTAGATTTTTAAATTCGTAAAGTGCACACACATACACACATATATATATATATATATATATATATATATATATATATATATATATAAACGTATATACAAATAATATTAAAATAATCGTCGGGCTTAGTCCATTTCATAATATATGTTGTCATTTGTTCACGTTAAGATACGCTGCGAGCAGATATGATTGTTCGAAAAAAAAAAAAAAAAAAATAATCATGGCAAATTTGTTGTTTAAAAACAGTAATTTGACTTTGCTAACCAGACGCTTTCCCCTGTAGCTAAATGGTATAGTACGTCAGGCCAAATTTCGGTCCCGTTAGAATATAAGTTTGATTCCAGTCGGAGGGTACATATTTTCTACGAAATTTCTTGTCTATGCAGGCCGATAAATACTGTTTATATATAAACAGAGCATTTACTTATAAAAATAAGGCACAAACAAAAATATATTAAAATAATTGTCGGACTTAGTCCATTTCATTATATATATATATATATATATATATATATATATATATATATATATATACGTATATTTAAGTAGCATGAATTTATTGAAAACGTTTTGTTAAATTCAATCGACAAAGTCTGTCGGTTTAACTTATATTTTCCAATTTGCGAATAAGATATTGTAACGCGGAATCAAAATTGTGGATAAATGTGTTCGTGTTTTGTTCTGTTTTTGTTCATGTACTTTCGACCGTCTTGGTTATTATCAAGCAGTGGATATTATTATGGTAGACAATATTTCATTTTCTACAAACTGGCGTCTTTCTGGAATCTGGAATTTAAATTAATCCAAAGTGACGTCATGTGAAAACGATTAAACGAAGCTAGACTACACTAGACAAATGAATAAAATATTCATATTGATTATTATTTTGTACGCACATTAAATATTTAACGCATATGAACCTATGGCGAAATATATTTAATACGGGTTGTGAATTTCGTATAATAATAGCTTCTAGAATTTTGAGTCTTTCTTAAGAGTGAGTGATGCACAGTAGTTTGGTATTATTTATTTTTGTTTTATGTCGGTTAAATTATATTAAATTTATGTATACAGTGTAACCCGGATATAAGAGAGATTTTCTCTGGTCCCAAATTAGAGCCTGTGTTAATGTATATAAATTAGACCAAACCCGGATATAAGAGACTTCTTACCCGGTCCCAACAACTCTCTTATATCCGGGTTACACTATATATATATATATATATATACCGACCAAAAGTTTGGGACCACATTGATCTTTTTCCTCTAAACTTAAAAAAATGAGTAAAGGGTCATGTCTTTAAAGAAACAAATTTATTTTTCTATGTTTGCATATATAATAATTTAAATCAAAATTATCTGTTTTGTCAATATATGCGCCGGTTTCTATATGTCGCTGCAAGCAATAATACACCCTATTTTTTATATCTGTAATTTTCTGGTAATCTGAAGCTAGGAATAGCCTTCTATAGAAATAATTTCTACTTGAGTTCTTTTTTCGATACTAATCTGTTTAGTTGGCATTTTAATGGTTTTTGAAAATTAATTTCAGTCACACATTAATCTAGGTGGAATTGAACCTCGAGCAAGCAGTGGAATTAAAATATTTGTAAATTTCTACTCTACAGTCCAGAAATGCCCGATATTTTATATATTTATATATATGATAACGATATATAATTTTTTTTTTTATGTTAAGAACAATTTTGGGGGAAAGATGTATGGCAAAGTGGAAAAAATTTTCGGGAACAATTGGATGAGTCTAATGGTGATTACGAAGGTCTGGCAATCTCACTCTGATCGTTCTGATAAGAACTTCCGAATTTGTTGGTGACGGCTTCAGACTCCGCACAGAGGCCTACATTAAATGCCTTGACGAGGTAGTGCTGCCACGGGTCAAGAGGGTGGCTGCAGGACTCTGCACCATGCCCCACAAGCAGGAGAAATAGTCATGGTTGTCAGACAATTTCTGTGATTTCATCACTCCTTATATCTGGCAACCCTCTTGATTATCATGTGTAGGGTGCAGTTGAGCGAGACCCCCCCCCCGCAAAAAAAAAAAAAAAACTTCTAGTAACACCCAAAGATGAACTGAAGACAAGGATTATGGCAGCATTCACCAACTTAAACAGGAAGATCATTCAGAAGAGTTGCAGGAGATTCCGAAGTTGTCTGGATGCCGTGATTGAAGCCAATGACGATTTTATTGAATAAATTTACTCTTTAGTATTTCAGATATTTTCTTTATAATTTTAGTAAATATATCTGTTAAAATAAGATGCCAGTGTTATTTTACATTTTTGCGTAATTTAGACGACAGTTTATCCATCGCACCCTGTATATGTAGTTATGTAAATATAGGTATAGACAAGTAAATTTTGTCAAGAAATGGGAAAGGTAGGAATCCATCACTTCTTAACCGCTCTAACTTTCGTTGGCAACCAGTCTAAAACAAGAGCAACTCTTCATTGAAAACCAGTTGAACATCTTGAAGGTAAATGATTTATGCTTGTTCAAAGCGAACAGATTTCGAAAGCGGTGTTTAACTTTTACTCTGCTCTTCACCTCACAAACTGTAATATTCTTCCTAAAACCAGATTTTCTTCTGATTCGCGCTACACTAATTTCCACCATTGTCCGGATGGGAACCCTCTGAAACCCAAGACTGAACTAAAATTCCATTCAATTGCGCACAGATCCCGCACATACTTTCCGTTTCAACTCACACAAAGAAAAAAAAGTAATACTATCCAGAATTTCCACCCAATAGCATCCACTCCCGCCTAAAGAAACAGAATAAAAACCGGGGCCGATTTGAACTCAAGAAAAGACATGAAAACCCATCAAAGCGACATTTTCGGAAATCCCACGACATCTTGACCTGGATTCAGAACGCTTGTCGGAAATCGACCCCCCATCTCCAAAAGACAACTCGCCGAAGACTGTCACCGCATTAAGTCACAACTCACCTCCCCTCTCTTACCGTACGGCTCTGCGGACTCTTTTAACAACTCCACTTATCTTTCTTTCAACGGGAGACATTTACACGGATTTATCATTTTTGTATTTTACGTTAATACAATTGTTTATTTCTTTAAATCTCCGTTGTTTTTTTTTTGTTCTGTTGTCATACGCTTAATATAGCAAAATCAACGAATCCCAAACTTTTTCGAATCACGTCTCATTTAGTTCATCAGGATGTTTTCATAGCACTTCAAATTAGAAACAGTAATGTTAATATTAGCCGTCTCCTTGTAAGGAAACATTCAGTATAGATTCACCGAGCGGCCAGTGCTAACGTTGGTTGAAATTTATTAAATTTTTCAAGAAAATATGCTTTTATCGCTCTTTCCATTTTTTCCTCCTGAACGAAACTTAGTTACAACTTCTGGGAGAGATAACATAATCAGTCGGCCAATGCGTTCAAACCTTCGGCCACGAATCCATTACTAACGACTAACAATTTCGTCTACCCAAATTAATTAACAAGATTTGGTATGGTTTTCAGGCACTGCCCCACATTACCGCACACTGCTATTGCCTCCAAGATGTCAACTTCTCGACAAATTGTCTCATGGTCGGAATATTAACGGTCTATTTGGACACGCGCAGATTGATAACTTTTTTTTTTTTTTTTTTTAAATCATTTCAACCCAAGCAAGGCAATAAAGCCACTAATAAATATATTTGAAGTGCAATCATGATTTTCATTCTGTTTGGTCAATCAAACGATGTAGTCTATGGACTTTCATTCCACTGCCATCACCAGTGGGGCCTCTTATTTGATGGAATTTGCATTCGATTTGCATTATATTCTTGCTTTTCACCAACCATTTCATTTATATTTACACAAATAATTTTTGCCGCACTCACTAATGTTTTATACATTTTCCCATCAATTATTTCGGCTTCTGTCTCTCAACAAGGGCAGAAAACCACAGAAATATTTGGTTGGTGCAAAAATAATTTCGTTTTCTAACATATGTTACTATGTGAGAAAACGAAATTATTTTTGCACCAACCTAATAGTTAAAAACTTGAAAAAAAAAAAAAAAAAAAAAAAAAAATATACCGCACACCCGAGTTGAATATAATTAATTCCTTTTTCGTGCGTTCACACACACACACACATATATATATATATATTATATATAAGCGGGTATTGAGGCCAACACCCAGCGACAACAGTTTATTTTATACTTAAACGCAATGTCCACTTTTATATTTACATATGCTCTATCCCTGATATTGAGCACTTTAACCTGTAAATATAGCGTACCTTAAAACTATACTTTTATCACACAAACACACACACACATATATGAGAGCCATTGCGAAATTTTTGAGCCTTCCAAGTCTCTAAGATTATTGTAATTTTAGTATATCATTACTATACATCTCATAAACTGACCTGCCAACTTTTGTTATTCCAGATTAAATGAGACGGCTGTTTATAGCACTTTGAACACACATCCTACCAAACACTGCTTTTCATAGCTGACTAGTTTGCAGGGCACAATCGGGACGTGAAGACAATTCGGAAGTTTGCCATAAAGCTTTGTGCCGACAGAGATTAGCTTCAAAACTGCCCCTTACTGTGCTTGACTGCAGTCCAGAACTTGATTCATGTGACATTAAGTTGTTCTCTATACTCAGGGGATATATATATATATATATATATATATATATTAGTCGACTCTTTTTCCATTCGGCACTTTGTCCATTCGATACTTCGTCTTTCGACACTGACTTACTGCCAGTATAAACGTCTTCCTAAAACCTGGAAATACGTAGTGAGTTTGTCTCTAGCATTTGTAATAGGCATTTCCTCATAGTATTTAAGACGTAATCTCAGAAAGGAATCAGTGAACCGAGTTCAAACTCTAGCCAAGGTAGTTTGCATTCACTTTGCATTAATGTCCCTAATGTCCCTGCGAAAGGCGTGGATTCATTTCTACCCACTTAGGGTTACATAGAAGGACAGCATTTTGGCAAACGTCTATCGGTTTGGGTATCAATTTTACCGCTTAAACCCACAGAAAATGAATCCGTGGATCATTTAAGAAATAGAGACAAAAATAATTTCTTCATATGCCGTGCGACAAGAGACTTTTTGCTGAGAGACTGGATGGCTAACGTATCGGGGCATCTACATCGGTATATCTTTTTTTTTAACAATGATGTTCACTCTGTATAAGATCATTCAAGGCAGAGGACTACAGAGTAAGAGACACCACCTCAAGCAAGGTGATAATACCACCGAGATACAAGGGGCCACTGGAAGTGAAAGAGAAGGCAAAGCCTTTAAAATGAACCAAAAATCCAATCCTAAACAGGAAACAAGGGATAAATCTCCATTCCTGTTCAAAAGATCTGGGAAGAGTGTGAACTGGGCGATAGGTGAACCTATCTACTTCCATGTAAAATATGTAATAGCCTTTGTTTTAAAACTAATATGCTAGGTCTCTTTATGGCTGTGGGATTTAGCTTTATTTCTACGTCAAACTCACAGAAACTCAGACATTGGCACGCAACAGAGACATATTGATGTACAACAACCCAACGACCACACGAATCCTGGGACTGATGATGATGATGATGATCTACGTCAAAACTGGGCTTAATAAAAGTCAATGGTCAACAAATATCAAGATTAAAACCGAGCAGTATTTTACCTTGCTATGACCGAACAGTATTTTACCTTGCTATGACACAATGGCTAGCAAGCTAAGCTCATAGACTATTGCTAATTAAAATAATTTGTGACTTTCATTTGTACTAACGTAAGATTATTAAATATCAAAGGAATTGAACAGTTATTTATTTCCCCCTAGGAGACATACCCCTTATATTTATAGTATAACTTTATTCTGTGCACATGACGTACACATACGTCATTGAATCTTGACTTTCGTGTTTGCCAATTTTCTTACGTCAAAGCTGACCCCTTAAAATAAACATAAAATGCTTGTTTAACACGGAAGGAATTCCCATGGAGAAAGAAAGCAGCTCCACACAAAAACAAACATCTCATTGTAATATTAAATATAAATCGACATCTCCAGTTGCCTTGATCTATCCACTATCCTTCTCATCCTTTCCTCTATCACTCCTATCTGATCTTGCTCCAAATGTTCCGTAACCCCTTGCGTCCTAGTGGCTTCCCGCCTTGCTTGGGGTGAAACGCTTAAAAAAAAAAAAAAAAAAAAAAAAATGGCGGGGCGATCTTATGTCATTAAATACGGTATTTGTAAATGTGTATTTGTTGTGTAGGCTGTTAGCTGTTTGAATAATTATGTCCAATGATGTATCAATTGTAGGCGAGTGTGTGAGAATGTCGGGCATAGGGTTGCATTTTGTTACATATTTAATTATTTCGTTCTCGTCATCAGGATCCAGAAGGAAGCAATGTTTCACTAATTATTTTGAACTCGAATCAGCTGTCTCGTGAATATAAGCCAGTGTCTCCTAAGAGCCTTTTTGCAGAGCAGACATTGTATCACCGGAAAAAGTATTTTTATAATGTGTCATATCACCAGCTGCACATTCCACTTCTCTGTTGAGTAACTTAAACAGTCATCTATTCCAGGTTAGATTCTCTCCCCCCTACTCTCTCTCTCTCTCACACACACGCTTTGGATTATAAATAACCACATATATTCAAATGCTGGTGGCAGTCGGTGTTAGATATAATGAAGTAAAACTTTAATTCAAGGCCGCATACTACCATAGAACGTTAATAGTAGATCGCATACTGGGTATTTACTTGACCCACCCCACCACTGAGTCGGGTTGTGAAATAAAGTCGGTTTTTAACGTGGGGACACAAGTTGTTTTCACTCGAGCCGCTGGTCTTAGCTGGTCATAGCATGTCCAAGCTGGTCATAGCTGGGATACTACCAGCGCAGGGACAGATCCCTGTGACCGGTAAGTATCCGAATGTTTATAGCCCTCAAGAGAGGAATAGTAGATTGCATACTTCAGTAGAACGTCATACTTACCTGGTGTAGGGATCCGTCCCTATGCTGGTGGTATCACGGCTACGACTAGCTTAGACCAGCTCTGACCAGCTAAGACCAGCTTGTACCAGCGGCCCGAGTGAAAACACTCGGGTCCCCACGTTAAAAATTGACCTTGTGTCACAACCAGACTCAGTGGGGGGTTAGAACGTTAATTGTAGATCTCAGACTTCAGCAGGAATTTAAGATCTAATACGACAGTAGTAATGAAATATCATTTTAATCTCTTTCTTTAAGCTGTTATTCTCTATTTAACTAAAGTTTATTCTCGCTCAGTGCCCTTATTTTTTCTAAACCTGGTTATGTTGAAATAAATGACAACATTACGAACATATTTTCTTTATGAACAAGGATTGTTATTATTCTGACTTACATTAATGATTACTGTTTATAAGCAATAAATGCGTCTCTGTGTAGAAAATTTGCGGGTTCACAACATTACGTTATGTCAAAATTATGCTGATGAATATCTGCCATAAGATTTGTCCCCTAATAGAATATATTAGGTTGGTGCAAAAATGATTTCGTTTTTTCACATAGTAACATATGTTAGAAAACGAAATTATTTTTGCACCAACCTAATACATGTAAAAATGAACGTTAATTAGAAAACAAGTCATAAATAATTGCTTGTGACTTGCATGCTTGATTGTGGCTTTATGCCAGACAAATACTAAGCTTAGTAAATCTTTTCATGGGATCAGCTCGTTCGTTTCTAAATATATATTGTCACATCAGGCTGAATCGAATGATTCTTTCTAATGTCTATTTTTGTCTTACATGAGAAGTTACGCAAACTCTCAGGCCGGACAGAAGTGAAATTCGCGTTGACCATAACAGTTTTAATAAGTGTTATGGTCGGGTTCCTTGTACGACGGATGATAGTCCAAGGTAGAACCAATAAAGAAGAACTCGAACACAGGTATGGTAGAACCAATAAAGAAGAACTCGAACACAGGTATGGAATAACACAGATATATTACAAACAGGAATATATACAGAGAAGTAGAAGTGTTAGTATGAACAATCAGGTTTAGTAGAGAGAACAATGTAGTCTCGACCAGTATCACTATTCCAATGTCTTGCAGTAATTGTCTGAACGCGACTCTGTTTCGGACTGCCTCTGACTCGACTCTTGACTGACAGTATTTAGTCACCCCACCACGTGGGCATCATGTGGCACAAGGCCGGTTTAACGTGGGATCTCCGAGCCCGGGGCTCGGCCCCAAAATATGCCCATTGAACCCGTATAAACGGGTTCAGGGTCGGTTTACCTCCCCGAAAGAGACTCCGCTCTTTGGCGTAGCCTTGTTCGGGTTCCTCCCCGCCCGAAGGCAGAGAGTTCAACCGAACAGCTGGTCGAGACGCGAACGACTGACTGACGATATTCAGTCACCCCCCCACCCTCAATGGGGCATCATATGACACAAGGTCGGTTATTTATTGTGGTTTCTCCGTGCCCGTGGGCTCGGCCCTAAAAATATGCCCATTGAACCCGTATAAACGGGCTCAGGGCCGGTTTACCTCCCCGAATGAGTCTCCACCCCTCGGCGTAGCCTCGTTCGGGTTCTTCCCCGCCCGAAGGTAGAGAGTTCAACCGAACTGTCGGTTCAGAAGTGAACGACAGATTCCTTGCCTACTCCTGTGGCGCAGTATTTATTAAGTATGGAATAGTTCATTATTATCATTATGGGTAAGATCCCATAACACTATGTTTAACATTTTGTCTAACCATGGCATATAACTTCCCTGGTGAAGTGTGGTGTGGACAGAAAATTAGATAGATCAGAGAAAATGTAGATTCTCGGTATTCTTTTTTTTTTTTTTTTTTTTCGTTATGTGATAAATAAATGTGATAAGAAAAATATGTATAGAATGGATTGCCAATCAACATTTTTCATCTTTAATGCGACTGCATTTGCCTACGATAAAGTTTACATTGCACGATAGTGCCGTAAAAGTTCTTGGGTCGACCTATTTCACAATATTAGTATTTCAATAATAAATATTGATTTTTGGAAGTGATTTGGGCTGAAAATGTATATCAGTAACCCCCATCTTGTATGTAAGCATTATTAAGTAGTTACATACAAAATATTTTAAAAAAATTGACGTTCGAATATTTTTTCTGACAGTTTTCATAAAAGAGTTTCCCTATTTTGAGGTTTATAAAATTTGATTATTCAAACTTTTATTTGTGTTATAAAATTCAAGGTAGAATTGCCTTTAAATGTTCGAAAAAATGAATGCATTTAGCTAAGAATTTCTTGAGGGTTATCTGATCGACAGACATCTGAAGAAGATCAGATGGCATAACAGCCGAAACGTGGTAGCAACAACAAGTATGAGGACATCAGTCCGAATGTAAATAAATGAGAATAATAACTCCTCATCTCAGAAATTCAAACATGAATTAGATAGGATTTTTTTTTTTTTTAAATAATTCATTATTAAAGACTCATGTCAACATTTTTATACACTTTCTTCTACGGAGTAGGGGAAGGCGGCTGAAAAGTTCTTGACCCGACCAAAATGGGCTATAAAGCCAAAAAAAAAAAAAAAAAAAAAAATCTGGTGTTTGGTTATTTAGTTAGGTTTTGTGAATTCAGATATGATGCAAACATTTTACTATCTCATCGTACACTATTTTTGTTTACTTTAACATCCTACCCATCAGATTGTTTTTTTACTAAGCGAATAATTAATGATCAAAAGGATGTGAAGAGAGTCCATCGCTGACGGCAAATTCAAACATTTTACATCTGCTTTTGGACTATTTGTTGGTTACAACAAAGCAGATTCTATATTTTGACGCTCAGCGTGGCGAATGGTATAAAGTACTGAAATGTCTATACAAGAACACAATATAGCATTTAAATGTATGTATTCAATTGATGAATAATATCTTTGTCAATAAAATAAAGCATTTTTCTTCCCTACAATGCGTTAGTGGCAACCAGATGGCAAAATAGATGATAAATGAAACTTGTGGTCAATTTAGTGAGGAGATGTCAAAGGAATACCAGTTTTTTTTATATTCTACATTAAAATGTACATATGAGACAAAACAATAATGGCTTTATACATGGCTGTAGACATAAGTACAAGTATTCATCGATAACAGTTCATGACAAAGTGGAAATTTTTCCTTCTCTTTCTTTCATTCCTTAGTTGTTATTGTCAGACATGGATTTCTTTTATGTGCACGAATACTTTTCATATAATTTAAACTAACTTTCATGCAAATAATCTTTCTTTGTAAAGATATAATAGTGCACTATATATAAGTGAACATTGAAGTCAACACACAGAGGCGGCAGGCTGTTTCGTGCTAGACGCAATCGTCAGGCGGCTTGTCGCCTCCGAGTGTTGACTTCAATGTTCACTTTTATATTTATATTTGCGTACGCTCTATCTCTGATACTGAGCACTTTATCCCGTAAATATAGCACACATTAAGAAATTATTTCTATATATATATATATATATATATATATATATATATATAAATAAAGGTCGTATTTTCAATATATACATACATTTATATACATATATATATATATATATACATATACTTATAATTAAGTAATTCATCGAGACTAGAAGAAACCTAAACAGAATGCAGAAAGTACTGGACAGCAGTTTCGTCCTATATTTGGGACTCATCAGCAGTGCGCATCTCTCTACCGAGAATTGAAATGCGGACAGTTACGTTATCAGGCAAACGTCATACCAACGGGCCTCGGTGACGAAGAGGTAGAGGTACTTATATATATATATATATATATATATATATATATATATATATATATATATATATATTGGATTGATGTGAGCTTGTTTGTGACATCAATCCAACTAAATATGTTAGCTCTATCACTGATTTTTTTTTAAAAGCACTACGCCTCGAGCAAGGCGTTAAGCCACTAGGATGCAGGGGGTTGCAGAAGATTTGGAGCAAGATCAGATAGGAGTGATAGAAGAAAGGATGAGGAGAAGGATAGTGGATAGATCAAGGTAACTGGAGATGTCGATTGACATTACATTTGAATATTTGGAGATTATAGCTCTCAGGGAAACAGTAATTGGGAAGGGTGTTCCAGAGGTGCGAGGTATGAAGCTATTGGAGTAGAAGAGACGGCTACATTTAAAAGTTTCTACAGTGTAAGGGTGGGAGCGGGATGCCAGCCTCGTAGGGCGCTTGAATTCATGGAGTCTGGGAACCAGTGAAAGCAGCTCATCGGAGCAATAACCATGAAAGTATTTGTAGAAAAGACAGAGAGAGGCGACGGCGCGTCTGTGAGAGAGTGACTGTAGACGAGATGCCAGATCAGGGCCAATTATATTACATATGTGTCTCTGGATCTTGTCAAGTACTCCGAGGTAAACAGAAGGTGCACCAGATCATATATGGCAGCAATACTCCATGATTTGTATATTTGAAGTATCGATTCCGGGGAGAACAATTTCCTGGCGCAGCACAGAGAGCCAACTTTCCTTGCGGTGGACGAAACAATTGACTCAATTTATTTGTTCCATCTCAGGTCAGCAGTCCACGTGAGACCGAGCAGACGCATGGAGTTGCTCTCAAGAAGTTGACTATCAGACATTCTAATGGGGACAGGGAAGGATCTCTATGGTGATTAATAGAGAGTAGTTTAGTTTTTGAGGCGTTAAAGTTGACCAGCCAATACTTGCCTCAATTAACAACCGATTGGAGGTCCATTTCAAGACGCACGGCCAAGTTAGTTTTGTCACCGGCACTAGATTTGTTTTTGAGGCAGGAGTAAATTGTAGTGTCGTCCGCGTAGATGCTAACTTGGGAATCTATATTGAGCGTTTTTCAATAAGCACCACGCATATATAATATATAAATAATATATACAAAAAATTGCATATATTTTTTTTACATACATATATATGCATACATAAACATGTATATACATATATAAACATATACGTATATTTACATACATATACACACATACATAAACATGTATATACATATATAAACATATACGTATATTTACATACATATACACACATACATAAACATGTATATACATATATAAACATATACGTATATTTACATACATATACACACATACATAAACATGTATATACATATATAAACATATACGTATATTTACATACATATACACACATACATAAACATGTATATACATATATAAACATATACGTATATTTACATACATATACACACATACATAAACATGTATATACATATATAAACATATACGTATATTTACATACATATACACACATACATAAACATGTATATACATATATAAACATATACGTATATTTACATACATATACACATATTTACATACATATACACACATATAATATATATATATACGCATACATACATACATATATATATATATATATATATATATGCATATACACACATATATATATGTATATATATATATATATGCATACATACATATCCGTATATATGCCTACATACACATATCCATATACATGCATACATATACTCATACATACATACATACATATGATCCCCCAAAAAAATTCGCTTGAAGATGGAACAGAGCTTGGTACTTTAATTCAATTTAATTCAAATAATTATATTGAATTTTTCGGCTCTTGTTTCGAAACATGAGAACTCTTATGTAGCGTTGGAATCATATTTTTAAATAAATAATTATATTTATGCTCTACTTTTGTATCGAGCATTATTTAAAAAAAAAAAAAAAAAAAAAAAATAACAAAAATACTAAAGAACTTTGGATTATTTACCTAACCAGTTCTTTCCTATTTTCTATATATTTTTACACACACACACACACACATATAAAATTCTACTCAATAACAGAAAAATTATTTTCAAATTGCATATCGTACACATCTCATTATTAGGGAAGGATTATTGATAAATACCCGTCCCCTGCTATCAATCGTACACTGTTTACATGTGGATATGGCGTGTTAAAGGTTTTCTAAAAATATATGTGATGCCCGTGTCAACCAGTCGCGCATAACACGTAACTGCCAGAAAAGGCATTCACTTGCCAGAAAAGGCATACACTCTTTCTCAGTTCTCCACACAGCTAAACTGCTATGTAGTCGACACGCATAGAACTCACCATACCAAATCTACATCTTTTAATATGGCTATAGAACTAGCCGAAAGTGCTCGGAATATTAAAAATTATGATCAATAAAATTCTTTAACCCCTGAAAAACAGAAAATGTGCAATATATAAAATGACTGTGTATGTATATATATATATATATATATATATATATATATATCTCCTTTGGTCTTCCTTTAAAATGTACCAGCTGAAAATATTTGAAATAATTTTGGTATTTTCATTGACTTAAATGTAAATAAAAATTAAATGAAAAATATACGGATAAATAGATAAGATATTATTATTATTATTACTATTATTGTTATTTTATTTCCTTTGATTTCTCGTGTGTACACATTTCTTTGCGGTCCCGCCCAGAGACCTAAGGTTAGAAATGGCATCATGACATTTTCCACTGACCAATATATATATATATATAAAACACAAACATATTTTACATAAGACAAAGCCCTTCGTAAGGTGTGGACTGTACTCGTGAGAACAATTTTTTGTATTTCTTTAAGGTATGGCCTTCCAGGAATCCCCCTCAATTAGTCTACTGGAATCTTTTCCAACCAATCCGAGGGCTCCAACTACAACAGGGATTGTTGATGTTCCCATATGCCACATTATTGAGGTTTCGATTTCAAGGTCTTTGTATTTTGATGGCAAATTATTATTATTATTATTATTATTATTATTATTATTATTATTATTATTATTACATGGTATTGATTATTAACGGAATTTTAAGATGATGCCACAGCTAAGTATGAAAATTAGCTGCTCTGCCGTGTTTTACATTAGAGGTTTTATGAACATGTTTTTTTGTATTTTCACTTCAGGTTAATGAGGCTGTCAATACTCTAACTCTTAGGTATCGATTTAAAATGAAATACCAGGAAGTATTTTTGTGTGCGTGTGTGTGCGCGCATCTGGTGTAAACATCATTTCTGTGATCGCAATGAGAACTGAATGATGGCATGCTCACGCACACAAAATGATACTAGCTCCAAATCATATCTTTACGTAAAAGAAAAAAAAAATTGTTGGAAATTTTTCAATGAACAGTAGCAATTATCATCCGAATAAAAGACTCTCTGACCTATGAACTTCGATGCAAAAGTACAGCAGCTGAATTTGTGGAAGGTGCTTCTTAAAATAACGTGGTATTAATTGACGGCTGTTGGGTTCCTTGCGTTTAAGTCAACGATGAAAATTAAGCGTGGTTCGTCACACTGTGATGCACTGGTCATGCGCAAAAAAGCATACTCGATCGAATTGTCCTCTTAAGTCATCTCAACAACAAGGAAATATCATCAAAAAGGATGAAAAAAAGAGATAAAATGGAAAAAAAAGAATAAATACTTGGAGATTAGTGATTGGAGAAGCAAAAGCAACAAAAAATGAAAGACACAAAACAAGAAATCAGAGAGAAATAAATGAATCCAAAAAAATTAAAAATGCCTTAGTTATGAATTATGACCGAAAAATAAAAAGTGATAGGTAAAGATAAAGGAAACCAAAAGAGAGAGAAAGTATGAACAATTTCGTAAGAAAAAAGAAAATAGTAGGAGAGAGGGAGAGAGAACAGAAAAGAGATAAACAAAGAAAGAGAATAGAGAAATAGAGAGGAAATAAATCGAAATAGCGTGAGAGTGCATAGAATCAATCGGTGAACGTACAAAAGAATATAGATTTTTCTAGTTAAAGAGAGAGTTTTAAGAGTTGGGAGTAACGGACAAAGTGGGTGAGTTTTTTTTAAAGAGATACAGGCGAACTGTGCTGATCGAAATAATTGAATACATATTATAAAATTTGTGCAGTTCATTACTCTCCAATTATTGCAGCCGGCAGTTGCCTTGAAAATGGTCAGCTTCTTTGCCAGAAAGAATATCTTCAAGAAATAGCGTCCTTTGCCGGCATTTTCTTTTTCACGTCGTTTTGGCGCCTATATATAAACAGATGCCAAACTACTTAACTTATCAACTTTAGCACAACGTCAGATAGAGTACCCGGTGAGGATCGAATTCACAAAGAAGATCCTGCAAGTGTGGGGTGACGCGTATGAGTTAACACAAACATAAAGATCGAATTTAGCATACTATTAAATTAATGGTCTTAACTAACATTTAAACTTATTCTACTACAAATGCCCACCCTCTCTCTCTTTCTCTCTCTCTCTCTATATATATATATATATAATTATTTATTTAAAAATATGATTCTAAATGGACACTGAGGTTTATATCAAACGACGACAGTCTGTTTCATGTATGAATGCAATCTTTATACCTGAATCTGATAGCGTGAAGATTGCGTTCAAGCATGGAACAGACTGTCACCGCTCGGTATTGACCTCATTGTCCACATTTATATTTACATACGCTATCCCTGACATGGAATACTTTTAGCCATAAATATAACGTACCATAAAACTACATTTTATCACACACAAACACACACATGCGCGCGCGCACACACATATACACATATATATATATATATATCGTACCTTAAAACTATATTTTTATCACACACACACACACGTACATATTGATATCTACGAACATCGTTTGTTTTGCCGAGTATAAATGTGGTATCTGGTAATAATTTAATAGATTTTTCGCACTTTCTCTGAGCATTGTTATGCGAAACTCTGGAGTTGGTCAATTGAACATTTGATCATTAATTTGCACACACACACACACACATACATACACACACAGATTTATATATACATATATATATATATATAAACAGTGTGGACATAAAAATCAACACTGCAAGCTAACAATTACATTTTAAGCGATCATCAGACCATATATGCGTATATATGTGTGTGTGCATGTCTGTCAAAATTGACTGTTGGGATAGAAGTTTTTGCTGTGACTACAAAACATATAAGGTAGTTATGAGGAAAATATTTGTCAAGTGTTCGTTCACTCTCTCTTCTTGATGAGGCAACGTCTCACATCCCTGAAGATATATTCTGTCACAATATCTGGTGATGGTGTCCAGTTGAAAATAAAATCAAAGGTATTCAGAGAAAGCAAACATAAACAAGCCTAACAGGAATTCGAACTCGTTTCGCCGATTTCGTTGTCCATGCTAATAACTGTCAGGTCGCACTTGACCTCAAAGACAGTCTATGCATTCATGTCCAAAAATATACGAGTAAGAATAATATTGCATGAAATAGACTACCAAAAAAACTATTGCGAAACAAAAGAGTATATAAGTTAGGTACAAGGTTTCTCGTCAAAATCTTTTATTTATTTATATTTTTTGTAAGTTTTTAGTTTTCCGATTGAAGTCGTGCTATGATTGACATAGTTGTATAGAAAAAAAAAACTAACAGCTAGTTGTTGAGTGAAAGTTCTTACGGGAGAAGGGACATGAAAAATATTTTAGAAATTTTTTCTAAAATCTTTTTCAAGTCTTTAAAACAAAACGTGGCACTATCAACGGGAGAAGATTTTTAAATCCCTCCACAGAAAACGTGATAGGTTTTTAAATTAATTTTTAAAAACAAAAAATCTTGAAGCTTTTATTTTAACTTAAATCTAATAGATTAAATTTAATATTTCCAATAAGCAAAAAAATTGATATATTTCAACTCTAATAACTTATTACTGGAAAGTGTTTTCTTTTTTTCTAAAATAGCTGATTAGCGCCTGCTTTTGGTCGTATTTAATTGTAATATAATTCTCTTTATTAAATAAATCTTCCAAAAATAAAATATTTTTTCAGAGGCTTTATTTGAGGAATATTAACAGATTTAAAGTATAATTAATCTAATTTGAAACAAATACTATTTACTTTTAGCTTAAAATATCGTAGAAAGGCATTTTAACCGGACAGTAGCTGTTTATTTAAGTTAATGACGTGCTGACAGCTTGATGACAGAACTAATGTTATTCTACGAGGACTTTATCTGTTAAACATAATTGAAGAAAATGAGGTGAGCGCCTTTTTTATATACTTTTTAAGTACTCAGTAATTTTTAAGAATTAGGAAAATATTCTCCGTAATCTAATGTTTTATTGAATTGTAGATACTTTTTGGCTTTAAATTTACTATAGTCATCGCTCTTCTCATAATGTCTTGTATGGTTGTTGGTATTTATACAAATCGGTATATTTATACACATACAAAAAACATTCAAAATTATTTTAAAAATACTGTTATTTGATGATTTGTACTAAGTTTGTCTATTTATGATTAATAAATATAGTTTTTACTTAATAATAATATCATTTAAAAGGGTTAAATTAATACTGAATTTTAAAAGATTTTTAAACGTTATTATTCTAATTAAAATTTAAAAAATAATGAAAACAATTTTTGTAAAAGTACATTAGTCATCGAAATTTTTTTTTCTTAAGACAACAGTGTCTTTGATATATCTTATTTATAAAAGCAATTAAAAGCTTTTCTAATTAAATAATGTTATAGCTTTATTACATTTTTAATTTTACGATTGAGAGCAGATTTTCGGTAAATGGTATTTCTTTTTGACAAAAAAAAAAAAAAAAAAAAAAAATGCTTTAAATTCTTCAATGAATCCGGCTTTTAACTAATGTAAAGATGAAGAAGGGGGAATTTTAATTTCTCTAAATTTCATAATATTAAATCAATGGAGGAGTAAATGTAAGAAAAAAAAACATTTAAATAAGTTAATTCATTTGTGAATAATTCCTGAAAATGTAATTAAAATCCAACAACTATTTGATTTTTGCAAGAATTTCTAAAACAATGTGTTTTTTTACAGATCCACCCCTCCCTTCCTTTCCCTCAAAATGCTAAATTTCCCATACTAATGTTTGGTCCACCCGCTGACACAAAAAAAATAAAAAAATATTTTAATCAAAATTTCGAACGTGCTTGAACGGATTCAAAAATTTAGTAAAATAATCAAAAAGTACTTTAGTCTTTCCTCTTAATAATAACAAATATTTTGACAATAAAACTTTGTTTTTATCAAGTGTGGGGCCTTTTTCATCATGGTATACTCTTTTTTCAGTGAAGTTTTGGAGATACCTATTTTAAAATAGGATTATCCCCAACAATAAAAATCTTTAATGAGATTTCTTGATCAGCGCACATGTAATCAGCCAAATAAATGGAAGGTGTGGAATTGAAACCATATTTTTTAATTGGTGGTCTAATAGAGATACATGCGAAGTGATTGCAAGTTACGTGTGTGAAGATTTGTAGCTGGCGAATGAAGCTTTTCCGAAGTAAACAGTATCAATTCACATAGCTACAAGTATATACCAGATGAGTATGTGGAAGACCGTTTGGTGTTGTTGTATTAGAAACACGTGTGTAACTCCTGGTAGAATATTAAAAGGTCCAACTACAAGAAAATGGCCAGACTTGAATTAAGTCCAACTGAAGATGCAAAGAGGACAAATAAGACCTATATATATATATATATATATATATATATATATATATATATATATATATAAGTATATATATTAAACAAAACAATTTTACCATGGACAATAACATTTGTGTATGTGTAAAAATTGGTGTCTGTTCTTTAGTGAATGTTCGTACGTACGTGTATGTCTGTATAATGTTCGCGGATCTTCTGAGAGACCTTACATTGTAGTCGCTGAAACGAAGAAATAAAAGAGAACGAGGCGAGAAGTCGCCCAGTATTTATAGTATAGGGAGAGTGGCCCCTAGTGACAATTTGGGAATTAAGGAGGAGCTAACTTTAAAACACTATAAGAGACTAGTAATAAAAATATCTTCAATTGACCGAAGCTTTGTCACCATTGCAGCAAAAGACAAAAGGCTGAGAATGAAAAGAAGGTTCACTGAATTTTCGTATAATCGTTGCGTCTTTGTTACAAAGAACAAAGAATAAAGGGATAAAAAACAATACTTGTTTCTTTTTCTTCACGCTAATGAATCTGAAGAGTTGTGATATTTTTTATATAGTTTGGTAATCCTGGCAGCACATTGACTATACAAAAATTATGAAGAGCTTTTATTGGTTGGGACTAAGAAAAGTTATTCAAGGGGTTTCTGGTCATACTGAATATATTCATCTGTAAAGTGATCAATAGAATTGATTATACTACGAAAGAATGTCTTTATAAGCAGAGATAATTTAACCAAAAAATTATTGTGATGGTGGCGAACAAATTAATTGGCAACCAGAAAGGCATTAAATGACAAGACAAACTGATCTTCTATAAAGAAAATAATCTGTCGCAGCTGCCGTTGGTTGCTCTCAAACAGGAACGAATATAACGCTTGACTTTTTCATTGTGTTCTCTACACACTATGTAATTTCATTTCATTTAGTTTTAGAATTGATCTAATAACTTTTTAGTTCCTTTTTCTGTTACAAATCTTGTCATAATACACTCCCTGACTATTTTTACACCTTCATTTTTCGTAGCAAATCTCAGCTTATTTTCCATTGTGATTTTTTAGGATTTTGCGAGACCTGTGGTTGTTGTTAGTCTCTCTTGATATAACGGCGACTTCTCGCTAAATTAAGGATAGAGGAGGAAGAAACACAGGCACCTGGACGGGCTGCGTATTAAGTTATGTTCCCATTTTTTTGTCTGCCAACTGGATGCTAGTTGGGCCTTTTTACTTCTATTCTTATTTCTGGATTATTGCGATTTCTACTCCCGGCATTCTGTCCCTACTTGTTGCCTGCATGTCGTCCTGACTCTTATGACCTATCCCGTACACTACTACGGGAGGTTTCAACATCGGACTCGAACAGCAGATATGCAACGCCAGCACCGGACACTGAATCTGACCAACAAGGTCACAACTCCAGCACCAAATCGCAACGTCAGCTTCCCGTTCCTGCCCGGCACCGACCTGCTACCGTCGCCGATAACGCTACTGCTCGACCCCCACCAGTTACAGTCGCCGACCGGAACCCTCACACTTCAACTTCCGATCGTCGACACGACCACTCCGACCACACATCAACGTCCGACCATTGACACGACCGCACCTCAACTTCTGACCGTCGACACAACCGGAACAGCCGTTCCTCGACGTCGCATCTTCGACACGTCCAGTCCGACCACCCTTTAATTACCAGACCATCTAACCCACGGCTACTCAGATCTGCATTGTAAATGAACTTTGTATTAATCTTAAATATACTCGTTCTGATGTCCATTTTATTTCAGCTGTTAGATTTCACGTCTTTAATTTAAAAATGTTACTGGATCTCTTGTGACTTCATACTGATTTGGGGAGCTCGGGCCATTTCACATCGCCCCAACTCCAAGGGGTCCACTACAAATCTGTTCAAAAAGCATTTTAGTGTGGTCGCTAAATCCTCGTTATTAACAAGTAGAGGGAGTTTCTCATACGTGTTTATTTGAAGCAATATAGTAGAAATGAACTGATTACCTATGATATTGATCAAGTGCAGATACACTCTAGTTCAAGAATCAAGTAAATCAATTGATAACAAATAAGAAAATGAGCTACTTTTTTTAAAACATTTTATTATAATTCTGCTTGACCCTCCCTTAACACAACCGTTACGCCCTGCTAATACCACATAAATTATAGACTGTTCAGTTTTGATCGCGTGGAAAGATGGAAATGACGTATCAGAGACGTTACCTGGTTTCAGCAAGAAAATGAACGAATGAAAGAAAGAAGGGAAGATAGGAATGTTTAACGACTATTTCAGTGAAATGGAAGGGTTATCAATTTCAAATCTTTTCATTTGTACCCCCTTAACGACCAGCATTCATATTTAACGGTGTGATAGGGGAATTTCTACGGATATTTTATTGTCTTAAAACTCACCATGAGCTTATTCATTCATTAACTTAGAATTAAAATTCATCAGGAAATTAAAATAGGAAAATCGTGAAATTTTTACGGGTATTTCTAGTAACCTAAAATTACGACATTGCTTTAATTTATTGTTTTTTTTTTCTTTTCTCTTGAAATCGGATTTAAGTTTGTTTTTTTATCGTTGAAAGCTTTGTTGCTGGTTACAGTGCTTCTTTTTTAATCGTACTGTTATCATATTTTTGCTTCATTTGAAGAAGACGAAATTTGTGAACAGGAACAAGAAATGGCTACTTGCCATATATATATCATTAGCGTCCGCCATCTTGTCGTAAAGATCGCACATGCGAATAAATGACAATCAAAAGGAATGAGTTGATAGAAGAAGGGGAGATAATTCAGTGACAATAAGCCATTCGCTGCTGATAGTATCGTCATTGTCGTCCTTAACATTTTCACTATTTTTTCCTGTATTGACACTATCAATAAAATTAATTATATATCAACTAAGGTTTCCAAGGTAAGTTCAAGTGGTTAGAATTGTAAACTAGCGATAGTTGTGCATTTGACAACAATTTCGATCCAACTTTCGGAAACTGACATTACTGGTATGTCGCGATAAATATAGTCAAGGGAAAATTGAAAAAAAAATTTAAAAAAAAAACGGTCCAGCTTAATTCTCCATTTCCAAATGAAATATATATGAAACCAAGCCCCCAAAGAGCACTGATGCAATATTAGAAACACTAAGCATCATCAGTTTTTTTAAGATGTTTAGGATTTCGTATTAAAAACCAAGTGGGTGAAATTATTGCTTTAAATTGTTTCCTTGAAAAAATAGGGTTTTATAAAATTAGCCGACAGATCATTAAAACGGTATAAAATTCTTTCCCTTATATCAGCGTAAATATTTTACATATTGTTTTATATCTTCTAACAGCTAAATTATTAATAATTTAGTTATACAAGAAACTTATAATTACATATTCAAGTTACATATTGAGTCGGTTGATAGATGGGTATATGTACGTGTGACTATATGCTCAACAACAACACTTTATCTTGTTAGTGTACGGCCAACGTCAAAATAATCATAGTTCTTGTTGGACTCATACGTCGAAATCGATGATAGAAACTTGGGTTCGAATCTCGATATGATCTATTTGTCTAGGAGGCAATTTCTTGATAATATCGGCTTGAGGTGACGGTTCCAGCGCGTGACACCGTTGGAAAGTGCAAGAAAACTATACTACGTTTGGCTCAAGCCTTGTAAGTGAAATTAAGTAAACGGAATAGTTCCGAAGCCGTCGATAGTTGTACGCCGATAGCCGCATGAAGTCACAACTTATCGCGACCGAAGGTTTCTGCGTAGTAATCTTGTTTAACGACAGAAACTATAACTAAGGCTGGCTCTGTCGGTGTTGAATAAACAGATGTGCGCCTGAGCGGGTGGCTGAAACAGAGATTAGCCTGCCACACTTTCTATATGCACAAACGATTCCTCTTAAATGGAACATCAATAACAAGGGATAGCCGTTTAGTAGGGACAATTACGAAATAACAGAATCAAACGTATGTAATATGTTATCTGTTTTATGCAAATCTGTTTCAAACAACGACTTCTTACAGGATTCAAAATCCGTAGTTCCGATGTGTTCTGCTCAGGCGGAACCTACAATACAGAATTTCGTCCAAGGCGAATATATATTTTTTTCTCAAACTGTAGTAGTAAACTAGTTTATACACTCGACCTTTCAGAAAAGCAATCACATAATTTATTCTCCAGTTGTTAATAAAACCTGAAGAAAAAAAGTATCTTAAAAATGAAAAAAGGATAACTGACACTATTTACATTATTCGGACTATTGTCCTCATATTTGTCGCCATATATATTACAACGTTTCGGCCGTTGTACGCTCCGGCCTTCTTCAAGTGGTTGGAGTGTCGCACTGGATCCTTTATTTCGTTCATTGGGTTCAGTTCGACATTCCAACCATCTGAAGAAGGCGGGAGCGTACAACGGCCGAAACGTTGTAATAAATATGGCGACAAAGATGAGGACAATAGTCCGAATAATGTAAATAATGTACATAATACCTCATCTCAGAAATATAGACAGATACTGACATAACAACAAACAACATGAACACAAACTAGTAGCAGTTGTTGAGGATCAGAAAAATTAAATACTTTAATAGTTCGATTTTTTTCTCATTTCACCCAAAGCAAGGAGATAAAGCCACTAAGATGTAAAGAGTTACTGAGAGTGAAATGTTGCTGATGAAGTAGGACAATAAAAGAACAAAATTCAAAAGATAAAAGTTGACAATTGCCGTTGCATTTACATTTTTGAAGATCATAGTTAACAAGGAAGCAAGAAACCGGATGAAAGTTCCACGGAGGACGAGAAATGAGAGAGAAGAAACTATTAAAATAGAATTTACGGCTACATCTAGCAATTTTCTACAATAAAATGATGAAACCTAACTATAAACGTATCACCATATATCGGTCAGGAAATTAGACATACTATTCGTAGAAATAGTATGAAAGGTGTGTTAGTCAAAAAGTAGATGTGGTCGTTCCAGTCAATCATTTGTTAAACTCCAACATGAGCGTAAAAAAAAAAAAAAAAAAATTGAAGGTGATAAAACTGATGGTCGTGTTCCTAATCGTAGGATCAGTAGTTCCAAATACACTATTAAACAAGTTAGAACATTTAAAGGCGGGAGAATAGGTTGAAAATGAAGAGACTGCTGAAGTCGGCGAGATATCTAAGAGGATTGGTCAAGATTTGAAATTTGTTTGTTGTCACATGCCTTTAGTCTTGATAACAACAATAATTGTGAGTATTGTCTCCATAACTATTTAGATATAAGAAACAATACCAAAGTTTATCAAGGAATGACGAACATGTTGTGGAAGTTTACACTACATAAGGTCTAGATTAATTGACAACTCCAAAAGAGATTTTAGGGATTTTAGTCCATTACTATTGGTAGGTTATCCAATATATATTGGGTAACTTTGATCTGGCCGTGGTAAGCAGATAATCACCCCAAAAGTTATAATAATAAAATAAAAATGCCCACGGAGAAGTCGGAAAAACGTAAAGTAATTTTTTTTTTTCTAGAAAGAGAACAAGTTAAAGTATAGGATTGTGTTGCATGACTTCTCTCCGAGCCTGAAAAGAAAAACTAGTGGATGTTACAAACGCTATCATTACTCAAAATTCTGGCAGGTCACGTTTCAAGAGACTGTCTATTCGTAGGTCATGGGGTTCATTTTGACTTAGCCAATTCTATTTGGACACTGTATCTCTGTACAAGCCGGGCTTTAATGACTGTCCATTAAGAGTCATGTGACCGACCAAGTGCGATGCATACAAATTGGGGAAAAGGAAAGAACGTTAGCCCAACAGTGTTTTGGTCAATCAGAAATTGGCGAGTAAAAATTAACCAGTCATATACGCTGCATCTAGGGGCTCCTCGACGTGGTGTAATGGTTAGCAAGCTGGTCTTGTTACAACTGAATAGTGAGTTCGATTCTCACTGGGTGCCCCATACTTTCGGCCATGTGCCACATCTAAGCCTCGCTTAGAAAATCAATATACGCTGCATCTAGTCTACTAGTCCAGAAAAAGACTGGCAAATTGATAAATAGCGGTTAGCTCCACGGACAACTAACAAAAATACCCAACTCTTTCTCAGGCTTATGTTGAAACATCACGGTGAAACACCAGTTCCTGTACGATCACTGTAGTTAGGCAATGTTGACCCTGGTCAGTAACTAGATGGATGACTGCTTGGGAATACCAGGTGCTTTAAGCTTGGATTTGCGGGTGGTGTAATGGATAAGGACTCAGAATTGTTAATCGGAGAGCCGAGTTCCAATTCCAGTTGGGTTCGTTACATCATGCGCAAATACCACTTGGAAAGGTATTAACCGACCTCTCTCCCCTATAGGTTTATTCGTAAGACTTGTATTGCTAAACAATTATCATATCCAAAAATAAGCTAAAATCGCGTACAGAATTTCTAGATTTTGGTATTAAATAACCCATACTGGTTGATATGTCGCTAAACAAAAACAATCAATCAACCTTTTATCCTTAAACTTTTATCATGACTATCATAATGACTATTTCACAAGCTGTCGTTCTGACCTCTTATTAAATACGCACCAATTCATTCCCGCTAACCGGATCGAACTCTCATTAAGATCGTAAATTTAACATGGCATCTCATTTGATATAAAATTGCAGTAAGCATTTTCGTTCGTTCGTTCTTTCTTTTTTATTTTAACTCAGTTTCATCTTTTCCATCGACTACAACATTGACAACTTCCGAACTTTCAACTTTTAATTCAAGTACACATGTATAATAACGGTTCCTACTCCACCATAAACTATACCAACTGTCATCTTAATGAGCACAAAAGTATTAAAATAGATTAGGCACTGTAAAAAAAAATAGAAAAATTAATTTACATCCCTAAATAAAAATTTTAGACATTTTTAAATCCCCAAAACCCATTTTTGCTCAGATCGATGAGCGAATATAATGGACACTGACAAAAAAGAAATTGAAACGCGTTAAAAATCTTTTTAAAATCCAGACAATTGTTTCGTTGAATAATAGTAGATTTAAGGATTAATTAAATTTTGTAAAAATATTACTTAATTTTTGCAAAAAATATATAACGAAAAATACATTTTCCCTAGTAGATTATGTCTTCGTTTGTTAAACACTTTCAAAGGTCAAAAAATTGCTAACGTACAATTCCCATTCTGCTATGCAAAACTCACTTCAAACACCGACTCAAATATGGAAAACCAGAATCAAGAAACTATCATTTTGAACGGAATCACGCGACATAACTCAGTAATTTATTTTACATTTCCATTTTTTAAAAAATCAAAGTTGAAAAATGAAATAAAAAATTTGAAAAACATGTTCACACTCAAAAATGGCATTAAACATTTTTCGATTCGGCAAATACATCTTATATTTCATCAGCAACGACAAAAATCTCGAAAACTTAAAATCGTACTGTAAAAATACAAGTCAATTTTTCACAAACAAATATAAATCAGAGAATTTTCTCCTGTGTAATTATGCAGTGTTTTTTTTATTAAAATTGGCTATCAGCAACTCTCCATAAAAAATAATTTTTGAGTGTTCCCAGGTCCACCTTGACCCGGGGTGGTAGCACCTGTTAGGGTCCCAGCTATGGGCAAATAGTGAACTCCTAGTTTTTCCAGATCTTACCCACGTCCTGGGTACGGCGATAAACTACATCCAACAGCAAGGCCTCAGATAATGTTTTCGAAACCATAATGTTGCCAACTTTGCGTTTTTGGAACCATAATGTTGCCAGCTATACGTTTTTGATTTTTAAAGTCAATCAAAATCATTTTCGGCATAAAGTGACCACTAAGTTTGAGATGCCGTTAAACAAAACAATCAATCAACATGAAGAAATTATTTGCAAAAACTGAACCAAAAATTATATTGGATTTTCTAAAAAGAATTGGTCTCTTATCAAAGATGTAGACTGATGCGTAAACAACATATCCTACCTTTTACCATTTTGCAAATAAATTGTCCTTATCAAATGGAAATTCTTGACTTAAACAAAAATACCTAGGATTATTTAGCAGTGTGCAAGCAAATAAGCTCTAGCTTGCTAAAAAATGTTCCATACAAAATAGGCATTTAAAATTGATATATTTGGCATATATATATATAAACTGGATTTGGCATTAAATAACCCACAGTGGTTGATATGCCATAAAACCCAACCAACCAACCAACATAGACTACTGAATAAAAAGATTAAAACAATAAATGTCTTCTCATAGATATGCCAATGTTAATGCCATCAGATAAAAAATCGTATGCATTAAAAAGAATATGACAAATATAAGGATCTTGAAACTAAAATTTAAAAAGTGTGGCACCTTATGACTACTGTTTTAATAATTGAAGTCCTGATTACAATATTGTCGGGTCAAGATCATTAACAATAACTTCTGTTTATAAAAATTAAAAAAATAATTGCACTTTGTGGGGCTGCTCATCTACTTAGGAGAGTATTATCGATGTAAAGAAAATATAAACACTGTAAATTTCAAGTGTCACTCGACATTAGAATTTGTACAAACAGAATACATATAAGTATCGAGTAAAGAATTGTCGTAAGAAGAAGACCCCCCCCCCCCAAAAAAAATAGAGTGAATTTACAAATAGTTAAAAAATTTTATTTTTTATTTAAAAATTTTAATTTCCACAATTGTGTCAAGTTTTCACTGATATATTTTTATTTTACAATAGCTAAATATTTAAAATTACATTAATTTAGTGTTCTTGAATAAGATATTATTAAAGTAAAATTTACTTAGGTTAAGTAAGATTAAGAAGATATTTTTTAATTCATTTAGTAGTAGAGTGTTATTTTTAATTTCTTTAGTTGTTCCCCCATTTTTAAAGATTTGGACATAACTTACGTTCTCTTCGTCTTATTGTAGCTGTGGTTCAACTAATTAAGATCCTGAATAACTCTACTGCATTTTCTTCTGAACTCAATTTTTTTCTTGCGTTTCTTTTTTTCCTTTTTTTTTTTCTTTTAGAATAAAAAACCGCCTTCTGCAAATATACTTCCGGAGTAACACTCATGCGCATGCGTGAAAACAGAAGCGCAAATCTATATGCGCGTTTGTGTACGTGAACACATTACATTTTTTCCTATTGTCTATTTTAATCATATGCACACTTATAAAACGATGTTTACATGCGTATATTTATTCTCATTTAATATTTGATTTATGGGACAATTATGACACAATATGATATTTATCAATTTATGAAACAATCATTTTTTATTTAATATATTTTTTTTATCTCTATCTTTTTTTTTTAAACTGAGAGCACGAATTGTCCAAATTCAGTGGACCGCCCCCGCAAGCAAATCTATTCCCTTTGTACGAAAAGAAGTCAGGGCCAATCTCTGATGACTGAAGCGTCCCAAAATAAGATTGATGATGGAACTGGAGAATTTTGCTACGAATCCCAATATGCGAATGTGATCTCCTCTTTTAATCCGGCCACGTGCCATATTACGCTTGAGTGAGTGCATTGGATAAAGAAAGAACAAGACACAAAGATACACCAATCAACAATGTTAACTCAAGTTTTATAAATATTAATACATTTTCAAATCAGAAGTCTATAATTTTATTTATACAAACAGAAGTTCATTAATGTATTTATTTTTGTATACTCGTGTCACTGTACAGTACACACACTCTCTCACGCACCAACGTATATAGAAGGACAGGAGGACAATTGGCATCGCACTCCTGACTGAATACCTTAGTTTAATATATATTTACAATCATTTGCAAAAATCGTTCCAAATGACAAAATATCAGCTGACTTTTTTGAAAAATTTCATTGTTGGGGCGATAAAATTTGGTACATATATATATATATATATATATATATATATATATATATATATAGGTACCAAATAAATAAAAGGTGGTACTCGTTTGGAAAAACCTCGGATAGCTCAACTTGCAGTAGAACAAATCGGTACCCGAGGAAAAATGAGGAATAAAAAAAAGAAAGAACCAAGAACATTAAAACAAGGCGAGTGTTTAAGCTCCAAGTCCAAAGAAAAAAAAAAACGAAAACTGGTAAAAAGACAATTACGTAAAGTGCTCAATACACTAAGTAGTGCAAACCTAAGATAAGATAATCCTAAGAAGCCAAGCAAACCTTGCTTGGCTTCTTATCTTATATATATATATATATATATATATATATATATATATATATATATACTCTAATATAAGTAGGAGAGACTAAAAACCCTAGAAGCTATTATTATACAAAATAAACACCCACATGAAATAAAATATCATTGACCACAGGAGATGGTATCTTGAAGTGCGTTTGATATAATTCATATATGCATATATTATATTAGTATTATGAATAAAATCAATAAATCGCATTCTTTTTGTGCAGCCATGTTCCGAATATTCGTTACACATGACGACAATCTAGACCATTGTAAACTTCCAGTTTCCCAAAGAATACCAGGATGTACACAAAAGAATTCTAACTAACCACACAGACACCATATCTCGGTTCTGGATAGCGACTGCGAAAATCGAAAGTACTTGAACAAAAATAACAATAAATGAACTTCGGACAGTTTATCCACAACTTGGAGCACAATACTCAACACATCATCCGAAAATTGGAAAAATATAGTAAAAAATTAAACAGACAGACCTTGTCTGTTCTTTTTAATCCAACTTGTCTGGATGAAAACTTGCTGCCTAAATATACTTTTCACACACACACACACACACACACACACACACACACATATCTATATATATATATATATATATATATATATATATATATATATATATATACCAGTTGTAACAGCAAAATTGTCCAAATCATGTAATAGCATAATTGGTCATCACACAATATGCTTATTATCTAAAGATCCACTAAACTAATTGAGTTTCTTTTTCACAGGTTTTCAGATAATACGTTTAGCCATCTTGATACCATTTGTCGTAAGAATAACTGAAAACTCCTCTGAGTTATTCAACTAGGAAAAGAACAGATTTAAATCGGTTTGTGTCAGCCCCACTGTCTTCCCAACTGAGCAATGGTGTGAGGAAAAATCATTTAGGCCTTCAGTAATGGTACCAACGTTCATACTCCTTCTTTCATCTTCAAAGTTCATTCAAGAACCATGAAGAGAACGGTGAATAAGTTTAAAAAAGAAGGAACAGTAGAGAGGAAAACTAGATCAGGAGGTCCCAACAGGAAGAGAGGGTCATCATTTCAACTTAGAGTTAAAGTGATCAATTAGAAAAGATCCAACTCAATCCAAAAGACATTTGACACATGAGACACAGAGAGGAGTTTCAGCTATGACAATCCAAAGAGCAGTGAGAAAAAAACTTGAAAATGAAATCGTAATTGAAACGTTTGAGGCACCTTGTTACTCCAGGACAGAAAGTTAGAAGATTAGAGAGGGCGAAGATCATCTTGAATGAGTCGGAAAATGATCTTGGAATATTATATATATATTTGAACTTTATTTCAAGACTTCATGAGCTTCCGATCCTTAGCTATGATTAATTAATGATGATGTCATTTTCGTTTATGATCGATTTCATCACGATTCTTCTTTTAAGCTTGGAGAGTAATTATACATTCTTATTGCTCAGAGTCCAATAGTGTTATAAAAACCGCGGAGAATTCCAGTCAGATATCTTTAATCATTTCTGAGATACAGTAGTTCAAAGCTTAAACTAATAACTGGACAATTTTGGTGTTACACGATTCGATAATTTTGGTGTTACACTCGGTATATATATATATATATATATATATATATATATATATATATATATATATATATATATATATAATGTGTGTGTGTGTGTGCGCGCGCAAGTATGCAGAAAAATAGGAAAGAACACGTTAACAGCTCGCCACTCGTATTAGAAGATATCCGTCTACTAGGGCGGCTAGCCAATCCCTGTTTCAGACGCTTGTCAGGCACAACTGTGTTTGTTCAACACTCACAGAACCCACCTGTGGTTGATACTGCAACTATGCTGAGCGAACCGTAGTTACAGTTTCTGGGATAGAGTGTGTTATCTAGCGTGATGAACAATCTGAACAAGGCCAGTGCACTCAAACCCTCGATCATGATGACTTGTGATTTCGTGCTAGCAAGGCCACAAGGGTTCCGTCTGCTCAATTTCACTCATAAGGCTTGGACCAACCCGTGGTATGGTTTTCAGGTACTTTCCAAAGGTGCCGCAAGCTGGGATTGCCTCCTTCCAGACCGAAAACATCAGAAAGTGAACATTCTAACCACTCGGCCATATATATATATATATATATATATATATATATATATATATATATATATATATTGATACTAGTAATAATAAATATTCCTCGCCGTTTGGTACATGCACGTGGCAATCGTCAGGCACAAATTGAAAATTGACCGTTGTAAAATTTTAATATTACTTTACAAGTGTCAGTTTACAATTTGTGCATGAAACGCAAAGTTGTACCAAACGTTAAGGAACAAGTGTATATTTATTAGTAGTATAAATTTTAATTCTATTGTTTTGCATCGATCACTGTCGTATTACCACCAACTCTCACTGTGCGCTATTATATATATATATATATATATATATATATATACATACTTGTGGTACTTTCGTGTATGAACGTTGCAAACTGACACCTTCTAAGAGGCTGACATTAAGTAAAGTTTTCATCAACAATCGGCTTTCCTTCGCTAGACGAATCACAGAGACAAGATTTTATGTGACAATTTTGTACCGGAAATCGGGCGGGGTTCTAGGAAGAAATCAGTCGGAGATAAAGCAGAAATATGGTGAAGGAAGATCTAGAGACGTAAGGAATGGATAAAGATACATAGGATAAGTGAAAGAGTAAAAAAAGGATTTGACGCAAGGAACGGTATAACAAGGAGAGCCTAGAAGAAGGAGATAAGTTATTAGAGAGAAAGAGAAACTCGGGTTTAGATTTGAAAGAGGAAGAATTTCAAAATTTACAATGAAAGTAAAAAGGGAAAGGAAATGAGAAAGGTGAGAAAAGGGGCGGAGAGTATGAAAATAAAGAAAGATGGAGGTTAAAGCAGCGTGAATGAAGGTTAGTGATTGAATGATGAAAGTATAATAAAAAAGTATATTAGTGGTCGAAGTTATTATTATAGTTTTTGTTGTTGTTGTTATTATTATTATTATTATTATTATTATTATTAGTAGTAGTAGTAGTAGTAGTAGTAGCAGAAGAAGAAGAATATCGTGGTTGAGAAGGATCCGGTTATGAATAATAAGTGATTATTAAATTTGTTAAGACTACAAAGAAAAAGCCTATTTATGAAGAACAAACAAAAAGAAGGGAATGAGAAAGAAGAAAGGATGTAAAAATGAAGACGCACAAGAGAAGGTGGAATTAAATTAAGGAAAGAAAGAAGAAATAGATATATAAAGAGGTAGAGAGAGAGACAGAGAAAATTGAGGTACATAAAAAGATAGATAGATAGATAGAGAGAGAGAATGGAGATAGATAAGCAGATAAATTATAGCTAGAGAGAGAGAGAGAGAGAATGGAGAAAGATAAATAGAGAGAGAGAGAGAGAGAAGGATAGAGAGAAATGGTAAAACTAAAGGATATATGCTGAAAAAAAAACGTTTTTTCATACGAAATGTTTGGTAGATGTAGTGGGGGCGGGAAAAACGGGTCGACAGGAAAGAGAATGTTTGACGGTTGAAAGAAAAGCACACCACGCCTTTTTGCTAACAAGATCGGGTCACGTGGCCTCCACCTCGTTGTGATATCACCGGCAATCCGTCTATATAACGATCCTCGACCTGACTGCAAGCCCAGTGTGCCCATCGTCCAAGTTGAGGATCAAACTGACTGGAGAATCAAAACACTGAAAAGACAGGGGAAAAACAGAACTATGGTCAAAATGATGAGTGCCACTGCCGAAAATCAGCAAAACCGATGCGGCAAAATAGCCCGAAATACTTTGTCAGGTAAGCAGAAATATATATATACTTATTAATGAGTGACACGCAGGGATTCATTTTTGATCCAGCGTTCCTGCTTGCTCTGACATCACTTTGCATTCTTGTTAATGTGGAACTAATTGGTTATATCTTGCTTTTTGTTTTTTTTTTGTCTCTGATGATGCTAAAAAGATGTCAATATGTCTTTTCAATTGATGCTCTTTTTTCATCTTTGGAAAGAGGCTCAAAATATTCATTGCCTCATACCCTACGATAATTATGTTTAACAAGACACAATCTCCTTTTTGGAATGCATTATTTATTAATCAGTATTTCTTAAATATTTTAAGATTGGCATTCAATGAATGTTTTGTTGTGATTTTTATTTCGGATCAGTCGTATGTCGTATGTCGTAAATATAAGACATTTATCTTTCGATGTTATATACAGTCTCGGTTATTTATCATGTCAGCTGATTTATTTTACCTGCAAAAATACTCAAACCCCTCTTAAGGTTTAGGCTTTGTACCTTTACAATTCAAATTTCTTTTTCTATGTGCCGTGTCTTCAGGAATTTGGAGATCATGGCTCTCCACAATCTCCTATACTTTGTAGCTCTGAGCAATGTTTATCTTTTTACTATACCCTGTTCTATTATCTATTTACACAAGCTCGTTCGGTGAGTTAATTGCTGTTTCTTTCTTACCTTCAATACTTCCTGTGAGTGTCAAATTCTCCAAGCTTTCTTTCTGCATTATCTGTTCTATAGAAGTAATGTTTTTCGTCTTCACAGTCCCTATTCTGTCATTCATTTATACAAGCTCTTTAGTTAGGTGATAATGGTTCTCCACAACTTCCTATCCTTTGTAGCTGTAAGTAATGTTTGTCGTTTTACTATCCTTCTTAGTCCCTGTTTTGTCATCCATTTAAACAAGCTGGTTTAGTAGGTGACTCATTGTTTTCCTCTTGCATTCAATTTGTCCTGTGTATGTCAGATTTTCCAAATCTGGAATTTTATAAAATTATATAAATTGGGTTTTAATTGAACCTTTTCTTTGTCGTAATTACAAGGAATATTTCCTATTAAGAAGTGTATTTTTATTAGAATACTTAATAAAAAAAATTAACATTTTAATTGAATAAAAGAAACTTACTTCCTTTCCAAAGATTAAACATTACATATTTTTATTAAAATCAGTCCCATACTACAGTTGATATTGATGTCCCACTAACATATTTATTTTTTGTTATAATTGATAAATTAATATTTTATGCATCATAAATATGAGTAATATTTTTGAAAAGAGAGCTAAGTTGAGTAATTTAATTACGATAATGAAAGCTCAACACTCAGTTTAAACACAAAAATATGTGCTTATCACTTATATCAATCTAGTTATAATGGGCTAACTAATGATAATTCTATATATGTTAAATTATGTAAATGCGCACACAAATATGATGGGGTGGTGAAAAGTTCTCGGACCAACAAAAAATCCTTTCCTCACAAAATCTAATGCTTGCTCAATTGGTCAAGTTTTGCGAAATTTATTCGGGCCGCCGTTGTGTACACTTCTCTGAAAGGAGTTAACTTGACGTCTTCTCTTGTATTTCATTTACTGAATTATTTAATTGCTTTCTTTCAGTTTTCATCTTCCATCACCAAGGTGTATCTTTAGGTTGATATATTGATATCTAACATTTAACGTCCCGCATTTACAGTGGCGTTATTCATTTGTATGAACATTTATGAAAATATGTACGTTTGTTTTGCTTTCGGGCCAGACTGCCACATGGAAACCATTTAAGGCAGAGGTGGTTTAAGAGAGAAAATATAACGCAGGAAAAGAGCTAAATACGAACGATTAATTCTTTTTCCTTTATGTACAGTGTCCCTTCAGGATGTGGGTGATCATGGCTCGCCACAACTTCCTGCCCTTTGTAGCACTTCTACCATCACTCCAGTGAGAGGCAACCCCATTGATAATTTAAATTATTGTTTAGAAAAATTATTATTAAATGTGAAATAACATTGATTGGTGATGAGTTTTTTTTCAAAATCTTTTACCTAAACAATCAACATACTTCCGATATATTGACGATGCTCTATTAATATACTCTCGTGTTACTGATTTACCTGATCTTGTAGATAAACTAAGCAAACTCGAATATACAATAGAATTTACATGCAAAATGGAAGAAAACAATACTTTACTTTTCCTAGAGATCATGCTACACAGCGTTGACAACAGAAAACTTAGTGTCCGAAAATCAAATCGAATATCAACTAAGGAAAATGATTTACATTTTCCCATATATATTGATTCGAAAATCAATTCTATATATATATATATATATATATATATATATATATATATATATATATGTATATATAAATATAAAAGTGAACATAGAAGTCAACACTTAGAGGCGACAGTCTGTTTCATGCTATATGCAATCGTCAAGCCATATGTATATATATATATATAGAGAGAGAGAGAGAATTGATTTTCGAATTTGTTTATTACATTTACTGTTCAAACAGTACAACACTGTAAACATTTAGAAATAAACGAGAAATGTTATAAATCTATGTGAATCTGGTTCACATCATAAATCCATTACACGCGGAGTATGCCTAAAATGATCAGGTACATCTCCCCTAGCGACTTGGTCATTGGAACGGAACACGGTCGTTAAATTAACATATTAACAGTATTAAATTTTTTTTGTTAATTTCATTTTGTTTGGTTTGCTTTGTTTAACGGCACATCAACTCTTTATGGACTATTTATTGCCGAAATTTAATTTCCTTGGGAGCTTTCGTAATTTTTTTTATTACTATTAAAATCTATTGCTTGAAATATTTTTTTTACTGTCAATGAGCCAACCAGAACAATTAACATCATTATATCTGCCTAAATTAGATCATTTTTTGCTTCCGTGAGTCACAGAACTCAAAAGTTACTGCTGCATCAAATGGACAAAAACACTTATCTACACAATTCTTAATGATTTCATCAACAAAAATGCCTTAGTCACTTCACATAGATAATTGTTAATGTCATAGGTTTGATTCTCACTTGGTGTCTCTAATGTGGCCTAATGCGAAATAGCTAATCACTTGGGTACCACATTAATATCGCTCAATGCCAGACTAAGTTAAAGTTAGTTAACACTTGAGTGCTTTGCTATAGAGCAAAATATTTGACACGTTACTCTGTAGCTCGTTGCTAGCGTAGTGAGTTCCGTTCTCACTAGGTGCCTCGTTGATATCACTTTGTAACAGACGAATGTAAAGTTAATGTACATGTACATTTTATGACTGCTTCCTTAAATATCAACTTCAACTTTTTTTTTTCCTTTTTGATTCGTTGAAAACTCTTCGAGTTTGTTTTTCGCTAAGGTTCATAAAAATACACCTACATTGAATTCATAAAGGAATATTTGAAAGAAAATTCATTTTTTGTCAAAAATACTATTGCCATGTAATATATCTGAAGTAGTTTTTATATAAAATAAATAAAATATATTGAAATTAGAATAAAGCATTTGTCATGGTACATGATTTTTTATTAACATTGGGTAATTTTATTTGGGCCTGATTTGCATATCCTCAAGTTTGAGCCTTTTTTCATGCTTAAAATATAAACATAGCGATAGTAGGAAATTTCAATTATCTTCCATAACTTGAGATGAGGGTAACATTAAGTTTTAAAAAATCTGATCCTCACTTCATTCTTAAAATATGCTTAATTTTTGGACTAATTCGAGTATTGTCATAGGCTTCATGCTTTTTCATTAAAAAAAAAAAGTGTAAAATATTAAAGTCGTTTATGAAAGGTACAGGATGTGCTGGACTTTTATTTTTTTGTGTGTAATGGTTAGCGACTTGAAACGAGAAATCAGCTAGTCCTGTTCGAATTCCGGTTAAGTTCATTGTATTCACTTTCGCACAAATATCCTTGTGGAAGCTATGAATCCATCCCTTCTCTCTCCAGCTATGGATTAAGTAATATCTAGTCGTGATTGGCACACAGTCTAGGAGAAGGAAAAATTTGAATCCAAAAACAGTGTGTAACCCTGGCGTAGCACCCACTATTTAGCCAACGAAAGGATCATGGTGTTCACAAGGACTACATGATCTCCACTGCGGTCGATCAGATAGATAGATAGATAGATATGAACAGACTGAGGTAGATAGATAGATATGAACAGACTGAGGTAGATAGATAGATAGATATGAACAGACTGAGATAGATAGATAGATAGATATGAACAGACTGAGATAGATAGATAGATAGATATGAACAGACTGAGGTAGATAGATAGATAGATATGAACAGACTGAGGTAGATAGATAGATATGAACAGACTGAGATAGATAGATAGATAGATAGATAGATAGATATGAACAGACTGAGGTAGATAGATAGATATGAACAGACTGAGGTAGATAGATAGATATGAACAGACTGAGGTAGATAGATAGATATGAACAGACTGAGATAGATAGATAGATAGATAGATATGAACAGACTGAGATAGATAGATAGATAGATAGATAGATAGATGAATGAAAGGGACACTTGTAGCTGTCTTATTTTACGGAGTCAAAAACGCAAAAACGTCCTAACTTTGTTAACACTGTTGAAAAATACCTTACATTCTCTCGATTGTTCTTATTTACTAAGCTGACTTTAGTTTAACAGAAGACCACAATCGTTGGGTACCAAATGAGGATCGAAGTTACTAATACTAGTCAACCAGACTAGCTTACTAACCGTTATCCCACCCTCATGCATTCATGTCAATTAATTTTTTCTATCAGATTATTAATATGTATTCAAACAGGAAGTAACTTGTCATCGATATTGACCGATTGAAGTGATCACCGTCGCACGGACGATCATGTTGAAAGTGATTATTTTTCGGCAGTGTTAGTAATGAATAGAAAATGCTTTGACAATGAATAAAACGTCGGGGGTAATAGGAAACGTCGAGTTGTAGAAACATTTTAGGCTACGAGAAGGAGTGTGCAAATAAGTAACATTGCTTCATAGTGCTTCGTTTTTTGAGCTTGGATTAAACTGAAAAAAAAAACAAAGACTAAGTCCAATTACATGCAACTATTGAATCATTCCATAGAGAGACTAAAAAGTTTTAAAAGTCATGTTATAGATAAAGATCAAAGAAAGATCATAAGGACCGCGAAAATGAAAACTTCGGACAGAGAAGAGTCGGTGAGAGAAAATGAATAGACGCAGAAGTAAAACTTGAGTTTTTTGTCGAAAAAATACTAATTGTGACTATTTCTTTTCATTTAATGGGATGACATCAAATCAAACTAATCTAACCTTTGAAGACATTTGTATTAAATGTTATAATTTATAAGTCTTTAATATATGAATTTATAATGGTACGGAATGGTATAACGCTTATCAGCATAGAAAACGGGATCGGCAAGCCGCGTTCGGATTTCGGCTGAGGCTGCTTACGTTTACTTCATGCTAATGACTTTGGGAATTTGTAAAAATGTGTGAATTTTCTTCTCCCCGTCTATGAATAAACAGTCGGATAGATTGGGCTTTCTAGCTTTCTAGTCTTGGTCGGCAACCAGTCCAGAAGACAGACAACTCTGATCCAAATACCAGACATGAAGGCACTAAACCATTACCTGCTTTCTGGCTATTTCCGCATCAAAAAGATGCTCGGTTGTTATGTCTCATTGTACCACTGGGAAAGAAAAACAACCTTGGAGGCCAAGTGAGTGAGATGATTCATGTGCAATGGATTTTTGACTTTTGAAATATTCACTCAGAGGTTGTTGCAGAAATCTCTTCTTCTTCTTCTTCTTCTTCTTCTTCTTCTTCTTCTTCTTCTTCTTCTATGTACCGTGGGCGATCATGGCTCTTCACAATTTCCAATCTTTTGTAGAAGGTAAATTTTATGTTTTCGCTATCTCTCTTAATCCCCGTTCTGCTAACCATTTACACAAATTATGCTCAGGTTATGCCCTGCTTTCCTCTGACCGTCTTCTCTCCGATATGTTCTGTAAGTGTCAGATTTTCTAAGCCTTCTTTCCTCATTATGTGTGCCCTAGAAATTTTAACTGTTTTTTCTGGTGTTAAGCATAAATGTCCTTTCTGTTTCCATTTTCTCTAAAACTTCGTCACTGACATTATCTAAACGATAGTCAAATGAGATAAAATGGACAGCATCCTAGCAGAGTATTTGATTTTTAAAAAAAGAGGGCTTGGAAAATTTGATATTCACAGGACTGATTGAAGGCAAGAGGAACAAAGGAAAACAACCCTTAACCTACCTAGCGAGCTTGAGTAAATGGATGACGGAACAAAGCCTAGGAGAGATAACAAAAAGATAAACTTTATTAAGAACAAGAAAAGACAGTAAATCGTGAAGAGCCATGATTGACAACGCTCTGAAAGGACACGATACATACAAGAAGACAAACAGAGTATTGTACCCTCTCCGTTGAAAGGTTATTGAAGTTGGATCTACAAAATAAGTCTATTTCAAGCCACAGTGTAAAGTTTGCTGTTTTCTGAGACTGGAAGCTGGACTTTAACAAAAAAGATGAGTGATAGACTTGACGGTACATGTACGAGAATGCACATGACTACAATTAGTGTATCACTGAAAAAGTACAAAACAAACAAGGAGCTGTGCAGAAAACAGCAAAACGTGATGGAATCATTACGGATTAAGAGGTGCGATTCACTGGGAGCATTTGGGAGTGGGGGAAAGAAGAGCTGTTAAGTAAAGAACTCTCGTGAAAGCCTGAACACGGACAACGGAAGAGAGAGCATTTTGATTCATTTCATTTACTTTTTTACGTGTTATCAACCCTTTGTAGGTTATTTAAATTCGAATAATATTTTGTATTAAAAGTATTTTTTTTTTTGCGAGTGAATATTAAAATTTTAGAAATGTTATATTTTCAGCATTAATATAATTATTACAAAAATATATTTAAATATAAGTGAAAACCTTTCAATACTTGTAAGGACTTAAGAAAACAATGTAATCATTTTTGACAGCCTATCAACCCGTTGTGGATTATTTAAAGCCGAAACATATCTTTTTTTTTATTTGTAAAAATAATAAGTGAATATTAGAATTTGTAAGAATAATAAGTGAATATTGCATTAACAATGTTTTTAGAATAACAATGATTTTTTCCAGATACAAGGCCTACTATTTAACCCATATCTGGGAGATTCGATGATTTCATACCTTTTCCAAAGATATTTGCACATATTGGCTTCGTCTCCTCTTAATCAACAATGCAATATGACTTTTGTGCTTACACGTGAATTTAATGAACTCGAGATGAATTCGAACTCGGCTTTCCGATTTCTCATTCCGACCAGTTGTCCATTGCATCACCCATGCACACGAAAGGGAACAGGCTAAAACATATGTGGGATCAGCTAAGAAATTATGCCGATTTAAATAGTTAAGAACTGACAAAGATTATAGAAGACAGAGAAGAATGGAAGGAACTTGATAATGGTGTCCGAGATCTTTCGAAATAAAATAAATACTATGCAGTATCTCCATTTGATATTATTCATCTTAGTGCAATGGAGAGGAGCTGATATGGTGCACAGATCTCTGTTCACATGGCTAGAATTAGTTTTAGGATTTCTTCTGCTCTTGAAGACAACGTTAATCCAGCTGCCATTTTACAGGATAATAGATGACAGGCTACTTGTGTCAGTAATTATAATTAAAATGTCGTGTAAGCACAAGAGTCATATTAAATTGTTGATTAAGAGAAGACGAAGCCAATATGTTCACAGTCTAATGATAAAAAATGCATCTATTTTGTACAAGAAATATTTAATATAGTTGGCTTCTTTGTCAAGGCACTTAATTCGGTAATGAATATTAATTACGTAGATCGAAGATTTTATACAACAGATATTTAATATAGACACTTAATTCAGTAATGAATATTAATCACGTAGATCAAAGATTTTATAGTGAAATTTTCGGTTCAATATTTTTGCAGAGCAAAGCTAAAATGTTAGCAGAGAGATTTCCTTGTATTTTTATCGAAACGGAGAGCGAAAATAAGCCCCGAAGATTCAGCCTCCAATAGCAAAGTCGAAGAGAAAGAAACTAGAAATCGATGTTAAGTTTATTATGAAGATTCAGAGGAAAAGAGAGAAAGAAAAAGCAGTATCAACACTGTTGGGTTGCCTTGGGTTGATATAATTTATTGAAAACGAAAATTACATTTTCAAAATTATTTTGATATTGGACTGGAACTAGATACCTTTATTTTTGGCGATACCTAGAAACAAAAACGAGAATTCTAGGTATGTAGTACTGAGAAATAGGAAAATTTCGCTAGAAACAAGGAACAGAGTACTAAGCTACTATGTGATATCTATCCTCCTGTATGGAGGTGAGTGCTTGACGATCTCCTCAAAGATGAAGAGGAGACTTGAAGCAACAGAAATGTTATTCTACATAATGATGGTAAGGATACTGTGGATGTGAGTAATGATGAAGTTTTGGAGAAAATAGAAACAAAAAAGAAATTAATACTTAACATCGGGAAGAGAGAGAGTTGAGGTTTCTAGGGCATATAATGAGGAAAGGGGACTTGGAAAATCTAATACTCACGTGACAAATAGAGGGAAAGAGGGACAGGGGAAGACAATTCATGGCATACTTGATGAGTGATTAAATGGATGGTGGAACACAGGTTGAGAGAAATAGCAAATAAGGACAAGGTTTATTAAGAGCCACAATAGACAGGGAGTTGTGGAAACCATGATCGTTTACGTCCTGAAGGGACACAGCAGATAAAGAAAAAGAATTTAATTGTCCGTGTGAATGCTTAAGACCAGATATCCATTTGTTTTGGAATAAAAGCAAAAAAGTCTTCACAGTTCAATCCTTTTCACTCTATCATTTAATGTATTATATTGATTGAGTCTGTAAAAATGCTTTTCTTTCACTACTATGGAAGTGAGATTGATTTTCTCACGTCCCTCTCTCTCTCTGTGCTAAGCAGTGACGGCCCTAGGGTTACTGCTCCCCCCCCCCAGCAAACTGAACTTCGGCGCTCTTGCAAGTAAAATTTTTTTTTAAATTTTCACAAGGAGAAAAACTGAAAATTTAGAATAACGATTTTTTTTACAATATGCAACACAATACAAGCTAAAGAAAACATTCATTATCGTACGTAAAACATTTTTCTAACTTTTAGATTTGGAAAATCTTTTCATGGCACTTTCTGCACCTATCTTCTTTACAAGATCATTTTCTATTGACAAAATGGCCAGAGAATTTAATAATGTCTTGAATTTAATGGACGACCGCAAGTATGTTTTTATATCATCTTTATTTTTGGAAGATCCCAAACACATGACGTGACGGCATGATGGTGTCCCGAGAGACTGCCCGAGTTGCCAGTACCTTGAGCCGGCCCTGGTGCTAAGATATCATCTTCAGAGATGATCCAAACCCACCATCCATTTACCTCAAAGCTAATCACTGCAGTTTGTGTAACAAAACCCGTTCAGTTGATAGGTGATGTCGTCCGCCCGGCACAAGATAATCGCTAATGAAATCAAATACAAAAATGTTTTTATAAATAAAATAACCAGATTGAATATCAAGCTGAAGAAAGAAGAAAAAAGATGGTTTATTAATTGATTGATGATACTACAAAGAGATGTACATGTGTGTTATCACACGTAGATTGATGAGAATACGTATGCATTCACTCCAAAAAGAGCGATGGTGAACAAGCGTTTCACATTGGAAATGAAATGAGTTCGATCTTCGCTAGAGCGACACTGTATCAAAATAATCTAAAATTACTAAATTTCTAAAAGCACTTCTACTGCAGAATTTCTTTGATAGTATTTAGTACCGTAAAAATCTTAGGGCTTTGGGTGTCGTAAGCATCTAGGGCTCTTATACAGCCACTCCTTATTTAACGACATTTGTTTAAAAACCCCGGAATTACGACCAGCTAAAATCACATAAAATGAAAAAAATCTAACCAGTTGGTATTGTACGTTGTACGAAAATTTTGATCGTAATTGTTTTCTCTTTCTTCAAAAATCGAAATAAATAAAACGAATAAAGTAAAAAATAAATAAAAGTTTATTTAGTTATTATTTATTTAGATTTATTTGATATCCTCGTTCTCGTTCCATGTAAATAATGGAAGTAGAACGGTCTATCCCCGTAGATTAAATAAAGGTTTCTTCAGTTCGTAATTTCCCGCAGGTTACTCAGATCGACATACATCTGATGAAGGGCCGAAGACATAACGCTCGAAATGTCATGACAACAATAACAACAATAAATACGCTTGTAAATAGTATAAATAATAATAACTCCTCAAGTTCAAACAGAAATGAAAAATTTACTTGTACAATTTTACACTATACAACCCGAAATAATTTACAGAATATAGAATTGATTTTCGAATTTGTTTAATTATTAAACAAACGTAAACTGTTCAAACAGTACAACACTGTACTGCATAAACATTTAGAAATAAACGAGAAATGTTAAATCTATGTGAATCTGGTTCACATCATAAAATCCATTACACGCGTAGTATGCCTAAAATAATCAGGTACATCTTCCCTAGCGACTTGGTCATTGGAACGGAACACGGGCGTTAAATTAACATATTAACAGTATTAAGTTTTTTTTTTTAATTTCATTTTGTTTGGTTTGCTTTGTTTAACGGCACATCAACCCCTTATGGACTATTTATTACCGAAATTTAATTTCCTTAGGAGATTTCGTAATTTTTTTATTACTATTAAAATCTATTGCTTGAAATATTTTTTTTTACTATCTATTGCTGGAAAATTTTTGCTATAAAAATATATTTCTATAATTTCATAGTGTTTTAACTCCAGTTTGTGTGTTCACTATTTAACCATAGCTGGGATCCTAACAGGTGCTACCACCTCGGGTCAGAGTGGACAAGGGAATAATAGCAATTAAGAGGTGATTCCACGCTCTTCAAAACCTGTAGAGGACCGTGTGTGTATTTATGTGTTGTTGTATTAGAAACATGTGTGTAACTACTGGTAGAATATTAAAAGATCCAACTACATGAAAATTGGCGGAATTAATTTGTCCAACCGAAGATGAAAGAAGACAAACAAGACAGATATATATATATATATATATATATATATATATATATATATATATATATATATATCAACAAATATGTATTAAACAAATTACAAGGCACATAAACATAACATTGTGTGTGTTCTTTGGTGAATGTTATTTCGGTGAATTTTTGTAATGTTCATAGCGTTTTCCAGAAATGGGAAACGCTGATCTTCTAAGAGCTTACATCTTGTCGCTGAAATGAAGAAGAAAAATAGATTTACCTCACCTCCACTCGAGGTGGAATGCGGCACGAGGCCTGAGAGAAAAAGAGATCGAGGCAAGATGTCGCCCGGTATTTATAGCAAGGGGAGAGAAACCCCTGGTGAAGAATTAGGGAACTAAAGAGGAGGTAACCCCTACAAACCTCCCATTCATCATACCCAGGACATAATTTCATTTGTAATTCAAAATATAGCAAAATAGATACCATAAATTAATTTTGGTGACAAGGATCCAAATCGATTAGGATTTTTCATTGATTTGCCTGTATAAGTAATGGTTTCCGTTCATAAAAGTAGTTTCTGTTATTGCCTGACGAGAAATATATACCCCAGGTGCTCGCATACTGGTTCTTTCCCACTGTAGCATATCATTGCCATTATCAAGGTGAAGATGACTGTCTCAAAGAGACTCGGAATTCATGTTTTTGCAATCAATCTTAGTGCAAAAATGGCAACAGCAATTTGGGAGCCACAAAAAATTAAAATAAAAAACATAGGAAAGAGCTTAAATCATATGTTAAAAGTGAAGGAACTAAATTAGATATAAAATTTTAAAGATTCTTCATTCTATATTTTGTATCTGTTCCATAATAAAATGAACTTAAAAAATGTGTTATCCTACAATAAACGATATTTAATTTGATTTTAAATACACAATTTAATTTGTTTTTTTTTTTACTTTTCGTTTGTACTTATTTTCTGAAATGAATCGTATAGGTTTTTTATGCACTTGGACTTAATTTTTTTTGATGTTTCGGTAAAAAAAACCCCAGAAAATGAAGTTTTCTGGTTTATTTTAAAAAAGAATTAATGGTGGTAATTAGAAAAAAAGAAGATAAATGATACACCTCATTCGGTAGCATTGTCACACACTGAGTCCAAGAAGGAAAAAAGTCTTGTTTAATTTTCAGTTCCAGCAAAATAAAAGGAAACCATGGGCGTCGTGGATGAATAGTCGCGACCATAATTCGAAATGGGTTCGTTAATTCTGTTTATAAAACTAAAACACCTTACGCCAATTCAGACGAGAATGGCGTCCTAGACAAAAGTAGTTTTACCACGTGAATTTGTTTATATTTTTCTTCCCCAGGTTTTCTTTCCTGCCATAAAATGTTCCACGAGAAAGACCTTATTCGTATGCTCTTCGTCTGCGTGTGTCTGTGCCTCGTTAGCCAAGCATATCCGTGTGGAACTAACCCACTGAAGGTAGCCCAAAAACTGGCCGATGCGAAAGGTAACACCATTTGTTTCTAGTTTGGTTAATAAATCCCATTACTGTACTATCCCGAGTATTGTTCCATTTTAATTTTGTAGAAAACAAAAAGTTAACAAGTTATACTTCGACATATTGCAAACATCTCTTTACACACACACACAAGCACATAAAATATAATTTTTAAAGTGTGCTACATTTATGTGAGAAAAGAACTCAATATCAGGAAAAGAGAGTATGTAAATATAAACAGAGTGGACATAAGTATCAACACTGGATGGTGACAGTCTGTTTCAGGCTTAAACACAATCCTCAGGCTATATCCCGACGATTATGTTTAAGCATGAAATAGACTGTCCCTGTCCAATGTTGATATCTATATCCACATATATATATATATATATATATATATATATATATAGGAAATGGGTTAATTCTGGCATATTTTAGTTTTAATTTATTTTGTTATAACATTATTTTTAGGGATACTCATATTACAGTTTAATTAAAAGAAACACAGCTTCTACTCGAATATGAGTATCCATAAAAAAAATAACGTTTAAACAAAATGAATTAAAAATAACTATATATATATATATATATATATATATATATATATATATATATATATATAGGATGTGACAGATAAATTGTCGTCTAAATTACACAAAAATGAAAATAACACTAACACCTCATTTTAACAGATATATTTACCAAAATTACACAAAAATATCTTGAAATACTAAAAAGTAAATTTATTCAATAAAATTGTCATTGGCTTCAACCTCGGCCTCCAGACGACTTTGGAATCTCCTGCAACTCTTCTGAACAGTCTCCTTGTTTAAGTTGGTGAATGCTGTCATAATCCTTGCCTTCAGTTTATCTTTAGTGTTACAAGGGTTAGTTGTTGGTCTCTCATTCAATTTCGCCCTACACATAATAATCAAGGGGTTTGCAGTCTGGGGAGTTAGGTGGTCAGATGTAAGGGGTAATGTGGTCGCAGAAATTGACTGACAGCCATGACTGGGTTCTTCTGCTTGTGTGGCGTGGTGCAGAATCCGGTTGCCAGATATAGGGTCCTCCAGCAGCTACCCTTTTCAACCAGGGCAGCGCTACCTTGTCAAGGCACTTAATGTAGGCCTCTGTGTTGAGTCTGAGTCCCTCGCCAACAAATTCAGGAGTTCTTTTCTTATCAGAACGATCAAAGTATGTTTTCCAAGCAGCTGTACTTTCGTAATATGCATTAGACTCATCCACCTCTTTCTGAATCTTCTGCACTGTCCTCAAATTGTCACTCAACCACTCTGAAATGTTCGTATTAGTGTTGCATAGCCCCTTAGTCGGGGTGATCTCTTTTCGTCTTTTTTTGGCCGGCGATCACTAGTTTTTTTTAGTTAGCAATGAATGACATCAACACAGAGAATTTGAACTTAACTATTTTATGAATGTTGACTAATGTACTATCCAGTGGGGTGGCGTTCCCCCTCACTGTGGAGCCGTTTCAGACATGAAAGAGAACATGTTTACATCTATTGACAGTTAAGAAACAACTCGCTCAAAAACCTTTCTCTATCATTCCTACGCTAGCTCAGCCAATTAAAATCGACTTCCTTATTATGTTTTGTATCTGATTCCTAAAGTCAACGTCAGGAAGTCGGAGCTGAGATATACTTCTTCTAAAAAAAAAAAATTAGTCTGCTAAACTATTATTTAACATTAGAGCTTTTGGCGCGAATGTCAAGCAGTACAGCATATCGTTTCCAAATTCATGGCGGAGTGAATTGTATCATGGTGTTCTTTTTCTCACAGATGGTGCCCAGCTGACCCTACTATACTGTACAGTTGACAAAATCAGAAACAAACAACGTGCATGTGCGAAATTAAAAAAATATAAAATGGCGACTATTTATCCATCGCACTATATATAAAGGGAGAGTTTATTGTTGTTCCAACGAGAAAAAAGTGTCTCAAAACCACACGACTAATAAAAAGGGTTTTAAACTAGCAGAAAATACCTTTAGATCAACTACGAAACCCAAAGAAACGCAACAAGGAATGAATTCTAGCATATGTCTTAACATGCAACAAGAACAATCCAGAAATATTTACAGAAAACCTAAACCTACTTGACAAGAATGATAAAATGAAAGATATACTAATAACAACCAAAATAATTAAAAGAAGATGCCAATCAAAAAACCTAAACCACATATTAACCTTATCCAAATTTAGTCAACTCACAATACAAGAGGTCACAAAATACAAGAAAAGATGTGGGTTTTATAATATAATTATAGAGGGAAACTCCTATACTTTTGAAAACCCCACAACAACATTCACAATAAAGACAAACTTAAACTGTAACTCCAAAAATATAATTTATGCACTCAGGTGCACAAAATACAACAAATCTTATATAGATATCCCTCAAGCACTAAACAATAGTCTCCCTGCACAAAAGCAACATTAAATTACCAGACAACAGAAAACTTGTTGTTTCACAACACATCCACAAATGCAACAATTATGCCAATATATCAAATAGATGATTACCCTTGCCTCCAAATACAAGAAAAAAACATCATAGATAAATTTAAACAGCTACTAAAAAAATCATAAGTCCATACATATAAGCACACACTATACAAAGTGCATATATATATATATATATATGTTGATAATATTAGTGGTCAATATATATATATATATATATATATATATATATATATATATATATATATATATATGTGTGTGTGTGTGTATTCTATATAGGGTTCCTTACAATAATGCAAAATATATGTATGCAGAATGAATATTTTGATATTAGTGGTCAATATATATATATATATATATATATATAAATTCCTAAGAGGGTAGAATCCAGGTAGAACTCTATGTCCAGGACGTAACAAGAATATAATATAAAAGGCTCAAACACTAATATTCCATGGTCATAATTTACTACATTGGAATTGTAATCACATTCAATTCATCAGGCCAACAAATTCAAAAAGCTTTATGAATTTGTAGGTCTGATGAATTGAATCGTGATTACAATTCCAATGTAATAAATTATAACCATGGAATATTAGTATTTGAGCCTTTTATCACATTATATATATATATATATATATATATATATATACACATACACACAGAGGCAAAAACAAACACACTTGTCGGAACACACACACATAAACACACCATACAAAATGCATGTATATACTAAATAGGTTTCCTTATAATAATATAATGCATAATATATATGTATGCAGAACAAATATATACATTAATACTTGCAAAAACAAATACATTAGAGGTAAAATTATATAAAAATAATTACACTACCAATTGATATTACATTGCAAAAAGTTGTTTAATAATGTTTTATGCATAAAAATATCTATTTTAATTCTGTGTGTATTTGTTAATAATTCCTGCCACCTTTTGAGTAGAATGAACAGAAGAAAATGAATATTGAATGCTTATTACATTGAAAGTAGTTTTCTTAGTTTTCATTATCTTTTTTCAGGAATGACCGTTGATGAACTTTTGTCCAATAACGACTTTCGACAGAAATTGAACAGTCTCTACCAGAAATACGCCAAATGCATCAGCATTGTTGAGACAGGCCAATTCAAACGATCCATCGATCCTCAGCTTCTACCCAACGACAGTACTGAGTTGGAAACTCCTGCTGAAAACCAATCTGCTGGTGCTCTTCAAAGGTGAATATCGTTACTTCCTCTTAAAACTGTGTTTACATCATAACTGACAATTTTATGCGACAAATCGACAAGTACAAGAATGATGCCGTTTTGGAAAGACCCTCAGATAATCTATGTAGAGAAAATTATCCTTTTCACCTGTGTTGGCTTAACTTTCCTTCCCTAATCAATATACACAGTGCTTAACTGACCATATGACACTTAATGGCTAGTCAGTGAAATATACTCTGTGCAGTATATATGGGTAAACAGCTTGAAGAGAAGTAGTTTCCCCAAACATCTAGGGAACAACACAGCCTCTTGCAAAATGATATACTGGATTTGTGAGTAAGGATAGAATTTTTGTGATATTTGCTAGCCTTCCTTTTCACGGTAGGAGAAAAGGTATGTAAAGCATTCCTAGTTTTTGTTAGCATGTTTTCTTTCTGTAAAATACAATTTTCATTTACATTCTTCCGACTGCTATGCATTTAATTGATATCCCCTTCCTATTTTTCTTTATTTTGCAGACGTTCTGACAGTTTTTACAAAAGATCAATGTTTATGAAGCCCCGCCGATTAAGAAATTACTCTGGTGAACACTTCTACTTTTACAAGTAAATGCCATATTATTTTGCCTGACCTTTGGCCACTGGGAAAAGTCTGGTGTTTAAACTAGACTCAACCCTCTGTAAAACTTGTTTATGACAAAACAAGCTATGAACTCGCAATATATTTATCTGTCCAATAAACTAAAAAAATATGAATAAAATTAAAAAAAAAAAGCAAACTTATTTATCCAAAAAATCAGAAATAAAAATGAATATTTTCAACTGATTGTTTTCCTTTTATTTATTTGTTATTTTTTTCCATTTTACTAATGAAAATGCTTACTTAGCAGTGTTCTAGAAAAAGAAAGGAAAAAAAAAACTTTCATCGCATTTTAAATTTTAAATAAAAATTCTAGGGAAAAGTTAAGTTCAAATGAATTACCACTTCTTATTTCAGACAAATAAAAATGGCCTATATCATGTTTAAGTGAATAAATCCAATTTTCAAACTGGAACTCGATTCCTAATTCTGTAAATTCTTTCACCTCAGGTAGCAAGAAATTTTTCTTTTTTTAACATCTTATGGGAGAAGATTATATATAATTTTTATATACCAGAACAATATTAGGAAAATTAATGACAAAGTAGAAAAAAAATCATCCAGTGTCCAGGCTCTTACAACATTTCGCCTTTTAATGTAGGAGACTTAATAACAAAAGTGATAAAAACAAAAAAAAGAAAAGGAAAAGAAACTAGACGGAATTGGCTTGACTATATACCCAAACATATCTATAAAAAAAGTTTTAAATTTTCAGCTTTCCAACATTTTCAGTGTTTCCTGTTTGTGCATAATGATGACTAATGTTTGCGTTTTTATACCCTCCACCCATGTGCATATTTACATTAAAAGGAACATCACTTTTTAGTTTGAAGCCTTAAAGGACAAAACATGTTACACACACAATTTCTACTTTGTCATTCATTTTCCTAACCTGAATTATGGTAATGATGAGACTAAGCCATTTCCATACAGGAAACATTAAACATTCATTGACCAAATAGAGTTACTGTCGGATGAAATTTGTAAAATCTCCCAAAATAGTTTTTCAGAATAATAGTCTTTTCATGTCCACAAATTGTTGTCACTCTTTCTTGTATCAATGGAAGTTTTTTTCTTAACTTTTAGTTTAAAGTAGTGTGGAAAGTCACCATCTTGATTATATCATGTTTCCCTTTCAGTTACCCATCTTGATTGTTACTGCTGTTAAAAGTCCTCAAGTAATGTTTTTTTTTTTTTCTTTTTTTGTGAAGGTCTTTGTGAGTCTATGGAGTCAGTATAAAAGATCTGATGGATGATTGTCTTCTTTAAAACCTCAGGGTTTTATTCACCTGAAGATATATTTTTTTTAATCATCGACTTGAGAGAACAGCATACATATAGTGGAACCTTGGTTATCAAACGACTGTTATTGTAGGATTTGGTTATCGTTCACTTTTTTGGCAAAAAAGTCTTGTACATCGCCTTGGTTATCAAGCAAGGACATCTGTCTGTTACAAACCTGTACATTCCTGTTCACTTGCAGTCACGTGACTTCTCCATGTGCAGAGATAGAGAAGGGAAATAACCCCAGAAAATAATAACACCCCTTTTTCCTTCCCCTTCCTCAGTGTCTCACATACGCTAAGAGTCTTCAACAAAGGTAAGGTGAAGTTAAATGTTCATTTATTCTATTTATTTGTCATTTATATCATTGTTTTCTGCATGTAAAACTATAGTTATTCTGTATAAAATGTATTTTTTGTTAATATTTTTGGGTGTGTGGAACGGATTAATTGGATTTAAAATATTTATGGGAATAGTACCTTGATTTTCATACATTTCAGTTGGCTTTTTAGAACAGATCATAGCCAATAACCAAAGTTCCACTGTACTTGAATCTTTTCACGTTTACAAATTATATCTATAAAGCAAGTGCAACCTACTTCCCAAATGAGCAGATATCAACATTTTTTTGAAAGTGTTTCTTAGTCATTTGCATTGATTATCAGAGATACTCTGAACTTTGCAGCTTTGTATATAACAAGGATCAATATACTTTGTGTTAGCTTTAATAAAATTAAATTATTATTTTTTTTTTTTTTGCCATGGTCACCTTTCTGTTGACTTGTACTTAGCAGGAAAACTTTATCACTGTATTTGTACGGATTGACTCCTCAATGCCTTACCAGTGATTGATAATTTTCTTCCCTTCTCATACCACTGTCAACAGACAGTCACTATGACCATACAGGAGCAACAAACTGTGCTGTTTAGGAAAATGACCTGACCTACTCTTCTGGTCATAGCAATTTGGCTTACCTTTCTGCTTTCCTATAATTGTGGTATGTGACACAAAATTAAATACTTACCTACTTGTATATATGTTTTTATAACAAGTTTCAACTCCTAAGAGAATAAATAAAAAAAAGGCCTTTTTTAATAGATGGTTAGGTTAATTTGATTCATTTTATGTTGGATTGTTTAATGTTGCATTTTGTATGGGGCACCCAGTATTAAATTTATTATTCAGTAGTAATAGTCAACCACACTAGCTGACTATTACTCCTCACTTAGATACTTTTTAATAGTGAATTTATTAATGAAAATTGAAAGCTGATAAGAAAAATAGTTATAAGAAAAAACAAAAACAATTAAAGCCTACATTTTAAGTTGAAATAATTAGTTACTTAAAAAGTAGGCTTGTTAGGGATGCCATCAGGAGAATGTAAATCTCAAAGACTCTCCAGATATTATATGGTGACTTATTGAGTACACTTGTTTCGTGGCTGGTAGTGGAGGAGAAGAACATAAGGGAAATCAATGTTCATTGCCTTAAGTTTGACATTATTTATTAAGACTGCTACTTCTGAAGAGAGAGAGTGTGTATATATACATATATTATATACCTTCATGCAATCTTCAGATGACTGAAGATTGCATGAGCATGAAACTCGAGTTACAGCTAGAGCCATCTTTTCATAGCATGGAACAAAAAGCATTTTTTTTTTTTTTGCTCAGGCTAGGTAATGTAGGCTTTGAGCACTTTACTGAGTAGGTAATTTTGCCTTTAGGCCTTTTTCTCTTTTTTCAATATTGTAGATTTTTATTTGAGACTATCTGGATAAGAGTTTCAGGTTTTGGCAAGTTGTCTATTGCTTCTATAGTCTTTTTCCTTTTTATAATATATATATCTCAAGAACAATTTTATGACAATCTATGGCAAAGTGTGATACATTTTGTCCTTTAGGATTTCACTGGACTAAAGTGTCATATGAAAAGTTTTTCCACTGTCATAGATTTTCATATATTTGTTTTTGAGGTATTAAATTTTTACCTGATAAATTTGTGGTATGTATATTGATGTCTTTTTTCTTATATACTAAATTTTGCTTTCAAAACATCAATATTTAATTTGATTTTAATAAAAATCAAAAACAAATTTTAATTTGCATTAATCATTTAATGATTTCATGTAAATTGTTTTTTCAAAATTATAAAAAATAAAATAAAAATCAAAACAAAAGTAAAAGACTTGAGATAAGGAATCATTGCTAATCACTTTTTATGTTAGAGTTTCTTACATGAAGATCGTATAATCTACAGCTTAGTCTGACAGAACGTTATGATAGAACACTCAGCAAAGATTATAAACTAGTCTAATGAATTGGTTTGATGAGAAATAAATTTGTTAACCTTATACTAACTAAACTTAGCCTAATCTGAACACACAGTCATAATCATGAGGCACTTAGTAGGGATTAAAATTATTACACTTGCAATTGTTAGTAACACTTTCTTGCTAACCACTGGACCATAACAAGTAACATTTGGTGTACAGTACAAATGTATAAAAAAATTACCAGTAAATATTTTTATCACAAATGACTTATGGCAAATATCGCTTCATTCAAGTATTGTTAATTTTTTTATAGATAAAATTAACTATAGTAACAACAACAACAGTAATAATAAACAAAACATTTCTAGGTGCCATTCCCTTCAGGAGATGGGTGATCAAGGCTCTCCAAAACTTCCTATCTCTTGTTTGTTTTAGCAGTTTTCTCCTTTTGCTAAGACCCCCACCCCTGTTGTATATTCATTCATACAAGCTTTTGTCAGTGAGGGTGCCTCATTGCCTTCCCCTATCTTTCTTTCCCTCAATATGCCTTGTGAAGATTTTTAAAGCCTTCCTTCCTCATTAAGTGTCTAAGGAATTTCATGTCCCTTCCTGATTCTGAGCATAAGTGTTGTTTTCATTGGCATTTTCTTTAAGACTATAAATGTCATTTTAAAGCAAGTATTCATCAACCTGCCTTGCACCAGTAACAAACAAACAATATACTTAATCAAGCAATAAAAATCTTCATATAATCCAAGGAAAATACAGATTGCAATCTGTGCATTTCCCTGCTTTAATGTTGGTTGGCTGGTTTGATTGATTGATTGATTTTGTTTAATGGCATCTCAACTTCTATAGGTTATTTAATGCCAAAATCTAAATATTTTGAACACAATTTTATGGTTTCAACTAAATATATACTATAAGGTATTGTTGGTAATTTTGCTATAAATAGGTATTGTTAATTTTTTTATATATAAAAATGTATTTTTATACTTTCATAGTTTTATGTTTTTTTTTTTGATGATGGGGGGCTGTTACTATTTGCCTATAGCTGGGACCCTAACAGGTGCTACCACCCTGAGTCAGGATGAACTTGGGAACAACAGCAATTAAGATGTGGTTCCACACACTTCAAAACCTCTAATCTCCTTATCAGAGGCCTTGCTGCCAGATGCAGTTTATCGTCATACACTTAAAACAGGAATAGTCCTGGGTATCAAGTAGAACAATGTAGATAACAATGGATGACAGAACCCAGGACAAAATCTAAATATTTTGAATACATTTTTGAAAAATAGAAACGCTCGCAGATCAACGAAATTTTACATTCTGACTTATCAGATAACTGAATTAAATATCAGTTAACATAGATGCAAGAGTCTTGCCCCAAGTATAAGTAAAACAATACTCATATGTTACTGCTTTTGTGTGACCTAAAGTTTCATGCAGACACTTAAATGTTTATGCTGTTGTCTCACAAACCTCAGACGGTAAGAATGACAAGAACCTTATTCTAAGGAACTGAGAGTAAGACAAACAGCGTCAATATTGAAGTGTCACATGAAACTATGTCATGGAAAACAGTAACATGAGTATTGTTTAAATTATTTTCTTTTTATAAATGGTTCTGATATTTTTTATATTGAACACTGTCTTTATAGTGTCCGTGATTATATATATATATATTATATATTTATTCAGTAGTTGTATGAAATAATATCGACTGGAGAACATGAAATAAGAAATAATGTATTTTATTGGATAAACCCTATGAGAAATAACTAAAAACAGCTGCTCAATTTTCCTATTTTCAATTTATATCAAACCAAGTTTTCATTTTTAAAAGGCAGCCTTCGAGTTTTGTCTAGTTTTCTCTAAATTAAACTGCTATCCAAACTTGTAACAATGATTCCTCATCTCACAAATACAGAAGTGAAAAAGATTTATAGCAATGTACTTTCAATAGGAAAAGCTTTTTAAGACTCGGTACTATCTTGGTACTCGGTTATTTCATTGTTCTTGATAAAATTGCCAACAAGCCCCTGTGCTGTGCTAAACAAGTTGATGGGCGTATTACCATCAGTAATGAGAGTTGACTTAAGGCCAATTGCCTGCAACAGCTTAAGTTGGTTCTCTTGTCCTGAAACAGCAATATCTCTCAATGTTTCTTGTCCAAGCGAAGTGATCATAGATGCAAACATCTTCATTTGTATCCCAGCTATTTCATCCGACTTTTTAACCTCCAGAGCGTTCTTGTCAGAGACGTATTTGATTTCTGCTTGTCTGGCCTGTTGAATACGGTCCAGTTCAGCTTCCTGCAAGGTAAATATCAATAATAATGAAAAACAGAAACTGGTGCTATTTGAGATAACATGAAATAAGTTGATAATGATTGGTCTTGTCTATGTTGTAACCATGTGTGAAAATAAGACAAGTAAAATCAGTGCAAGTTAAAATTGAATGCAATAAGCAATTCAAAGACAGTAGTAGGTACCTGTAATAGCAGAAAGAAATACCCATTTTTGATATGTGCATAAAATACACTCTCTCATTAGTCCTAGAGACTCCTTTGTGGAATATGGGGCCCACAACTCTCAATTTGCAAGGCATTGCTGCTGTGGTTACTGTAGTAAATTTTTTACAGGATGGAGTTGCTAATCTCATGTCCAACTGGTTTTGAATTCAAAGTTGTCCTTCTCATAGACTGGTTGCTAAGCAAGAGTAAAGAGTCTTGCTTGCCATAGTGTTTAGCCCATAGTTGGGAGGAGAAAGGATGGAATCATACCTTTCCCTAAGAGTATTTGCATGAAAGTGAAGGTAATGAACTTAAATGAAATTTGAATTCAATTTCATATTCAGTGTTGCTAACACTTGCACATCCACACGAAATACAATGAAACTGTTGAATACATTCCTGCACTATTACAAAAGACATTGACTACAATTAAATGTTATGTTAAGCGTTACAAGAAAATCAAATCAATAGGAACCATGCTATTCAATGATATGAATAGTTCGAAAGTAAAATTAATAACAGCAAATAAATATACTTATCACATACAATTTTATGCTACTTTTTTTCATGGAATTACAAATTGTAAGAGTTAAATTGATTCAAGTAGAAACTAAAAAAAAAATGTATTTCAAACATATCATTTAAATAAGAGGAAAAAATAAAAGAAGACAGACATTTAATAAGGAAAGACAATGAAGATTTGTTTAATGGCACATCAATTTCTTATGGGTCATTTAATGCTGAAATTTAATTTTCTTGGGAGCTTTAAAGTAATAAAAATATGTTATTCTGCTTTCACAATTGAATACATGGCAGATGATTGTGTATTTTGTACATATACATGTTTGTGTGGACATGATTACTAGAGGCAGTGATGTCTATTTTATTACATAAAATACACATATACACACGCCTCTAGTAATCATGTTCATAGAAATCAAACTGTATTCTAAAATCATTATATTTTATAATACAGTTTTATTTCTTTAAGAAATTGTAGGACATTATATGAACTAATGTCATGAAATAGTTCTTTCATGTAAGTTATTTGGCAACATATCAACCTGTGTTATTTAATGTCGAAATTTAAATATTTTGCAGGTAATTTTATGCTTTCAACTAAAGATATTTTGTACCTAACTTTACACTTTTGGTGTTTTTTTTTAGATATATATTTTGTAGATCATGAAAGGTATTGTTGGTAATTTTACTATAGAAATGTACTGTTGATTTTTTAGTGGTTCACTATTTGCCAGTTTTCTTTCTTTTTCTTCTCATTTAATTATATATGTTAAATATGTCTGTTATATGTTATCATTAAATTTTGTACCACAAACAGAATTTTAAAGATTATTTCCTTTCATGAAATTCTGGAATGGAAAGAAAAAATATTACCCATCAAGAATCTAAAGATACAAGGAAATATTTTTATATTCAAGACTAAATATTTTTAATATAAAAATATGCGCAACTTCATATTCTGCACTGAAATTACAAAAACTATACATAAACTATGAAATGTACACTAATAGGGTTTAATTTGATGAGTAAATTTTTTTTTTAAATCAGGTCACCCAAAGCATGGTGATAATGCCACTAAGATGCAAGCTGTTACTGAGAGTGAAAGAGACTTTAATTTGATTATTCATACATCAATTGATCCAGTTAAACTTTCCACCAAGTCAGCAAATTAGCCTCCACCTTAGTATGAAATTGATATAGATATGTAAGCCTACCTAAAGAAGGTCAGTAGATTTGAAATTAGTGACCAAGCCATCATTTGTCTAGAGGGAAATTTTTACTTTTAACAATCACAATAACAGCCACAAAACATACAAAAAGCTTGTTTTATTGTTATATTTGTTCTTGAACAAAAATTGTAATAACTGATGAAGATACAATGTAATTTTTTATCTAATTTTAAAAAAGATAAACCTTTAATAGGCTATGCATAGCTATAATATCACTTTAATACTGACAACAGATCACACACAAAATCTTTTTAATCTATGATTATATCAGATTAGTTGAGAATTTTACTTTCTCAACTTAAGTATGGTGATATGTAACTTAAAGTAATTTACAAAACAATTACATGTCTTCATCCTTATTGTTTGACTACTGGAGTCGAGTTAGATTAGTTATTTGTTTGTGCTATGTACGTAAATGAACTTGACTACTCAGTAACAATTCAAAAGACTTTTAGTAAACTTATATACCTAGCATATCTTAGATACTATAGGTTGATAAAGACAAATAGTGTGAATAAATGTTTTTAATCAAATTTTTAAATCAAAGAAGTTAAGACAACAGGATCTCTGTGTGTGTGTGTGTGTGTGCACGCACACACACAGACACACACACACACATCAACCTAGTCTTTTGAACAGGAGTAAAGATCTATCCCTTGATTCCTGTTTAGGATTCGGTTTATGGTCCCTTCTAAAGATTTTTCCTTCTTTCACTTTCAGTAGTCCCTTGCATCTTAGTGGCATTATTGCTTTGCTTTGTGTAAATTAAATGTGTGTTACTCATTTTTGACCAGCTAAAAAATTTTGTGATTCTAATGTTATTCAGGGTCAGAATTCTTGCAAGATTTTTATCTGATCTTGGGAAGCATTAATTCACAAAGCTTAGTTGGTCATAAGTATTGAGAATTTTGTATTTATTGGTAATAGTCATTACTTTAGATATTAAACAATTGACAAAATTCTGTTCACCTCGACAAATGTTAAATTACATAAAATTATGTATATAAATAGATGCTGTTGTTATCATAATAGACATGTCACTGGATATATGAATCAACACAGCATAGTGACTGCCAGTTTCATGCAGTGTTGATTCCTATGTCCACACTATATCTATAAATGCTCTATCTCTGATATTGAGGACTTTTTCCTTATCCTCCTTGGGATTACCCATACGGATTACCAAGTTTTATAACTATATATATATATATATATATATATAGTGTGTGTGTGTGTGTAAAAAAAAAAAAAAAAAAAAAAAAAAAAGGGGTTTGAAATTTGCTATATGTATAAATTGATGGTAATCATTTTTAACTATGGGAATTGGGAAAAAATACCCGTAGAAGATAAATCAAAGTTGAATATTAAAAGTGAAAAATCCCTAAAATATTTCTGATGTCAAACTCACTGATTCAATCTTCATAGCTTCAGCCTTCAGTTTGGCCTGCTCAACAGCCGCTTCTCCTTCAATTCGAGCTGCTTCAGCTCTAGACTGTGCCTCAGCTTTTGCTTGTCCAGTGCTCTCAACAGCTGCACTGTTGGCCTGGAGTTCAAGGAGTTCACGCCGTGCTCGTTCTGCCTCTGCCTCATCATTGATTTTTTGCCGTTCAAGACGACCTTTTGCCTCCTGCTCTAACCTCTCTGCTTCATGCCTAAAAAGAGAAAAAAATTGAAAGTTTGTCATACCAACAAGATTTGAACTTTAGTCATGGAAAATCTATCATTATATATATATATTTTGTAGCAGGCACTACACCTGGTTTTTGTTAGCACATGCTTCAAAAATGCTATTAGCAGCAGTGACCTCTTTCTACATAGTGCAAATCTCATGAGGCTCACCTACTTTCATATCTTACTAGGGTTGAGGAACTTATTGCTCCAGAACAGACACACATGGTTGAGATAAGACACTTCATGCACTATTTAACTCATCAACTGAGTAAATCTGACATTTTTTTTTCTTTTTTAAATCAGGGACTATCATAAAAAACCATTGCTTGAATTTACACTTTCTTTCAGGAACTATCCTAATGTTTTCCATGTTAAAAGTTACCAATAGAAATTTTTATTCTATCTCCTTTTATTGTTTCTTTTGTTTATCTATTTTCTCAACCAATTCAACAAACAACATCTCGACTTTATATGACAAACCCAAACTTCAGTATACATGTACATATATATTGTTACATTATGAATTATTTATTATTATTTATTATTAAAAATATTTTCTGAGATTATTGGTACTTATAGTAAATTCAATAATGATGTACACATTATAACACAGCCTAATCTTAGGCAAATAAATTGAAATTGCAAGGAGCAATATTCATGGAATTGATTTTTATGTTTGTCAATATACATTTATATTGATTGTGCACTGGTTAGCAAATTCCATACATTCTTTTAATTTGAAAATCATGTCTGTTGAACGAAGAAAAGAGTCCCTTGTGGTAGGAACTGAAGAAAGGTACAAGCACACTTCTCATATACATATGTAAAACCTTGGTTGACACAATTTATGTAAATATGTCCACTTAAATTTTCATATTCTGCTGATGGAAGACACCAATATACATGGACATATGCCATACAGAATTACACGTTTATGTCCGACTAAATAATTTGTATAATTTATATGTATTTTTGCTTCTTATTTAAATTTAATACAGCTTTTATCAAGATTTTTCTTAATACTTATATTCAAGAACATACATTGCCAGTTACTTTTAAGATTGCACATTAACAACTGTACTACACCAGATTCTCAAAGCAAATTATGAGAAACATTTTCTCTACTTATGGCAAAACATGCAACTCACACAACTGAAGAATTTCAGTTATTGTACAGTTTTATGGGTCGATGCATCCACACAAGTGGACCAGGCTACTGGGGGATGGATGTTTTTATTGAGTCACCATCTCTAGAATGGTTGCCAATCAAGTCTATAAAAATCTGTTCTGTTATTTAACCCATAACTGAGGAGGAGAGATAGAGTTACACCATTTCCAACGATATTTGTATGTTAGTGAATATAACTAATTTGAGTGGAATTCAAACTCATCTCTCCAAATTCTTATTCTGTGTGAATATCCATTACACCACCTGCACATCCACATCTAAGCAAATGTCAAACTAAAATTATCAAACCTACAAGAGTAGCATTTTTCTTCTAATAAAGTTAAATTAGAAACAGGTCAGATTTTAATTTATTTAAAAAGAAGATTAAAAGTTTGTGTCTTAAATAAGAGTTTAACGCTTAAATGTTATGAAAAAAGTTGCACAAATGTGTACACCAAATGGTAAAAAGAGAAAATTCATTTTTTTGAAAGAGCTGTTTTTATGCTTATTTTCACTTTATATATATATAAAAAAAAAAAAACTATAAAAATGATATGTTAACCTCTTTAGATTATAGAGTTAGAAAAATTTAGGAATCTAACATTTGTTTTAATATTTTTAACAGTATAATATCCCTTGAAGCATTCCTTGCAGAATCAGTGTGTATTTTTATTTATTTATTTATTTTTTTTTTTGCAGAGTTGTCACCATTTTCACCTCTTTTTCTTTGGGAATATCCTTGTAGACACAGAACTCTTTGATTTCTTCTTCCAGTTTTATTTGCAATCAAATACTTCAGGAAGTGATGTAACCTCATGAATTTTAGAGTTGCTAATAAGTCATTTAGACATGAATGATGCTGGTTTCATTAGAAAAGGTTTAATTCATCAACTGATGATATTCACGCATCTCCAATATAAAAAGTTGATGAGGCTCAACATTTAAAGATTAAAAGCCATAAAAAAATATGAACATTTTAATGTTCCTAAAGTTGATATCTAAAATTGTATTAAAAATCAGATTTAAAAAAAAAAAAAAAGAAAAAAAAAAAAAAAAAATCAAAGAATGTGTTAAAAATATCTTAATCCAAGAAAATAATAAGTAATACACACTTACTTCACCTTAAAAAGATGGGCAAAACACCTATCATAATGCTTTATGTACTATTGAGTGTTCCTTATTGAGTGTTCCAGGAATGTAATCATGTACTGAAATAAGGCTTTTATGATGCTTATCTAAAATACAGACAAAAATATAAAATGTTTTTATGCAACTCCTTATTTCAAATCTTACTTCCAAAAGGAAATTAGCATCACTAAACATGCTAACTTTCCAAGCTTGAGGAATTTACAAATGTAAAGTCATATAGAAATGAGTGTTCACTTAGTTCCATTCTGTGAATGAATATGCACACATTTTAAAAGCTCATGAAAAAAAAAAAAAACAATCCTTTGTCCAGGGTAGCAAATAATTTTGCTCTTAAACAAATACAAAAAAAAAAAGGTGCAAAATTTCTGATTGTTTTTCAATAAACATTCTCTTTTTAGAAGCATTTTCTTGTCATTTCTATTCAACTATCCTGATTTTTATTGATTCCTCTTACAGCACTCACATCCCCCCACTCCAGTCGTTGTTGAATACATTCTACAGAATTTATTGATATTGCTGTAATTATTGCTGGGATGCAAGTAATGTTGATGATTCAAAAGAATAATTTATCCTTAAGTCATTTAGCAGACTTTAGCTCAAAATTAAATAAACATTAAGGATTAATTGTCATTAATTATAACTCTGAACAAGTAGGAACACATAAATATTATAAGAGATACTAGCAGGGAAAGCAGAAGTGACAAGCCAAGTTTAAATTTTGGTCGCATCTATTGCATTCACTTTTACACAAATACTCTTTGAAAAGGAATGATTCTTTCACTTTTCTCCCCATCTAGGGGTTATATAACAGAGTAAGATGGGCTCTCTAACCTAATGTGACAAACAGTTTAGAAGGAAAACTGAATTCCAAATTGTGGAGAAGGCAATTGGAAGCTACTCCACTATTTTTTTTCCAAGAATGCAAGGCAATTCATTGATAACAAAGAAAAGGAATTCAGCTGAGAGAGTCAAGTCATGATTGACAACATCCTAAATGAACATTTTTTTTTGGTTTCTTTAAGAAAGAAACAAGAATCTACATTTTCAACATGACTTAGTTTGCAGTTTTATAAGTCAGACGATCAAAGATTATACATGCAAGTATCCCCATTTTTTTTAAATTTATAGTTTTAACTGGATTTCTTTGGATGCAACCAAGAAAACCTTAATTTTCACACATAAACACCTAATAAACTTATAAAGAATAGAATAGTTAAGAGAGTTAAAAGTTGAATGATTTCTTTAAGTAATTGTATTTGGTAAAATAATTTAGTATTATCATTGATACATTTTTTTTTTTAACACAGGAAATTTTATTTTTCTTATTTTCAATATAATGTCCCTTCAGAACAGACAACCATAGCTCTTTACAGAGTCTTTTATTTATTATCTGTGAATTTCCAGAACTTTTGGGGAATGATAGAGTGGTTTCCTGTTACTTTCTCCATGATTTTGAGTACAGAGATGTCCTAAACTGGCTGCTACCCAAAGATAAGGGCATTAGTGCAAACATGAACAAAACAAACTTGAAATATTATTTATAAAATATATCCTTCAAGTAGAAAAAAAAAATTTTTAAGTTCAAAAGAGCTGATGAATTTAATTTATAATTCATTCATTTTAAATTAGAAAGCATGAAGTAAAATTAGTATCATTAAGAGGATCAGGATAATTTTAATATTTTAATGTTTGCTGATCTTTGTGCCTGCAAAAAAAAAAAAAAAAAAAAAAAAAAAAGTCTTGAAAGGACAGGTTTTTCCCTTGATACTGCTATTATTCAATCTACTTTTATTTCTTAACACTGTTTATTTCAAAAGGCAATGATTAGAATTTTAATAAAACCTAATGAAAATTAATTTATACATTTTTGTTTTTAAGAATTAAAACAACAAAATTAATTAAATTGTTTATTGGAATCATTGGTAAGACATCAGCTCATTGCCAACTGAGAATGAAACTTCATAAAATGGTAAATAAGTATTTCCTTATAGTTGGTTTGCATATTTTAATAAAGTCTAAATTCTCAAGAATAAAAAAAAATGTACAAATTCACATTTATGTGTTTAGACTTTATTCCAGTTCTAATCATCACATTTTAAAACAAAACATTGCCGAACAGCGAAGGCAGTTAAAATAATAGTGGCGTCAAAGGAAAAACTATCCTTTTTTACAGTTTTTTTTGCATGCATGAAGGTCCAAGATTGCTGAATGTCTTTATCAGAACCAAACAGCAGTAATAAGATAAATCTTGCTTTAAGTAAAGATACTGCAAAAAAAAAAAAAAAAAAAAAAAAACACATTTACATTTTCAATTAGATATGCAAATTAATGCTAAATGGAGATTTCTCCTCAATCTCTTCTTTATACACAAAATACAAACAATGGAGGTCTGAGTTAGCAAGACAGCTAACACAGAAAGAAGAATTTATAAACTGAGATCAATTTCCAGCCAAGGCTGTTTCTGTTCACTTTATGAAATGCATGAATCCAAATTCCTGCAATTTTTATCAGCCATCTTACTGATCTTGTTGCCATATGAATTAGTAGAGAGTCGGATAAAAAAACACTATCCAATTACATAGGCAGTAGTAGAATGAACCCCCCCCAAAAAAGGGTAAACCCATTGCTAACATTGACAAGGACCAGTTATAGGAAATAATATTTATTAACATAAAGGCTTATTTTAAATGGCTAGTCCTTTAGTGATTTTGGAAGTGATACCGATGGGTTTTAACTATCACAATATTTATAAGTCATCATTATCAGTTCCATGACTGGTTGTGGATGTAGGGTGGCAGCACAGCTCAGGACCTGACCAGCTATTTCAAAATATCTCATTTGTATGCCAATGTCTGAGTCTCTGTGAATGATCTTCTAGTCCACCCAGATAATTTCAACTGCCAGGGTGGAGGGCAGTCCCAATGAAATCAATGGTCACATATCTATTACAAGGGCAAGACTTCAAATAGGAAGATATTAGCTGCAGTTACAAAGATTTATTCTCAACCAGGATATAAAGTCACTGAAAATAGGTCGATCAGAAGCCAAGTGACAGTTTCAAAGTGGATCTCTAGATATGTATATAACGAGATGGAAAGTTAACCTAAACCAGAATCAATTAATTTTATCAATTCTCCAATGTTACAATCATCTTAACGTACCCAGAGCCAACGTATGACCCATGCATGACCCATATGGTCTCATACAATACCTACCTACTATCTGGTGACTAAAACATTCACAGTCCTGTGTTGACACTAAAACATACTTCCTTCACTCATTTAAGCAAGTGACTAACATTACTTTTGAATACGTACATACATGTACATATATATCTCCCAGACTCTCTCTCTCTTTCATATGCACCAGGACATTTACATTTGAACTCATGAACCTTTAACTTATCAGTATCCTTATGTATGTTTGTGTGTGTATGTGTTATATAAAAATTTATTTTGTATACATTAACACTGAATTTTCTTTCAATCCTTACACAAGGCCATATAGATCTATGGTGGAAAGGATGTTGTCATAAGATGACCTCCACCATGCTATAATACATAACAGTGTTTCTACATGCACAACAGGTAATTTCAAATCAATTCTTAAACGTTTTGGCAGAAGATAGCTTATACAAGAAACTAATAATTTCTAACCTGGCACTGGCCTCTTGTGAGTTAGTAGTGATTTCAATGGCCAGTTGGACAGACTTCTGCAGTGCATCACGCGTTCGTTGGTCTACAGGTTCAACAGACTGGATATCTACATTAGTAATAACCAGATTGTTTTGTGGGAAAATGAAACCGTCCTTCACCCTTGTGTTTTCATCCACACCAAAAACAGAGGCACGGATAATTTTGGCGGAGTTCTAAAGAAAATGAAAAATGTTTAAATAAAAGATTATTAAATATATCAAAACTATAAGACTCAATATGGGCTTCTACCAGGACATTAAACTGATTAAAAAAAAAAAAAAATAAATAAATAAATAAAAAAAAAATATATATATATTCAAAGACACAAAAGAAAAATATAGCAGTTTTTAAAGTTCATTTATTGAAGAATATTAAGGGATAAGAGAAGTTTTTCAAAATAATTTCAGATGAGAAAGCAGGATAGAAAGATTAAAAAATTTTCTAAGAGGTCAATGAACAAGTAATTTAATTAACACTGGATATCAATATTGATATCCAGTGTCAATGAAATGTAAAAGTTGCTTTTAAGCCGACTGCTAAGACAAAAAACAATTTTCATTTCAGCTTTAAAACATTTTCAATGAAAAAATTAAAAACTAATTTTTTTTAAAAAAAATTTAACATTAGCAACAATATTTATTGAATAAAATTAATCACTTACCATATATACTCAAGTATAGTGAAAGTTTTTATGATTTTTTTTTTTTTTTTTTTTTTTTTACACAAAAGGTAGGGAGCTGCATTAGACATGGGTAATTTTTTTGAAGAGGTTAAAAATCATGCATTTTCACATACAAGTAAATTTTTTTCTGAAGGGGTTAAAATTCATGCCAAAAAGTTCAGGGCTCACACTATACAAAGTCAGCTTATACACAAGTATATATGGCACTTTTCAGAAGAAAAAAAAAAAAAATTTTTTTAAATATTTTAAAACATTGGAATTGGAATTATTTGAGATAAAACAACATTTCTAATTCTACTAAGATAACCAGAAACAAGTCAATTTGATTTAATCTGGCTAATAAAAATGAAGCGGGTCTCCAAAGTTTTTTGTCTCAATCTTGAAGCCTTACCTTATGAAAATCATCAAATTGAACTCCAGCCACAGCACCACGGATACGAGAAGCAATAGCTTTGCAAGCATCACCCACAAAATCAGGAACACTAAACAGCATAGCCACCTTTGCAGGATCATTTTTGTCTTCTATTTGGAAATGCCTACAAAGAACAAACAATATATTTGGAGAAAAAGAAAATCAAGCTAACTACATTCTAAATGCCAATTGAGTTAATATTACTGCATCTTTCAATATATAAGTTGAAGCTAAGGTATTACAACACAGTTGTTTAATGCCCCTGCAGATGTGAATAAAATTTAAAATTAGAGTAAATATTTTGTTAAGACCTGATTTTTAACAGGTCTCCAAATTCCAAATAAGTAGCAAAAAGATTTCTTTAAAAAAAGTTGTCTTGCTTTGAATAACAAATTGGTAAGCAGAGTTTGAATTCCAGTCTGGTTCATTATGTTCACTTATGTGCAAATACTCATGGGAAAGGGTATGAATCCATCTCTTCTGCTCCCTAGCTATAGGTTGAATCGCAGGATAGATTGGGTCATATAGCCTGGGTTGGCAGGCAGTCTATTGCAGAAAGAAATGGTAACCTACTGCTGGAAAATCTGTCTAGTCAATTATGAATCAAGAGACATGATCATCCAATTATGTATGGTATTTAACTGACTGATTTAAACTTACCTTTTCATGCCTGCTAATAAGTAAGTTTGGATCTTTATAAGAGCCAACCATAATGTAGTTCATATTACTGAATGCTAGTTTTGTTACTTGCCTTGAATTATTTGTCTATTCTTGATCTCGCTATTGAGTTAAGTATTTTTCTTAAGATTTTAAATCAAAGTTAGTAATGAAAGCAACCTATCTATAATACCAATCAGTTGGATGTAATAAAAGGAGGCTTTTGAGAGAGAGAGAAAAAAAAAAAAACAAAACAAAAAAGAGAAAATATCTCATTAACTGGCAAACTTTAATATCAGTACTTAGGGAATGTATGTAAATAGGTTAAAAGAACTTTTCTTGTATACTTACCAGTTATAAGCAAGTTGTAACTGAAGTCTAGCATGGTCAGAAGTCTCCACTGTGATTATATCTGTGCAAAAGTCTGGTCCCAACAACAAGCACAGAGATCTGATCATATTTGGTTTCTTGGGTTTACCACCAGAAAGACTCAGTTGTGTGAATTGTTCATCTGGTCCCAACATTACGAGGTCTGGACCAAAGACAACTCTAAAGAGAGAGAAAAAAAATAGAAGGATATTGAAAGTGAAATTGAGTGGCTACATTTGAACTCTGACCATTTCAAATCTAGTACAGTGATAACTCAGCTTAAGTCGTTCTTTGAGGTTTTGAATTATCATTTTCAAAGGTACGGCAGTTTTTCTTAAAAATTACATGGAAAACTAGAATTAACCATAGGTCATTTTACTAGAGTTTACATTGGCTTTTAAAAATATTAGAAATATAAAAATACTAGAATAATCAACACATAAAATCATATTTAAATAAATTTAAAATTAATATTATGTATACTATATATCATAAAATCATCAAAAACAAGAAAATTATCATAATAAAGTATGTTCAGCAGATGTTTTTATTTCAAATTCCTGCTAACAGGCAGAACTTGTGCATTGTTTTCTGCTCTAAAACCAATTTTGAATTCAGACTTGTTTACATTTGTGCTCTGCCATTGACGTTCTTTCAATTACATTTCAATTGTGATTTTGAATACATTTTTGCCCATGGCTTCCAAAAAAAAGTCCCTTGCAAGTGCTAAGTGTAAGGCTATATTGCTGGAAGATAAGGTAGAAATTAATTATTTTTTTCAGATTTTTTGAGATATATACATGTAAATACTGTAATAGGCAATGGAGAGTGCTTATTTGTGGTTTATAGTATGGTCATTTCAGCTTGTTTTTTGACCTAATTCATGACCTCTGGAACCAATTAACAACATAGGGTGAGGGGGTGAGGTATACCTGTATTTACTCTTAAACAGATTTGAATTTTATTATTTTTTTTTTATATCTCACACACTAGGAGTGTGCTAAAATATGGATAAGCTTATTGTGAGAATACATTTCTGCATATTCGGCTAAAATATTGTATAGTTCATTTATTAAACCTTCAGCTGACCTTTTAAGGTTATTGTGTGGTTAACAGTTTGGGACAATATTAACATAAATTATAGAAAAAAAAAAAAGGAAATTTAAAATGTAAACACGACCATGTAAAACTAGGGGATTAGCTAAAATCTTGTATTTTAATATTATTCAAATCATTCTATGAAAATTGTGGCCTCTTGATAAGTTTTTAAAATAATTGCAAAAATTTTTATCTTTTAAGATAATTATTTTCATCCAACTAAAATAAGCACAATTATCTTAAAAGAAAAAAATTCCCATAAATGTTGTAATACTTGTAATAACTAGTTACCTGAGGATAAAGAGAAAGAGAGAGAGAGAGAGAGAGGGAGATAAAGAGAAAAATTAAAATTGATGTTGACCAACAAACCTGGCTTTTTTTTCCTTGTAGTCATAAATCTGTACAGCAGCATTGTGTGGCACTCTGTAAGTTACAGCATCAGTCTTCTTTCTCTTTTTCTTACTACCTTCTTGCAATTTACCACGTAAGCCTCTTTCAGCTAAAGGGTCAGCTTCAATTCCCAGAAGGTCATCAACAGTAGAAGGCAATTCTTTGGACCAAAGTTCTTCATTTTCATTCAAAATGTATGACATCCCAGAAACTACTCTTACCTGAGATGGTAAATTGTTAAAACTTATTGATATAAGAATATATAAACATGGCTTTTAAGATGACAATTTCTTTTAATAATTTATTTTCAACTTATGGATAGAATGTATGAGCAACTGAAGGCATATTTTAATGAGATGACTGAGAAATGAAAGATTTTAGAAACATTTTCCAAACAATAATTATGAATTAAGAAAATAGAGAGAGCAGAAAAGAGGGAGAAGACGGAGGAGCAGGGGCAAAGAGAGAAGGCGGAGGAGAAGGGGCAAAGAGAGAAGACGGAGGAGAAGGGGCAAAGAGAGAAGACGGAGGAGAAGGGGCAAAGAGAGAAGACGGAGGAGCAGGGGCAAAGAGAGAAAACAGAAGTGGAAAGAAGAGAGAGGGAAAGCGATAAAAGAGAATGGGAAGTTGAGGAGAAAGGAGTGGAGTGAGAGAAGGTAAATGGGAGGAGAGAGAAGGAAGGAGAAAGAGAAAGAGAGGGAAAATAGATTCAACATAAGATTTAAAGATTGACGGCTGCAATACCCACCCCAGTCCTCATGCTTTATACTCTTTACTTCTCTTTATCACTTTTTCCTCAATCCTTTTGCTTTCTTCAGTTTTTCTCTGTCATGACCATGTATAGCTAGGTTTTCATCTTGTATGTTTCGGACGCATGTAATGTTTATAGTCACATGACCAAGTGGTTAGAACATTTGCTTTCTGACCACGAGGTCCGGCTTTGAATCTCACCATGGTCAAATTGTCATGAAGATAACTTCTTGGTGTTCTCAGTCTGGAGGAAGCAATCCCAGCATGCAGCAACTTTGGAAAGTGCCTGAAAACCATACCACGGATTGACCCAAGCCTTGTGAGTGAAATTGACTAGATGGAACCCTTGGGAGCTGCCAGTGGTTGCACTAGCACGAAGTTGCAAGTCATCATGACCAAAGGTTTGAGCATGCTAGCTTTGTTTAGACTGTTGATCATGCTAGATAACGCACTTTCTCCCAGAAACTGTAACGAAGGTTGACTCAGCGTAGTTGTAGTATAAACCACAGTTGGGCTTTGTGGATGTTGAACAAACACAAATGTGCCTGAGCAGGCACTAATGGGGATTAGCTAGCCACCCTAGTAGACTGGCATCCATGGATACAAGTGACTGAATCATAGCGATAGAGTCAATGTACATTAAGGATTTGTGCTGCCATTATTTCTCAACCCCCAGTAAGGAATGACAAGGAAGTTTGCAAATTTCTTAAATCTATGTAGCCACTCAAAAATGTGTTATATTATTTATCATGGACAGTTTTGTATTGATCATCTGTTAGCAAGGTTAAAACAAAATAGTTACACTTAAAGAGCTGCCAAAACTTATCTCAATATAAAAAGGTTCATTACCAAAGAATGGCAAGTGTGTGAATGACGATGACTTCATTTACATAACTACTTTCTATTTTACATACTTTTCTGTAATATGGAAAATGTTCAGGCTTCTTTGTAGTTTGTCTTCTGCTGATGAAAAATCAGTGTGAACATCTATTCAGTAAATCCAGCTTTTTTAAATGTACTCTTCTAATGTACTGGTATTTGGAGAAGCAGCTCAGTCAGCAAGCTGGTCTGGTTTTGAATATCATAGATACCAGTAATCATTAATCACTAACCTACAGTTCACATTTGGTTATTACCCATATCTTCTCTTGACAAGAAAACTCCAAATGGAAGAGAGGGAGGTTTCTCTTAATTACTTGTCATTGTTTTATACACAATATTCTTTCCCGACATGGGCAATCATGGCTCTCTACAAGTTCCTATCCTTTATAGCTCTAAGTAATGTTTCTTTCTTTACTTTCCCTCCCAGTCCCTGCTAATTAGGTAGGGTTACTCACAGTTTCCTTATATCCCTCTTGCCTTCCATATGCTATGTGAGTGTCAAGTTCTTCAAACATTCTTTCCTCATTATGTGTTCCAAAAAATTTAATATCTGTCTGATTCTAAGTTAAACTTCCTTTTTTGTTCCATTTTTCTTGAAAACTTCCTTGTTATTTCCATGTTCTATCCATCCTTTTGCAGAAGCGCATTTCTGTTGTCTCAGGTTTCTTCATCTGTGAGGATTTTGTTCAGCGTTCACCCTGTGCCTCTCTTCAGCTACATTGAGACAATAACATCAGTCCATAATGACATTTCACATTCTTTAGTTGTGAGCTGTCTTCTCCATAACTGCAGCAGTTTAACTGAACACATAGCTCAATATAAACCCATTTATCTGTCCAGCTGGAGTAAGGGATTAGGATTAGGGATAGACCTTGAATTTATTCCAGGTTCAAATTTCCAGTTCACGCTCTGCTGATTATTTAATTTATAAAACTTCAGTTTTACCTAATTTCCTTTTACTTTGTGCCACTGTGAAGCCTGTTGTTGTATCACATTTGAAAACTGAAAGATGTATTAAGTGAAATATTTGTTTAAAACAAATTTATTTTCCTCTACTGACCTGACTATTCAAGAAATCTTATTAAAGAAAAATACATGCCCTCTGGTAGGATTCAAAACTTCATCCCTCTTTGCAGGAGAAACCATCATTAAATCTGACTTGTTTTAGACCAACTTGGTCATGAAGGGTCTTCCCGATCAAGCAATGCTGAAATAGTGCCTTCTAAGTGCAAATCCTTCCAATATTCTCAAAAGTTCATACCTGCTTAGCTTCATATCCAAACATAAATGATGCAATTTGTAAAATAGTAATGGTTTTTTCTATTTATTAATCTGATAGATTTTATCACTTTAAACATTATTTTTAGTGGATACCCATATTTGAGTAGACACTCCATTTATTTATTAAATAGAATATTTATTTATTTTTGTCTACCATGCTGAATACTTGAGTAATCTTAATAAAGAAAATGTGTGCCCAATGGCAGGATTTAAACTTGCATCTCTCTTTGTAGGAGAAACCATCATTAGATCCAACATACTTTAGACTGATTAAGGATTTTGCTGATCAAGAATCCTTCCAAGATTCTTAAAAGCTCATATCTGCGCAGTTTCGCATTCAAATATATGCAAAGCAATTTCTAAAGTAATGAATTTTTTATATATTAATTTGACAGATTTTATCACTAAATATTTTTAGTGGATACCTATATTTGAATAGACACTGCATTTATTTATTAAACAGTATATTTATTTATTTTCATCTACCAGCCCGAACATTAGAGAAATCTTATTAAAGAAAAAGAATGAACCCTTTGGCAGGATTTGGACCTATTAGTTATTAATAAATAGTGTCTACTCAAATATGCATATTAACAAAAAATAATATTTAAAGTGATAAAATCTGTCAGATTAATAAATAAAAAATCCATTACTTCTTTAAAACAAATATAAAGATGCCATAAGAAATAATTCACCAGAACATACATATGTATGTTAGTTACATACCTTGCCTGTTTTTACATCACGTACATATATTCCTTCATTTTCATCAAGAGGGATGGCTTTGTTCATGTGCAAAACCTTCACCTCCACAGGAGGGACATATTCCCTGGGGCCCAGAATCATCCATCTGTCACCTGGCTGCCGGGAAATACTTGATGAATCCTTAAGAGAAAAAAAAAAAATGTAATTAATTGCATACTTTCATTTAGTACATATCTACCTTTTTCTAGTAGTCATAATTTAGCGAATTGAAGTTTTGAAGGCACAGGTTTAAAACACTTTTAGAGCTTTTGAAATACATACAATATTAGGTACCTCCACGAGATCGCTAAAAAAAGAGTATAGCATGATGAAAAAGACACCAAACTTGACGAAAACAAAATTTTATCGTCTAAATGTTTGTTATTATTAAGAGGAAAGATCAAAGTATTTTTGGGGTATTTTTTTTCCATTTCTTAATCGTTCCTAGCACGTCCGAAATTTTCGTTAAAAATCTAGTTTTTTTGAGTCAGCAAAATTGACCATTTTTTTCCATTTAAAAAAAAAAAACTGGAAATCTCACTTTGAAATTCTTTTAAATATCAATTATCATTTTTTCAAAACTTATTTTAAGAAAATCAGAAATTATAATGTTTATTTAAAATATTTTGAACCAAACTTAACTTAGCTTTTGTGCCAAAAAGATGCAATTTGAAAATAAAACAAAGCAGGTCATAAACTTTTGCGTCTCTTGACAGGTGATGAATGACATATTTATGAATTCCATGAGGCTAATTTGTTCTATGGAAGGAGAAAAGTGAAATAATTTACATTTAAGTGAACAAGTTATTTACCTCGTTATTTTTAACGAAAACTTTCAGCAGTCTAATTTTTTTTTTTTTTGTACTTAGCTTTCACCTTTACGTTTATGATGCTTTATGGAAAATATATTATAAAGAAATTAAAATAAGACTGTTAAGAGTGACATTAAATTTCATATTTCCTAAGAAATGTATCTAATTAATTTATAGGTACCTTTCTTATGAAATTTTATCAGAACTGTTCATAAAATGCTATAATTTTATGTACATTTATTACATTTTACCGTTATTTGTATTTGCATTCATTTTTTTTATTAATTTTGATATTTCATTTATGGAAAAATGTCATAACTGAGATTAATATAAAAATAAGATCATATAAATTTCATAAGATGATACTGATACTTGTAGGTACCCTTTTCAGTTGAAATTGAAAAATCAAATTAACTTTTCCACACGTGTTTCGCAAAAGTAAAGGCCTTAATAGCGGAGAACAATGCTTAACTCAAATAATACAACTTAATTATATTCTGGTTGGTCTTCCGTACTTTATAATTACAGCCCGGTTATAAGCACAAAATTACATTTCTTAATTACTGTGGATCTTCTGATTAGTCAAAATGATACAATTTACAATGCACTAAAAAAAGATCTATCTCATAAGGACACTTAGGAAAGCCGATGGGGCTTTTAACTAATTTTATAATATTTTAACAACTTAAATGTAAAATCTATTATAATTAAAGAAATAACAAATAATTGTATTAAAAATTCATTTTTCATCGAAAAAAAGTTTTTGCTTTCAGAAAATATTGTCCATATTCATAAAAGCAAATAAAAGCATTTGAAATTAAATAATATCTTTGTTTTATTGAGTTTTGTATGTTACAATTCAGAGCTGATTTTCAGGTACGTTGGCTCCAATTAAAAACAAAATAAAAAAAAAACATGATTTGCATTCCTCAAAGCCCTGTGCTTTTAATTATTGTAATCACTAAACCCGATGCGATCGAATTTCTAGCGTTTTCATAAAATTAGTTAGGGGGGGGTAATAAATATTTTAAAAAAAATATTTCTACCATGACTTTAATAAAAAAAAACCATTTATAACACTTTCGATCATCTGTGAATAGTTCCTGAAAGTTTCATTAACATCCGACAATTATTTCTATTTTTGCACGATTTTTCAAATTAATATGTCATACCAAAAAAACGTGCTAAAAATTGTCTATGTTATTTACTAGTTCCGCTGATACAAATAGGAACAAGGTTTTTTTTAATCAAAATTTAGAATGTTCTAAAAAGAAGGAAAAAATTTTTAAAATAATTAAAAAAACTTTGGTCTTTCCTCTTAACAATAACATAAGCATTTAGACAATAAAATTTTGTTTTCGGCAAGGTTGGCGTCTTTTTCATCAAGCTATGCTCTTTTTTTAGCGATTTCGTGGAGGTACCTATACAATATATTTGTTGGATTATATGATGCATATTTTATAAGCATATTTTTCAACAGCTGTTCATTGAAATTCTTCTACTGCACCTAACTGTACAGCTGGAAAATTTTATGCTCAGCTTCTTGCTTATAGCACTAGTACATTGGAAACAGTAATATTTACTTATTTTTTGTAAGAATTGTTTTATTTCAAGTAATCTAAGACATTATTTGCATATCAAGGAAAGAAAATTAAACTTATTAATTTATCAATTATTTTTTTTTCTATTACCTACTGCAATTAATATCTGCACATAAAACATTGACTTAAATATGATTAAAAGATAAAATTTTAAAACCATTAAAGTATACTGAAAACCAAACATTTAGTTTCTCAAAAGGATTGGTATAATTAAGATTTCAGAAATCATTGCAAGTACTGTATAATTCACTTATCCTATACAATCATAAAATATTGGTTTCTTTTTGTCTTTGCTAGGATTTAATTTAATAACAATTGATTCTATTGATATTATTTTTTGTAGCTCAGTTGCTTTCTTAAAGAAAAGTTAATTTTAGCCTCTATAACAGACATATGGAAAACTGGTCAGACCAACCAAGAAAGGAGTTTGAGGAAATTTTAATATTTGCCGTTTGGTCAAATTTTGGAATTGATTTCCTTTTCTATGGAAGCGCAAAGAAGCTGATGAATTGGAAGTTGCTTGTGATTGGAATATAAAGTCGTGAAGTATCACAATCAGTTAGGAGAGCCTTATACTTTTAGAAGAGTTGTTGCTGATGGTTGACACAAAAGTCTATAGCTGATCAATATTAACTGGGTTGGTGTGGAGAAGGTGTATGAAGCCACAAAATACCTGAATTCCCTAATGATCCAAGGCTAAAAACATCACTGATGATATGTGCCAAAATATCAAACGGATGTATTTAATGAAATGGAAAGCAGGTCAAGAACTTTTCCATAACCTTTGTACATGTGCAGCCATTTTATAATGGAATCTGGCAAAGGACTACAAAGAGTAAATTACTCAATGTAGATCGAACTCCTTACATTAGCAAGTGAAATTAGTTTCCTAGGCATTGGTTTTTAGACCTTGATTAGATATGTATAATCTGACTAATTAACTGACTATTGCAAAAATATTGAAAACATACAACAGTATTATGTTGCTAAGATTAGTAAAACAGTAGAAAGGTTATGAGTTATGATAATTAAAGTAATTGTTAATGAGATTAACATAAGAGACAAAATATTTTATGAAAAGGAAAAGTATAACAAGACATAAGCATTTACAGTATAAAATAGCCACAAAGTGTTGTTACCTGTCAGTGATTTTTGACTTGCCCAAAAGTTCAACACATACAAATGAGCATATTTTCATTTTCTTTTAAGTTAAAATTTGTTTGGTTTTGTGAGAATACTATTCCTCATATGCAATTTATAGTGTGCATTTGAGCTATATGAACATTTACCTGTGTTTTGCACAGTGTAGGCGTTATATATTGTAGTCTCAGTTAATTTCAGTAGTCATAAATAATTAGTTTTATAAATGTCTATCCAATCACAAAATCAGTGAAATATGTAGTCCAAAGAGAAATAATAAAATAGTAGTGATTGCAGTGAAAATGAATTTGTGGTAACGGTTTTACTTATGCAGTCACATGATTACATATACTGAAGCAGTTATATAACTAGTAAAAAAGATTCTTAGAAATGTAACATATTGGATTTTTATTTTAAACCATTGAATTTACATAACATGAGTAAATTACTGAAGAAAAATACAGATAAAAAATAAATGAACTGATTATGTAAATAAAAAACCTTAAAATCCGACAGAATTTATGAAATACTTTGGAAGTGTATATCAAAATTAAAGCAAATCAAATGAGGAAAATTATCATTTATAACTTGTCTCTCCAGTTTTTTTTCATAAAAAAAAAAAGAAAAAAAAAAGGTTTATCTTGTGTCAAAAAATGGACAGTGACCAAGAATAGGTTAGTTTCATTCTGTCTTTCAAAGTCTTAGAATAAAAGAGTATTTTATGTCATAAAATGATAATATTCATAGTTAATAAAAATGAAAAATGAATCTAATTTTTAATTTTCAGGAACCTATTTAATTATAAAAAAAGGGGAAAGGAAAGGGGAATTCATTCTACATTTAAAATTACATGGAAATATGAAAAATTCCTATTTACATGTTCCTAAAGTGACTTTTACATACTTGAACTGAACCCTCTTCATCCAATTGTTCTGCAGGACTATGTTTGTCTTCCATCTTAGAACGGCGAGGACGTTTAGGTTTTGAATGTTCTTCAATATTCAATGTTGAGCATGTGACCTGATTCAAATAACAATTTAGTCATAATGTTCACATATTAAAATGGAGTTGGCCTCAAAGTGATCTAAAAGGAATTGGGGAAAAGACGTCTAAAATCTTTCTCTGGGTTATGGTTCTCCTCAAAAACAATTTACCATTTTTGAAATTGTCCTTTAAATTTAAAACTTTTTTTAAAACTTTAAGCCCTTTCTATGCAATAAGTAAACAATTAGAAGGCAATATATAAGGAAAATAAAGATAATCATTTCAGTGAAACTTTATCCCAAGTAAATTTTGAATCATTCAATAGACTTTTTTTAATCAATTCACCTCAAGCAAGGCAATAATGCCACTAAGATGCAAGGGGCTATTGGGAGTGAAAGAGAATAAAAAGACTTTATGCAGCTAAATGTGTTGAAAGTTTTTACCATCAGTAGCAAGCAAAGAAAACAATTCATGAACAATTCACGTTAGCAACAATAGCTTAGAAATACCTCAGAGTCACACTAGCAACAACAGCTCAAACAATTCGCCAATCATGAGGCAAGACTAAGAAACAAAAAGTGCCCACAGCAATTTGGCTTTGTGTTATATAGAATCTACTTCATATCTTGAAAAGTCTGGCATGTTGTCTTTGAATATTTTGACTCTAGGCATTTTCTTCTTTTGATATTTTATGTGCAAGGCATGTGTGAACTCTTCATGCCAGCAAGTCATTTTGTCTATTAATTTTTTTCAGTGTATGTGAGTGGGAGAAGGGTCGTTTCCACTACACTTTAAGAGAAGCCAGAAACCCAATCATAAACAAGAAACAAGGGATAAACCTCTACTCCTGTTCGAAAGACCGGAGAGGAGTGTGAACCAGACTATAGGCAAACTCATGTAGACATTTACATTCTATGCAGTAATATTTGCATCAATGGAACCTATTTCAACTTCAAGCACTAAAAGTTATTTAATTTGAACATTATGAGAAACACACATAATTTCTAACAAGCCAAAACAAAATATCAATTTTAGACAATATTACATAACATGATATTGCTAGTGTAGGAATTACTTTATAATGGAAATTTTTATGGTTGGGTTTCATCCAAATTTTATTCAGCATTTAACCTGTTGTGACGACTTGGACAATTTAAAGTCAAAAGAGAAAAAAAGCTATATTAAAAGAATTGATCTGTAATTGTTCAGAAGACTTTACTGCTATTATATAAATTTCAGCTTCCATTATTTTTGTTAAACATGAAGATTATTTTAGTAAAACCCTTTTGCAGAAAAAGGGACATTTTCAGCATTTATAATTAGTAAATATTAGTTTAAACATTTCATTCTTAGTGTTGTTACTATTGTTGTTATTATTGTTATTTTGGTGTGACACATTTCGACATAGTCAATAGAAATTTTGTTCTTGAGGCAATGGTGTCAATAATACTTTTCACACCTCAAGAACTTTTTAGAGAATCCTCACAATAAATGATGGCAGTTTTCTGAAGGTTTACAATGTTGGTTTCAATTTCAATTCTCTATAAGTGTCTTTTCAGTTTTCTAGGTGATGTTCCAAGCACTCCTATTACTACAGGAATTACATTCATGCTCCATAACTTCTTCAGCTCCCTAGCTAGATGCTGGTAATTTTCTTTTTCAATCTTTTCAGTTTCTTTAAAATCCACTCTTGTATCATATGGAATATTAAAGTCAATAATTTGACATTTGCTATTATCTATAGCAATAAGGTCAGGTCTTTATGCTTTAATGACATGATTTGTCTGGACTAAGAAATAAAAATAATAACAATATCATCTTCAACAAAATAATATTAGATACCCTTTCTCAGTGCATGAACTGTTACAAGCAGTACTGCCACCTGCACACTTCCAATGATGTCAAGTACCCCCAAGATGTCCTGTGAGGCAAAAAGGATTCCTAGAAATAGTCTTTAATTTGCCAACCACAAAAGGTACATCTTGAGTTGCTGCTTATATTTTTCTGATTTCCCCTTTCACATCTCCATACTCTGTATTTTCACCTGCTTTGTCATTATGCTTTTGTTGTTATTATATAGATTGATTTGTTTTTGTTTTTTTTATGGCATACCAACCTTTTAAAGCCAGAAAATATTTTTAGATTGTAAATTTTAATAATGATTTACTGAGGCAAGTCCTAGTAACTAGCCCATAGCTGGGGGTGGAGGTGAAGTCATACCTTTTCCAAGAATATTTGCACACAGGTGAATACAATGACCCCGACTGGAATTGAAACTTGGCTCTCCCATTTACAATTACAGGCAATTAATCATTACATCACCTGCACATTCAAGCTTACAGCACTTTGTATTCTGAAGTGGTCTCCCATCTAGGTACTGACCAGGCTTGACATTGCTTAACTTTGATGGTTGTATAAGAACTGGCATTTCAATGTGATATGACTGTAAACCTATTATTATTATTATTGTGGTAATAATAATAACAACCACCAAAATCATTTTATGTCATACCTTGTACTTAGAAGATCATGAAGAGCTTTTCGGATTTCAAATGGGACAATTGACATATGAAACAAGAAATGTTTGTGAAGGAATAAAAAAAATGACAATGAAACTATATTGGAAATTAAGGATAAAGAAGCTGCAATGCAAATTTTTATCTATGATTATTAACAGAAAAGAACTTACCATTGAACTATCAATAAAAGCTTCAACAGCTGTACAGATAAGAGCTTCATCTTCATGAAGGACATACAGATCCTGAATACCATTTAACAGAGACTCACCAGGCATCAGGAAAAAGGACTTCTCTCCCTAGAATAAAGAAACTTCAAGTAATTAATTTCAAGATAAGAGTTTCTTTCAAAAAAAAAAAAAAAAAAAAAAAAAAATCCATACTACTGTTAGATTACTTGATAATTTTACAGCTTAATAGAAAGGAAAAACAGATACATTTAACATGTATTTATTGTAGAAAGCAGTGGATATAGCTGACAAGTATTCAGTCGCATCCCTTTGCCAGCAATGCAAATGAATTTGCTATATCTAAACTGAGTACAAAGACAGTGCCTCAGTTTGCTTACAAGCTTTCTGAAGTAGAAAACATGCTCATGGTATGATTATGGTTTGTTCACAATTTGTGTTCTTATTTTTCAACAGATGGACACTTTGTTGTGTCCATTGGCATGTTGGCAAACTGTACTAATTCCTCATTTTTGACACTTATCAACTCTTTAAAGCCAAAACATTTTTTTATTGTAAGAATAATATGACAAACTGCAAAGGTTTTTTGTGATGCATTTCATCCTTTAGGATTTTATCAGACTGGGTTTTGTTGATGTTGCCACATCTACACAGGTGCAAAAAATGAGAGACACAGGAATTTTGAAAATTTTTTAAAGAAATAATTTTGAAAGAATATTTCCCCCCAGTCTACCCAAATTCATCTGTATTATTTTTCTTTCCATCACCTATGTCCCTGACTCTCCCACACCATGACAGTATAAAATTTACCAAGAATGGTGATATATTGTGATACCCTATTTCATTTTCAATGTGAAACAAAAGGCTCATAAAATATTCCAAAATAGAAGAGCTGTTCTTCCTGACAAACCCAACAAATCAAAAAATATATTATTCTACCCACTAACTCTATCACAATTACAACCAAAAAGAATTTATCTAAACGCAACATAAAATTTATCACAACTACATCTAAAACAATCAAAGATTTAATCAAAAAAAACAAAACAAAACACAAAAAACAAACAAAACACCCAAAACTTGAAGGAGGAATTTATTCTATCAAATGCACGAATTGCCAGAATGAATACATTGGAGAAACTTCAAGAAATTTAAACAAGAGATGATATGAACACAAAAGGGACATTTTAAATAACAACACACAAAACACCATAACAAAACAGACCACAATTTTGGCATAGGGAATGCTACTTTGATTAAAAGAGAAAATCCTCTGAGACAAAAATGTTTGGAAATTGCCTTGTTTGCTGGTTCAGCCACAATAAATTTACGTTCAGGTGCTTACAATATATCACCATTCTTGGTAGATTTTATATTGTCAGTGTGGGATAGTCAGGGCCAAAGGCGATGGAGAGAAAAAGAATACAGATGAATTTGGCTAGATTGAGAAAAAAAATAAAGTTCTTTCAAAAATCTTTAAACTACCTGCATCTCATGTTTCATGCACATATGTAGACATGGCAATGTCAACAAAGCCCAGTCCAATGAAATCATAATGGATGAAATGAATCACAAAAAAAGACCTTTCCAGTTTGTCATATTTTTTTTTTTTTAAATACTGTTTGTTGATATACAAAATTATATATATCATATTATAAGAATAAGAATTTTTTTGCAAGTGAATATTGCATTTACAATCTTTTTAAGAATAGCAATGAAATGAAATTTCCAGAAAAAATTCTATATCTTACTATTTAACCCATAACTGGGGGAGGAAGATGGATTCATCCCTTTCTCAAGATTATTTGTGTCTAAGTGAATGTAACAGACCAGACTGGAATTCAAACTTGGCTTTTTGATTTTTCATTCCAAGCTGCTATTACTATTATTAGATTGATGGATTCATTTTCTATGGCTTATCAACCCTTTTCAGGTTATTTAAAGTCAGAAAATATTTTTAGATTGTAAGAATTTTTTTTAGATAATGGTTTAGTGATACAAGCCCTACTAATTAAACCATAGCTGGGGGGAAGAGGTGGATTCAGACTTTTATCAACAATAATGTAAAGAACCCAATAGCAATTGGAACTCTTCTCTGAAATTAACAATTCTGAGCTATTACGCATTACACCACCTGCACATCCAAGCTTACAGTACCTGGTATTCCCAAGTGATCACCCATCTAGGTACTGATCAGGCTCAACACTGCTTAACCTGTGATTGTACAGGAAACGGTGTTTTAATGTGATGCGCCCATAAGCCACTATTATTAGAATACAAGGTATGGTCTCAACCACCTAGAGGCAAGTCACTCAAAAAGAACCAAATACCAATTAAATTTATTTCAAAAGTAACTGCATCGTTGAAATAAAATTCTGATGTACATGTTCCTGATATTCTAATATTCATTTCTCACCACAATTTTGGGGTTAATTTCAATTATAACCTACCTTCACAAGCTTCTTTTTGCCAAGCTGAGGTTTTCCATTATCATCAACAGGGTCTAGAATTACGCAATATTGTCGATTGGTTAAAGTAGTGATGGGAATAACACCAACCACCTTAAAAAAAAATAAAATTAAATGAAAATAAAAACTACATACTTGTGTAACTGCTTTATTTCAGAATTACATAGATATTTCTGAAATAAAATATGAAAAAGTGTTCAAAGTGAACAATGTTCAATATTAAATCAAAAAATGAAAAGAGTTAAGCTTAAGTCAAATAAAGTAATGTTACTCAAGCTTAGGTTGAACACAGTAATCCTATTCGAGCTTATATCAAATATGGTAAACCATTTTAAAATCAATCAATTGGAAAGATCAGATTAAATTTTACTATCTAACTTTCAACTATAAAATCTTTTGCTTCATTTTTGTTTTAAGCAACCATCTATTAGGTTGGTGCAAAAATAATGACGCAATAATGTCGTTTTTTGACGTATTTTCTAACATCAAAAAACGACATTATTACGTCATTATTTTTTTTATTAATAGTTCACATTTATTCTGATTTTACAAAATTAAATATATACATTTAAATGATATGTCACAAAATCATTTAATGCAATAAAGTTCAATATCAGATTTAATCAAAAACATTTTACTACAAAAAAACAAAAAAAAAAAACAAAAAAAAAAACAAATCAAATGAGATTTAAAACAAGAAGGTGAAAATACTAAGGTAAAAGATCTCACATGCAAAAAGATTTAATTAACTACAGAAACTTAAGATTGCCTGATATTAATTGTTGATAGTTTAGTGTAAGATGGATTAAATGTCTATAAGAAATAATGTGAAACTTGTAATGATGAGAAAAATACTTATTAAAATATTTAAAACAGTATTTCTTCCCAGTTTCTCAAAACTCTTCTTGCTGGAAAGAAGAGAGTTAACTCCCTTACATGATGTAACAATAGAACAATAAACTTAAGAAACTTGCTGATATAAGGATTTACTACACATAGCACAAAAACGTGACACAAAACCGTAAATGTGGACCACGAACCCTCTTTTTTGCCTTTCATTTTGGTTCAAAATTTATCGTAATATACACAAGAAAATAGTGTACACTAAAAATTCATAGATTGTCCTTTGTAATTTTTTCTTTGGTACACCAAGTTAACATGACGTTGGAAAATGGTTAGTTATAATTATTGTCATAATATTGATGTTTGATCCATTAGATACAAATTCAGAATTACCTCTTCATATACATTTGGAATATGAGTTTCCGTGTCAGCCAATGTAATTAACCATTCTTCTCCACTTTTCCTGGAAATGTCAAAATCATCAACAAATGTCTTCAGTGCCCTCATGTGAAGAGCTTTCTGCAATAAATATAAAGGTTTGTAAACAAGTTTATACAGAAATGAGAGTAAATGCTAAGTCTATATTGAAAACAGATAATTTTAAATGTTTATATAAAACTTCAAATACATATCTTCATCATGAATAGAATAAATTGTTCATGAGTAAAATAAATTTTTGTTCACTTCTTGAGGCGGCCAAAATAACATCAGCCAAATTGAAGGTATGTAGTTTGGAGTCTTTTTTTTTTTTTTTTTTGAACATTTGATCTTCTTGCAAGGGTATGAGAGATTCTCCTTTCCCCCTCATGAATCAGGCATTTATCTAACTTTTTCTTTTATCATTTCACTCCAAGTAAGACAATAATACCAAAAGGATGCAAGAAGTTAGTGATAGAGAATAAGAAGAATTTAGTGAGAAATAAAAGGACAATAAAAGAACAGAATCCAGGAAGACAGAGGATAACTATTGGTGTTGCATTTAAATTTTTGAAGATTGAAGATTATAGGTGGCAAAGGAGCAAGAAATCAGAAGGGAGTTCCACAGGTAAGAATGTAAAAAAAGAAATAGTTGCATCTAGCTAGTTCAACAGTGAAACCGTGAGACCTGGTTACTAATCTTGTAACATGCTTAAATTCATGCAGTTGAGGCACCAAGCAGGAAAACTCATCAGAAAAATTGCCATGAAAATATTTGTTGAAAAGATAGAGAGAAGCTAGTCATGTCAGTGAGAAAGTGACTGCAATCGAGTTGCCAAGTCAGGATCGATGATATTACAGATCACTACAGTGAGTAGCTAATCTAACATGCTAAATTCATGCAGTTGAGGCACCAAGGAGGAAAGCTGATCAGAGCAATTGTCATGAAAATATTTGTAGAAAAAACAAAGCAAAGCCATGTCATGTCAGTGAGAAAGTGACTGAAATTGAAATGCTAAGTCAGGATCAATTAAATTTGAATTTTGTCAAGAATCTTATGATATATAGTTGGGACATCAGATCAGATATACCAACAATATTTTTGTGGTTATCCAGTTGTCGTGTGTGTGTATATCCAAAGTGCAGCTGGGTTCACTTCCTTGTTTATGTTGATACACTAACAACTTTTGAGGGCCTGATTCTGCATTTGGTGTCTATGGGGATACTTTCTAGGTCAACCCTCAAGGCTCATAGGTCTTTTGACTTTCAAAAGTGACACAAAGTACAAAACTTACTCTAGTGATATTGAAATAAGTTTTGTCTCATTTACAAATAATTTGGTTGGTTAGATAGGTCACATTTACATATGAATGGACAGACTTGCATGTATTGTTATTCAATTACTGAGAAAGTGGAATTCAAGTAGGAAACCTAGAATCACACAATTCACAACACTTACTTAGGTATCTCTTAGGGCTAACAAAGTACATACTGGGGTTACCACAAATTAATTCTACTTAGATCAAGTTTCCTGATGGACATTATATTCAATTCAAACCTTTAGTAATTCCTGGTGTGAATCACATACAACAAATTGGGAAAAAATAAAAAAAATAAAAAGTTTTAAGGAGTGCAAGGTTACTCACCTTTTCAGTGAGAACATGAGCATTGATTACATTAATGACATCTTCATAAGCATTTGGCAAGTAAGCACCAGTCTCGCTAACGAGCCACTCCTCTCCTGTGACACGGTCATTCCCTTTAAAGTCAACACAGTTTTTCCGTGCCCGCAATAGGAGAGCCTGGTTTGGACGGATTACAGTAGCTTTCATCTCTGAGATAACAGTGACTTCTTTCCTTGGAATATAAGTACCTGTGAGGATAGATAAAGATTTTAAAGAATTACCTCTAAAGTAATGAAAGTTTAATTGGCAAAATAATTGTAATAAGCATAAAACAGTGTGTGTACACTAGATATGTCTATAATACTCAAACCTAAAAGGACGTTTGTTAACAGTTTAAAAAAAAAAAAAAAAAAAAAAAATTACTTTGAGTTAAAACAAACCAATACATTTTTGCCTTTCTCTGACCAAAATTTAAAAAATAAATATTTCCTTACTGTAATTATTTGAAAAGGAATCTGAAACAAGCAGCAAAATATATTTTAAGGATTAAAGTTTCAGGTTAGATTTTCTTGCAACATTACAAATCTGTTACAAAGTACAATTGTTGATTAAAACATATTTTGTTCACTATCTACATTTATCATAGCAGTTAAGGTAAAAGTGTGGGTAAATATAAATACCCCCCCCACTCCTGCTCCAAAACTTTGCCTTTGATTGCTCAATTAAAATATTTTGAATTTTCACTTAAAGAATAAATTTCAAAGCTGTTTTTAAAATTAACTAATTTCTTTTCCATTTGTATTTTCAGCTTTTGATATTGGTTTGAAATTTATTCTTGAAGTGAAAATTCAAAACATTTTAATTTAGCAATAAAAGGAAAATTTTTTTTTTTGAGAAAGGAAAAGAATTTATATTTAACCATACTTTTTCCTTGTCTTTATTAGTTAAGAAAAAAAAAAAAAGATGCCTAATACAGTTGGTGCTACAGATAAAAAACAGGAATTATTTATTGAAATACATCACTTAATACTACATGACAAAAGAGAGCATTATAATCAGTCCTGTCTCTTTTGAAGTTTAAATATTTTATACTTTGTAAGGTCTAACTTTCCACAAAGAGTTAGCATTTCAAAAATGCTTTAATTTGTTTCATAAATTTTATGCACAAATATTAAAACATTTTTGGATAACTTTTGCCAAATGCTAATGTGATTTTGATGTTTAAACCTCTGGTACCACAACTTATATTTGATTGGCAGAATTTGTTTTCATGGTAAAAAAAAATCAGAGTCCTTGAGATTCAATGTTAGGAATGGTGAAATAATAAAAGTAAAATAAACATTAATAAAAGAATCAATAGTCATAAAAGAGTTGTGTTTCCATATCACTGAGCACTTTAAATGAATGCAAGTTGCACTGAATTTTGATTAAAAAATATTAAAAAAAAAAAAAAAAACATACCTGGACCAACAAACATCCATTCATCACCAGCAGTTCGAACTACATCATTTTCATCAGTAAAGCCAATATTAGCTCGAAGTTTAAGCTGCATGTTTTCACAAACAATTTTCAATGGTGTGATATTCTAAAAAGAGAAGGTTTAAAGAATTGTCTAGGCTCATAACTAAAGTAAACGTTTTTTGAAAATTCAAAAAAGTTTTGCATGTAACAGAGAGGATTCGAAAACCAAGACTGCTAAGATAATTAAATTTTATTAATAGTTTCAAGGAGGTTAATAAAATTAAGATTTTCAAAAAATTTTAAAAGTATTAGTTTGGTATAGAAGTATCAAGATTGGACATGACGTATCAATTGCTCGACATCGTTTTAGATTTGAATCAATAGTCAGTTGCAGAAGAAAGTAATCTATTAGTGAGAGTGACAAACCAAGTCAAACTTTCAAGGAACGATATTAAATCAAACTTATAAAATTGAAACAATCAATACTAGTTGTATAATGTAGAGATTTATTTACATTCTGTTCAAGTATAGTTAAAATTGGTTTCCATTTCACATTTTCTACTTCCAATTAAAAAGGATTAAGAAATAAGCATTATTTTAGGTTTCTAATTTAAAAGTATTCAACTATTTGAAAGTGGTTTCAATGTTTTGATACCATTTGGTTTTCCCAGTCATCATTTAATCATTGTTTTGAATTATTATTTCCATTATTTACACACCGACTATTGTCCCCATCTTTGTTGTTATCACAACGTTACAGCTGTTGTGTCCTCCAGTCTTAATGCTTGTTGAGCTGGGTAACCTTCAAGGAATTTCAAACTGAAACCTTTATTTAATGTACAGGAGTAGATTGTTCTCATTCTGCTGCCCATTTCTAGGGATATGTCTAGTCTTGTTTTTATTCAATAGAGCTCGGTTATTGCTTGTCCTGCTTCTACTGAATCCAAATACACACTGCTTGACACAAGGACTGAACTCACAATTATGATGTCACCAAATTCACAAACCAACACTTTTCCATGTTGTTTTTTGAAGCCTTGCTGTCATTTCCCTTCATAAACGGCTCCCATATGATATTTATTTCTATGCTAGGCCTACTAAGAAGATCATCATAGTCTAACAGTGCTTCTCAACCAGTGTGCTCTGGCATACTAATGCACTCTGAAAAGTAGCCATGTGCACCCCAAGTTAACAGAAGAAAAATTTATTAATCATTTTTATATTTAAAACCTTATTTTTAAAAAGCTAGAGGCACCAATCACATGGCTTCTATGTCTAAGTCAAGTCTTTCTCATTTGATATTCTAAACTGGATTCCTTAATCTTTAATGGGTAGATAATCCTTTCCTTTTAGCCTTCCTCACTTGATTTAAATCAGTCATAATTGGCCTTTCTAAAAAAAAAAAAAAAAAAAAAAAAAAAGTAGATTCTTCATAAATGAAAACTGTACCACTCAAATGTACAATGTAATGTCTTAAAATAAACGCTTATTTCAGGAGACTTCTTTATTATTGTTCTATTTTCAAATTTGATGACTAATTTTTCCTTATTAAAATTTAAAGTGTGCCACAGAGTTTTAGTTATTCTATAAGTGCACCCTGAATTAAAAAGGGTTGAGAAACACAGGCCTAGCATCTACTGATGTTTAACATATCACTATAGACAAGTTTTTTTTATTTATTTGGGCAACAATCCATTTTTAATAAACATCTCATTGAACAAGATTGACAAGGTAATTTTGTTTAGGGTCTTTTTGAGTTAATGAATGTAAAAATTTTCCAAAGGTTTGTTGGTTCTAAGCACATTCAACTAAACTTTTAGCCATTTTCAAGGATTTTTTGTTATCCTATTATAATAGATAGTGTGCAAGTCCTGTTGTAGACAGGTTGCTGAAAGTAGCTATATTCGTAATTTCCAGATATGGTCAGTACATTGTGGCTGCATTCATAATTAATGTTATTAAAGGATGGTTTCTTTATTTTTAGAATATTTTTTTTTTAGGACTTTCATCACTTTTAAAAACTTTGTAATTGGAGGTACATATCACATTTATGTTCTTGACAAGTATGTTGCATATTGAGGTTAATAAAATTCCATGCTGGTTTTAATATCTCTGTATTGAGATCTGGTTGGAGTGATATAGTATACATATATACTGATCTTAAAAAAAAAAAAAAAAAGACAAAAAGAAAAAAGAAAAAAAAATAGAGAAAAAAACTATCGAATTTGCACTCACCTGCTTAACTTTCTCACCAGGATAAAGTGGAAATGGTTTTTGTGCTAAGCGAATTTCTTCATCTCCATAAAGTAAGACTGCTTGTCCATGCTCATCAAATAAAACTTTGTCATCATCATCATAACTTACAGGATCCTCAATCACACAGTAGTGTCTTGGAGGGACAATCATCATCTTCACTGGGTTTGTAACAATTCTGACAGTACAAATGCAATACAAATAAGTTTTGTTAATACATTAGCATCTAAACGGATTATTCATTAGACATAGAAGTCACATAAACATAACAAGTTACTTTACATTATCTGTACTGGTACTGATTGATTGCTTTGAGAAATTACATTTGATTATATACAATAGTGAAGGAATATCAAAGTTCATTTTTTTAAAAATCAAATTCACCCCATGTGAGGTAGTAAAGCCATTAACACACAAAGGGAGTTACTGGGTGTGAAAGAATTAGAAAACAGAAACATTAAGAAAGTGAGAACAATAGAACAGTAATCAGGAAGATGGTAAATCATGATTGACATTGCATTTAAATTTTTGAAAATCAAAGTTAACTGGAAGAGTGTTCCATGAGCGAGAAGTGTGAGAAAAGGAACTGCTAGCATAGAACATACAGTTACATCTAGCCAATTCAACTATAAATTGATGAGACTTTGTTGCCAATGTGTGTGTGTGTGTGTAACAAATCAAACTCCTGGTAAAGCTTCCAAATACAACCTAAGTGTGCCAACAAAAAAACTTGAACACACAAAAAAAACAAAAGAGAAAGGACAGACATTTACCTAGGCAATAACCCAAAGAGATCAATGCCTCCAGACAATAGACCAGGACAGAGCAGTAACACTAACAAATGAAGCAGCACAAAGAGACTAGGTCCAAATCACTACTCCAAGTTTCATGTAGATTACTAGTTTCTGTTTCCTCTCAGTTTTTGTCAGCTTATGATTGCACTATGTGAAACTTGGAGTAACAATCTGGGCCCCATACCTTTGTACAGTTAATGTGTGTGCATATATATATATATATATATATATAAAAAAATAAAATAGTAATTACACATATTGATATACATAAAATTATATAATTCAACGTATACCAAGACAGACAAAATCTCCATCTATTCTTTTCAGGACCCAGCCAATTTCTTGACTGAATCCTGAGGAGCAAGGAACCATGAAATTGGGTTGGTCTCCAATAAGTATTATGAACTTTCATTACTATTGATACAATATATAAATTTAGGTACTTTCATGAGATCGCTAAAAACAGAGCATAGCATGATGAAAAAGATGCCAAAGTTGATGAAAACAAAATTTTAGTGTCTAAATGCTTATGTTATTATTAAGAGGAAAGATCAAAGTATTTTTTAAATATTTTTTAAAATTTTTCCTTCTTTTTAGAACATTGTAAATTTTGATTAAAAAAAACCTTGTTTCTCTCTTTATCAACTGAACCAATAAAATAAAATAAAATTTTAGTGCATTTTTTTTCCCCCGTATGTGACACATTAATTTGGAAAATCTTGCAAAAATAAAAAAAATTGTTGGATTTTAGTGAAACTTTCAGAAACTATTCACAAATGATGGAACTTATTATAAATATCTTTTATTTTTTGTAAAATCATGGCAGAAATATTTTTTTCATATGTATTACCTCCTCTAACTAATTGTACGAAAACTCTATAATTTCAATTTTGAGGAGACCAAATCATGGTTTTGTTTTGTTTTTTTGTTGGAACCCCCCTACCTGAAAATCGTCTCTGAAGTGTAACATACAAAACTCAATAAAACAAAAATATTATTTAATTTCAAAAGCTTTTAATAGCTTTTATTTATTTCAATGAACATGGACAATATTGTCTGAAAGCAAAAAGATATTTCGATGAAAAATGAATTTTTAAAACAATTATTTGTTATTTCTGAAATATTTTTTTTATTTTTACATTATGTTGCTAATTCTTCTAAAATTAGGGAAAAGTTTGTAGAACTTAACGAATGTTATTAAGTAGATATATATTTACAGATTATAATTTCCAAAGCTTATTACAAACTAACAACACCCCGTATATTAAAAAAATTAATTTGTGTCAATAATTTTTACCAAATGAAATCTACGGAAGCCGGAAGTATCGTGCGTGCAATAAATAAAAAACGTCAGCAGTGCAGCACTTGTATCTTATTTTTTTTTTTTATAGTATTTATAATTTCTCCAGATAGTATCAACAAACTTATGGTACAGTACTTAAAAAAACAAAAAAAAAAAAACACAAAAAAAACCCGGAATGGCGAAAGTTTTTTTACTTTAATTATTACAAGGTCCGCTTAAAAAAATATGTCCATTCTGTCCGTCCGTAAGGGAACTCAAATCTCATGTTAGCTGTCAATAATTGATAGATGGCATCAATTCGCACTTGTCAATTCGCGCGAGGTTCAGATCGGCTTTCTTTTATCTTAAAAAACATTTTTCTATGAAGAAAGTAAGTAAAAGTTTCTTTTAAATTATTTTAAATAAACTTCAAAATTTTCTAAATTTTTTCGAATAAATTTTGAAATACGTATAATTAATTTTTAAACGAATTTTAAATGAAGAATTTAACTTATTTTTAAAAATTTCAAAAAATGGCTTAAATCAAGTTTTTTTTTTGTTATTTGGTAAACAAGATTTGTAACTAAAATTTTGGAGATGTTAAGTATGAGTAAAAAATTTCAAAAAATATTAAAAAAATACTTTAGTGTTTCATCTCAATAATGAAATCTACATTAAACATGAAGAAAATTTTTTTCCATTAATTTTCAGACCGTTCTTGTCATGCTATCGATTTTCATGAAGGTGCCTATATAAATTTTACATTCTGACTAAGTTATTCATTATTGTTATGTTTCAGCCACAGTGCCCTCTGGCCTTCTTCAGATGTCTTGTTCAGGATAACATTCAGGGAATATTGGATAGAACCTTTAAATCTAAGCCTGTAGATTAAAAAAAAGGGTTCAGTTCAAAATTCCCTGAAAGTTACCTGGATCAACAGACACCTGACAAAGGCTGGAGGGTACAATGTCTGAAACATAATAAAGATGAGGACATTAGTCAAATGTAAATAACAAGAAGCCTTCATCCCCAAAATTCAGACAGATGATATATATTTGACGCATGGATACATGCATATGTGATGCAAAACAAAATGGAAGAGAAAAATTTTTAATAATAATAATAATAAAGCTTGTTTCACAAGCCATTTATTGTAGATTTTATCTAGGTAAATTAAAGTTTAAACTTTAGTAAATATCTGCATGAACACCTATAGAGATGTGTGTGTATATATATATATATATATATATATATATATATATATATATAAAACCAGGTTGGCAATGACTGGCCACTACTATTAGTTTCATGTGTTTTCACATAATCATCAGGTAGCCAGTGACTTTTAATTAGTTGAATACTCTATATACCACCAGGCAAGTTCAATTTGACAAACAAACCAAACCTGCATGGTTTGGGGTTGGGGAATCATCCAGCAAAGGTCTACAATGGGGGGGGGGAAAAAAAAAAAAAAAAAGCGACCCATCTGGAAAGGTTTGCTAGTATAGCAAAAAGTGCTCAATAAAGTAAAACTGTGTCAGGAAACTTTTTTTTGTTGTTGTTGTTTTGCCATTTTAGACCTTGGCTGGAGGATCTACCCTCACCTCCAACTATATGGGCTTGGTTTGCTTGTCAAATTGAACTCGTCTGGTGGCATATAGGGTATTCATCTTATTACAAGTCACTGGCTACCTGATGAGTGTGTGAAAACGCATGAAACTAATAGTAGTGGCCACTCATTGCCAATCTGGTTATTTGAATTAATATTTAAAAAAAAAAAAAAAAAAAAAAAAAAAAAAGCTTTGCCATTTCTTATGGCATGGCGCACTTTTATGCCAGAGGGCTGTTTTGGGGCAGACTATTCAGAGCTGCCCATTTAAACTCTGGGTGTATATATATATATATATATATATATATATACATACATACATACACACACACACACACTTTTAAAAATTGTAAGTCGAATGTATTATATTTTTATGTCCTTTTTAGACATTCTTCAGATATATAATGAACACATGAAGGAGAACAAGACTAATTCAAAGGTTTATTTTAAAAGATCTAGTTTTAAATCTTTGAATTAATCTGGTTCTTTCATGTGTGCATTATATATTTCCAGAATCTCTAAAAAGCATATCAAAACATATAATACATCTGACTTATAAAAATTTCAAATTAGTCACTATAGAACCCCCACTCCTATAATACAGATAAGTATTAAATTATTATCTGGTCAAATAATGTTACATATCAGTTAATTTCAATTACAATACTTAGCAAACATAAATCAGTTTCTGTAAAAGCAGGTTTAAAATTATACATTAAGAAACCAAGCATAATATTAGAATAAATAGGTTTAGTCAATGTCTTTAATGATCAGCAGAAACAGGTCAACAGGTTGAAAACCAAAGTATCTATTTTAGAATGAAAGACAGAAAGGAAAAAAAAGAGAGTGGGAATGGAGGAAAGCTGTCAGAGTAAAGTCATTTTATATGCATACAAGGTTTTGTATCATTGTGCAATCAGATATGAAACAATGTATATTTAATGAATTGTATCTTATGAATAGATCTGTAACACCAAACTTGAAAACAGTTATTTTTCTATTTATATTGTTTGGACCGTTGTCCTCATTTTTGTGATATTCACAAAGTTTTGGACATTGTACACTCTGGCCTTCTTCAGATGATATTTGGAAGACAGCCAGAGCCTACAACAACTAAAATATTGTGAATATGGCAATAAAGATGAGGACAACAGCCTGAAGAAAATAAATAGTTACTGTTGTAGAGTAGCTAGCACCCCTTCAGCACTCTACCAGGTGGCCTGGCTCATAGCCTTAAATAGTCTATGTTTAAGGACTTCAAAAGTCAATTACTAAGCTGATTAATATTCGGACTGATCTTACTTTGTCTGGCTATACAGAATTTTGACCCTCCTCTATTCCTTGTAAGTTGTCTTGTTAATTGTTTTGTAACTTATTGTTCTGTGTTTTTTGTATGTATCCATTAGCACTGGATACTGGTGCTGAATAAATCTATTAAACACTCATTCTTCTGTGTATCGTTCACCTCGACGATACAACAGTTACAATGCCTCATCTCAGAAACATAGACAGAAGTTATTTTTCAATACACTATAAACCAAAAGTTTAGAGAAACCCTTTGGATTGTATAATTAGTAAGTTTCACACATTTGGCTTAATTCCTACAAAGCTAGGATGTTGAAACTATTTAATCCATTAGTACATAGCATCCAATTTTTTTTAGAGAGGGGATTAACTATAATTTAAAATCTGCTAGCCCCAAAGGTAAATTTGGTAAAAAAGTTAGTTTTAAGAAAACTATGCAATGATGGGTTAATTTCATCATTATTAATAATATTGAATATATGATGAAACACTTCAGAAAGAGAAAATCCTGCAGTCTTGAAATGTGCTAGTAAATTAGTTTTGAAAAAGGCATACAACCTTCAATTTTTTTAGGCAATTCTTCAAAATCCAGAAGTAGGTCACAAAATTTTGGCCTACAGTGTACATGTACAAAAAAAAAAAAAAAAAAAAAAAAAAAATAGTAGATTTCAGTTTTTAAGCATGTATAGTTATTAATATAGAAAATATTATACCCTCCAAGTAACATTCAAAATGAGCTGAGCATTTTTCTGTTAAATATTCATGTACATTGTGTGTCTACTGCTACATCTGTGTACTAGGTATAAATAAAAGTATAATATATCAAGTAGTCAGTTCACACTGAAACCAAATAGTTAACACATAGTAAAGGTCATTAAAAATCTTTGTGTGTCTAGTCTATTTCCTGTTGTATGAAAACTGTCTTCATAAGAAACTGGGTTTAAATCAATATTTGTAAGACACCTAAACAATAATTTCTAGATTATAAAAATTTAGGATTTACACTGCTTTTTTTTTTCCTTTGTGAATTGGTTGAATTTTTTTTTTAAGGCCAAATTTTAACCCTTCCTCAATCTTTGACAAGTTAAAATTAAAGTAGAACAAGAAAGTAAGAATTTGAAATCACTTTGGTTTTCATTCTAAATTAACCCATTGTATCAGAGACAAAACAAATTCACTGGATTGGTTTTACAATGACATCATTAAAGAAAAAAATATACCATGAACATTTTCTGATGTAGAGAAATAGAATGGAAGTAATCTTGATTTCATGAGATTACACCTTCGTCATTCTAAATATAATTGTAAAAAAAAAAAAAATATAAAAAAATCTTTAATGTAATTCATAGTACTATATTTTGTAATTAAAAGTATTTTTAGGTACAACAATTCAAAATTTTTTTATATACTGGAAACATTTTTAAATTCTCAAGGGTCATTTTATGTGATACTTTGCAAGAGTATCAAAACTCATAAAAAATGCATCATTATCATTGTAAAGGCTTCCATCTGGAAAAAAAAAAAAAAAAAAAAAAAAAAACTAAAAAAACATTTATAGGAATTCTACAATGAGGAATTACTTCCCTTGGTTCATCTTTTATGTACCATGTCCCTTCAGGACATTGCCGATCATGGCTTCCAGAATTTCCTGTCCTTTGTAGCTCTTAAAAAATTTTGCCTATTTTTTTTTTTTTTTTAAATCTCTTACACCTTGTTCCACAATCCATTTACTCAAGCTCACTAGGGAGGTTATGCATAGTTTTCCTCTTGCCTTCAATATATCTTTGTGAGTATCAACTTTTCCAAGCCCTCTTTCCTCAATGTGCTCTAGAAATTTCAACAATCTCTTCCTAAAGTTAAATATGAATATCCTTTTTGTTCCCATCCTTATTTTGATGTACACAAGAAATTGACTATTTGGAAAATCTCTTGAGCCACACTGTGTATTCTTGCAGGCCATTTTTTTTGTCCAGGTGTGGTTTATAGCAAAAAAAAAAAAAAAAAAAAAAAAACTTATTAAAATTTCTAAGCGTTATTTTTTGAGTCTCAAATTAAAAATGAGTTCCTCACCTTTCATTGTCTTGCCGGATGTAGGTTTTTGGCCCAATCACCACTTTGGTCACATTAGTGTTTTGATCCAAGACATGCAAATAATGAAGGGGAGGAATTCGATTGATAGCAGAATCCTCATTTTTTGCTTTTGGGGTAGATGCCATGATTAATTTTTCTCAAAGACCTAAAAAAAAAAAAAAACGATTCATCATAAAAATGGTTATGAAGATTCATTAGCAAAATATAATTCTCCATCAAAATCTTCCAAATAATGAACAAAAATAAAGGCAACAACAACAACAACAACAATTTACAGATAAGTAAGTTTAAATTGTAGATAAACTGTACTTGATTAAACCCTCAGCCTACCAATAGGTCCAATGGACACATAATTTTTTTTTCAAAACTAATTTTTTCGCCTTTATAGTTATTCTATCCAAATTTTTTTGTGACTTTTTTTTTCATTTTTAGAAAGGAAATAAATTTAGAAAAAAAATTTGGTGGGAGACTTCTATTACCAAGTGGGTCCATTGAACCCATGGCTGAAATTTTTAATGAAATAAAAAATATTGTTCATTCTAAATAGGTGCCATTTTTTTTTTCTGAAGATGATAATGAAAGTAATAATGTGAGCATTACTTATTCAGAATCGGATGATGATGATGATGATGATATGAATGATGATGATGACAAAAGCTGACAGAAATGATTCTTCAAACCCTACAATAAATGAAAAGCAATACTTGAAGGATAAGTTTGAAATTTGGTCTTATAAATCAATTGAAAGGACAGAATGAAGAACCATTCTACAAGGTTATACATCAAAAGCCTGAAGCTTCACATTCTGCAAGATCTTATGATTCAGCTCTTTCATCATTTATATTGTTCATGAAGCTAAATCTCCTGGAAATAATCCAAATGCTGAAGGAATTTGGGTCTCATAGTTATTAATACAACTACAAAATCTAGTGAACAATACACTGCCTGGGAACTATCCAATGATAGTTAAAAAAAACAAAAATGCACTTTGTGTGGTGCTAAAATAGATAGAAAAATGCCAATTGCTAAAAACATTTGAAAGTATTCTGTGCAAAATGTGGCAGTGAATAGTAATTTAAAAAAAAAAATGTAATTTGAATTAAATTTAGAAATATCAAACTAAATAAAAAGATGTACTGTAATTTTTCTGTTTCAGTGAATAAATTTTGATTAAAACTTATTTCTTTGTTCATCTATAATTATACATAGCTAATATGAAAAAATGCAAAAAGTTTGAATAGTTAAATAAAAAAAAAAAATAGTAGAAATGTGTCCATTGGACCCAGGTGGTATTTAATGGAAGTCAGTTCTTTTGGTAGACAGAGGGTTAAACACAGAATTATTGTAGACTTTAACATTAGTGTTTGTTTATATCATCTTACAGAGCGATTCCAATTGTCAAATTACAAGAAATTTATATATATATATATATATATATATATATATATATATATATATATATATATATATATATATAATGTGCACAGACAGTGTCTGATGAATAAATAAATTGTAATCTAAATTATGCGAAAATCAAAATATTAGGTTGGTGCAAAAATAATGACACAATAATGTTGTTTTTTGACGTTAAAAAATACGTCAAAAAACGACATTATTACGTCATTATTTTTGCACCAACCTAATAACACTGACATTTTAATAGAAATATTTACCAAAATTAACCAAAAATATATCTTTAAATACTAAAGAGTAAATCTTTTCAAAAAAAAAAAAATAAAAAAGAAGACAGAAAGTATAAAAAATTAGGATCACTATTTTCAATAGCTGCTGAATTAGAAAAAGCAGTAGCTGGGATGCATCAATCAGCTAAGTGACAAACATTTACTCCCATTAATCATATATATATATATATATATATATATATATATATATATATATATTACAGATATATATTTTCAAATGTAACAAGAACAAAAAGAATATAAATTCAAATGTTCATAGCACATTAATTTAAAAGATGGCTCAATACCCAGAGTAGAGCAATAGTTATAAAGATGTTACATACAAATACTCACGACAAAGATACATTTTTGTTTCGATGCAAATGCATATCAATAGGTGAGCTACAAAGACTGTTATAAACAATTCTATTTAAAAATGCATCTTTGTAATGAGTACTTGTTTTTCCATATGTAATATATTTATAATATATATATATATATATATATATATATATGCAGCATGTTTCATTGAATATGACATACAAGGTGCTGTGATTTAGTTTTTTTTATACAATTTCTCATGTGTGCTTATAATTTTTTTAAATAGATTAATAGATTAACTGTTAACAGGAAATAGAAACAATCTATTTCTTGTTAACAGTTAATATATTTCAACCTTGAAAATGGTTAAATGTATAGCCAAAAGCGCTCAGAAAGAAAAAAAACTGTTGGACAGTTTTTATATAATTTATCCTTCGAAAAGAAAAATTATAAGATCACGTGAGAAATTGTATAAAAGACTAAATCAGAGTACCTTGTCTGTCATATTCAATGAAACATGCATGAAAGAAGGGTTGCTGCTTAAATACACAATATATATATATATATATATATATATATATATATATATATATATATATATACACACACACAATAAAAACATAATTTTAAGGTATACTATATTTATAGCTAAAATTACTCAATATCAAGGATAAAGTGTATGTAAATATAAAAGTGGACACTGAAGTCAACATTGAATGGAGAGAGTGTTTTATGCTTAGAATGGCCTGAAGATAGTGTCCAACATGAAACAGACTGCCACTACTCAGTGCCTACTTTATATATTTAATCACTTCACCCCCAAGGAAGACAATAATGTGACTAATGTGCAAGGTACTACTGAGAATGAAAAAGACTTTAGAAGGAACCAGAAATCCAATCCTAAAACAAAAAAGTAAACCTCTACTACTATGATAAACAAATCTATCTACTTCTATTAAATAAAAAGAGTGTACACTGAAGTCAATATCAAGTGATGACAGTTTTTCATGCTTGAACGCAATCTTCAATACTCTTTGAAACCATACGTTTTACTATATATTGTGTTTTATTTAAAAGAATATCTGGAGCTTTAGATTGTTCACTCAATTTTTAAGAGATCGACTGAATATTGGCAGAATATAGCTATTTATATAACAAGAATGTTATATAAATATACTACCAGCCAATAGAAAATTTATTCTCAAGTAACTACTGTGTAGTAATAACAATACATCACATGACTTAAGAAGTTGGCTGATATATATAATAGAACAAAATTGAAAGCCTGGCTTATATCTTGACTAACATTTCACAGATCTTTGTAGATAAAAAAATGGATTGACATAAAATAAATACCAATAGAAGTTATCTGGAAAGTAGGCTATTAAAAGGAGAGAAAACACATACATAGCAATGGGGCATCTCTATGCGATGTTATAATTAGCAGCTCATCTCACTAGAGCAATTATGATTGAGTATTTAGTTCGATCTCACTGGGTGCCCGCATACTTTTGACCTTGTGCCACATCTACACGGCACTGAAGAGAAAATAAAATTAAAAAAAAAAAAAAAAAAAAATCACCATATACTCTTATACAGATAAGACTAAAAAGAAAAGCATATTTAAAATATAACAATATCCATTATGTCGTTATAGCTGAGAGACCAAACTGCAAAATTGTATAGTTGGTAGGAATGAGTTCAAGTAAGCAGTAGAAAAAAAAAAAATTATTAGGTTAAACGCGATATCATTATCAAACAAAATATAAAGAAGCCCAAATATACAGTTTCAATAACATGATTGAGCCAATCCCTGCAACCAAATATTTTGCTTCATATCGCTGCACTTGGGCAGTTGGGTTTTAATGTTCTGGCTGACACAACCATTCTTCACAGGCTGTCCTAAATTCCAATATAGCCTGTGTACAGTGCTTAATGGCTTGCCATAAGTCAGTCGTATCACAAGCAAAATGGCAAATTGGAATGTTAAAGGTGTGGTTTGTCCAAGTTGCCCACCCCTAGCCAAGAAATAGAATATAGTTTCTAACATAAGATAATATATTTTTTATATATACTAGCTAACTAATAGTTATATATACTAATTAACTTTACTCATGTTATTTTTATGACATTAGTAAAGTCCTTGCTGTTATTGTCCATATCACATTGAAAGACTGGGTCTTGAAATATCACTAAAGTTAAACAACATTGAGCCTGGTTTGATCCTAGATGGGTGACAGCTAGGGAATACCAACTGCTGTAAGCTTGGCTCCGAGGGTGGTGCAATGGATAATGGCTTGGAATTGGAAACCAGAGGGCCAAGTTCCAATTCCAGTCGTATTTGCTATATTCACTTATGCACAAATACTCTAGGGAAAGGTACGAAGCCACCTTTTCATCTCCCAGCTATGGGGGAATTAGTATGACGTGTATCAGTAAATCATTATCTTCAAAAAATTCTTAAGTAAAAATATTTCAGGTTTTAAATAACATGCAAATGTTTGATTTGTTTATTTTTACGACTTATCAATCAAAATCTTATTGTTATTTTAAAGTTTACACATGTGAGATTTTAAATATCTAAGAGTTTAGCCTGGTCTGGTTCAGAGTCACACGGTAGAGCAAGAATATCGAGTTCCTCTATTCTTCTCAAGAAGAGCTTGTCTAACTTTAAAATCAGCATTCAAATGAGTAGCTTTTACTTGGGATCAGTCAGTGACCTTTGAGCTATTGAGAAACAGTTATCTCAAGCCTGATTGGGAGCCCCAAGCAGTGCTTTGTGACCCTTGCTATCTTATCAACATTTACTGTTTTCTACCTACACTTATACATTACAAATTAAACTAAGCACAACTGACTATTAAAGAATGAAAATTTTTGCAAATTTTATCATTCTGGGCTGGGGTCTTTTTTTCTGCCCAAATCTGAATTTGTCTTGCTCATACTACATCTAGAAAAAAAAAACAAAAAAACACTAAGGTTCATTATTTTTCATCCATAATCTATATAATGAATGCCAATGTCAGTGTGTCACACTTTTTCGATTAAAGGAACACAATTCTCAATAGCTCATCTTCTATACAATAAATGTGAATGTCAGACTTTTCCCACTTTACTCCTAGAAGTTGCAGCTCGACATATCCTACCATTTTGGAATCTACTGTGAGCAGATCAAAAACATTCTGGCCTAGATCAAGACATGCAATCCTAAAATTTTGGGATTCCCAAGTTTTTGTTACAGTGATTGTTTTTGGCAATTTTTTTTTTATTACATGATTTTTGCAACAAATTTTTTGTCTGATAACAATTTTTATCACTTGGAAATAAATTTGCGAATAATCAAAATTAATTATAAAATCCAGCAAAAATCACACATAAAATAAAGATTGTTTGTATGGAAAGTAAGGATCTACTTAAATATTAATACAATACTTAAATGCAGCAATCAATTTTGAGTTCTTCTGTAGTTTATTGTTGCCCATCGCATCTACTCTTCCCTACTTATTGTGATGAATGCCTAATCAAGAGCCCTCCGCAGGATCTAGCTTAAATGCTGCCCAATAGGCCAGCTTTTAAGCTAGTGTTGAATATGTTAAATTATTCAACATTTTAACAAGACAAATTTCAATTATTTGTTTTAAATGAAACAAATTTACATAATTTTATTTTGGAAAAGAATTCTCTAAATAAAAATCTGTTTAAGTTTTATTTTGATAATTTTTCCTATAATAGAATTAAAGGACGGTGTAAAATCCCCATAAAACATGTTTTTGAAAAGTGAAAAACACTCTCAGCTCCACACATAGGGGAGCTTTAAACTCTTATTTACAAAATAAAAAAATAAAAATGAATTCATTTGAGCAAAACTTAAAATTTCCTAGTGTCGTGTAAAACTGATTTTGCCTGTAAGTGCATTTATTTTTAATTTTGAAATGGTTAGGAAGCATCCAACATATTCATTTTTTTTATATGAGGTATGGTAAAATATATAATTTATCTTTATTTATATCAATTGAAAACCAACAATCAACTTGTTGCTCAAGCAAGATTAACAAAGTGTGACAGCAATAACGTGGGTAGATATTGCATCACTGTTTATGAAATACTGGGCTGGAAACAACGATAGTTCCACCATTGAACTTTGAAAGTGGGACCCATTTCAATCATTTCATTTAAACTTGTTAGCCAAGTTTTAGTTTCTGTTTAAACAAACTTTGATCGAACAAGACTGGGCGGTTTTTTTTTAAGTTTTTTTTTTCTCTTATAAAGTTTTACTTTTAAGTAAATCAAATACTAGTCTTTTTAAAAGCTGATATTAAGACACAACGCCCACATATCAGACATCCAGTTTAGAAACTGAATAGTAAAATTTGCTTGTTATCCATTGCTTCCCGATGAGGCGATAAAGTAAGAAATATGATGACAAAAAAATCAGAACATATTTCAAACAATTATTTTTTGTGTGTAGTGTACAGGACAAGTAAGGACAAAGTGTTAAAAACAAAAAGTGAAATATACGCAATAATTCTAAAACTTAATTTACCTTGAATTACTGCCCCCCCCCACCCCCCAAAAAAAACTTTGCAATAGGTCCTAATCAGCAAATTAAAAAATGTCAGCTCGTCTACAGCACAAATCTACGTCAATCTACGTTTCAATGAAACTTTCATAAAGAAACAAACGAAGCGGCTAAAAGTTTAAAAGAAAAAAAAAAGGCGTTTTTTTTTTTTTTTTTTTTTTTTTACCGACAATTGAAACTATTTTACAGGCTGTTCCAAAAGTCGTATTATCTTTGATAACCTTGTTGTAAAAATTTTATATTTATTTACCAAAATGGAATCAGCCTTTGGTATGTGACAATATGCACTTTCTACCTGAAATGTCAATTTTTCTTAGATCTATGAAGATTACAGATAATAAGGCTGTTTAATATAAAAATTACATTCATTCACTTCACACATTCCAATTATTTAATAACAGTTAACACTCAAAGTTAACAGTAAAGATTTTTTCACTTCATGATCATGATCGCTAGTGTTCTAGTTTTTCTGTTCGCCTTTTTAAATGCACTATGTTTCTTTATATATTGTTTAAAAAAAGGCGTTGTCGATTTGTACTTAAACTTTGTTCTCAAAAAAAAAAAAAAAGTAAATAATTACAGTAGTTTTGAATTTATTTTACCAATTATTTAAAGTTTATTTTACTAATAATTTTAACGATGACTAGCTAAACAAGTTAAAACCGCCTCATCTTTTAACTCGGTGTCCATATCCTCATTCAAAAAATAATTTAAAGAGAAATATCGTCAAGTATGTATTGTAATGGCATTTCAATGGTGTCCTTTTAAGTTTTATTTATTAAATTTTCTTCTTTGGAAGACGCCCATAAAGTTTATTATTTATGAAGGAAAGGTTTAAAAAAAAAAAAAAAAACTAAAAAATGTTGAGTTTTTTGTCCATTGATAGAAAATTGAAAACGAAACAACATTTGCTAAAAATATAAATTAAAAATAAACTAAAAAACCTATGTATGGATATTGTTTTAAATCCCCACAACTGACAGAATTAAATGTGTGAAGAAGAACCTTGCCGAAAAAAAAAAAGTAAAAAGAATCCATTTAATTCCTACAAGAATAAGATTTAAAGAACTTAACAAAAATCACTTATTGGGCGAAGCATTATACAACAATAATAACAATAAATATTTTTCAACAACATTTAAAACAAAAATTTGCTTTCTTTAACAGAGCGAAAATGAAATGTAAACAATGAAAAAACACGGAAGTAAACAAAAACGGAATGTAGAATATGAATCCTATCAAAAAAACAAAGAAAGGTGAATGTATTGTAGTAAGTAACTAAAAAGTAAATAACTAATAATAAAGTACGTAATATTCTGTCAAAAACTTTTTTAAACCTGTTTTTCGTTTTTTTTCTTGCTATTTTTATTTTAATGCAACGTAAAAAACTGTCATAGATTTGTTATTTTTCAAAAATCAAAATAAAATTATTCTTTACTTTTTTTTTTAGTTTTTCCCCAGTCATTGAAAATGAAGAGATTATTTAACTGAACAGATGAACCAACTACACATCTTTGGGATTCGAGTAAAAAACATTTTATTTTAAATTCTTAAAAAAAAAAAAAAAATGTTCGGAGTCAAGAACCGGTGCACCTTCTTACACTTGATCAAGAAAAAAAAAAACCCAACCTTTTTTTCTGTTTTTTTTTTTAAAAAAAAAAAAAAAAAAAAAAAAAAGATCTTACGATTAATCAACTGAAGACATTTATTTACACATAGAAATGTAAAACTGAAATAATTTTCTTGGTTTATCTAAGATTTAAAAATAAAATAGACTAAAAAAAAAAAAGAAAACATAGGAAGTTATTGGAATTGGATTCATAAGGTCAGAGTCCAACCTAAAAAAAATGTACAAAGAAACTGAAACCAATAAAGAAAAACAGAATCTTACCTCACTAATTTACTGTCAATGAATTATGTTTTTTTTTAATATTTAATTTTAAACCTCTTCTCTTGACTTTATACTCGCTGGTGGTGTTGTTGCTGCTGCTACGTTACGCAATGTACACATGTGTCAAGTTGGGTCTCGAAATCTTTATTTATATACGTACGACTATATATTGAGGACAACGTTTGTATGTGTGTTTGTTGTTTTTAATATACGTTTATAATTTGTGGTTGTATTTTTTATAGCTTTAGTTACTTCTTTTTTTACATCATAGATAAATTTAAATTTGCTCACCAAAAACAAGCAGCAGTAGTACCACTGACTCAGAGAACAGAATCCACAAGTTTATGTACTGTACTTATTACTTATCTGTGCTACTTTTCTTTCTTTCTATTTTTTTTTTTTTTCACATGATGCAGCACTCCCTGTCGTTAGTGTGACGTAAAAGTCATTTAAGCGTGGAAAAAAATTCAACTTTGTGTTTGATCTGTTACTAGTTAGGTTTTTACTTTAACTTGAGTGAGTTGATGATACTTTTAAACAAAAAAACAGAGTTATTAATTCATTCCAGTTTTCGATTCACCAGATCGATAATTAAGAAATCTGAAATTGTATTTGATAGTCAGCACCCCCGTCACATTTCCTCCAAGAATGGTTAAAAAAAAAAAAAAAAAAAAAAAAATCTGCCAGATATTATATATATATTCGAAGTTGAGCTAGGAGGCTAATAAAGTTTTAAATTATTTTCAATTGAAACGTACTTTTTAAAACCTCATTTCTTTTAAAATGTAAACGAAACCCGAGGGGGGTAGTTTCTTTATGTCGGATACAGTATGAACAAATAAATTAAAAAATTCATCTCAATCGCAGGGCAGGCCTTCCCCCTTTAGCATTCAGTGTTCACTTCTATTTTTTATGCTTTGCCTTTTTTATCTGAATAAAAATCTGAATTCAATTCTAGAACACCCCAACAAATTTTGTAACCATTGATGAGAAAATTTGTCTCACACACCATAAAAACGAGTTTGATCTTGCATTTGGGTGCCCTCTGTGCCATAAGATTAAGAAGCAGAGTTAAGTTTTAAAATGCCGACCTATGAGATAGTGCAATTCCATTCATCCCGTACAATGAATTTTAACATTTTCTCGCTGTTTGAGTAACAAAACAAGTATTTTTAGGGCAACATAATTTAAAAAACAAAAAAACAACTTTGTATTTTATATTTTTTACGTTTTTGTAAAATAAATGAGCGTGTTTTTTTACTTGTTTCGCATTCAACTCAAGAAAAATAAATTCATTTTCAGAAATTTTTTGTCATAAATTATAAATGTTGTTACTACTCACTACAGAATATGCATGCAATATGTGAAAAATGTCCAGACTTACTTGACATATAAAATTTTTAGTCAAAGGAGGTCTGATTTTGTTTTAGTTTTTGTTTCACAAAAAAGTAAAACTAAAAGACAAAAAGGGAAATCGTTCTCGATTTTATATGCTTTTTGTTTGTTGTGTATTTCCTTTTCCTGAGTTGTAAGTTTTCCCCTCTCATTTACTCGGTAAATTATTTCAGTTTCGCTCGATTTACTGAAAAGAAAAACAATATGTCTAAAATTACTGGGATGAGAATTTATTATTTACATTTTGGACTAAAATTTAAATGTTATTATTATTATCTTTGTTGTTCTCATCGCAATATTTCGGTCATTATGTCCACTCTAGCCTTTTTCAGGTGTCTGTCAGTCCGGCCGGGTAACATCAAAGTCAAAGGAATTTCGAATTGATGCCTTTTTAGTTTTTATACAAGGGAAAATTGTTCTCATTCCGCTGTCAATGTCGTAGGTTTTTAGAGTCTTCTTAAATTTTAGATTGTTTATTGTTCTAAAGTTGTCTTTCTTTGATCATAATGTTGTCAAGAAGTAAATAAATTTTGGATGAAATAATGTTCTGTAATTGATAACTTTTGTTATGTGATAATATTAATAATATTCTGTAACTGAACACTTCTTTTGTGTGTAAATGAAATCTAGTATGATGTGAGTGAGTGAATTCTGAAAGTTTGTTTAATGTTATCAAAGTAACTTTAAAACTTCAGATAGTTGAACATCAAAGATTCGTTTGGCAACTTGATTCTCACTGGCGAAGTTGAGTAATTAGATGTTAATTCATTTGCAGGAATGAATGAAAACTGCTGTGTGAACGAGTTGAGTGAGTGAATGTTCTGGAAGGCCGAGATTATGTTAATGGATAACTTTTAGCCTCAGAATGTGATGTAGTTTTTAGTATGCGATTGCGTTGCTATCACGATGGCTGGAGAGGCGCTGGTGTACAATATTTATTTAAATGTTAATCATGTGATAGGAGCAAGAACACGTTTTCTTAATTTTGGCGGTTCTCTGTGTGTAGATGGAAACATAACCTTGGTATTGATGGACCAATCAGAATATGTCAGTTGCTGAAACTTGGTTTGGAGCCTATATGCGTTTTAGCTTGCACAAGATTTTAGAACTTGGCATGTGAAGATACACAAAATACATTTTTAATATCTATTGTCCATTCAGGACATTGTTAAATAACAGTATTGATGGGAATTAGGTGTGATCGATGAAATATAGAAGTCGGATTCTACCCATTCATCACTTCGTGTTAGTTTCCCGAATGTAGAGTATTTGAAGTTCTGGAAATTACCAAGAGTTTGTTTTGTTTAGTTCTAATTGAGAAAGTTTGTGAAAATCTCCAATGTGATGAACATTTTGGAAATGGAAAAAACAAACACACAATGTATAAGATGTTAGGTACCTAGACAGGGCCTACCCCGATTGGTGTGGCAGGGGCTGATTAGGGGTCCAAGGCAGCATTTTGTGACCCTCGTTATCTTATCAACATTTGCTTTTTTCACATTTGCTTACATTTATGTTATAAACTAAGTGCAAATGAAAGAATGAAAAATTTTAAGTGATTCTGGGGTCTTTTTTTTTTTTTTTTTTTTCCTCATTCTAAGTCTCAAAAACAAAAACAAAAACACTATGTAAAATTCATTATTTTTTTCCCATAATGTTGAATGTGTTAAAATTATTCAACTTTTTAACAAGAAAAATTTCAAGTTGTTAATGTGAGTAAGTGGAAGAGAACAGTATCAAATCAAAAATAAACACACTGCACAGGGGCTCCGTGCAGCCTTCTGGATTTCAAACATACTTCAAATTTTCAATTTAATAAAAATAAATAGCCAATAAAATCAGCTTACGCCAATAAATAAACACAGAATTCTGGAGCAACATGAAACCTTAAAAACCGAACATTCATTGAACTTGGCAGAAGGACTGACAGCAGTGGAGAGACACAGGTCAACCTTTTTGTCCTGTCTTTCTCACCAAAGCAACAGCAGACTCCCTTTGATCTTGTCTCCCAACTCCACTTTCTCTCTTCCTCACTGAAAAACTATGTTTATTTCCTTGCAATCAAAGAGAAGAACTTTCTAACTTTCATTTCATAAGTGATTACAGTTAAAATTTATGTATCCTGTGTTTAAATAAATATCACTTTATTTGAATATGCAACAATCTTTTCTCTCATTTTTTTTTTTTATTCAAACGGTGATCCATGGAATTTTTCCCTAACAAGTGACCACACATGTTTGAGTATACATCTCTGTTCTTTCAGACATCAAAATTAATGTTTGCCAGCATAGAGATTGGACCTACACAAGGCTATAAAAACCAAACATTTATTCAACTTGACAAGGACTAACAGCAGTAAAAAGACAGCAGTCTTTCTCACCAAAGCAACAGCAGACTCCCTTTGATCTTGTCTCCCAAATCCACTTTCTCTCTTCCTCAGTGAAAAACTATTTATGTTTATTTCCTTACAGTCAAGGAGAAGAATTTCTAACTTTCATTTCATAAGTAATTGCAGTTAAAAGTTATATATCTTATGTTTAAATAAATTTCATCATTTTATTTGAACAGGCAACAATATTTTCTCTCATTTTTTTCATTCAACAAATGGTGACCATGGAATCTTTTCCCAACAATGTTAAAAATTGCCACAAAACATTTTTGATTTATTTAAGTACGAAAAGCTGCACTCTGTGCGGACTTTTAGCTGCTACAGAGGGATAATTGGGCCTCTGGCACAAAAGTTTTTACTTTGGTCCAGCTTAGAAAACAGCCATGATAATTTTGAAGAAATAACTTTGAATTCCTCAATTCACTCCATGGAACTTTAAAACCATACTAACTCTGAATGGGCCGAAATTCCAATTCAGGCTTAAAATTGAATTCTTCAAATCACTCTCTGCAGAATTTCAAAACCTCACGTCACGAAACTTCTCACTTCAACTCTGATTCCTTGGCATTTTGAAGAAATAAAATTGATTTCCTCAATTCACAAAGTTTTGGAGATATTTTAAACTGAATTTAAAACAAAAAAATTAATTTCACAAAGTTTTTGTGTTACTTTAAATTAAAAATTATAAATTAACAATCTTTAAAATCACTAATTTTACAGTTATTTTAAAATTTGAATTTTTAACTGTTCTCTCCTCATCCAGTCACAAATCCCAATGCTAGATGTTCAAGCATCAGATGTAGGTCAGATTTTCAATCCCAGGATCATCCTGATTCCAAAAAGGTATATGTTTGTAGAGCAAGTATGTCTTGAGTTAGAGAGGTTTCAGACACATGGATGGACAGACAGAATTTGCTGTTTATTTATTTAGAGGATATAATGATCTATTATGACATGTGTTTTTGTATTCAGTAGAGATAGATTGTATTTATTTTCAATTTTTAAAGCAAAATTGTTCAACTATATTGCATGTGATTTTTTAGGTTAGGATCTTTTCTGTTAATTCACCCCAAATAATGTATCACAAATATTGATTCACCCTCAAAAATTATAAATTTTAAATCAGTTTGTTTATGTATTAAATTTTTGGCACTCTTTTGAAATAAAAAAAAATTAAATCAAAATTTGTTTAGCTTGCCATGAAGTTGCCAGATAGAATAGCCTCCAAATTATTGGACACAATCTGAAGCTATATTTTACCTGGGACTACGATTATATCAGATTGTTCATTTTTGAAGGATGATCTCACTGACTGTAAATCACAGTATGAATTTCATAGCTCACACACAAACAATCGAAAGTACCTGATGGAATGCCAGAATGAAGAATAAGTCCATGTTTGGGATTCATCACAGCATGATAGACTCTCTTGTGTGAGTTCCTTTGGAGACAAGAGGTTAAAAATAACAACTAATGCATTTTTGAACAAAGTTTAGAGAGGACATTTCTGAATTTTGGTGTGAATTTTAGTAACTATAAATTCTTTTTATTTTTGGGTGAATTAACAGAAAAGATCCATTCAGTTACAATAAAATTTGTATTTTATATGAATACTACCTTATGAAAATTGAGATGTAGTAGTAGTAGTAGTGTGTGTGTGTGGTGATGGGAGGTGGGTAGAATATGAGACCATTGAACTGACCCTGTACCTAGAAGTAAGACATTCTATTTTGAAAGCAGACAAAACTACAGCATAACATAGCAGTAGCTGCAGGATAAGTTTATTTAATAATAATGAGAGATTTTTTTGTCTATTTCTTTTTATTTTATCATATATATTTTTTTTACTTCTAAAATGTTTTAAAATATTTTTATTGTTTTTAATATACTAAGGAATTCTTTTCAAGTTTTTCCAGTTCTAACTAAAAAAAGAAAAAAAAAAAGAAAAGAAAAAAAAGCAAACTATAATTATAATAATTAAATGAAATGTTGACCTTCAATCTTTATCGTTAAATGAGACATAAACAGACTTGATTTGTTGATTTACAGGACCATCCCTAAAAACCACATTTTTGTTGCCTAATTCTTTCACATGAGAGAAGGAAAAGAAATTGTTGGTGGTGCAACAACCGGCATGAGATCATGCAACCAATCCTTCATAACTATTTTTATTTTAGAGAAGGGCCAAGTGCAAATGGTTATATCAGATCTGGAGTCTAGTTTCCATGTAAAGAAGGCTATAATGAGGTGAAATGGAATGGGGTAGTTAAAAATGAAGATCTGTTGGGACTGTCTTTTTGTGTTGCAAATCATTAAAAAAAGCAAAAAACAAAATTGGGAGTTTAACCATAATATAAAAAAATGAATCTGTATTCTGAATGCTTTGTACAGAGAAACCCGGATATAAGAGAGATTTTCTCTGGTCCCAAATTAGAGCCATACTTACCTAAACAAAATAGACGAAACCCGGATATAAGAGACTTCTTCTCCGGGCCCCGACAACTCTCTTATATCCGGGTTACACTGTATAATATACAAGACATTTAAATTAAAATAGATTCATTTTTTTTTTTTTTTTTTTTATAGTGTTTTCACCCTGTACAAGGCCCAGGAGGTAGAGAATTACAGAGTAAGAGGCACAATTTATGTAGATATGTGGGGAAAATAACGGTTAACAAACCCTAGACTTGAACAGGTTGTAGCGATTGGGGAAAATATCCTCTTTCACAGAATAGTGGTTTGAGGGAAGATGCTCGAGTGGAACTTTTACTTACTTCTTACCAATGGAATACAGAGGGAATGAGCATGGTTAACTACAATGCGAATAGCATGGGGGGGGTCTTAGCCATGAATGTTTAAACCTGGTGGAACTAAGTTACTAAGGGATGTAGTTCGTCTGGACACTCTCCATGGAAGTAAAGATAGAGCTGTGAGAGGCTTGTGATGTTTTGTCTGTGAGAGAGGGGTCTATTTTTTATGAAGGAAAGGTTTAAAAACCTAGAAAATGTTAAGTTTCTTTGTCCATTGATAGAAAATTGAAAAAACAAAACAAAACAACATTCGCTAAAAATAAAAATTAAAGATAAACTATTTTTAGTTGATTATGAATCTAAAAGTAAATTATTAAGTTAAAAATAAATAAAATAATAATAATATCTCTACAACTGACAGAATTAACTGAATTTATTCATCATGCAAGTAGTTGTCTTAAGTTGAGAAGAGCCTTGCTGAAAAAAGATTCCATTAAATTTCTACAATAAGAATTAAGGAAATTAACAAAAATCACTTATTAGGTGAAGCATTCATTATACAATAATAAAACATATTTTTTCAATTTTCTTTCTTTAACAGAGTGAAAATGAAATGTAAACATTGAACAAAAAAATTAAAAAAAAATAAACATGAAACTCACTGAAAGTAAACAAAAACAGAATGTGTAGTGATATGCAAATTAGTATAATTTGCATATGAGCAGGTAGCTCATATGATAAACGGACACCAACTAGAACAGAGGTCGAATGCTTACTTAGCAGCCCGGTCGCTAGGATCAATGTGTAGTATGCTACCTTTGTGAGCTTCTGAGTAGGCGTTCTGTCGAACTCTCTGCTAATGCGGAGAGGAACTCGGACGAGGCTTTGCCGAAGGGCAATGTTTCGTTCGGGGAAGTAGATAGGGCCTGAACCCGTCTAGGTTCAAAAGCTATATTTTTGGCCGAGCCTACGGGCTCGGAAAGACCCACATTAAATCGGCCTTGTGCCACGTTCGGTCCTCGTTGGTGGATTGATAAATACCGAACGCTTACTTAGCGGCCCGGTCGCTAGGATCAATGTGTAGTATGCTACCTATGTGAGCTTCCGAGTAGGCGTTCTGTCGAACTCTCTGCTAATGCGGAGAGGAACTCGGCTTTGCTGAAGGGCAATGTTTCATTCGGGGAGGTAGACAGGGCCTGAACCCGTCTAGGCGGGTTCAAAAGCTATATTTTTGGCCGAGCCTACGGGCTTGTAGAGACCCACGTTAAACCGGCCTTGTGCCACATTCGGTCCTCATGGGTGGATTGATAAATACCGAACGCTTACTTAGCAGCCCGGTCGCTAGGTCAAAGTGTAGTACGCTACCTTTGTGAGCTTCCGAGTCGGCGCTCTGTCGAACTCTCTGCTAATGCAGAGAGGAACTCGGACGAAGCTTTGCCGAAGGGCAATGTTTCGTTCGGGGAGGTAGACAGGGCCTGAACCCGTCTAGGCGGGTTCAAAAGCTATATTTTTGGCCAAGCCTACGGGCTTGGAGAGACCCACATTAAACCGGCCTTGTGCCACATTTGGTCCTCGTGGGTGGATTGATAAATACCGAACGCTTACTTAGCAATATACATGACACAGCAATGGCGTCGCCGATAGGATAATCTCTGGTCCTTGAAGACCCAGAATACGTAGATACGTGGATTCGTTGCTTTGCTGCTAATGCAAGATGTAAAAAGTTGAAAGACAACAAAAACAGAGGAGGGGAAAATGAAATCAACGACTTGTTTATGGCTACCGCTGGTTGTGAAGCGATTATGAAGGTTGCTACAATGGTTTACCCTTGAGAACTAGAAGAAATGACTTTCAAAGAAATAAGTCAGGTTATTAAGGGAAACATGAGGCCAAAGAAAAGACTGGTGATTGCAGAAAGGACCAAGTTTATGGCAATGAAGCAGGAAGTGGATGAACCGATAGCAAAATATTTACACCAGTTAAGAAGTGCGAGTAAATACTGTGAATTCGAAAAACTAGGAACAGGAGAGCAGACAACGGAAGAAGAATTAATCCAACTAAGATTAATTGAAGGTATGCATAATTCAGCACATAGATATAAATTAATGGAACAGTTACAACTTACAAATATGCCTTTGAATATGTGTATAGAATTTATACAACAGCAGGAATTAATACATACCTACAACCAAAATAAAAATAAATCCTACGAAGAAATAATGGCTGAAACATATACGGTACAAACAAAAAGAAAAAATTGTGCGTACTGTGGAAAATTCATGAAATGAAAAAAGAAAAATGCCCAGCCTTTGGAAAAACATGTTCAAAGTGTTTAAAAAAAAATCACTTCAAAGAAGTATGTAAAACGAAAAATGTGGAAAGAGTAGAGGATGAAAATAGACAGATTTTTAATGTAAAAAAGGATAATATACAAAATACTGAATCTAAGAACGGAGATACAAAAATAAAAGTGAAAATCAACGACTGTATTGTCGAAATGCAAATCGACACAGGTAGTGAGGTCACAATAGTACCCAGAAATTCGTGGGAAAAAATGGGAAAACCGTTTTTAAAAAAAACCAACGTACAATTACGTCAGTTTGATGGCTCGATTATAGCAATTATGGGTTACTTTGAAGGTTCAATAGAACTAAAAGAAAAATATGAAATAGTACCCATTATAGGAAATTTAAAAAATCATGAAGTTAGGCTGAAATTAAAAGAAAATGTTTCCACCTCCTACTACGAAGCGAGAAAAATACCAGTGCATTTATTACTGTTGGTAATAGCTAAATTGCGAAAGCTAATAAAGGAAGACTTATTAGAACCTGCCCCTCCAGGAGGAAGTAAATGGGCATCACCCATTGTGGTATTGAAAAAAAAGATGGTGACTTGAGAATTTGTGGAGATTATAAAATAGGGGTGAACGATAAAGTTTGTGCTGACTCGTACCCTATTCCGAATGTGGAAGTAGCTTTACATAAACTTGCTGGAATGAAAGTATTTTCGAAGATAGACCTAAAATCAGCTTACCACCAAATACTGATAAATGAAAATTTTAAAGAAGTGATGACCATAAACACACCTATAGGCCTGTTAAGGTGGAAAAGAATGCCGTATGGCATAAAAACGGCAAGTGCAATTTTTCAAAAAGCTATTGAAAAAGTAATAGGAAATGTTGAAAATACCATCTGTTATCAAGACGATATATGTGTTGGAGATTTAAATGAAGATGATTTAAAGAAAAAACTGAAAATATACTGAACCGGCTAAGAGACGCTGGTATGACAATAAATACAAAAAAGTGTGTAACCAACAGTAATGAAATATCATTTTTGGGTTACTCAATAACAAAGGAAGGGATCTCTCCAGATAAAGTACTAATAGAGAAAATTCTAAAAGTTGCTACACCAAAAAATAAAAAAGAGTTGGAGTCCTTCTTAGGTTTGGTAAATTTTTATAGAAAATATGTATCAAAATATAATGAGTTGCCAGAACCATTTGCTAAGTTAAGAAAAAAAATGTGGAATTCATTTGGTTAGAACACCAACCTTTGAAAACTTAAAACAGATTCTGGCAAAAAAGCCAATAGTACAAATTTTTGGCCCTAAGAAGGACATAACTCTAACTACTGACGCTAGTGAGCAGTCCATATCTGGTATTTTGTCACAAGATGGGCATCCCATAATGTACTTATCGAGGAGATTAACAACGACTGAACACAATTATTCAAATATAGAAAGGGAGGCACTAGCCATAGTGTGGACAACGGATAGAGCAAGACAGTTCTTGATGAGAAAAAAATTCTTGTTGAAAAGTGATCACAGACCACTGGAATTTATTTTCAACCCAAGAAAAGAGCTACCGAAAGTTACAACGTCCAGAATATTACGTTGGGCGATTAGACTGATGGCGTTCGACTTTGACATTGAATATGTTAAAGGGAATACGATACCGCACGTTGATGCCTTATCTAGATTGAGGTTTTATAGAGAGGAGAAGGACAAAAACGACGAGGAATTTGAAGACACATTCTTGCACCTTGTAGAAACCGATGTAATATCTGTAGATAAAATGGTGAGAGTACCTGATAAAAAAAAGTGCCACCGTAAAACAAATATTAAGAGTAATATTTTCAAGGAATGGGACACCGAGAACATTGGTGACTGATAACGCACCAGAATTTGTGGATGCAGATTTGCATGAATGGCTAAGAAAAATAGGATGCAGACCTTACAAGACCCTCCTTACCACCCTCAAAGTAATGGGACAACGGAAAGGATGGTCCAGACGGTAAAGAAGGGCATAAAAGCATGCTTGCAACAGAAGGAGGAAATCGATGCTTTCCTACCAAGACTATTATTAAGTTACAGAACAATTCCACATGCAGGCAGGCCGGAAAGTCCATCTGCCTTAATGGGCAGACAATTAAGGTCCCCTTTGACTATGTCATATGCCACAAATCAAAAGATGTGGTACAAAAGAAATAGGAATATGCAACCTGAGTCAGCCGAATTTATTATGCAGAAAGGACATAATACTGCAATATTAAATAAAGAAAATGGGAACAGTGTTCTAGCTCATGCTGACCAAATAAGATCCCAAGGAGAAGAATCGGATGAGGAAATGCCTTCAGAGATGCCCATTATTGACGTAACAGAAGAGTTAATGCAGAACGAAACTGCGGAGGAAGAAGTAGAGAGGGATGAGTTAGAAGAGGAAGATGTAGAATGGGACAAGTTAGAAGAGAAAGACCAGAGTATGCAAGAGGAACAGTTCGATTATAGGGAAAGATCTCCAAGGGAAAGGAGAGAGATAAAGGAAGATGTTCAAGAGGGCACAAGAAGTACAAGAAGTACTCGTGGCATAAGGCCCCTCCGTTATAGAAAGATGTAGTGATATGCAAATTAGTATAATTTGCATATGAGCAGGTAGCTCATATGATAAACGGACACCAACTAGAACAGAGGTCGAACGCTTACTTAGCAATATACACGACACAACAGAATGTATTGTAGAATAAATCTTTCTTATCAAAAAAAATAATAAAAAATAAAAAGGTAGAGGTGTTTTTCGTTATTTTTTTCTTGCTTTTTTATTTTAATGCAACGTAACTGTCATTTGTTTTTTCAAAAATGAAAATAAAATTATTCATACTTTTTCCCATAATATGAATAATAATTTAAGGACGTAGAGACGCTTTTTTGAACACTTACATGAGGATTAGGCAGCTTCTGTCCAAATTTTATTGTCATTTATCACTGCACGAGGCTTGATATACAATGTATATATCAAGTCTCATAGATAATTGCAATCTTCCACAATGCACACACGGGTTTCTAACTCAATTTTTATCTGGAATTTATTTTTTTGTATAATCTTCTGTGTCATTAATGAAGAACTATTAAGGACATTGACAAAGAGGGTAAAATATTGCAAAATGGCTTTACAAAATAAATTCTTTTTCATCATGACTCTGGTTTTGATTAAAAAGTGGGGTTGTAATAAGCAAGAGGTTCGTTGGAAATTTTTTCAAAATCTAAGAAGCCAAGTTTGGAAGTGTCTAAGAAGTTGGTGGGATTTAATATTGCCAACTCTCTAAAATGAAAATGGGTGATGGGATTCACTAAGCAGGGGGCTGCAACTCTGTGGGCAAATTCTCAACTATAGGGTCCACGGACTCACAAAGCTGAATTAGTTTGTTATTTTTGAGTGACAGAAATTTATGTGACAGATTAGATTATCATTCAGCAGTTAAATTAGAATTTTACAATGAAGCAACTGCTTTTTAAGAAAAACAATATAAAAAAAAATTGTTTCAGTAGAGAAAATAATGAATGTATGTCCACATTGGTCAGTTTGGAATAAAACATCAAATGAAATTGGCACAATTCAGAAAAAAAAAAGATTTGTCTTTAATTATATATAATTTTTAAAAAGAATGATTGATTCTTAAAATGTGAGACAAAAACGGCGTGGGACATTTCTTTCAACCTTCTGCATCAAAATGAGGAACATTTGGCAACATTAGTAGGATTTGTCGCTGTTTCACTGGACTTAGGGTGGAAAGATATATTATGAGACTGGCTGCTGAAAAGTCAAAGTAACACAAAGACATGGTAAACTTAACAACTTCATTATTCAAAATGCCTGCTGTAACTGTCAAGATTTATTGTATATAAAATACAGTTGTGGCACAAGGGCGAAAATGGGGGGTGCTGAGGCTGGTCATCACTTACAATCTTATTTAAATAAATAGACTGGGGAGGTTGGGAATCTCGACTTGGATCATAACCAAAGAAGCAGCTGGGAACAGGCCATGAATGACACTTACTCACATTAACTAGACACAAAAAAAGTGTCAAGCCTAATTAGGGGAGGGCTCCACAGGAAACCACCCTGATATGACGTAGGGAGAGCTAAGAAAGAAAATCAAGGCTAGCCATGTTCAAGTGAGCCAGGCTCGCCACAGTCACCCACCTTTCATTAAAATCTGTTGATCCCAGTCGCTTTCTATTAGTTCTAATTTTCATCTTGAGCTGATGCTCGAAGAATCTGATTAGATACAAGCTATCAACTTGCTGACAAAGTCTCGTAGGGGCAGACATGATGACAATGGTAGAAGGTGTGCGAAGCTGTTTCTTCTAAGCCAAGGTCACATCATTGATAGTCTGGCAAATTCACCAAGCCTCATATGAAGGGGTAACTAGCCACCTGGTAAGTGAAAACTCAGAGTTGCTGAGGTAATCTACCGCTGGTGCCCAAGACTAAAATGAGTGACACTTGTTCGCCGACAAGCTGAGCCAACCGCATAGTGGATCCCTAGAAACCCTCTCTGCTATTTCATGATAGACCTACTTAGGTTGAGAAAGGCTACTAGACCAAAGAACTGTAACTGTCTGGTTCCCAGCATTCCCTAGTGGGACCGGAAGTAGTTGCAATCAACATTATTGATGTTATAACAGTCACAAATTTAGTTTATTTGAATGAAAGAATGGGATGTAAACATAAAACAATTATTTATGAGTTTCAAAACAAATTTTTTCTCTACTGAAATATTTTATATAAATAAATATAAACCTTGCAAAGAATGTTTCTAATGTTCTTCAGGGCTTTGTTTTTTTTTTCTACGATAGAATACCATATATACTTGTATAGTTTGAGTTTTATGATCAGTTATTTAAAAAAATTAGATGGTTGCACTATACACAGGTAATTTTTTTTCAAGAGTTAAAAATCATGCATTTTTGGTGACTGGTTGCTCTATACAAAGGTAAATTTATTTTTAGGGGTCTTAAAATTCATGCATTTTCAGTGACCATGTAAACACTTGCAAAATAATGATGAATGCTAATTTAAGATAGGAAAACATTTATTAGTTCTTCATTTATATACGGATCTTGTTGCTTTTAAGTAGATACATTGTAGATGAGGCTTTGCTCTTCATGTAGTGATAAAAGGGAAGAAACTTAGAATATGTAGGCAGTAAAGGAGAGAATGTAGTCAGGCATAAATAAAACAAAAGTACAAGTATCTAAATCTTCATATAAGATATTTTACAGTAAGAGGTCTTTCTCAACATTTGAGGTTAGCTTTGTACAAGATCATTTTATTTCTATAAAATATGTCCAGGATGATACTTAGTACTGCAATATTTGAGTATGGTAGGCCAACTAGTATTGCTCAGAAACTGGAGTCGCATTATATACAATCTATATATTCACAAAAATATTCAGGGGTCACACTATACATGAAGTAGGATTATACATAAGTACACACACACGCACACACATATATGTGGGGGGGGGGCACTGCTTATAAGAGTCAACCAAATGTTCTTTTATCAGACATATCTTTTAGATTATTTAAAAAAAAAAAGAAAAAAAAAAGGCACATTACATGACTAGAATATTATTTGAGTTTTCAGATTTTAATTCATTTTTAGAATTGAATGAATTATAATTTGGATGAAGTTTTAGAATCTATATCAAATCAGTTTATCAATTCTAAATGAATTTAAATTTTTTCTAGGAAGTTTTCACAAAAATAACTAAGTAGAGTGTTGGAATCAGAGAAGGCAGAGGTGGAATTCTTTTCATAAATGAATAAGTGGGAGTATGATTAGTCTACAGAACTATTGACTAACTTTTGAATATAAGGTTTATATATATATTCAAAGACCATAATGTATTTAAAAAAAAGCCAAATAATTCTACATAGAAAATCAAAGTGAAGCTACTGTAGAATCATTTTTTGTTTGTTTTTTATTTTTTCATATGATGCTGGGGCATGTTATTTTTCCTGGTCCACTAACAACTGAACTCTCTTCTCACTTTCTAATGCATGGCATTCTCACGTGTCTTCCAAAAGCTCCATCTATAAAGTAAATCAACCTTTTCTTTGGTTGTTCCAACTCAACACATTATAACCATGCCAATACTCCACCAATGAAATAAGACAAGTTTTTTTGGTTGTTCCAACTCTGCACAAGTCTGACCCTTATAACGATGCTTATCCTTACTTACCTTAACTTCTGGACTAAGAAAAAGAAAATGAACATTCCATAACCATGTTTAAACCTTTCAACAATAAAGTAAGTACAAACTTTTCTTTGGTTGTATCAACTCTGCACAAGACTGAGGTGAGCTTGACCATTAATATGATGCTTATACTTACTTACCCTAATTCCTGGATCTAAAAGAAAATGGACATACCCAAGGGACATTGAGAACTTTGTCTCACTAGAGTTTACATAAGAAAGAGAATAAACAGTCCATGGCAGAAACCTAAATTTTTGTATGCTTCTTTGTTTACATATGAACATGCACACCCACTATGCCATACACCAAACATGCAATCTTTAAATTCCATAATATAAACAATAACAAAGATTGTATTTTATAAAAACAAATGTTGATCTGGGTAATTTTGGAAGGAAGCTTTTTTTTAAGGCAAACACTTTTTGTAATCATAGTGCTTAATATAAAGAGATAGAACATTAATTAATAAAAAATAAAATTTGTTTATGTAACTCTTTCAATTATAAGTGAATACATTTATTTTATTACAACATTGAATATAATATGTTTGATTTTAATATGTTTCTCAGGATCCTAAAGTTTTCCTATAGTGATAAATTTGGAAGATTAATTAAACCTTGCTTAAATGCTGTCAGATCATTTCCTATTAACAGAATTTATATGATAATTATTTACAAATGTTAATTATCACTAATGTTCAATGATTTTTCCCCTTTCTATTCTTAATATTCTTTTTATTAAAAAAGAAGAGGAAACATTCCGTAATTAGCAGTTAATAAGCATGGAGTTATCTCTTTCATACAGATTTTCTTTTTGTTGTTGTTAATTTATAATTAATTAAAAATTACCCAGAACTCATCGGCTGATTGGAGTGAAATTGATGTGTTCAAGTTGGAGTCTTTTAATAGTATTGAACAAACCAAAATTGCTTACTATGTATTTTGTTGTAACAAGCACACAAACATTCAGAAATTGAATCATTATTATAGAGATCCGTATGAATTCAAATAGATGTCTGTAATAAATCATTAGTAAGCATAATTTTTTTCTATTCATTTCAATCCAAACAAAGCGATAAAGCTACTAAGATGCAATTCAATGTCTTTTATCTCATAAAAAAAACATTGTTAGCAAAATAAGCCAAAATGTAACAAGTTTAGACCAGCATTGACATTTGTAGCAAATATCCAAATTAATCTACCAGTCTGGAATTTCAATAAAAAAAAATCTCACTTTTTTTTTTATTTACTGCTTTTGTGAGTGATTTTCATTTTGTCAGTTTTATGTACAACATACATAGGCACATGCATATACCATGAAGATAACAGATTTTAAATATATACACTACAGGCAAAAAATTTGGGAGAACCTTGCATTTCTTTAAAAACATCAAAATGAAATATTTTTGTATATTTTTAAAGTAAAAGAAAAAATGTCAAACCCTACATTGTATTTGCTTTTATTTTTCAGTCTTTCTCCAGGTTCCTCTTACTACCAAAACATTAAAATTTGGGTTCATCTGTCCACAATACATTTTGCTAAGTTATGAATATTTTGTATGAAAGATATTATATTTTGTTTTCACTATTAACTCCTCAGTAGACTTTTCAATTAAGTTAAATGATAATATAGGTTCTAAATTTTAACTCAGCACTAATGTTTTAAACAAAACATAGTAGCTGTCTTTGTTTCAAGAAAAAAAAAAAAGAAGATTGTTCCATTACGACAGTATTTTAATAGTTTTTATTTATTTTTTAATTTTGAAGAAATTTGCATAAAATATGATATGATGTTATGTAGTTGATAATATTATGTGTATTTTTATCTAATTAATTATTTTTGTTGTAGGTTTTGTATACTTTTCTTTTAGCATTGTGTATGAAACAATAAAGAAGGTTTTAAAGTATTTTCAATATATATTTCTTTGTCCTAATATTGGACGCTACAGATTCTTAGTGCAGAAACCTTAGATGGGCTCTGTGGGTGTTGAACAAACAGAAATGTGCCTGAGCAGGCGTTTACAACAGGGATTAGCTGGCCACCCTAGTAGACAGGCATCCTCAGATATGAGTGGCCATCCACATATACATATATATATATATTTATATATGGTTTATTTGTGCAGCAATTTTTCTTTTATGCATGTTTGACTAAAACAACAATGAAAGTTCCTGGTTGATTAATTTTTATTTACTTTTTCAGTATGCCTAATAATTATTTAATTTCTTGTTGATATTAGTAGATATTTATTAATATCAATTAGAAATCAAAGGTGCAAAAATGAAAAATTGCTGCCCCAATAAGCCCAATTCAAAATACAAGACCAAGCAGCAGCAAAATAATCTGTGGTCTCCTTCTAGATATCAGGGAGACCAAAATTTCACCATCTCTTAAAAAATAGACAAGTAATAAAAATAGCCAAGCAAACAAAGCCATAGTTTGACCAACCAATCAGAATGCTTTCACAACCAGAATATAATGCTATAAACTAAGGAAAAGTAGAGCAAACTTTTGAAGCAGATCAAAAGATGTATATATAACCAGATAAAAAATCAACCAAAACTAGAAATGATAAATAAATTTTGTCTATTTTCTGTTGCTGTGGTCATTGTAAAATAACCTGTACCAATGTGCGACATTTACATAACCATCTGGTGACTTGGGAAGGTTACACTGTCCTGCTACATGTAAGAACATATAATCTTTATTTTGCACCCTTTTAAGCAGTCTTCTGCTACAATTGAACAACCTACCTTCCTTCACTTACATTATAAGCAAGCAGCTATTACATTTGGATACATACATACAAGGCCGACACTAGTGTCTCGCCACCTCCCTGAAACTTTAATATGGGGCCACAAACCTTTGAAGGAAAATTGGGGGGAAAGGGCAGCATTTTTTTAAATTATAAAAATCAGTGAATTAACCAATTTAAATGATAATTTCAGTACATATTCATTAATTACTTTTATAATGAAAAAAAATCTGAGAAAATGCTATTCTTTTTGTAATAACCACCAATATTTTCATGACTAAATTTTACTTGAAAAAAAAAATGTAAATTTTTACATTTCCATAAGGATTAATCGCTGACACATCTCTGCTGAAAAAAAAGTTTTACAAAGATCACAAAGGCAACACATGAAAAAACATTCCCAACAAATTGAATTTTCTTAAAAAACTCAAAAAACATTGCTAATGCATGACAGGACTTGATGTGTCTATATTTCTGAGATGAGGTATATTATAAAATAAAATAAGTCATATCTTGGCTGATTTACAGGCAAATACTCAAGACCTAATAGTATGCACTGCACCAGCAATACAGATACACAATGCATATAAAAATAATTTAAAAAATGGTAGATGGTGATTAAATGGTGACAAAAAAAAAAAAAAAAAAAAAAAAAAAAAGAGGCAGAGACAACAATGCCCCACACCCCACGTCCCTTACCCCAGTCAGGGGTAAGATGTGCCTGCTCTGCATACATATACATATTTCGGCTCCCCAACGTGGTGTAATAGTTAACAAGCTTGTCACGCTAGAAGAATTACAACTGAGTATGATCCTCACTAGGTGCCTCATACTTTTAGCCCTGAGCCATATCTAAGCTATGCTTAGAAAAATCACCATATATATTTACTTCCTCCCTGACTCTTTCTTTCTCTTGTATGTGCCAGGACTTTTGCAATTGAACTATTGAAACTTCACCTTTCACCTTAATCTGCTGTAACTGTATTTGTGACAGAGAACCAAGACTTCTGTTGCTATCATGAGGTACTGCTGGAGTGTCACAGACTAATGGTAATAATATTTCAACAGCTTTATTAAAAGCATTTCTATTGTTTTCATAGTAATAGATTAAACAAATTAAGGACAAAATGGAAAAATTTGCATAAATGCAGCGATCAATTTTGAGTTCTTCTATATGCCTATTGCATCTACTCCTCCCTACCTATTGTGATGATGGCCAAACCAAGAGTCCTCCACAGGTGCTAGCTTAAATACTGCCTAATATAAAATAAGAATTACTCCCCTTGAACTATGAAAGCAACAATAATGGCTAGTATAATATATATATATATATATATATATATATATATATATATATATATATATATAAATCTTATTACCCATTAAGATTTCAAGGATTGCACTACCTTAAGATTTCAAAATCAGTCTTTCACTCCTTGATTTTAAGATCCCAAAAATTAAATTTAAATTAAATTTTAAAAATCAAAATTGGCAAATTTAATATTAAAAAGTGCAAATAAGAAAATGTTAAAATTTATGAGATGTCAAAATAAAAATTTTAAAGTTCTTATTATTTTATTTAATGTCCTGTTATTCTTTTTCTCACTTAAATTTGAAATATGTTTTATGTTCCTCATTCTTTTTTTTTTGTTTTTATCCTAACTGGAAAACAAATTTTCTGATTCAAATCATGAACGAATGTATATATCAGCAATAAAATGAAAAAAAGTTTTTTTTTTTAGAATCCTTTTTGTTATGGCTTAAAATTGCTTTGTGCACCACTCCAAGTTAACATGAACCCGAGGTTAAGAACAGTTGTTTAAAAAATACATGAGAAATACAGTGGGTGCTTTTTTTTTTTTTTTTTTGAACAGTGAATATTTATACAAAAAATGTTTTTGATTCGGTCAACAGAAAGTATATAATTCATCAGAATAACAATGGAAGTCCATACTTTGTAAAATAAACTCCAGTTATTCTGATAAGCGTATCTAACTTAGTATTCCTATTTTATTTTTTATCAATTTACCCCAAACAAGGCGATGACACCCCTCAGATGCAAGGAGCTATTGGGAGTGAAAGAGAATGAAAAAGAACTGAAAATCCTAAACAGGAAACAAAGAATAAACCTCTACTCCTGTTCATAAGACCAAGGAGTAGTGTGAATTGGACGATAGGTGAATACATGTTGACAGTTACATTCTATGCAGTAATATTTGCATCAATGAAACCTATTTCAGCTTAAAGCACCCACCATTGTTTGAAAAAAATACTAAGTAATACTCAATAATTTTTAAGTGAATATTCCTGCTACTATTGAGGAAAAAAATAGTAAATAAACTTTCTGAGTTTAGGTGGAGATATTAGAAGTAACCAGAAACCTAATCCTAAACAGAATATAAGGGATAAACCTCTACTTCTGTTCAAAAACTGGGGAGGAGTGTGAACTGGATGATAGGTGAACCTATCTATTCCTGTAGGTAAAAAAATCAAATAATATTCAGAAATTTTGGCTTCTTTTGTTGATATTTATTTTATTTTTTATTTTTCTGAAAGGAAGAAAATCTACTCACTAATAATAATTCTATTAGCTCATAACTTATTAAGTTAGCACATGCATTACAGCTTGCCATTGATTCAAATAAATAATGAACTATTCCATTTTGATTGTGAGAAAAGACAGAAGAACAAAAGATATATCAGAGATGCTGTTTTTTGTGAAAAAAAAAAAAAGTGAAGACAGAAGAGGCAATAGTTTTTTCGTGTGTTTAACATCTGCTTCAGTGAAAGGAAAATCTTGTAAATTTTTAATTTTTTTAATTTGTATGCTCTTACATCTAAATAACGTCCTGCATTGATACACGATTGTTATTGCAATATTTTGTTAAAGTTGTTAATCTCAAATATTTAACAAAGTGGAATTTCCTTGGCTTATTTTATAGTCATGTAACTTGCAAGCAATTTATTTAATCATTAACATAAGAAAATGTAAATTGGAAAAACATGAAATTTTCTCGGGTACTGCTAGTTGATACAAACAGATACAAAAAAAAAAGAATAAACAACTGACTCACTTGATGAAGGATATTAGTCATAAAATAATTTGTAGAATTAATGATATATGTATATATACATACATATATATATATATATATATATATATATATATATATATAAGGCATTTTTATGTTTATACATTCTTTCTATAGATACAAATATTTAAGTAAATGCTCTGTTTTATATTAAACAGTATTTATAACATTTACCAGGCTGAATGCCCGAGAAATTTTCATAGAAAATATTTGTCCTCCGAATGAAAATTTCTCGGACATTCAGGCTGGTAAATGTTATAAATACTGTTTAATATAAAACAGAGCATTTACTTAAAAATTTGTATCTATAAAGATAAAAATGTCTTAAAATAATTGTCGGACTTTGTCCATTTCATTATATATATATATATATATATATATATATATATATATATATATATATATATATATATAAAATATTCCCATTCAGTTAGTTAAGATTTAATTTACATATATAAAATATTTGTACTTACTTTTATGGAATCAAAGTTGTTGAATGTTAAGAACATAGATTGAACTGTTGTTGTATTGTTCCCTGTGACAACAAAACATAAGATCTATAAATAAATACACACAAGTTACATGTATCTAAGTAATTTTATTCTTTGTCATCTTTGTTGCCATGGTGGTAGCAAGATCCTATTTAATGAGCAAGCAACAGTCATTTTCAAGGACTTCAATCAGGTGGAACACAAATTCATTCTAAGCATTTTCTGTGTACATATTCACTGTTGAACCAAAGCATTATGACCAGCTTGTTTTTAAATTATTTAACCCAAAGCAAGGCAATAATGCTACTAAGATGTTTGGTTTATTGTTTTATGGCATATCAACCACAATAGGTTATTTAATGCCGACAAAATTTTTATTGCTGATAATGTTTTTCATCAAAAATCTATTTCTGGGAATATTTTTCCTTGAAGAAATCTATAGCTGATCATATTTTTTTCCCCCAAAGAATGTATAACTGTTTGTATTGCTAGCATTATTTTTTTTAAAGCATTGCTGATAATAATTTTTCCTTAAAAAATTATTGATGGTAATAATTTTTTTTATTACAAAGTATTTCTGGTATTAGAACCTATTTTTACACAAGTTTGGGTGTTAACTATTTTCCCATAGCTGGGACCCTAACAGGTGCTGGGAACACCAGCAATTAAGATGTAGTTCCATGCTCCTCAAAACCTCCTAATCAGAGGCCTTGCTGTTGGACGTAGTTTATCGTCTTACCCAGGATGCGGATGTAGTTTATCGTCATACCCAGGACGACCACTAAAATGCAAGATGTTACTGAGAGTGAAAGAGAATGAGAAAACTTTAGTAAGAAGAAACAACAATAAAAGAGGATAGCAATTGGTGTTGCTTTTAAATCTTTGAAGATTCTTAGTGGCAGGGAAGCAATAAACCAGAAGAGTTCCACAGGCAAGAAAAGAAACTGGTAAAATAAAAATTATGGTTGTATTTAGTTAGTTCAACATAAAATGGTGAGACCTTTTTGCCAATTTAGTAGTATGCTTAAATTCATGCAGTCAATGCACCAAGGAGACATTAGAACAATTTCCGTGAAAATATTTCTAGAAATGACAGTGGGAAGCTGCATCATGGTGATGGGAAGGTGACTGAATTGAAAATACCAGGTCAGAATCAATTACATTATAAACCCTTCTTTGGATTTTGTCAAGTATCTTGAGATATATAGCTCCTACCAAATAAGATGCTGCTTCTCACTGTACCTATAAAAGACCTTTTACTTAGCCTGACCAAGAATGGAATGACTTAGAACTTAGGCACGGAACTTTTCAAAACCTCAAAAGATTCCATCTGGAATCTCATACCAGGATGTTAACAACAGGTCTTTTAACAGCTGAAAGAAAGGAATTGTTCTGCAGAATAAGCATGTTAGCCCAACTCCTCTGATAAGTGCTCAATGGGATTGAAATCTGTGGTGTTTGGGGGTCAGGTTGATACGGTAACATTTCAATGTTGCTGAAAGCATTCCCATACAACTCTTGCACATTGTTCTGCTGAAAGTTACCCAGTTGGTGGTGCTTAGAATATACCAAGTACATCTTCAGCAGGGGGTAAAACTCCAACAAAAAAAGGGCCACCTTCGAAGTGGATACTTGCAGATTGAGTATAAATTTGAGTAGTGTCTACCAATTTTGACTCTCACATAAACCAGACATACACCTAATTTTTCTTGTTCTAAGTCATTCCATTCTTGGTCAGGCTGAGAACTTTTTAGCAGCCTACATTATATATTATACTAGCTACCCAGTGTTGCACAGGTATTCTATCAAAATTACATGAGTAGTATATAAGTTCATGATGAACTATATTAATAATATTGTCTATATTTAAAAACTGTTGTCATTTAATTTAATATAATAATAATAATAATAATAATAATATTCATTGCAATTTGATTTGATTTTTTGTCATTATTTAAATTAATATATACAAGAAAAAATCATTAACTAGGTTCTAAATCTTTAGTGTGTATATGTACTTGGCTTAAAGTCTAAATCTTCAATTTTTAAACTAGTGATTTTTAACCAACATGCTGTGGCACACTTGTGTGTTGTGAGAGGATAGTAGACATACCATGAAAATTTTAAAGGGTCATTAATTAAAATATTTGTGAATGAAGTTCAAAGTACAATAAGTGCACACATCAAAAGTAAAAACCTTTTAAATTGATTATATGAATATATCATTGTTTTAATAAATAAACATATAAATAATATATAAAATTATATAAAAAGCAAATTTTTCTTTAATAAACAACAATAAAAATAAAAGTGATCACGGTTAGAATCCTTGGAAGAAGATTTAAGAGTATGTGTCCAAAATTTGACCTTGCAAGGAAGATATTCTCAAAAACGTCAAGCTCAGATATTTCATTAAATGTTTAATAAAAAAAAAATAAATAAATAAATATAATTTTTTTTTAAGAATTTTAATTATCTTTTTATTACAAAGTATAATAAATTGTTTTGTTTGTGTTAATAGATAGATCATAAAAAGTATACTTTTTTTTTTTTTACTCTTTTTTGATCATCTTAATTTAAGTGTGCCATGAGATAAAAATGGTTGAAAAATATTGATTTGGATGATTGTTACAAAGTGTGCTTTTGTATTTGACTTTTACTGAGAGCTGCTTTACTTACTACTTGGGCATTTATGCCTAGGCACCTCTAAGCAGAGTAATGGTTAGCAAGCTTGTCTCACTAGAACATTTATGACTGAATAGTGAATTCGATCCTCACTGGGTGCCCCATACTTTCGGCCTTGTGCCACATCTAAGCTATGCTTGGAAAATTACTATATAGTCTATGCCTTAGCTATGCTAATTAGGCTATCATTTACATATCACTACAATGATTAAAACTATTTTGACTTGATTCAGTAACTAACAGTGATTGGGGAAAACAGAGATCAAGCGACAAGGTGCACTGTAAAAAAAAAAAAAAATGATGATAGATACTCAATGAGATATAAAACCAAAACCATTTTATTAAAATAAAATAAAAAGCAAATTTTACTAACTATTAGGGATGCACAAATTTGGTGGTTTGTGCACCTGGAAAGAGAGTAATAAATTCCTGGATAAGTAACTTATTTTTTTCTAAAATATGGTTCAATAGTAGTTGTGAGAAAAAACAAATTTACAAATCAATCAATCAAATAACATCACCAGAAAAATACCAGTCTATACAAAACAATGCAGATTACAAGGAAGAATTGTACAGTAAAAAGGTTTCAATGAGTCCAAACCCAGTTAACACTAGGATGGCTGAGGTATCATTTTCGACACCTTCAAATTTTCAACAAATTACTATGGAATAACTAGTTTTGGTTCGATGCTGAGGATTATGGACAATTATTTAATTTAGCAAAGATGCTTAACAGACTTAATTCTTTAAAAGATATTCAGTGGAATAGCTGATATTTGAGGTTTTACCTTGAATGGCTGAGGTGTCGTTTTTGACACCTAGGCTATTTATAGGGTAAATGCATTGAAAAATTTCTCACAAGCAATAATACTTGTGTTTATGTCCCCTATTTATCTATACACACACACATACACATAATTTATATATATATATATATATATATATATATATATATATATATACAATCACTTTCTTTCGGTGCGAGGTATACTAATATTTGTGAATTTCTTTTCAGACTTGTTATTCCGACTTGAATATTGAACATGTTAAAGATGGCTGCTTCATGGTGTAATGTAAATAAAGATGTCAAAGGAGCTGGCCATCCTAGTGTTAAAAGGGTATATTTACCTTGAAGGTATAAAATGTGAATGTTGTTGATAGTTCTTGTGATTTTCTGTGTGTTGTTGAAGTTCATGACAGAATTTGTTTGTGCCTTCTAAGTTCAGAGTTTTCAGTTTCGAGCATTGTTTTTACAACTTGTTCTCTGTTGTGGAAATTTTATTTTTATTCAATAGTTAGGCTGAAAATGAGACTTAATGTTGTGAAAATGAGAATGTGGTTGTCAAGACATCATTGAAGAGAGGTTTTGGCAGATGCTTCCTTTAGTTCCATATTCAAACCAGGTTTCAGAAAGAAAGATATTAATAGTTTGAAATACTTAGCTTTCTTCTATTGCTGAGAGAAAATTTTTTAAGTGCCACATGTTGGTTAGTGGCTGATAATATAATTAGCAAGTAATTTTACACTGGTGAGTACTTTAATGCTGGTCACGAGGAATTGAAACAAAACCTTTCACATGACTTCAGAAACTCTTTTAATTAATTTAATTTTTCTCTTTATTTTATATCAAAAAGAATTTTGTATATGCTTGCTATTTTTTTTTCCTTCTCCTTGCTTACCAGGTAATTTCTGTGCAGGTAAGGGTTTTGTTGGTCTCTAAAAAATTTCACATAGGCTTGCAAATTTCTTTCCTTCTTTTCAGCTCACCAGTTAATTTCTGTAAAAGGCAAAAATCTCACATAGGCTTGTGAATTTCTTTTCTTCCTCAGTCCTCTGAAGGGTGTGGGTAAAAGGAGTTATTATTATTTTGCATTCACTACAGTTCCACTTATCTGTAGCTAGCCCAATCAACAAAACTTTTATGTTTACAACTTTTATTTAACTAAAACTACTTTGCATGTCTGACCTGGAAAGGGATGGCATCTGCCATGTCTACTTTGCCTGAAACATTATGCATGAATAACAACCTACCAAGACATGTAGAAATAACAAATCAGATGATCAGATATGTAGTGACCCTACAACCACACCTGGTTATAGAACTGATGATGATGACTTTGCAAAATATATTTGAAAGGAATAATATATATATATATATATATATATATATATAAAGGTTTAGATATAAAAGCAGAGATATTGTTTATACTGATAAAGCCAGAAGTTGTGGCCTTCTGTTTAATAATAGGATTGTCAATCAGTAAGTCTGTAGCCTGACACAGCGGAATTTTAATTTGAAATTTTTACTGTATCGTGTTTGTTGTAATTAATGGAAAAGTGGTAAGTGCAGTCGAGAAGGAAGGAGATTATGTTGAAAAATAAATATCTATTGTGAAAAATAAATGCTTTTTACATTGTTAGGCTATAGACTTATTGTTTTACTTATGTATAGTTGTATTTCATCATTTGAAGAAATACCAACATTAGTTTCATTTATCCGTAGTTAGCTCAATTGGCAAAATCTTTGTGTTCAAAATTTCTATTAAATTAAAACTAATTTGCAAAATATATTTCAAAAGAGTTTCATCAGTAATTTAACACTCGCAGAAAAAAAAAAGAAAGACCCCTTCCCCCGCAAAAAAAATCGTACTTTATTTTTAATTTCTTGTTGAGAAAGAATATAGGCAGTTCTGATTTTTAACATCTTTCTCAGCAGGCTTCCATTTTCTCCACAGGTTAACTAATCATACTTATTATAAAACCCAGGTTGGGTGTGTGTGTGTTCATTTATATACTGGATCGGATTTTCTACATTTTTCAACCGATTTCAACAAAACTTCACAGGACTACGTAAAATTACCTTGCGGTGGTTCTGAGAGCACCAAAAATTGGAAAAACACAATTGTTTTTGCACAAAATCAATTTGAAAACACGATTAAATCACCAGAATGAAAGGGAGACAACTCATATCGAGTTATACTTATTATAAAATCCAAGTTGTTTGTGTGTGTCTGTGTTCGTTTATATGTGGGATCGGATTTCCTATATTTTTCAGCCGATTTCAACAAAACTTCCCTTTTTTTCCGCAGGTAGTGTTTCTTATTGTCTTGCACACTTTTTTCTTTATTTTTACATTCATAATGCTTTAAAAATTCCATTTTCAAGACAATTGTTTATAATAAAATTCTATTCAATCGGTAGACTCATAACAATTGAAAACAATGTTTTTGTTTGAGTTTGGGTTTGACCAATTCGTAAAAAAAAAAAAAAAACTAATTAAGACATGCGTTTCCATCAACCTTAAACAATAATCTTTGTCAATTTTATTTTTCAGTCTTTATGATGGTCGATACTTGATCTATCTCTTACTGTTACATCCCCGGGCAACGCCGAGCTCTACTGCTAGTATACAATAAATATTATTAGTCTTATTATCAGTATTATTATTTTTGTTATTTTTTTTTATCTCTCAAATTTTTTTCATCTGTCTAATATATATGCATATATATTTGTTTCATTGAATATGACAGACAAGGAAAATTTGAATAATTTTTTTTTTTTTTTAGTTTTTCCAATATTCACACATTTTTCTGTTTGGTTACTAATATGGAACGTGTAATATAACGTATATAATATATAGTAACATAACGAAAAACTAAATAAAAATTTCATCAAACTTTCCTTATCTATCATATTCAATGAAACATGTTTTAAAGAAAGGTTGCTGCTTAAATACATATATATTTATATATGAAAGACATAAGTTTCTAATAATAATAATAATAGAAGTCTCAGGATTCTAACTCCGGTCCTCAATATGGTCTCTTTCCTTCTCAACTGTATTTTGAGGGTCGGTCAAAAAATAATGCTTTTTCTTCTGTAATTACAATAAATTTCATACTAGATGCACACAAAGTATGTCAAATACAACAAAAAAGTCCCACAATATTAACTCTAATTTCTCTTTCCTTCTCAATCATCATATTTCACCTTTGAATGAGGCTATGTATGCCACTCTTATTGTTGTAACCTTGGGAAGGTTACTGAATAGAATAATCACATAAAGGTTGGCAATGAATGATAATACTTAGGCCAACAACAATACATATAAGATTTACCAGTGGCTTGTAGAAGTAGTCAACTGCTAGAACTGAGTTAAATGAATTCCACAATATAATCTCCAACTACAGACCAACATACAGTATTTACTACTGTATTTATATGAATGGGGACATACCTATATTGTCTGTAGGTATGCTACAACACTTCTAGAAGTTTCTTGACTGTTTTTTTCTCTACTTCACCTTAAAATCACTGAAGAACTGTGGTTCTCTATTTCCTTCATGGAACTAAACAATCAGAGAGCGCCAAGCCACAGATACAGGGTGGATGAGGTGAGGTTTTGAATGAAGTCCAAAGTACAATAAGTGCACATATCAATAGTAAAAACCCTTTAAATTGAATATATGAGTATATCATTGTTATAATAAATAAGCATATAAATAGCATATAAAATTATATAAAAAGCAAACTTTTCTTTAATAAACATTAAAAATAAAACTGATCATGGTTAGAATTCTTGGAAGAAGATGTAAGACTATCCGTGTCCAAAATTCGACTTTGCAAGGAAGATATTCTCAAAAGCTCAGATATCTCATTAAATGTTTAATTAATAAACAGAATTCATTGTTTAGTATTTAAGTTTTCATTGTTATGTTACAAAATCCCATCCCCCACCTTCAGATATGGCTTAGCTTGAAGAAACCTTGCCCAGAATTTTGAAAAGAAGCTCATATAAGAGTCAGAATTGATTGTGGTGCTGTTGGGCATTGGTTTGAATTCCCTTCTGTTTCCAAAACATAGTAATCATCACATCCCGTGTGGTGTGTGCTGTCTTAACCTTCTTTTGCTCTCTCACTCATAGGGATAAATCTAGGTCTCATTTTCTGTGAATATCCAACTTAGGATTATGCTATCCATCTCATGTAATCCCAGAATCTCTTTTTGCACCTTCTTAGATTCTGTTAGATGCCTATTTAACCTCTTTGCACAGAACTTTGAATAGGCAAGAGATTGCACTAAACTGCAGACACTACTACAGCTCAACTGTAATGAAAGAGGAAGGATAAGGCTTGTTTGGTCTTATCCTTATTCACAGCAGCAACTGGCCTGCTACTAAGGGGCCTGTCACTATGTTCAGTTTCTCTTTTTTCTCTAGGATTGCCATTAACACTACTGACCTATTTCATTGATAAATGAACAGCCTTTCCATAAACAAATACCAACCTAAGATATTTTCAGCACTTTCTTCTTCCAAAAACAAATTCTATGACAGCTCTTTATTTTCTCTAGTAATGAAAATCACTTGTCTTGTTGGATGAAATGCCCATGTGTTGCATGTATTCCCCTGCAGAAAATAAAAAATTTGAGTCGTAATCGTGGATGTCTTGAGTGCCTATATAAATCATGAGGGTTGAGTATCTGGGCAAGCTGTCCCAAAAGCTTGTGCATAATGGTGACTATTAGTTTTGACCATCATTGACCTTACACAAATTCTTTCAAGTACATTTTCTATATTCAATGCCTCAAAAACCAAACTAGTTATATTCCATCGTTGCCAATCAGTCCCCGAACTACCACCAGTCACAATGAATGCATGTTTCCTCAGGGAGGCACCATACCTTGAGTAACTATTGGGCCTCAAACTAACCCCAGGCCTAAAATGGAACTTGTACATACAATCCATTGCTAAAGATGGTAGGAAAAATGTTGGCTCCTTGTACCACTCCAGTAACTGATTTCTCATGCGGTCATCTATCTTTACAAGAGCCAGATCAGGCTGTTGCCATGTTTGGGCAGGAGCTGCTCAGTCCTCACTTTCTAGTCTACAAGTTCTAAAGCATCATTGCGTCCTTGTGGGTAACAAATTATTTTCTAATCCGCAACCCCTTTCCTCACAGACAAGATGTCACAAGCCTCTCACTACTTCCATGGAAAGTGCTCAGATGAACTACATTCCTTAGTTCCACCATTTCTACCCTTCACAGCTAGAATCTGCCATGCTATATACATTGTAGTGAACCACCCTCATTCCCTCTGTATTCCATTGGTGAGAAGTAAGTTCCACTTGAGCAGCTTCTTCTTGCAAACCAGTGCTCTATGAAACTGACTCCCAAGAGGATGTTTTCCCTATCACTACAATCTTAACTTGTTCAAGTCTAGGGTTAACTTATTTTCTCCACATTGTACAGAGAAAACCTCATTTTATACATGTCTAAATGGGCAGTCACTTTGGAAGAGCATTATGGGTAGGATAAAAAGAAATAAACTCCCCAAATTTCTTTCTTTAGCTTCTTAGACACTTTATAGTTTATAGCTAAAGAATCCCTAGGAATTCTGATTAATACTTTTTAAATTAAATTAGAACAAGCATTACTTTTTGACTACTCACCCCCCCATGTTTAACAATACACATGTGCACACTATACTATATACATACAGTGTAAAAAATCCACAAGAGAACAAAATAAAAATTCTTGGGGACAAATCTACAAGAAACACCAGCCAACACCAATACCTGGGACAATGTATCAGGAGTGAAAAGTTACAACAACTATCACATCTTTGACTCTCACAAGTTTTTTATCACAGAGAACCAGCCAAATGGCACACAGGACCTGTTTTAAAAACAAGACACTTTAACATCCTTTCTTTCTTTCTCCTCGCATGGAATGCTGCTCACCTACTACCAGTCTGAGGTATGAGATCTTTTTGTCTGCTGCAAAAAATTCACATTACCCTGAGTTTCTTCGACCTCTGTAATAATTTTCTACACACAGATATAAAAGTATGAAGCCTTATAAATGCAAATATCTCTATTATAAATCTGCATGATTTCAGTGAGAAAATGAATGAAAAAAAGAGAAGATAAAAGTGTTTAACAGCAGTTTCAGTGAAATGGAAAAAAGTTATTTATTTCAAATCTTTTCATTTGTATCCCCTTACTTCTTAAAATAATGACCAGCATTCATATTTATAATTGTCATTGTAATATTTTGTTAAAGTTGTTAAGCTCAAATATTTAATGAGGTGATAGGGGAATTTCTACGGATATTTTATTGTTCTAGAACAATAGCTTATTCAATCATTAAGTTAAAAATTAAAATTCATCAGGAAATTAAAATAGGAAAACTGAAATATTTATGGGTCTTTCTAGTAAGAGGTAATTAAAGAAAAGATACTTTGATATAAGCATAATGAAATGAAGGAGGTGCAAATCAATGATAAATATGAGAAATTAAGTCTCAAATTAATTATACATTTTATTCAACTCCGGATTTTGTCCTTTTGCCCAAAGACCTCATCCAAAACATGGACCTTACATTCACCTTTATGATGTCTGAAAGACAGTTCAGAACCTCTCTAGGATGGTTAAAACAAAATTTTTATCCAAAATTTCAAACATTTAAAAAAAAAATAAAAAATATAATTTAATAATAAAAAAATCCATTTGATCTTTCCCCTTAATAAAAGATTTTGATGATAAAACTTTATTTTTAATAAGTTTGCGGCAGTTTTTCATCATAGTATACTAATTTTTTTTAGCGAATCACTGGTGGTACCTAGATAGCACCAAGCCAGGTAAAAACAAACTATTAACTACTAAGCAAGAAAAACAAAAAGGACAAGTGAAGACATAAACAAATATTTTCCTTGCCATTTAAGCATTAATAAAAAAAAAAAAAATTGTTTAAACAAGAAATAAAAAAATGCCAAAATGGAACACACCTATCTTGAAAAACCCCTGAATATTTTGGAATATTAACCCAATTTTAAGTCATCCCTGATGTCCCAAATTAACTTCACTACATTATCTTTTGACATTCAGAAAGAAAAAGAAAAAAAAAAATAACAAGAGAGTAGAAGGAGACAAATAAATTATGAAAAGAAGAAAAACCACAATATCCTACACATGTGCACATATGCAGATGTACACATACATATGTATAGATGCACACACACACACACACACACAAAGATTAAAAAAAAAAAAAAAAATCAACCTAACACCAATAAAAATGTGCATAAATTATTTTTTGACTTAATATAAAATTTATGAAAAGATGAAAATTGTTATCTTCTGATGAGTGAACTGAACACAAAGGTTTGTCTATAAATCTCTGGAGTAGACATGTTGAATCAATCAGCTAAGTGATAATTTTTATATTTATAACTTATATATAATTTTCTAAACAAATAATGGAATTTTTTATTTATTAATCCAACAGATTTTTATCACATTAAATGTTATTTTTAGTGGATACTCATGAGTAGTAGATACCCTGTTTATTTATTAAACAGTATATTTATTTTTTTCATTTACTGGCCTGAATATTCAAGAAATCTTATTAATGAAATAAATATAAAATAAATATACTATTTAATAAATAAATGGAGTGTCTACTCAAATATGAGTATCCACTTAAAAAAAAACATTTAAAGTTATAAAAATCTGTTAGATTAAAAAATAAAAAATCCATTACTTCTTTAGAAAATTGCTATGTTTATGAAACTGAGCAGATATGAAAAATTTGAGTAATCTATGATGAGAAAGATTTTGCTTAAACGCATTGTTCAGCCTTACATGATTGGCAAAGCTTCTTCTTGGCCAAGTCAGTTAAGGCATATCTGATATAATGACACTTTCCCTCTGCCCATGGGGATGCTGCTTCAAATCCTGCTGGAGAGTGCATATTTTTCTTTTTAGACACAAAAAAATAGCACTTAAAATTATAAACATTATATATATATATATATAATGTATGTGTATGTGTCATGGAGAGAAACAAATCCTACGCTTACAAAGCCAGGTGTGGATGTGTGGTCAAGTGATTCTGCATTTGGAGGCTGAGTTTACCTCAGGTCGCCTGGTTCCATTGATGTTCTAGCATGATATTGAATGCAAATTCTATTCTGGCATGACACTACAGAAAGAAATAACTCTTTTTACAATGAAGTACAAAGAGCTACTAATGAATTTGGGAAACATAAGGCACTTAAGGGTTTGTTGGGATTTCCCCGGTTGTGTGTCTGCTTGTGCTCAGCAATGTGAGTGGAATGAACAAAAAACCCAATAGTTTGTATAAGACTCTGTTTAAACAGCTTTTATTAGATTGGTGCAAAAATAATGTCGTTTTCTCACATATGTTACTACGACATTATTTTTGCACCAACCTAATATTTGGTTGAAAAAAAAAAAAAAAAAAAAAAAAAGGAGTACAAAAGAATAGTAATTTGTGAGGAAAAAAAAGGAAGTTTTCCCTGTAAATAATGTTCTGGAGAGTGTAGTAATTGTTTGTTGAGAGAGATTTCTCTGCAAGTTCCTAATGAGAAATCCAAAAGTGTGATACTGCTAGGATAGACTACGTCTTTACAACAAGGGTTGTGTGGAGTTTCCTTTGGTGAGTATTTTGAAAGGAAGATTTCTCCGCCAGTTCCTGTGGGGGAGAATGAGAAATCTAATGCCAAGCTGCTAAGACAGACCTCATCTTGTGCAGCAATGGTTGTGTGTAGCCCTCCTGTAGGAGTCTCAAAGTGAGAAAAAAGAAAAGCAAGCTGGCTGAAATAGAGGCTGCTAAAATGAAAAAGAGGCCAAATAGTGCTTTGCTCAAGACTTCGGAAACTTCTGGTTGTATCCTGCTGATTATATCCTGCCGCCGCTGAATCAAGCAAAGTAAGGAAGTCCCTATATGACACAATAGCCAACAAGTGAAATGGCTTTTATAGGTTTTTTAAGTGAAAGAAAAAAAAAATAATAGAAAATGTAGTCCTCTATTTTCTTGTGGGGTTATTTCAAGTGTTATGTGAAATTTCAAGCAAGGTACAAGAAACACTGAATAAATTAACAGAAAATTTTTAGTTATTCTTCATATGATTTTAAAAAAAGGTATCAAACAAAACTTATACATGATCTGGTGAAACAATAACTGTACTTTCAGTTCTATTTTGAAAGCCTTGCAAATTAATATTTTTGCCAGAAGAAACCAAAAGAATGATTTGGATTCACTATCCATTAATCACTAACGACATGTTTACGGACGTACATAAAAAACAAAACAAAAAAATCTATATTGCAAGAGAAAATAATGCTTCCATGTAGAGACCTCCACTTTTTAGGCATAAATTTTCGATACCTAAGGTCTAAAATTAAATTTAAAAAATGAAAAATCTTTCTTGAAGATTTTATTTTAGCTTTAATTGAAAGTTTAATAATTAAATTTATTATTTCCAGTAAGTAAAATATTCTGGTGTATTTCAGATAGAAATTATATAGATTGGAATGCCAGATTTAATTTTGATTTCTTAAAACTTTTGAGTTAAAAGCGACCATTTTCTTAATTTTAAGAAATTTGTAAACAAGCCAAATTTTTCTATTTTAAAATTCTTTCAAAAAATAAATATATATTTCTGACATGTTATTTTAGTAAAATTAGAAAATTTAAAGTTAAATTAATGATTTGAAATAAATATTACTTACTTGTAGCATTAAAAAATAATATACAACCAATTAATAATGATTGGTCCTGTTCATATTGTAATCCAACGTTTGATGGACTGCTGATAACAAAGCGATGACAGCTACTATGGATGACCCTAATTGTCAGAAATCTAAGTGAATTCATTTTTTGGTTTTTAACTACCTAGTAATTTTTACAAATGAACATATTTTCCACAATTATTTAATATTTTATTAACTTTTATTTACCTTTCGAAGATGCAAAAATAAAAAAAATTAAAATACCACTTTCTTTAATTAATTTTATAATTTAATAACAAATGAAATACCATGATTATTCAATTGAAGTTTGTCCCACACCAATAAATACATAAAATAAAAATATTTTTTAGCGAAATATTAGGTTGGTGCAAAAATAATGACGTAATAATATCGTTTTTTGACGTATTTTCTAAAGTCAAAAAACGACATTACTACGTCATTATTTTTGCACCAACCTAATAGTAATTGAAAAAGTAAAACTTAGTTTAAGCTTTAAACTTTTCAAATTTGGATAGAAATTTTGAAAACCTGTTGAAATGTAACTGAAGTGACATAATAAAGAGACAAAACTTTTAGATCATAATAATAGCAATTTCAGTCTACCGTACATGAAAATAATGAACGCATTAAGTAAAAAAAATACAAAATAAAAAATTATTTTAAAAATAGAATAGCACAACTAAGTTGATTAATCTTTTCAATTTTGGATTTGTAAATTTTGTTTCCACTTAATTGCTATATCAGATCCAGGAAATAGCCCAATACAGAATTTTACACGATTTTAAACTATTTTATAAATTATTATAATTGAAATTAAAAAAAAAAAAAAAATGAAAACATTCTTGTAAAAATTCATTATTCATCAGATTTTCTAATTAAATAATGTCATAGTTTTATTCATCATTTTTCAATTCAGAGCTGATTTTCAGTTAGATAGCTCAAATTTAAAAAAGAAAAAGTAGGTGATCTACAATTTCCAAGGACTCCTACTTTTAACAACAAAAAAAAAACAAAAACAAAAAAAAATTCAGGAAACAGAAAGGTTTTGTGCGAAATTTCATGAAATTAAGTAAGTAGGGGGGTAACATATTTAAAAAAAGAATTTTTTACCAAAATTTTGTAAAAAAAATAATTTCCTTCATTTGTGAATAAGTCCTGAAAATTTTATTAAAATCGGACAATTATTTGATTTTTACAAGAATTTTCAAATGAATGTGTTTTCGACAGAAAAAAAGCGTAAAAAAAAACGTCAATGTTATTTAGAGCCACCGCGATGACGTAAACAAAAGATGACTTTAACCAAAATTTCGAACGTGTTAGAAAGGATTAAAAAATTTCAAAAAATAATTAAAAAATACTTTGGTCTTTCATCTTAATAATAACAAACATTTTAACGATAAAACTTTATTTTCGTTAAGTTTGTGGCCTTTTTCATTACGCTATGCTGTTTTCCCGCAAAAAGCGGAGGTGCCTACTTCCATGTATAACTTAACGAAAAAAAAATTGTGGTCTAAGGGAAGTAACTCTTACTACATTAATATCTGCTCTTCAAGCTGTACCAAAATTACGGTATTTTTATTCTCAAACTACAACAAGTGAGAATAAATAAAGTCAAGTATAATTACATATGCACGATTCGGTTATCTCACGATGTTAGGACAATTTCAGAAAAGAAACACTTATTTTTATTCACACTTTGTTTTTAGAATATATTTTTTATAGTTTGTGAAGCAAGGGAAATAACTCTTAATATGCTTTACTGTTATTTTCGATGTAGGGGGAATTACTCTTGTTTCCTTATTTCATTTAGTTATTTGGCATTTCATAAAATGTTTGTTTCTATAAAAATATATGTAAAAGGTAAATCCAAGATTCAGGGGATTTGTAAGGAATTTACAGGATCTATATATAGGGTAAAATCTGGTTAGATTAATAGGATATTTTACAAACATTTGAAAATAGCTATATAATTATTTTTTACTGTTATATACTCTGATTGCATTTAATTTTAAGACAAGAATTTATGAATGTAAAAATGTAAATTATTTTGCTGCTTGATGTTAATGATTTTATGCCATATTCAAGCTTGTTGAATGACTACTAATTCTTCCACTTTAACACTTCACATAAAACTCCTTGCAGTCTCGACAGGTACCTAATTTTAATGCTTTTTCAATTAATAATAAGAATATTTCCTGTTTAAGATTTGGTTTCTGGTTCCAACATTTGCACCAGAACACTGAAATTTTATTTGTTGATTTTTTTTTTCCTTTCTTTCCTCCACCGATAGTAGTAGATATATTCATCTATTTTCTGGTTCACATGCCTCCCTAGACTTTTGAACAAAAATAGAGGTTTATCCCTTGTTTCCTGTTTAAGATTTGGTTTCTACTTTCTTCTAAAATCTACTTCCACTCTGTTGGGGAGATAACTGTGAATAAATGATTATAAAACACAAACATTTATTTATGCAAAAATACTTGTAGAAATGAGAAACAGCAAAAGCATGTACACAACAAAACGAGTGTTATTTACTATCTGGTGTTATGTGGTGTTGAAGAAACAAAAGACAGTAATACTGAGTAAAATTGTGAGGTTAGGGTCAAATGCAGATCAAAATCCAAAAGAATTTGCGTTAACGACCTGTTCGTGTGAAAACTACTTGTCTGATAGTGAGAATGTCATGTGTTTTTTGTGTGTAGACAAGAAAAATTGGGTCAATTTTCATTGGTTTACAATGAGTGAATTAATGATAATTATATTTGTTATAATTATTTTTGAAACTATAATTAAATTTTATTTAGTTATTTTTTATGGACATGACACTCCTAATGTCTGTGCGCCTGAACTCTGAAATGTTATTCACTAACTAAACCTTGACCTCATCAAGTCTAAAGTTAGCTGTTATCTTTTCTATATAGCCCTAAGAACTTCATTTCTTGTCCTTTCTTATGCTAATATATCACTAGACAATAACCCTCTACCTTGAGTGACTCTTGGGCCTTGTATTGGGTAAACATTAGTCAAAAATATTAAAAAGAAAGAAGTAAAAAGAAGAAAACTGGACTTAAAACTTAATTTTAAAGTACAGTTTGGGGAGCAGAGGAATTATTTTTAGTTGTTCATCATCTTATGATTTCATTTTTGATGATTACTTTTTCTAAAGTAAATTTTCAAATTTGAAAAAATAAAGATGTCCAATTTTTTATCTGAAGCTTTTTCCTTATTAATTTTCTACTGCTTTAGCTTTGATCTTACATTTTATTGCAACCCACAAGTCATTTTTAAATTCTACAAATATTAAATTACCAGAAACGGTTGGAGTTATTGAAGTAATATCCAACAAGACTTGAACTAACATCTTGTATCTGTGAGATGATATCTTACTAAATTTGTGAGATATGTACCAGTAGGTAAACTTTACATTTAGTTATATAACCATACTATTTACACTTCGTAGTAATACACATAAGAGTTTTAAGTTGTTTGAATTTCTTAGCATGAAGAAAATTTGATTAGTAAAGGATATGGCTATTTGATTAGATTTGAACTTTATTTGCTGGTGGATATGTATTTTCAAATCAGTAAAAGTCATTACTTAGCAAAAGGAAAAGTCAAACATGCAAAATTACAAATTGGAGATATTAAAATTGAACAAGTACAAAAATTTAAACATTTTAACAGAGGACAGAAAGTGTGACACTGAAATCCAAAGGTGCATTAGGATAGCAAAAAGATGCCTTCCAAAAGCTAAACAAAGTATTAAGAAACAGAAAAATTTCATTAGAAACAAAGAAAAAAATACTGAATGTGATATCTGTCCTTCTATATGGCAGTGAATGCTGGATGATCTCTTCAAAGATGAAGAGACTTGAGTTTCATGCTCCTCAAAACCTCCAATCTCCTGACCAGAGTCCTTGTCCTTGTCAAATCTAGTTTATCATCATACACAGAACTAACAATAACAAAGAGGAGAACAATAGTTTGCATGTAAAGAAAACAATTAATATTTGGCCAAATATTAATGAGGTACCTTCTTTCCTGCAGTTTGGTAGTCGTTCTATAGAAAATGGATTTAGGGCACCCCAAGGTGGTATAACAGTTAGAAAGCTTGTCTCGCTAAATCAGTTACAACTGAATAGTGAGTTTGATCCTCACTGGGTGCCCGATACTTTCGGCCTTGTGCCACATCTAAGCTATGCTTAGAAAATCACTATAGAAAATGGATTTGTAAACTAGTATAATCTAAAAAGATTAATGAAGCTATTTTGGTCACTTTGCAGTGACATAATGGTTACAAAACTGAACTAGTAAGCAGCCATCACTGTGTAGCAATCTCAATTTAAATTAGGTGCTCTAAATTTATGATCTTGTGCCAGAGTAAGCTGAACTTAATAAATTATTAATGAAGTTATATTTTTTTTATTAAGCCAAGTTTTCTGAATTTGTTTTAACATTTTTTCTAGGAGTGTAAAGTTAGTAAAAATTGGTTTAGATAAAATCTTATAGCAGATCAAGAGGTTTTTTTTTAGTAAAAAATAGCTATCATCCATTAGATTAAGTCTTTTTTTTTTTTAATGCTTTTCTTAATCGGTTCCAAAATATGAAAAATGGCTTGAAGAAAAAATAGGAAATGCCCATGACTATTCTCTAGAAACCATAATGACACAGCATCAAGAAACCAACATCGTTTATTAAATAAAATTATTATTCACAATTACATGCAGACAGTTGTCCTGATTTTTGTTGTTTTGTACCCTCCAGCTTTCATGTGTATATCGATCTAGGTAACCTATAGGTAATTTTGAACTAAACATTTTTTTTTTTTATTTACGGAGGTAGATAACTTGGACTCAATGGAAACGGGTCAAGTAATAACTGAGCAGTACCAAAATAAGAACTGGACGACATCTTTCGAGACATTGGAAATGGAACGAGAACAATCGATTCTCGTCTTTTAGTCTTATCTTTTTTTTTTTTCTTAAATGGCATTTATATTATTTTGTTTTGATCTCATTTTTATTTTACTTTTAATTTATATTTATTCATTTTTTTTAATTTGATTTTTATTTTCGTCTTTTTTTAATTAATTTTTATTTTATTTTTATCTCTAAGCGTCCATTTTTTTTAAATAAAAAAAAATTAAAAAAATAGGAGTCTTTATGACGTTGTGGCTGGTGCTGATAAGTGCTGTGAAGTGAACAAATAAAAAATTCCTTCACCAGTAAGCTTTGAATATGCAGCAAAAAGGTAAATTTTAATTTCAGTTGTTTAATTTGATGTGACATGCAATTTTAAGATTTCATTTTTAATATTCCCGCCTAATTCGTCAGAAAATATAAGGAGCAAGACTTTGGGGCCGGTTTTGAAAACGGGGGTAAAGTCAGGGCAAAGGTCAGAAAAGAAGATGCTACGTGAACTTGTAAAACATTGTAGTAGTGATTAAATTCTGATATTAATTTTTTTTGAATGTTTGCAATTGAGAATATAATTATTATTATTTTTTTCCTCATTCTCTTCCATAACAACAAAGTCAAAAACACCTAACCCTAATTTGAAAGTTAACTACAAAGAATTACTGTGAAGGGAGTAAATAGGCCCAAATTGTACACGTCCACCAACAAAATTCAGCACTTAATTACTTATCAATAAACCGGTAATCGCTGACGAAAGACCAGGAAAAAGTCCGATTTTTTTTCGGGTCGTTAACATCTAAAAAGGTAGGTTTCTTTTTAGTTTAATATCTCTAATTGTTGATTTGAGTTCAGCATATACATTTGCACGGAAATAAGACTATTTGGGGAAAAAATTGAAGGGATATTAGCGCTCGGGTGTTAAAATGATTGAAAATTTACCTTTATTTTTACAAGATTTGTTTTACTTACTTTCGTTTCTTTTTAATTGAATAATTAATTTATAAAGGTTTTTTTAAATCTTTTTTTTTAAATTCAGTTTCAACGGGATAACTCTTAGGAAATATTGTTAAAATTATATTCACTAATCATATATTGTGTAAAGCTTAACCTCACGACCCAAATATTTTAAAAAACGAATTTCTTTATTCTTTCTGCGTTTAAGTGTCCTAATTTTTTCATTCGTACGTGACATTATCATTAAAAGGTCACGTGTTTTCCGCTTACGAAAAAAAACTCATAAAGTTTATCGTCTGCTATCGACGTTATCATAATTAAAAATTAAACTTTTCAACACGCTTTTTAAGCTTGTCTAAATTGATCAACACGTCAGAAAAACAAGACCCCGTGGTTAAGAAATGCTTGTATACAACATTTTATGCTATAAGTAAGTAATATTTGTCTCAAATCATGAGGACAAATCCTGTTAGGCAGTACCCACTTTATTTTTCGGAAGATTAATTCCAGTCCTGCCTGGGGGGGGGGGGGGGAGAAGAAAATGTTGATGCATATGTAACCCAAATTTCTTACATTATCAAAACGATAAATCCCAGTTTATATCCATTACCTCATCCATTCATACTTGCTGAAAAATGAAGATCAATCAACATGCACGGTGACTGAAAAATTAAAAATATATGAAGTTGAAGCCATAAAATTGCATACGAAATATTTAGATTTTGCCATTAATCCATAGGGGTTGATATGCATCTCAACTCAACTAAAACAACAAAAAAGGACTGTTATTGTGTTTATAAAAGAAAAATAAACAGATTAGCATACTAAGTAACTGAATTTCGATTAGCAAAAAATAAACTCGTGTACCTTTATGACATGCAGAAGTTTGGTGATGCTCAATGCCAACTCCTTCTTAACTTTTATACCCCTAAGACTCAGTAGGGGGACCTACTCTAGTCTTGCTAATCAAAATATGGATCAACATTCACACCAGCTTGTAGGGTGCTTGTAGAGTCAATTTCAAAAACTAAATTTTTATTTCACTCTTTAATAAATTGGATGTCTAGGATCTTCGCAACCTTTGCCCGTTTCTGTATGTTATATTGAATGCCTTCATGTAGGTACAAAAGCAGACATCTGAGGAGAATAAAGTTGATATTTTTTTTGTTTAATGTTTTACTTTTATTTTTCATGTTTGTTAAAAAAAAATAAACACATTTCATTAATTTTCATATCAAATTTATATTTTAAAATACGTACAATGGAAACTTTTTAAAAAATATTTTCCCCGTTATTTTGTGGTTGGCTCCATTTTCCTTGATTAATTAGTAAACATTTTTAAATTCTTTAGTAGTAATTTAAAATTTGTTAAACCGAGACGAATGTTTACAAAAATATGTTCGGATATGATGTAAATATTAAGGAGACATGAGTTTTTTTCCCTTGCACTAGAAATTGTCTGTCATATTTTTTTTTTTTGTACTTTTCGTTTTTCGTGTTTTTATCGTTTTGGTTCAGTCGCTGTATTTAAATGTATTGAACTAAATTTTTTTAAATTTGAAAAAAAAAAATGACAAAATTAATTAAGAAAAAATAAATTAATAAAAACAAAATAAAACTTAAGCTTTATGACTTAAAGTAAGTTTCACTTTTTAGGCGCAACGCCGACCGTTGTCGTACTGATGACCGTCATATGCGTATTTTTAATTCTTTCCAGCCTTTGACATATTTTAGAAAAAAATAATTAAGACTTTGGTTGTACAAAAGAAAAATGAATAAGTAGACTAGATAGATATTTACTAAAAAATCTTTGGCTTGGTCTGGTTCAAGGTCATGTTGTCTGAAGGCGTATACAACTTTTTTAGTCGTATTTTAAATTTGTTGGGTTTAGGGTCGCATTTTTTCTTCTTCCTCTTTTTTATTTGAGAGCGAAAGAGTGAAAGATAGAAAAAAAGAAGATTTTTTTTTTAAGCGAAAGCAAGTGCTTTGTTTAAAAGTTTAAATCTTTTCTATTTGTTTGTACATTTTTTTAATTTTTTATATTTTATCTTTTTTTTTTTTATTGGACTCACTACAATTCCAAATTAAAATGAAAACGCACCCACGCGATAGAGGGAAATTACCATCATCGAACACGTCGTACACGGTACACCTTTTTAAGAATTCTTTCAACGATTTTTTTTAAAACAAAGCACTTTTTTTTTTAAATCATATTCTTCTTTGCTTTGATAGTTTTTTCTTTATTTATTGTATTTTGTTAAAATAAAACCCTAATAATAATAGAATTTGTAAAATAATTTAATAGAATTGGAGGGAAGCACTCCTCCGGCTGCTACAGCTTTTGGTTATTCAGAAATTGCATTTTTATGCCTTATTTTTCTTTTATTGATGACACGTGTAACTGTGAGCTGAAACCTACCTGAGGCACTCTCTCCTCTCCTTGTAATAAAGTGGTGTATTTTGGGGAGTGGGTGGGGTGGCAGAGAACTTCAGTCACAAGGATTTCATTATGTATTTGTTTCGGCCACGAATGGACCGAAATTAGAACAAGTTGACTAATAAATCGATTGGGAAATTAACATTATTTTTCTTACTTATCTCTTCTTGGCCCCCACTATTTCGAAAGTAGTGTTGTGTCGTCTGCTTGTCATAAAAAAATTATATTTTTCTTTGATCAAAGCTAATTAACATATGTACACTACACTACACACGCACACATAGAGAAATAGATTTTATTATTTTTAACTTTCAGAAGTTTTCAGCATTAAAGTGCATTCGTTGCTGAAATTGCTTGTTATTGGCATAGGCAACAAAGCGATCTTTGGCAAATTACGCAAAATATCGATCGTGTGTTTTTCTTCATTTGGAGAAGGCTTCCGTGCAAGGGAATATAGACTTACTTACTTAGCTAAGAAGTCAATAAATATTAGAAAATAAATTATTAGCTAAGAAGAAGCTTAATAAATTATTTAATTTATTTATCCATGCACAACTACTTTCTTTTTTAAGCCCTCCCAACCTATTTCATCACAGAGAAAGAAGACTGGCGTAATAATACATTTTTCTACGTTTCCCCCTTAGTTAGTTACTAATTATACTTCCAAAATCTGCATCGTCTATTTACCAGTATTTTTGTGGCTACTTCACGCGAAAAGAAACATCCTAGGCCGAAGCTTAAATTTGAACCAGTGTCAGAATGAAAAATGTAACGCGTATAATTGTGCACACGCTCACACATATACATACTTACATACACACACACACAAGTAAGATGAATCTTCTTCACTTTGAAACCTTACAACTCTAGTCGACAAAAACAAGAAAATTTAATTATCTACCATAAAAAATACATATATATAGTAATAAAAATAGATATATCAGTATTGTCGTCTTTAAACACTACTTTTTTGTTGAAACGCACCATGTGCCAAGTAAAAGGTATTTTTTTTTAAGTCAGGTGGAAACTTGTAAAAGGAACTCTCTCACTCAAATTATGTGTTTATCCATTACTCCGTGTACTTTAACTTTACCGTCGTTGGTCGTTTTCAATGAATGTATGGTGTGTGTGTGTGCTGTGTGTACGGCCTGATGTGTTAGTTTTTTTTTTAATACATTGAATACATGAAACAGTCTGTCGCCTCTTAGTGTTGACTTCAATATTCACTTTTAGTTTAATACATATATATATATATATATATATATATATATATATATATATATATATATATATATAATCACAGTCATGTATACGAAAATCAAGATATTCATTTCATTCTCATATGTGCTCTGAATGAGAAGGAAGGCAAAGATAATTTTGTGAGGAGTAGGAGAAAAAGAGTAGAAAGTGAGGAAAAGAAGAGGAAAGGTGGGGAGGATGCGAACACGTGGAATGGGGGAGGAGGACAATGATGGCTTTCGTTGCTTGTCAAGGCATCAATCAGCGTGCAACAGTCTGGATCACCAGCCAGGGAACTGATGTCGCTGTGGTGCGAAAGATGCGGGTAATCTCCCTTCAGCCGCTTAATAATGGAGAAAAAGGAAAAAGCCGCCGAGGATCTGCTGGACCAACGAGAGATTGGCTGATGGTAGACCAGCCTAGCGGACTGCAGAAAAATTCGTGTTCACTGTTCGATAAATAATGAAACTGACCGTAGAGGGTGCATGGGTCTGATGGATGGAGCTCAAGTAGATAATTAGGTGAGGGTTGGGAATGATTTTCCTACACTTAAATAAATATTCACGATTTTTTCCTTTTTTTTTTTTGTTTTTAAAATTTTATTTAGGTTTCATTTTTTTTTTCTTTTTTCAAAGAACTTTTAAAAATTTCTCCCCAAATCCCCCAACCTGTAACTATTTTTCGTTTGTTACCTTACGGTTCGTTAAACACAAAAAATCTTTTGACTTTTTTTGGCGTCTTATTCTTGCTTCTTGAATAAATTCTCTATAAATTACAAAAAAAATATTATTTTTAGTTATAAAAAACTGAAAAGACGAGTCCTAAAAAAATTTAAAGCTGTCTGTTAAGGTAGAAGTTGAAATACAGTAGTAATTTATGAGGGATTTTTCTTTCTTTGATTAAAAAAAAATGCAGAACTTACTAAATGACGATCGCAAGATCATAAAATTAAAAACTTAACCATTTTTTTAAAATGTGAGCACATATTTAATAATCAATTTAATAAAAGACAATTTAATCATCTTCAAGGAGCCAAAAGGGGAAGTGCAGAGGGGACTATAGTAATTTTTCTATGGTATTGCCATTTAAATCCACTTAAACTGACCTTGTGTCATATTCAGTCACGACGTGGGTTCAATGGAAAATACAGACAATTTAAGAAGGTATGATGTTTTACAGGCTTTCAAAGTTTTTTCTTTTGTGTACTTAAATGGGGGTTGTCATATTTCACATAGCTTTTTTATTTCATTAAATGATATAATAATTCAAGTCAAATTTGATCAGTAGAATGTTCAGTGGCTCAGTTTGACTTTAGTGCTGTAAACTCCCTTTTGGCTTCTAATTTTTTATGTATTTGTAAATAAGCTGTTGAGCTAGAATATATAGGCTAAAAATGAACTTGCAAAATTCATTTGTTTAAAATCCAAATTTGATTTGCAAATAAGAATTACAGTTGATTTTATTGATATTTCACTGTTCTACTCATCATAACTGGAAGTAATTTCATACATACATATAATAAGCTAGTAAAATAAATAAACTCAAAATGAATAAATGATACTTTGTGAGAGTGGGATGGAAATAAAATAGAACAAACAAAATAAAATGATTTGTGAAGAGACAAAATGAAAAGTAAGATTAGGAGGAATGTTGATTCATCATTTTAATCCCAAATTACAAAATGAGGTTTAATGTTTTGGCATTTAATGAATTATCATCTGATATATCTTCTAAAGGTACTCTTAGGTGTCTAATACAAGTTGGGGTGGGGTGGGTCCTTAATAACCAAGTGTCAGAACTTTTCTCAATATTTAATAAATATTGATTTCTTATTAAAAGTGGGGTTCAGAAAATAATTTAAAGGGTCAAAAGGGCATAATTGATAAACGTGGTGGTCTTAATAAGATAGTAGTAGGGGTTCAAAAAATTTCCTAAAAGTAGTAATGCTAATACTAGCCATGTCCTTTAAAAAAGAAACATTCAGAATTTATTGGCTTATCAGCCAGTGGTAGTTGGCATCATGAAATGGTGGCTTCAAAAACGCAACACACAGACATGTCCATCTTCCACCAAGAGTGAACTATTTGTCCAAGTCCATAGTACATCCTGAGGGTGTTCATTATGGTACTTATCAGCAATATGAAACTTATTGATAAAGTCCTGAAATGGTTTGACATCCTGGTTGTCAGTACGCGATGTTGCCCCATTACAAGCTATGTCGGGGTCAAGGATGGCATTCCAATTGTTCACTAAAACTACCTGACAATATGTTGTCAAAAACAGCTTGATCCACCAAAACAAATCAGGTCACTCAGAATGGTCATTGAGTTCATAAACCCCAATAAGATGAAGAGCATTATCCTTTATGGTAACATCCAGCATGCAAAGTCTGCCTGCCAGATCTGTGAAGACAAGAGCACACATAGCCGTCAAAGACTTGTCCTCGAGCATCCATCACAACATGCTGAATAGTGGGAAAACCCTCTAGATAGAATGCCTTTGGTCTCTAGCATACAACATATGTTCACTCTGAGACGCTGAAGGTCATGAGAGAGTCTCACTCTACAAGACTCCTACCTCAGGAGGCTCCGGGCATTTACACTAGACAACCAGAGAGACATTATCAAACCAATTAGGGTCGCTCTTCTGCATTGAACATGGCCAGGGTGAGAACACCGACAACCTGTCCCAATGATCCAGTGCCCATCTCACTCTTGATGGTGCCATCAAGGGACAGGCCACCAATGACCCCGGGAAATATTAATTTTAAAGCCCTATAAATGGTTGGGTGAATGTAAATGAAGAAATTGTTTTAATTTGGTTTAATTTGTGGAGGTTGATGAGTGAATGTTTTTTTGATGAAAGGGAAGATGGGGCAAAAGAAGAGGGTTCGAGAACCCCTCAATGGCTTTTGTTTTTTAGCCTGCTTAGCATCCAGCTCATCTTTCAGCTTTCTGATTTTCTCAATGTTTTTCCCAGCTGCACTCATTCAACTTCTGGACTTCTAATGCAGTCTTGATGTACAAAGCTGGGGCATCACCCTTAGAGCTGGTAGAGGGAATGGGGCTGTAGGTGTCCTTGGCCCTGGAGGTTTCAGGGAACTAAGGCCTTGCTGTTTGGCTCTTCCCTCTGCCCCTACCAACAGCACATCATTCCCCTTCTTCTTTTTTCTTATCTGTACTTGAGGAAGGCGTTGTTTTTTGCGGGAATGTGGGATGGGATCCAACTGAGGGTTTTTCTGCACCAGTTCGTGTCACTGGTAGGCTCATTACAGGCACTGCAGCACTAACAGCATTTTGGTCACCTGCAGCCAGAAATCCAGAGGTCTTCTTCTCTGGACAGGAGGACGAGAGGTGACCTGTCTCTCCACACCTCCAACAAGTAGGTCTTCTGCCAGTCATGATGACCAGCATTTATCAACCACAAAAGTCCAAACATTTGGGAACAGAGATGAAGGCCAAATGATCAAACGTGATGTCAAAGCTCCATCCCCCATTCAGGTTGTCGGAAGTTGTGCATAAAATTTGGCCATACTGTATGAAGAATGCTCTCCCAATATCTGAAGAGAGACCTTGAATACTGCTACCCTGGTCCTTCGCTGACTCTCATAATCAGTACTTAGAATGACGTCCTTGGTTATTAATTCTCCTCTCGCCATCTCAAGGCAATCTACAGCTGTGGGCAGCAGTACGTTGCACATGAAAAAACTGATACCTTTGATTACTCTTTGGGGTTTGATCCCCCAGAGACATGAGTGATTTAATCACTGTGTCTTTTGTGGAGCAACAAATTTTATGCATATGCTTGTCCACCACAAAGACCAATACCAAACTCTTTTCGAACATCTTTAATTCTTGGATGTCTTCTAAGAGCCCATCTTCTTTTACAAGACGTCTTTTCCAAAAATTCTGTGATGTTAATTATGTAAGGTGGGGGACTTCCAGCATGAGGGTCTTTCCTCAGTTGTTGTCTTAATTGGTGCCTTTATTACTTTTGGCACATTCTTGTCTTGTTGAGCTACTAGTTTCTATAGCCAGCACATTGTTTCCTTTATTTGGGGATTTCAGGGTTGCTTCCACCCGTACCCTTGCTTTCTTTTTATTGGGTGGGTCAACAACTTTTGTCAGCCATCCTAGGAAAAAATAAAACCACCTAACTAAGCAGTCAAATTTTTTAATTCTTTAAAGTTTTGCAAAAATGATAATTGAGCAGGGAGAAGGGGAGGAGGAAAAAACCTCAAAAAATACCAACCAAAAAAATTTTAATTTAAAAAAGAGTGATTAAACTAAAAGCAATAAAGTTTTAAGAAAAAAAAAAAACAAGTTAAAATAGAAAAGTTAAAATAGAAAACTGGGAAAACTAAAAAAATCAAAGACAGACTAGAAAAATAGAAATAAAAATAAACTGATCAAATACCAAGAAAAACAAAAAAGAATTTTGTTTAAAGTTTCCTAATAAACGAAATCAAAGAAGGTAAATAAAAGACTAAATTGAATAAAAATGCAATAAAACAAGTAGTCTTGTAAGACTTTACTCAAAATAAAATAAAGATGGCAGTCAAAAGCAGACAAGAAAGCTAAAAATAAATGGTCGGACAAAAAGAAGAAAAGAAACAAAAATAAACTGTTCAAAAATAATTAACACAACTGGATTTTCTACCATGGCAAAGAGTGATATTTATTCTGTAAAATTCACAGAAATGTGGCACATGGCCGAAAGGAGGGGATTGGGGAAAGGACAGTCTTCTTCTGTCTTAACTCTAACTTAGCTAGCCGCAAACACTGACCCAATTGTACGAACAATATTCCTTACACTAAAACAAGGCATTCATACGTACCTTTCTTACTACATCCACCATAATACCTCACCGTCGCTATGAAAATACTAACTAGTCCCTATATTTACAATTCATTGTCTGTAACAACAATTACAAAACTACAAGAAACTAAAGAAAATGATATTAGTAATAAACCCCCCCACAATCACTAAATGTGGCAGAAACATTAGTTCAGTGGCTGATATGCGGAATATAATAGTAGAAAACATTCATTCATCCCAAGCACTCACACTGACATGCACTCATTCAGACACAACAACAAATACGAAAAAACACTCACGTGAAACGAAAGCCACCACCTAACGAGGGAGGAGATGGGGAATTAAACATAAAGAAAAATAGGGAAAGAAATAAAATGGGGCCTATGAGCATACATACCCTAGCTAAGTTAACTGAAAAAGGAAACTAAAGCATCAAATTAAACCTAACCTAGCCTAATTTTGGGATGGGTTGCACAAGTTCAACCCAGGAAGAGCAATATCCTGATGCCTAACCAGCATCAATGTGCCACTCAAGGTCAGCCCCTTTCACATGACACAAACGTACAAGATTCACCCACCTTTTGCTGAATTCTGATGAATTGAGCCATGCCTTTCCATCCTAATCTTGACTTTAAGCTTATGCTTAAAGTACCACATCAGTTGGGAAGAGGTGAACTTCTCGCCTCCATAGAATCCCTTCTGACATGTCGTCCAAATCACAACTCATGACACCTAGCAAGCAGTGGAACACATATTGTTCAGCCTTCGTCAGCGACGGTGTCACATTGCCACAAACGGAAGAGGCCTCAAGGACAAAGAACTTTTCCTGCAGCATGTGTACCATGAGGCTTTCAACAAACTTGCACAACGGCACTACCAGCCTGCAACGAAAGAAGGCATGACCCAAGGTCTTGACCTCCCCACCACAGCATCGGCAGTTTGGAGATTTCTCCAAGCCAGCACGGTCTTTTGGTGACCCAGAGGGCCCCACGAATCACCAGCCAGGTGAGTGGTGCCTCATCGTTATTGAGGTATTTCAACCTGGGCGCCCAAGGCCATATTGAGTGAGCCTCCTCCTTCGTAAGACCGAGCTCATCAATCAGCTCACACACGCATGGCACTGCTGACTAACACTTGATATAATGCCCTACAAGAATGCCTGGACGTTGGAGAGGCCATCCGATGCCTGTAAGAGGCGCTTCAGAGCAATATGACATTCACGATAGAAGGAGCATTTGGCTTGGGGTAAACGGTGGGCCTCCACCTCGCACGAGTGCACACTTCTCAGGGATGGGAAGTTCTTACGGGCGTCTTCCTTCCAGAAGGCGCCCTCCTCATCCGATTCGCGACAGATTCGATCTAGAAAGCCAATGCAAAGCATATATTGACGAATATTAATGCTTGGCATGCCCAGACCGCTTTCAGATGGAGGAAGGCAACAGATCTCCTGACTGACTCTGGCAGCCTTGCCTCCCCACAAGAAGAAGAACAAGAGCTTCACTAATGCCAGTAAAGTGTCGCACGGAAGTGGAAGCACAGAGAGTCGGTAAAGGAGAATCGGGTGGATGTGTAAAACACATACTTCCGCCCTCCCCTTTAAGGAAAGATTCCCTGAGACCACAAATTAATTGTGATCTCGGCCTTCTCTCGCACATCTGACCAATTCATTTCCAACTGGAGATCAGGACCGAACCAGATGCCAAGAATCTTGACCAGCCCATCCATCCAGAGGAAAGGTCCGGGAAGAAAAAAATCCCTTCAATGCACCCAACTGCAAGACAATAGACTTATCGCAGTTGATCTTGGACCCTGTCACCATCTCATGACCACTGATTTCTTTGCTGACTTCGTCAATCTTGGCTCTGCTCGACACAAGAACCAAAACGTCATCAGCATACGCAGAATACCTGGCCAATGTGATAGCACCAGGCAGGGAAATTCTGCGTAGGACCGGATTCGTCTTTAACTTGCGAAGGAAAAGTTCCAACGTAAGAACATAAAGCAAAGGTGAAAGCAGACAACCTTGATGAATGGAGTGAGACAATACGAAAGGCTCTGATCGTACCCCATTCACCTCCACCAGAGCACCGGGGGGTCGCATATAGAAGTTGAATCCATGTGCGAAAGTACAGCCGGTGAAAGAACAGCCTCCAGAAACCGATGTTTAACCCTATCAAAGGCCTTGGACTGATCTAAATTGATCAGTGCGACTTCACTGTCAGCTTGCTCGATGATCAGGCATACCATATGAATGTTATCCTGAATAGTCTTACCTTTCACAGTACAAGTCTGTTCCAAGCCAATCAGACTAGACAGGACAACCTGCAAACAGTTAACCAAGATCTTAGCCAAAATCTTTAGCTCAATGTTTAACATAGTTAAAGGGCGAAAGTTACCTAACCCATCCCCATCGTTTTTATCCTTGTGTAACAACTTGATCACACCCCTGGTGAAGCGTTGAGGTATAGACCCCTGCTTCATCCAGTTGCCGAAAATCAGTGCCAGCAAGGGAACAAAAACAGGCGACTGCCTCAAGTACACTTTGTACGGGAGACCATCTAGTCCCAGAAATTTGTCCAGGCCAACCTGTTTCAACGTTTCCCAGATTTCCGACTCTGTAATGGGACCCTTGCACCTAGCCGCTTCAGCTGTCTCAAAGCAGGGAAAGTCAGCTAAATAAGTGTCAAACTGAGCAGGGATCAGACCGGTCTTCCTGGTGAAAAGCTCATGAAAGTAGTCACAAAAAGCCTCACATATGCCCTCGTTTGTTGTCATGGTCTGCTTATCTGGCAATGTGACGCATGCGATATGTCGCCAAGATGCATTCCGAGCTTCCTTTGCACGCAATTCAGCGGCCATAATTGTTGCCTCAGAGGACATACTTTTTAACCTAGCCCTAACTACCAGAGCTTGATCCTTCTTGATAAGCAAGGAGGCCAACTCTGCCCTAGCTAAAGCTACGTCCCCACTATCACGGGATTTAACCACCTGATCAACTTTCTGCTCTAAAGCCGTTTGTGCCGCTAATCTATCTACATTGAGCCGATGACTATAATCAGTAGCAAACGTTCTGATTTTGGATTTTAAATTATTCCACCAGGCATTTCCCACAACCACTCCCGTCAGTTCCCTCTGTATCATTAGTAGCTGTTGGTCCCAGAAGTCTTGCACATCAAAAAATGATGAACTTAATTTCCAGTAGCCCGCCATCCTAACCTTAGGCTTATCTAAGTTTACACGGACCTGGACAAAACTATGATCTGAATAAACTATCTCATGGAAACTTGGACACCCTAAGAGCCCTACATCGACTCTCCTAACTAAGACTCGGTCTAGATAACTAGCTAAGCCATCACTATTAGTCCAAGTCCATACTACATCCCAAGGGTGTTCATTCTGGTACTTATTAACAAGATCAAACCTGTCAATAAAGTCCCGAAATGGTTTCACATCCCAGTTGTTAGTACCTGAATTTGTCCCTATACGATCTATATCGGGGTCAAGGACGGCATTCCAATTGCCCACTAAAACTACCTGATTCGATGGCTCAAAAATGGCTCGATCTGCTGAAACAAAGCAGGCCGCTCAGAATGGACATTGGGTGCATAAACCCCAATGAGACGAAGAGCCTTATCCTTTATGGTAACATCTAGCATGCAAAGTCTGCCCGCTGGATCTGCGAAGACAAGAACACACGCAGCCTTCAAAAACTTGCTCATCTTTCAAGTGACACTCCTCGAGTTTCCATCAAAACATGCTGAATAGAGGGAAAACTCCCTAGACAGAATGCCCTCATAGTCACAAAAAGAAAAATGGGTCTCTTGCATACAACATATATTCACCCCGAGATGCTGAAGGTCATGAGAGAGCCTCGCCCTGCAAGACTCTGACATCAGGCCTCGGGCATTCACACTTGCCAACCAGTGAGACATGATAAAAGGTTAGCTTTAAAGCTCTATATAGGGAGGGGTGAACGAAAAGTGGCAGCCTCCCTGAACAAAATTGGTTTCACTTTTTAACATTGTCTTTATCGAAAAAGGCAATAGGAGGCACCATGCCAAGGACTTGGTTTGCCTCTGTTACCATGGCCCATACATGTTTGCCATTTTTCGCATTTGGAAAGTTGCTGGGGGTCCTCTACATCTAAGTTGTTAATTTTCCGAAATTTAATTAAATGTTTTAGTTCTTTAAAGTTCTTGCACTGTGATGCAAGTTTTTCTTCCTGTTCTTTTGTGATGATGCACACTTTTCCCTCTGTATTGTATATGGGTACTTTTTTTTTGCAAATGGAATCAATACTGTCAGTGGAGGGGCTTCTTTGGTTTTTTCCATTTTTTGTGGGGAACTGCTGGGTGTTTGGACAGGAAAAGGTTTTGAAGTGGTAGGGGTAGGATAATTTTTAGAACTGGGAGATTTATGAAGGGTAGTCATTTTAAATGTGGAAGGAGACGGAGATTTAGTCAATGGAGATGGTGTCATGAGTTTTTGTTTATAAGATGGGGATGAAGGAACTGAGGAAGAGCCAGATGTTTTTTGTTGATGTAGGATGTCTTAATTTTTGCAGTTTTTTTTTCAAAGCTGGATTCATATCTTTGTTGTTGTTGCCATAGTTTGCTGGCCGGAGAGTCACCCTTTGCGCTAGTAGAGGGAGTGGGACTGTTTGTGCTTTTTCCTGTTTTGGTTGTTGAACGAGGTCCCACTGCCTGGGTCTTCGCCCTACCAACGAGCTGTCATTCTCCCTCCTCCTTCTCCGCTACTGCCCTAGTGGCAGGCAAAGGCTTTTCGGGGAATGGGGGCTGAGATTTGGAACCAACCGGTGGATTTTCTACACCGGTCCCAGTCACTGGCATGCCCATTACAGGCAAGATGGATTGTACAGACCAAAGGGGATTTTGGTTGGGTGGGGGCCAGAACATCAGAGGCCTTCTTCTCTGTGCAGGAAGAGGACAAGTGACCAGTCTGTCCACACTTCCAGCATACTGGTTACAATTATCAGCATTTTCTAGCCCTCTACATCCAGACAGTTGGGAACAAAGATGAAGGCCTTCCTGTCAATCATCAACTCGAAACTCCACCCCCCGATCAGATCGTCTGAGGAAGCACTAAATATTTGCCCAAACGGGCACAGATAAGTGGCCAAATGTTCCCCAACAATCTGAGGAGGAACCTTATATACTGCAACATTGTTCATATACCTGCCTTCATATTCTGTGTGCAGAATTAGGTCCTTTGTTATCAGTTCCCTCTTCATTGCATTTTCATAGTCGGCAGATGTGGGTAACAGTACATCCCACATGAAGTAGCCTTTTCCTTTGATGACTCTCTGAGCTTTAATGCCCAGAGAAATCAAGGCCTTAATTACAGTGTCTTTTGTGGAGTGACAAATTTTGCATGAGCGCTTGTCCACCAAAAAGACTGACACAATTCCTTTCTCAACCTTTCTAAGTTAATTGGGATTTCAAAAGAGTCCATCTGCAGTCACCAGATGTGCGTAGCTCTTGGCTTTTTCCAGGAATTCCATCATGTTGATTTTACACTTTGGCGGGGACTTCCAGCATGAGGGTGTCTCTCTGACTGCGTCATTATTCTTAGGGGTTTGTTTTTCTGAGTTTTGGCCAATTTCGGCCACCATATTTTGATCTTGTTGGCTGGTTCTACTTACTGAATTTTGGCCACTTTCGGCTACCATACTTTTGTCTTTGGAAACATTTTCGGTGTCAGAATTTTGGCCACCAATACATTCTTCTTGTAATGTGGTTTCTGTTGTAGAATTATCGCCATTTGCGGCCACCAAATTTTTTTCTGGACTATTTTTTCCTTCTACATTTTGAGAAGAATTTGGATTAACATCTAATTTTGGGGTCTCATCTGCATCCATTTCTGTTTCCTCGGAAATTTTGTCAGAAGTGTTATTTTTCTTTTTTTTAGTTCCAAACAAGTTTTTCCTAGCAGTTCTTTTAGCACCCATATTTTAAGACAAGATTTTTTTTAAATTTCTTTGTACAAAAACAATATATATAATTAAACAAAAGATAAATACGTATAAAACACAATAACAAAAGAAATTTAACGAAACAACACAAAAACAGTTAAACACGCAAGAATGGATTACTTAAAAAGAATACGTACACAAAAAGGAAAAATACAGTAAAAATAAAAACAGTTAACAATTACAAATCACAAAATGCGAGTACGTGAACAAAGTCAAACAAATTAAGACAGAGAATAAAAAGAATCTTTTTTTACAATAATATAACAGAAAATACGAAACAAGAAATACCTAACAAGTTCACAAAAATAATATGGCTGCCACTAGAAAAATTCTAGTCAGCCCAAACACGAACGAATTACGTAAACTAAAATAAGGAAGAAATAAAGAATAGAAAAATAATTACGAAAATTTAAAATTAACACACGAAGGAATTAAATAAAGGAACACAGAATATTTAACAGATATTTAAACAAAGAACATCAAATAACAACAAATAATATGTAAACAAAAGAAAAACAAAGTCTGACATGGAGTAAATAAACAACAAAAAATAAAGGTTTGCGTGGGAAAGTTACTGAAAATTAAAAGGAAATTAAAAAGGAAGAAATATAATTAAAAAATAATTATAAAAGAAAATGAAAATTAATAATAAAGAAACAAAAAGGGGGTAAAGTAAAATCGGGGAGGGTAAAGAAAGAAAAATCCAAACTTTTGACAAAAAAGTCAGTAATAAAAACATAAGATAAAATTAAAAGGAACTTAATGTAAATAACTGTTGAAAACACAAAAAAGTTCACCGATTATTGCTGATTCGTCCAACACCGGTCGTAAGATGTCAGTACAAAAAACGAACTCTCCTCACAGAGGTACCATGGCGAAGAGCTCATCCAAACAATTACCATGAACATATAGAAAAACACAGGAAGTCAGTTTTAGAGTAGTAGGAAAGTGCTGTGCCATATGTGGCAGCAATATTCTAAGTAAGGATGTATTGTAGACTTATAGATATGCAAGATAGATTCAGACGAGAAAATTTGCCTAGCAAAATACAGTGAACAAACTTTCTTGGCAGCTGACCTAGCAAAGGATTCTATATATTCTTTCCACTTCATGTCAGCCAAGATTGTTAGCCCAAAAAGACACAACAAATCACACACCAGGAGGTTAACATCAGCCATGCTGATGGAAGGCAGAAAGGGGTCTCTCAGATAATTAATACAGAGCAGTTTAGTTTTGAAGGTGTTAAAATTAACAAGCAACTCTTTGCCCCAGTTAACAAAAAAAATGTATAGGGTGTTATGGATAAATTATTGTCTAAATTACACAAAAATAACACTGACATCTTATTTTAAAAGATATATTTACCAAAATTAAACAAAAATATCTTGAAATGCTAAAGTGTAAATTTATTCCATAAAATCGTCATTGGCTTCAACTACTGCCTCTAGATGACTTTGGAATCTCCTGCAACTCTTCTAGATGGCCTCCTTGTTTAAATTGGTGAATGCTTCCATAATCCTTGCTTTCAGTTCATCTTTGGAAACAAAGGAGTTTTTTTGGTCTCTCGCTCACATACATAATAATCAAGAGGGTTGCAGTCTGGAGAGTTAGGTGGCCAGATGTAAGGGGTGATGTGGTTGCAGAAATTATCTGACAGCCATGACTGGGTTCTCCTGCTTGTGTGGCATGACGCAGACTCCTGTTGCCAGACATATGTTCTTCCAGCAGCCATCCTCTTGGCCCAGAGCAGCATTACCTCCTCAATGCACTTAATGTAGGCCTCCGTGTTGTGTCTGATGCCCTGTGGGAAGATGAATGGAGGCATAACATCGCTATCACTAGTGAACACTCCAAACACCTTTGTAATCACCTTTAGATTCAGTCCACTTTTTCGGAATCCTCTGCATTGTCCTCAGATTGATACTTAAACACACTGAAATGTTCATATTGGAGCTTCTAGCATGAATTCCAAGCAGTACAGCATGCCGTCTCTGAATTTCTGGCAGAGTGAATTGTGTCATATTGCTCTTTTTCTCACAGGTGGTGCCCAGCTGAGACTACTATACTGTTCAGTTAAAAAATTCAAAAACAAACAACACACATGCACAAAATTAAAAATATAAAATGGTAACAATTTACTTATCACACCCTATTTGTTGTTTTAAACTTCAGCTGCCAATTTGACCTTATTGAACTGATCAGACCTACTATCAAGACAAGAGTAAATGGTTGTGTTATCAGCATAGATACTAAGTTGAGAGCTGATGCCATCGTGAATGGTGTTAATGAAAATTAAAAGCAAAGTCAGACCAAAGATAGAGCCCTGGGGTGCACCTTCATAGTACGAAAAGGATATAGATAATTTCATTTCACAATTTGATAAGAAAGGTCAGTTCAAAAAAACTACTTTCTAAATACTAATCTTGAGTTTCACTGGGATTTTGTTTCCTGTTTGCAAGCAAGTGTTTTACAAATATCACATTATGCTTTTTGTAGATGTTTATCTATGGTTTATACTGCTATATTATGGTCTCATTGCTTAGTGGTTAGAATGTTTGGTTTCTGACCATAAGACTTCAGTTTGAATCTCACTATGGTTGATTTGTCAGTAAGGTGACCTTGATGTTATTGGCTAGCAGTGTGACTCCAGTGTGCAGCACCTTTGTAAAGTGCCTGAAAACCATGCCATGAGTTGAAACAAGCCTTGTGAGTGAAATTGGGTAGATGGATTTGTTTGTTAATAGTTGTGCTAGCATGAAGTTACAGGTCATTGTGTCCAAGGGTTTGAGATTACTGGCCTTATTTTAACTGTTGATCACACCAGATGATACACTTTTCCCCAGAAACTGTAATTAAGACCTGCTCAGTATAGTTACTGTCTGGTGAGCATGCAGGATGTCTTGAGACATCCTGCATGCTCACCAGACTTGAACAAACATAAATGTGCTTCAGAAAGAGTCTACAACAGGGATTGTCTAGCCACCCTAGCAGACTGGCATACTTGGAAAACAAGTGGCCAGTCATTATTATACTGCTACATTGTTTTTTCTTTAATTTATGAAGGATTTCAATCTAGGCAGAAAAATAAAACTGCAATATATCTAACTTATGTAGGATTTGATTATCATTAGAAAATTTGTAAATTTCCTTTACCAATGGTTGGTCAGATCATGTGTATTTTGATTTGTATCAAACTGAAAAGCTTTCAAGAATTGATTCATCTGAAAGCAAAAAATGTAAATTGTAAATGTCTGTTTAACTAATTCTAATTTTAAACTTTACACTACAAGAATGTCATTTATTTCGATATGATGAAATTTAATTTGTGGTGAGCCTTGATAAAAAAAAAATAAAATAAAATATGAAAATAAAATATATAAACAAAAAAAAAATGAATTCAAAGTTGAGGCATTTGCTTTCTTTTAAAACCCATATCTTGTTTTCTCTCACTATCTCTCTTTAACTTCTCTCTTCCAACTAATGAGAAGGCAACCCTTAAATAAAAAAGAGGAATAAGAAAAGGCAGAATATGGATGCAAAATGTCACAAGTTTACTTGCCTAGAGCCTAGGCATTGTGACTTGAAATCTACCAAAATAAGATTTCAAAAGTAAACACACTCTTGACTACTACCAAGGTCCAACTTGTAAACTATCCATTACTGAGCCAAACAGACTCTTACCAACCTGAATTACAAAAGCACACTCACTCCTGTTGGAGGAATCCCTCCCTGATTGACCAGGTCTTTAGGGGTGTAGCTATGCTCACTATGTTTGATCAATTGCAGGTTTATGAGGATATTTAACTAACAGTTGGAGGTTTTGATTTCAGAGTTATCCTTCTAGGCTGACTGTCACCCAAGGCTCTAGGACAAAAAGGAAACTATACATTCCTGATCAAAAATTTAAGACCACTTGAAAATTTTTTATAAGAGACTGTTTGTCATGGATACATTATAAACTTTTTCTTACTTGAGGTTACTAATTCTATAACCTAAAAGGTTATGTAGACAAAAAGTTATAAACTGATCAATTTATTCAGAAATGGACATTTTTATAAAATGAGGCATTTTACACTTGATGAAAATTATAAGACCAGGGGGTATAAATTGTTAGATCTAGGATAATTCCAATGTTTTTAGTTCAGTTAGAAATTAGCAATCACTGTGTAATGGTGTCACCATGACTAAAGCAAGCAAACTTACTGAAGTCGAGCATGCTTGAATTCTAGATTTCCATAATTGAGGTTTGTCACAGTGGGTGATCACAGCTAAGGTAAATCGCAGTAAAACTGTGATTTGCAACTTTCTACAGGACAGTGCGAATTATGGAAGTGCAAAGTCTACTGGTAGGCCCCAAAAAATTTCTCTGGCATTGAGTAGGAGAATAAGATGGGTTGTTGTGAAAGCCAGTGGACTTTCTTCTAGTCAAATTAAGGCAGCCACATATGCTGATTGCAGTCCAGTAACCATCAGATGGCACTTACGACAAAAAGGCATGGTAAATAAAAAGCGCAAACTAATTTTTCGGCTGCTTCCATGTCACAAAGTGAACCGTTTAAGATTTGGTTGTGATTACCAAACATGGGACATTGAGAAGTGTAAGAAAGTCCTGCTTTCTGATGAGAAAAAATTAAATCTAGATGGTTCTGATGGCTTCCAATGATATTAGCATAACAAAAACATGCCTCCTGACATTTTCTCCACATGTCATAGTGGTGGAGGGTCCCTAATGATATGGGGTGCCTTGTCTTACAGAGGGTCAATGGAGCTCCAGGTGGTGCAAGGTTGTCAGACAGCAGTTGGTTATGTTAGCATGCTACAAAAAGCATCATTGGTGATGGAGGGCCATCGTTTGTGTGGGGATGGATGGTTATTCCAACAGGATAATGCTGCAATCCACGCTGCATGCTGGACCTTGAGCTTTCTACAAGAAAATGGGGTCCATCTCTTGAGACATCCTGCATGCTCACTAGACTTGAACCCAATTGAAAATCTTTGGGGATGGATGGCAAGAGATGTTTATCAAAATGGCAAACAATATTCAACAAAAATGAACTTCATGAAGCTATCTTCAGAAGCTGGAGCAATATTCCTTGCAGCTTAATGGAAACAATAATTTCTAACATGCCCCAAAGAATTTTTGAAGTCATCAAAACCAGTGGAGGTAGAACTCATTATTAAATTTGGTTGTTGAATGTTTTCATACACTTTTCATAGAATTTTTGTCTCCGGTCTTATAATCTTGGTCAAGTGTAAAACACCTCATTTTATAAAAATGTCAATTTCTCAATAAAATGTTCAGATTATAACTTTTTTGTCTACATAACCTTCTAGATTATAAAATTAGTAACCTTAAGTAAGAAATGTTTAAAATTTTTCCATGAAAAACAGTCTTTTTAAAAAAAATTTTCAAGTGGTCTTAAATTTTTGATAAGGAGTGTATTATTTCTGTTGGCAACTTATTTTATTGTTAATCTTCATATCAAAAGACACTTTATATTAGGATCCAGAAGACTTTTTTTGCATTTAGATAAAATTAATTCCCAAACAAAATGAACTGTTTAATTAATCAGTCCCTTTACTCCTATATTTTTTAGATTGCAGTTTTATTTGTTCAAGCCTTTCATGCGAGTCACTCAGATACCTTTGTCTAATAAGTGATTGTCTTGTTTCAGTTGAGGACAGATACTATACTTTCATCCTGGTCAAAAGGCTGAGAAGTGTTGTATTGATATTACCTGGCCTCTCCACTAAGGCAGGATGAAACACAAGGTCTCTTTATGTTAAATAATAGTTTCAGACTCAAGACTGTCAACTAAAAGACACCCAGAACAAGGAGGCTATGCAACATTTTGCTTATTTGGCACTGGCCAAGACCTCACTAAAAGAGAGGGAGTATGCAACCTTTTAATGTGGGGTGCCCACACCCATGAATATGCCTAAAGGCCAAGGACAAAAATTGCCCAATCCCCTTGATCACTGTCATGCTAGTGTTGATATTACACCAACCCCACCCCTCTTAGTGCAATGAGCATGGTACTGTCACAGGGTTAAAATCCACTGGATCAGGTGTCTTCTATCTCAATTGAGGAGAGAACAGATACTATGCTTTCATCCCAGTCAAAAGGCCAATAAGTGATTTACTGATGAAGGGAATGATACCTTGCTGTGAAAATCATTAAATGAATCTTTATAGAGAACTTTTCAACCAATATTATTTCAATAATATTATAAAAATTTATATAATAAAAAAAATGTAGAGGATATAAAAAATTAACAAAAAGGTAAAGATAAAAACTGATGCAATAGACTAGATTTGTTTATTGCACTTACTTCTGAGAGGAATGTTTAAAAAATAATTATAAAAAGAAAGCCAGATGGTTAATAAAAAAATGATTAAATAAATTTGATGTGTAAAACTTTGTATTTGTGAGGCTCAAATTGATATTGTAAATACTGCAATATGAAACCTAACAGTTTATAGGAAAAAAAATATGTGTAAAATTTGATTTCCAAATTTGTAAAAAAAGAGGCTCAAGTCTGAAAACCCGCCAAATTAAGAATAAAGTTTGTGAACAGGTGTGGTTTAAAAAAGATACATTTTTGAGTTTCTTAAACAATGAGGAAAGTAATTTACACATAGGTAAATTAAAATTATTAATCTGAATCTGGAGCTGGTTTGTGACTATTTAAGAAGATGAATTGGGCTAATGACCAGAAAGTCTTTGGCATTGACAAATGAATAACTGGACTATTTTTGAAAATACTAAGTCAATGACAACAGTGAAAGGGAAGAAACAAAAATGAATCAGAAAAACAAAGAAACAGAAAGAAAAATAAAGCAGAAAGAAAACTGAAAGCAGATTTTCAAAATCAGAATATTAACCCTGATTTTGAACTTTTTAAAAAATATGAGATTTCTCAATATTGAATTTAAATAGTTTAAAACTGAACTATTAAGTTACCCAGTGGTTCTTGTGAATTTGCCATCCTTTTCAACTGTTGAATGTATAAAAGTGAAAATTTTGAAAATTTATATAAGTTTTTAGGAGCATAACTGTTGTATATTCCCCTCGTTCTGTGGAGGTCTTGGGCAATGGTGATCACTTGATAATAAAGCTGCATTCTTCTCTCTTGGACGGTGATTGCTAGTTGTTTTGAGTTAAAAAATAAAAGAACTTCAACACAGGGAATTTTACTTAACTATTTTATTAATCATGTCAACATCTACATTTCTACCTATCCAGTGGGTTTGTACTCCCTACACTGGGGAGCCGTTTCAGACAAAACATGTCTATATTGTTTGATGTTTAAAATTCGACTCCTTGAAAACCCTTTCGTTATCTATCATTTTCATGCTGGCGCAGCCAATTAAAATTGTTTTAACTTCCATCTGACCTCAAAGGTCAACCTCAGGTAGTCAGAGCAGTGATACACTTCCACCTAAAAATAATAGTCTGCCAAACTATTATTTAGCATAACAAATTGTAATTTTAGAAATTGTTATCTTGCCTAAGTATAAGGTGCACAAAGAAGAATTTTGTGCAGGCTTGATTTGAAAACTTTGTATTCTGTTTTTATGTTTATAAATTATGTTTTTTTTTAAATTTCATATTGGAGTATGAGTTGTTTGTTTTCATTTGCACCTTTCATAATACTCAGGATAAGAGATATGATGTTCTCTTTTCTCTACTAAAAAAAAATCCTTTTGATGTTTGATATTCTTGTATTTATCATGATTTTTTGTGTATGTATGTTCAGCCAAAAATACAATGAATTGCAAATATTTTCTTTTCTGGAAGTTTAAAAATTTGAATTGAAAATGTATGATTTTGGAAAGAAACTTTTATTGGGTGATAAAATGCCAAGAGTCAACAGACAAATGGGAAAATTAGGATTTTTTTTTTTACTTTTCTTGCTCCCAGACATGATTTTTTTTCATAGAAAATTTTAGTAAAAAATTTGCTTTATCTCCTTATTCTATGTGTAGTGACCCTTCAAGACATAGGCAATCATGGCTCTTCACATTTTTTTGTCCTTTGTAGCTTCTTAGCACATTTTGTCTTTTTGTTATCTCCCCATAACCTTGCTCTGCCATCCATTTACTCAAGTTGACAAATTAGGTTATGCATTGTTTTACTTTTGTCCCTTTTACCATCAATCTGTCTTGTGAGTATCAAAATTTACAAGCCCTCTTTCCTCATTCATTGCCCTAGAAACTTCAACTATCTCTTCATGATGTTAATTATAAATATCCTTTTTGTTTCCATTTTCCCCAAAACTTTGTTGTTGCTCACATGTTTGGTCTATGGTATTCTCAACATCCTTTTGTAGAACAATATTTCTGTTGCTTCAAGTATCTTCTTCATCTGTAAGGAAATTATTCAGCATTCACTACTCTATAGGAGGACTGATATTATACAAGATTCCTATAGCTTATCAGCATCATTATGAGACATCATAGTGGTGAAATATCTTATCAATTGCTTCAGGACAATCCACTGCATTCATCACTATTTTCTTGAATCCAATCCAGTTCATTGCCATAGACATTTTACTCAGAATTGCATAAGTTTTTCCAAGTTACACAAAACATGGACAATGTCATTTTCAGATGTAAGAATATTCCTTATTTGCCACTGCCTAAATCAGACTTCTCCAGTCCATTCACCCACTTTTCTTAAATATTCATGAAATTTCCTCCCACCCATTAAGCTGTGAGCATTCTAGCACAATGTGTTTCTTTTGAATATTTAATAAAAGGGGTGGTCAGAACAAGGATGATCTGGGCAGGCATTTTTAAACAAAAATTATCCTGGTCTGTTTATTTGAAACTTACAGTTATGTTTCCAATATGCCCTGTGATTGTAGAATTCTCTAATCCTTGCTTCCTTTCAAATGATAAAGGTGAGTGGATTTTGTGTTTGTCTTGCATCTTTCAAACTGAAGATTAGTGGAAATGGCTTGGGCATTAAGCAAGATTTTCTTCTCGTCCATCTCTAAGAGTTTTAAAATGTATGGCTGTCTTAGAAATATTCACAGACAAAAATGTGAATAGAGTGGAGATATCCCAGGTGGATTTTTCTCCTATAGACTTTGGTGGCAGTTTGTCTAGGAGGAGGACAATTCTGAATTGAAAACCTCCAACCATGGGTTAAATAGTCTCACCAACCGACATTTAGCCAAGTATGATGAGTATGGTTACACTCTTGAAGACATGGTCACTTAGGGAGGGGCTCCTTCAAGAGGAGTGACAAGACCTTGCATTTGAATTTAGATATCAGATTTACCAGTGCTAGGCATATCTTTTGAATATAAGCAGGTTTAAAGTTTGTTATGAAAGTAGGAAAATAAAGTGATAATATTTTTATATAAGTAATGACAGGAATTGTCAATGTTTGATATCATGTCTGTAAAATATCTATTACACCATGAAAAAGAGTATTTTTCATTGAGATATTTCATTAGCAGAGCTAATTTATTCTGTTGGCTGCAGCCCCTCAAGATTGGTTATCATGTTGATTATAATTTTTTTTTTTTTTACTCTAGTTATGTTGAAATATGTGCTAATTTGATTTGCAGTAAATAGTAAAATAGTGGTATTTCTTAAAGAATATTTTTTATTGATAAACAAAAGATAGCTATTCTAGTTTATTTAAAGAATTCACAATAAGTTTACTTAAAGCTAAATAAATGTCACTAAAATATATCAGGAGTAAAAAAAAAGTATTCAGGATGGGTGATGGCAATTTAGAGGGGTTGCTCCATCTGCTGGAGAAGGGGCATAATTTCATTGGCCTAGGGACCTTGAAACATCATGATACAGACCTGCTCATTAGCCAGTTTGAAGTAGTGAACAAAACAAAATCAGTTCACTTTATAGGTTTTATTTGTTTTATTAAATTTAAAACATAATTGAAATAAACTCTTCTATCACTTTCCAAAGAATAAAAAAATATCAAAATTCTTCTGAGCAGAAGTTAAAAATAAATGTTACAGAATTATATATATGTAATTTCTATAGTTTGTGCTCGTCAAAAAAAAACTTTGATGATTTGAAATATTTAGAAAAAGTCTACAATTATTGATATAAACCAATTAAAATTTCTATTCATCATGATAACATCACATTGATAAATAGATTCAAAATAATTTCCAATTAACCATCAAAATTCCATTTAGATTCCTTGCAAATAACTGCAATTGTCTTTGTCATTTACATGAAGACATTTTTGGCCATTATCTATTAATTTAATTGTATTTGCCTGATTTTTTTCAGAATTTTTCAAAGAACTCAGACATTATCTTATACTTTGAAGACAATTAATTATGCAAGATGTATTGCATTATCTCATACATAATAAGATTTTTCTTATTAGATCTACTTGAATGTATTCACTATCATTTAAACAAAAATTTACAAATGATTAATAATCAGTAATATACAAGTAATTGGGGATATTTTTATCTAATAATAATCTAAGATTTGAGAATGCAACTATGTGTAGATGTCAAAAATATAAAAAATTATTGTTTCCCATGTAAGTTAGAATTAGTGATCAAAATGACATGGGAGATTTTGATCTCTAAAAATCATTTTTTATATCATTTTATTATTTTTGGAAACCGGCAAACTTGGACCTTCATACCTGTAAAAAAAAATAGTGTTAACTACCTTAACTCCTTAGTAATGTTTATTGTTTTAGAAAATAATCATTAGTTTGTTTATTTACAAGAATAATTTTATATTTATAACATTCTAAAAACTAATACAATTAAAATTAATGCAATGCAATATTTATCATTAACCAATTTTTAAAGAAATAAATAGGAAAACAAATGTGAATCAAGTATAAGGAAATCCTTATTATTAACCATTTTATAAAGTTTGAATCAGTTGGCAATTAGCCAATGTTTTGTCACCCATTCCAATAAACAATATATTAAATAAATATTGCAAATGAACATTCTAATAAATAAATAGTTTATTAATTTGTTGTCAATTGTCAAGCATTAAGAAAATGTATAAATTCACTTTCATGTGTTTAGGCTTTATTACAATTCTAATCATAGATTTTTAAAACATTAAACATTGCTGAAGAGTGGAGATAGTTAAAATAATAATTTTGATCTCTTAAAATCTTTTTACATTTCATTTTATTGTTTAAGAAAAAACTCAATTTAAAAAATAACAAACAGTTACAACAAACAAGCAATATTTTTATGAAATAAAAGCCAGGGATACTTCATTATCTTCACTGGTCACATGGGATAAAATTTTGCAAAAACAATAAACTGCATAGATTAAGAATGGTTTCTGTTAGTTGATTAGTTAAATTAAATTGTTTGATTAATTCCTCTTAGTAACTTATAATTTTTTTTGTAGATTTTTATACTTGTATGCAATTTTTAAAAATAATTTGAAGAAGACAGAAATATTGTTGAACATTGTCAAACATGGTGTATTTTCTTTTCTTAAATCACGTTCTTCTCTAAGTATCATTATTGTTATTATTATTAGTAGTAGTAGTAGCAAATATACAAATTTTATGCTGAGTAAAATGTAAAAGAGAGATTAAATTAATTACTAAAAAAAATTCGACAAAAGAATTTCATATAATTATTAATTTTCAAATGTCTCCTGTTTGATATTGTTCAGCCAGCTGGATTAGAGCAGTGATAATGCTGCTGGCCATATTTTCTTAAAATAATAAATCTAAATATGGTTGATGTTAAATTTTTTGAAGTTCAAAGTGAATGACTAAGCAAAGGCATCAAAGTGGTACACAATAGATAAATGTGACATGTCAAACAATGATGTTCAATTTTTTACTTTTATTATGAGTTTTTAAGGAAAATAACCACTTGTCCTTTTCAAGTAAGTCTAAATTAAGAAAAAGGTTAAAAATTGAAGGCCAAACAAAGATTTGTCTTTAGTTTCTAATCTAAATTACAAACTGTTGAGCCATATTTTTATTTATTTCATGTTTTATTTAACCTAAATGTATACTTTTATGCAATTAGACTTAAATAGTGATCCTTTTAATGAGAATTAAATTCTGTTTCTCTCTGTGTCTCTCTTACTCTCAAAAAATCTAATTTCTCAAAATCTGTTCTCATAGTTTGAAAAAAAGTGATTTTTATTTTTTTTGCTGATAAGAGAATCCTGTTTGTTTTAGCTGACTGGTAGAGAGTGAAACAAAAATAAAGACTTCTTCAGGGAAAGAATAAAAAGGAAAATTGATAAAATATGAAAACGTCCTTAAACAGTTGTCTTCAGGAATAAAGAAAAGTAAAAATAAAAAAAAATAAAAAATCCTGTTTCAATTAGTCACTGGAAATCAAAAATCTCATCTTCAGCACTTATTACATTTTTTCAAGTGTTTGCATTTGGAACAGTACACATGACCACACTGCAATTGAAGTACATCATCTGTGGTTTCATGACAATTCACGCAGCATTTTGTATTTTTAATATCCTCTGAATAAGAAAAAAACATGATTATACAGTTAATTATTAACATGAAGAGCAGTTATTTTCACACTTTTAATTATCAAAGTAATTTCATAAATTGTATAAGGAAAATAAGTTTGGTCATGCAGATAAAAAATTTATAGTTGTAGTTATAGAAAATGAGTTCAACAGATATACAAAAATAGAGGATGTGTCTTCTCAGTGGACTTATTCAACCTATACAGCAAGGTGATTCTGAGTTTTGCCAGGAGTCATTATTGGCAGCCACAATCTTAACAACATTAGATATGCAGATGACACAGTGTTGATAGTAAATATGGAAAGAAAACTACAAGGACTCCTATAAAAGGTAGTGAAGGAAAGTGAGAAGAAAGGATTAAACATCAACTGCAAGAAAACAGAATGCATGATTGTTAGCAAAAGGATGACCCAAAATGCAGATTACAAATTGGAAATACCAAAATCAAACAAGTAAAAAAAATTTGAATATTCCTTAACAGAGTATAGAAATTGTGACACTAAAATCCAAAGGCACATTGGGATAGCCAAAGATGCGTTCCAAAAGCTAAGCAGAGTGTTAAGAAACAGGAAAACTTCTCTAGAAAACAAAGAAAATACTTCTGAACTGTTATGTGATGTTTCCTCCCATATGGCAGTAAAAGCTGAATGATTTCCCCAAAGAGGTAGAGATGTTGAGGATACCATGGACAAAATATGCAAGCAATGACAAAGTTTTAGAGAAAATAGAAACAAAAAGAAAACTTATACTTAACATTAGGGAGAGACAGTTGAAATTTCTAGACCATGTAATGAGGTAAAAAAGGCATGGAAAATCTCATATTCATAAGACAGATTGAAGGAAAGAGAGACAGAGGTAAACAACACATGACATATTTAGTGAGCTTGAGTAAATGGATGGTAGAACAAAGTTTTGTAAAAATAGCAAAAAAAACAAAATTTATTAAGTGCTACAAAGGGCATGAAGAGCTATGACTGCCTATGTCCTGACGGGATATGGCTTACGAAAAAGAAGTTATAGAGAAAATTTGGCAAACATGGATCCTGTGCCTGCAATAAGATAGAATGTCAAAAGGACAGTTTTTCACATGAGACTGCTTTTATTTTAACTACCTTCACTCTTCTGCAATGTTTAGTGTTTTAAAAAGCAGTGATTAGAATTGTAATAAAACCTAAACATATGATGAAAGTGAATTTATACATTTTTTTATTCTTTAGAATTTACAACAAAAATATTAAAGACTATAAATTTATTAGATTGTTCATTTACAAGAATAATTTTTTCATATCTACAATATTCTAAAAAAAACTAATATAACCAGAACTAATACTAATACAATGCAATATATATCATTTATCAATTTACAAAGAAATAAATAGGAAAACAATTTTTTATTCATAAATTTATAAACATTTACTAAATTATTAAAATATATAAACCAACTATAAGGAAATCCTTATTATTAACCATTTTATAAAGTTTGAATCAGTTGGCAGTTAGTCAATGTTTTGCCAAACATTTCAATAAATAATATAATAAATAGTGTAAATAAACAATCTAATAAATGAATATTGTTTATTATTTTTGTTGTCAGTTCGCATGAACAAACTATATGTTTAAGTTTTATTAAAATTCTAATCATTGCTTTTTAAAACAATAAACATTGTCGAAGAGTGAAGGTAGTTATAAAAGCGGTGTCATGGGAAAAACCTTCTTTTTGACACTCTGTCTTATTATGGGCTTGAAGCTCCATGTTTGCTGAAAATTCTTGTCGGCTTTCTTACCAGAATCATGAAATGGAATTTTAAGAAAAGAATATGACATAGAGGTCATTTTATATTGGAAACATTTTGAATAGCCATTTTATGTTATAACTCTGGTTTCTCTACTAAGTGAATTGATTAATTAAATAAAGAGAAGTGTTCTTTACTTTAAAGTAAACATATTCACTTATAGTTTCTTTTAATTTTTTTTGTTTATAAAAATTATTTTTCTATATTTATATCTAGGTGTTTAAAAATAATCTGAGATATCAATTCATATCTTAAATTTTGATTGATTTGTTTTTTATGTTCTATCAACCCTTTCTGTCTATATTTCTGAGATGAGGTATTGTAATTATTTACATTATTTAAATTGCTGACTTCCTCTATATTGCCATATTCACAACATTTTGGCCGTTCTATGCTCTGGCTTTCTTCAGGTGATTGAAATTTCAAACTGAATCCTTTATTTTGACCACCAGGATATATTGTTCTCATACCAAGTGCCATGCCTCTTCTGGATGTCTCATTTATCTCCCTTTAACTCAGCTCTCCAAGTTTTTGTTCATCACTGCAATTGACAGGTATTGAATTCACAACTCTTTGGGTGAAGTTACTGGATCCAACCAACATTTTTCTCTACTGGGTCATGCATCCAGGGGATAAAAGCAGTGGTGAACAAAAACTTTGCAATTTGCATTTCTTTTGCTAACAACCATACATTCTGTCTTCTTGTAATTGATCTTTAGTCCTTTCTTTTCACTTTCCTTCACTACCTTCTACAGGTGTTTTTTTTTTAATTGGTATCACCCCAAGTAAAGCAGTACAGCCATTAACAAGCAAGGGGTTACATGATACAAATTAATTAGGAACAGAAACATTAGTAATGAGTAGAAAGAGAAAAGCGCAGTCAGGAAGACAGTAGATAGTGATTGACATTGCATTTAAACTTTTGCAGATTAAAGTTGGCTGGAAAGCATGGGGCTGGAAGGGAGTTCCACAGATGAGGGGTGCAAGAAAAGAAACTGTCAGCACGGAAATTATGGTTACAACTAGCTAGCTCAACTGTAAATTGGTGAAATCTTGCTGCCAGTCTACTATTATACTTGTAGTTGCCTTTCCATATCTGCTATCAACACTGTGTCATTTACATATGTTATTGTGGCTGCCAATAATGAATCCTGGTAGGACTTCTAATTCTCTTAGAATTACCTCACTGTATAAGTTGAATAAGTCAGGTGAAAAGGCACATCCTTGTCTTATACCTCTTTCTATTTTTGTGTATTTACTGAACTCATTTTTTACTTGTATGCAGACAGTTTGCTGCCACTATAGATTCTTCTTTATTCTAATATCTTTCCTAAATATATCAAAGTTTATAACTCTCCAAATTTATATTTTCTGTTTGAAACTAAAAGCAGAACATGTCAAATAGGAAACTTACCTGATATATCCAGATCAGGTTTCTTTAGGCCAACACATGCCATTGGGTTAATGCACCAAATTTTGGTGTCAAATTTCACAGAAATATGCTGTGTTTCAATCTGCACAACTTTGCCAGTTTTCCCAATGATCTGTAAAAAGAAAAATGATGCACTTGAAAAGAAAAATGTAGAACAATTAAGTGATCATAAAAAAGGGAAACCCTTTGCAAATATGACATGGAAGTCCTTCAGTTAGCACAATAGATAATAAAACACAAAGTAGACAGGTGTTGATAACAATTGTTTACAAAAAGTATTTGACATGTCAAAAATAATTGTTTCTATTTTCATTCTCAATGAAAGACAATATTTTTTTATTTTCATAGTTTAATAGTATTTAGAAATATAAGTTAAATAAAACCTTAAAATGTATTACCACATATGTCTAGTTAGCACCTTTCCCTAAAAAACTGAAAATAAGTTTTGAAATGGAAATTAGAAGAAGCATAATGGCTGAACATCTGGTTCATCTCTACTTAATACCATGAATATTTTTAGTGAAATATATATGTACAGCATTGAGTCTTTAATGGATGATATGGACAACTTAAAAAAAATATAGAGAGTTGGCTGTACTATAGGGTGCATATTATACTCAAGGATGTAATTTATTCCCTGTTTTTATCTTCAGAAACACAGGGTCATCTTATGTCGAAGTTGTATTATGCACAAAAAAATACAATATTGCCACAAAATGGTAATGACAAAATATAATAGCAATAACAATAACTATTTTTGAATTATTATTTTGATATTACTATTTTACAGTAATATGTATTTTTTATCCTCACTTGTTATGAAGTGTTTGAAGTGTTTCTTTTTATAAATTGCTTTTTAATATATCTACTTTTATTGCCAGTTGGCATGGTAGATAGTGGCTCAGATTGAGAGACAAGTTTGAATTCCAGTTGAGTTCATTATGTTCACTTATATGCAAATACCCTTGGGAAAAGTACGAACCCATTTCTTTTCCCCCCAGCTATGGGTAAATAGCAGTACAGACTGGGTCCTATAGCTTTGGGTAGGAGGAGGGCAACTCTAAATTGAAAAGCTTCAACTTTGGGCTTTTAAATAGCCCCACCAACCCACAATTGGCCTTGTGTGGTGAGTACATCTACACTTCTGAAAACATGATCAATCAAGGAGGCATTCCTTCAAGGAGTGAGAAGACCCTAAAACTAAATCTGTTCTAGTGAGCTTTCATCCCCAATACCTTATTATATTAATAAAGTATATAATTTCATATAGAAACTACTACTTAAAAAAATAAAATTAATTACTAACAGAGCCTTCATCAAATGATGACTTTGGAATCAGGCATAGTTTTGAGGGTTGAAACATCATTACTACTCACTCAGAGCACCTGAGCTGTACCTTGTGATACCAAAAAGTTTAGATTCACCACTATTTTCTTCCTCTTTGTTGTTTAACACAGTATATTACTTATAAAATAAAATGATGATCATACATTGAAGAATAACTGATAATTGAATTAATAATAGCTCAAGTGTGTTGTGACGTTGTCATCTGTGTCAGTTAAGTCAAATTTTACATCATTCAATTAGCATCTAATTTTTAACCTCATGAATATAGACTGGAAAGTTAGGAATACAGCAGAAAACATAATCAGGATATATGTTCATCTGATATTCCCCCACTGGCAGCCACTGACAGTCTTAGGGTTGCTGGCACCCCAGGCAAGCTGAATTTGGCACTTTTACAAGTATACATTTTTAAAATTTTCATAAGGTGAAAAACTGTAAATGTAGAATAATGAGTTTATTACAATATACAACTTAATACATGACAAGAAATACATTCATTATCCTACCTAAAACATTTTTTTCTAGCCTTTAGATCTGCACATCTTTTTATGAAACTTTCAAGATCATTATCTATTGACAAAATAGCCAAAAAATATAATCTCTCTTGAGTCATGGATGACTGCAAGTATGTTTTTATAAGCTTTAGTTTTGGAAGATCCCAAACATATGATATGGCGGCCTGATGGTGCCCTTGGCATTTACCCTGGGTAACTGCCTGAGTTGACAGTACCTTGAGCTGGCCCTGCTTACAGCAAACAAACAAAAATTACCTTTCTCATATCTTCATTCCATCCACCATGGTCTTCTTGCAAACTTTTCACCAACTCAATATTTTCAATCAATTTGACCTCCTCACCACATGCAAATGCCTGAAAGAAAGTTGCTTAAATTAAAATATATTACTGTAACAGGAGCAATATTTAACCTTTGTACATGCAAAAAAATAGTGTGTCAAAAGGACAGTCATTCCCTTGACACCACTATTGCTGTATACACTTTTGATTCCTTTGGCAATATTTATTTACAAAATTCTAAAAATATGTGAACTAATTACAATGCAATATTTATTATTTACCTTTTATAAAGATTTATTATCTAGCATTCTATAAAGAAATAAATTTGAAAATAATTCTTTTTATTCAAAAATTTATAAAAAATTACAAATAACTAGCCTTTTGACACAGTGGTTTTTTGTGGGCATAAAGGTTAAACATTGCCAATTCTTCTTTGGATTTTATCAAGAATCTCTAAATACTTAACAGAAATGCCAGACTAGAGATGACAGTAATATTCAATGTATGGATGAATGGTGAACTTAAAGATGTATAAGATAGATTCTGTAAAAAAAATTGTTTAGCATTACACAATGAACCAACTTTCTTAGCAGCAGACCTAGCAATTTATTCAATATAATTTTTCTGCTTCCTATCAGTGGAACACATTAGCCTGAGCTGGTGCAATGAGTCACTCACTTGGAGGTTAGCATCAGCCATGCTGATGGAAGGCAAAAAATGTTCTCTCTGATGAGTAAAAGATCAGAACTGATGACATTGCAGACGTTTCTTTGGATTTTGTCAAGAATCTTTTAATTTATGCCTTTAAGTGTTCACTTTGGATGAAGACGGATTCACCTGGCTCTTAGCAGATGTCAAAAAAGCTATAAAATGGCAAGTAGCTTACCTAGTGAGACTCTTGTATATTGGATAACAGAACAGGGACTGGAGGTATAGCAAAAAGACAAACATCTCTCAAAGCTACAAAAGATAGGACATTGAAGAGAGCCATGATAGCCCATATCCTGCAGATTCTTCTTTGGATTTTGTCACAATCTAGATACATAGCAGAAGCACCAGATCAGGCATGAGAGCAATATTTGACACACGGATTTATAGTAGACTTATGAACATGCAAAGATGGATATTGACAAGAAAAATTGTCAGTAAAAAATATGATACATAGTTTCATGTGAACTGTAGATTAGTAGTTTTTTGAAGTTAAGGGATCTTCACAAAATTGTAATGTAGTATGTGATCTCACAGAAGGTTCAAATCAGTTATCTATAATATTAGTAAATCCTCTTAGTATGTATATTATGATGTACAAATAACTGGTGGCTGAAAACAAATCTGATATCTTGTGTAACATTTTGTTCTATTTTGAATTATGTTGTTCTACTAGAAGGATGCTGAGAATACCATGAACCGAACATGTGAGCAACAATGAAATTTTAGAGAAAATGGAAAAGAAAAGGACACTTATACTTGACATTAGAAAATGGCAGTAGAAATTTCTAGGGTACATAGTGAGGAAAGAGGGCTAGGAAAATTTGATACAGGACATACTAAAAGCAAAAAGGACAGAAGAAAACAATGTGTGACATATCTTATTAGCTTAAATGAATGAATGGCTAAACGGGGTTTAGTAGAGAGAACAAGAAGACAAAATTTAGTAAGAGCTATAAAGGACAAGAAATTGTGGTGAGCCATCATCACCTATGTCCTGAGGAGACATGGCACACAGAAGAAGAAACTTTTACTTAAGTATTTACTATATAGATGGGTGGTGGAAAATTTTTCTATGTGAAAGTGGGTGATGACACAATTCAAGTAAACAAAAAAAAGTTTTTTCTAATTGGTACATTAAAGTGTACAAGAAATCTGACACTAGCATATTTAAGAGCACTTTTTCTTTTCTAAAGTAAACAAAGGAGAGAAAATTGTCAAGAGCTATTATTGCCTATGTCCTGAAGGGATATGGCACATAGAAGAAGTTTCAAATATTTTTCAGTTGAAATATTTCAATATAAATTGTAACCCTCATTTGTTGGACATCTCGTCTGACATTTTCCCTTTCTATATATTTACACACATGCACATGCACACATGATTGAGTTCATCAATAAATCTTATTTTGCCTGAAGAAGTTCCTTCTCAGAATCTGATTAGCTTGATAAGGTAAAACTGGCAGCCGATATCAAAAATGACGTACACTCTATTGTTAACTGGAACAAAGAATGGCTTGTTAATTTTAATGCCTCTAAAACAAACTTCTATCAATCACCTAAAAGACCCCTTCCTCCCTGCAGTCAGCATGGCTGATACTAACCACCTCATGCTTAAATTCTCGGCTGACTTGAAGTGGAAAGATTATATTGAATTTATTGCGATGTCTGCTGCTTAGAAAGTTGGTTCACTGTATCCATCGAGATAATTTTTCTCTCCTGAATCTATCTTACATATAAATCTGCCATTCACTCATACTTAGAATATTGCTGCTGTATATGGTGTGGTGCTCCTGCTATATATCTAAAAATTCTTGATAAAATCTAAATAATCTGCAATATCATTAGTCCTGACTTAGCATTTTGGCTTCAGTCACTTTCTCACTGCCATAAGGTATCTTCCTTGTGTTTTTTCTATAAATACTTTGATGGTAATAGTTTGGATGAACTCTTTGCTATGGCAACCAGACTTTATGAATCTAAGCATAGTGCAGGGAAATTTGTCCCGGCTTTCCTGCATCAAAAAATTGGGTTGAGGTTTAAAAAAATTGCAACAAAATGTGACTAAAAAAACAGCAAGATTAGAGTGAACAAACTCTCTTTTTTAGGCGTGTACGAATATAAAAAAAAAACTGCTCAGTGTGTAACAATAAAAGAAGAAAGTGTTTATTTACATATTCAGAAAAAAAAGGGTAAAGGGATAAAAGGACAATTAGGAGAGAAAGAAAGGGAAAAGAGAAAACGTTCTTTAAGGGAAGAGAAAATGTTCATAAATGAAAAAGGCTTGCTCAAAATATTTCTCTGAGCGCCTAAAAAGTTCTTTAAGTGAGAAGAATTTTGTTAAAACTTAGATAGAAACACTCACAGTTCTTGTAGAATAGGGAAATTGTTGGTAGATATAGGAAACTTGCAGTTGAGTGAGTTCATAGGTCAATGACAGAAGTCGAAAGGAGTGGTGAAGGGATGCAGCTTTGAATTGGTCTTGAATTGTGGACTGACGTTCGTTCTTGACAGCCCTTTAGTAGGTAGTTCTTCTTTGGTGGTTCTGTTGATTGGAGCTCCCTATCATTGACCTCACAGTTGTTGAACAAATTTCCTGGCCCCTTCATTGGTCAGAAAATATATTCTTATCTCTGATAAGAATCAGGGCCCTGGGAGTTGGTTTTGAAGGTAATGAAAACAGGTTAGAGTGAACAAGCTGTGTGGTTTCCCACAGACTTTATGGCACCATGGAAAGAATAGTGATGGTGGAATTCCTTTTTATATTTTCCAGCTCTCTCGTTAGTCATATATTCTTATCTCTGATAAGAATAAAGGCCTTGGGAGCTGATTTTGAAAGTAAAAAGAGGTTGGAGTGAGGATAGAAAAAATAGCGAGAATGTGAACTTGTAAAATATTGTTCTCAAATTAAATTCCAACAATAGTGCTAGATTAGTGGCAATGTCTCATCAATTCACCATAAGTTCCATGCTAACAATTTCTTTTCTCACACTTTTTACTTGTGGAACTCTCTTCTGGCTCCATTGTTTCCAGCCAACCTTGATCTTCAAAAATTTAAATGCAATGTTATTTGTTATCTACTGTCCTCATAACCCTTCTATTGTTCATGTTCCTTAATAATGTTTCTCTTTTCTTTGTGGCTTTACTTCCTTGTATAGAGTGATATAATTTTTAAAAAAGTAGTTTTTCAATCTTCATTTTTTTTACACTATTATTCTCTCTCACTTTCTCTCTCTCTCTCTCTCTCTCTCTCTCTCTCTCTCTATATATATATATATATATATATATATATATATATATGGTTCTGCACAAGAATTTATTACAATAATGAAATTATATATTCAGGTAGTCTGACTGTTCAGTTGTAGGAGGTAAATCTTTGGGCAAAGACAACAGAATTCAACATCATATATCATATATATATATATATATATATATATATATATATATATATATATATATATGGACAGCAACCTTTCTTTCAAACATTTTATTGAATGCGACAAACAGGGAAAATTTGATAAGTTTTTTATTGAGATTTCTAGCATATTAAAATTGTTCTGTTTGGTGGTGGTAAGGCAGTGGAAAAATTATCTGTGCTGTCTATTGTCTTGATTGTTTTTGGACAATTCTTTAACCATTTTCAAGGTGTTGTTAATTGTTATTAATTACTTTTAACGGCTGTCTTTTAAGATGTAAAGAACAACTTTAAGAATGCTAGAAAAAGTCAATAAAAAAAACCTCTTAAAATTGTCCCTGTTACATGAAATATATATATATATATAGTAAAGGTAAAAACATCTGTGGGTATATAATCCAAGTGAATCCTAGTAATATAAAAATATTAGAACTGATCCACAAAAAATTTTATTTATACAGAGCAATATGATTAATAATCAAACAAATCCTTTTTACCTCATATGAGGAATAGGCTATTTTAACAGATAATGAAAGTAGTCATCTGTTCAACCCTGGTGTGGAATGAAGTTCACGTCTGTAGATTTAGAGGAAGCAGGAAGTAGAAGTTAACTTAAGGAAGTGATATTGGAAACTAAAAGGTCAACCTAAAATTTAACTTGCTGAAAATACTTAATACAGAGTTTACACTTTTCAATATTTCAGTCAGATGATAGGCATGAGACAGAGATCAGGGAGGGTGGTAAGTATCTATCTTAAAGGAGAGAAGTTGTATTAAGAAATGTCAGAAACTATTAACCCTATGGCAATAAATTAGGGTATTAGAAAAACACAAGTTTTTAATTTAAATCTAAAATTAAAAATGAACCTAAAAATAATTAAAATATATATATATATAGATAAAAGGATGTAAGGGATTAATAGAAAGAGATTTAGGGAGATCTTCTAAGTAGAGGAATGTTTATAAATTATAATTAATTAGTTTAAAAAGGTTTTAGGGGGCTAGTTGGGAGTGATTTAGGGTAGCTAAATAAAGCAAAATTTCACTATGGAAATTAAAATTAGTTTTTGGTTTTTATGTTGAATTTGAAGAGTTAGAGGGAATGGGAGTCAGGGATGATTTTGGGTAGCTAATTAAGGTAGAACTACATTATGGAAATTTGAATTTGTTTTTATATTGACATTTGAACTTTAATTCGTTCCCCTGATTCAATAGTTGGCTTTCATTATTGTGTCTTATTATTTTAATTTTTTGCTTCTAAGCATAAATCACTCCTATCTCTGAAACTATTCAGAATTTGTTCAGAACCTATGATTTTCCAAACTATCTGAGGGTTTAAATTTTCATCCTTCAGTTCCCCAAATTTCTTTGGAAAAGCTGTTTGGTGTTTAGGTTAGAGAATGTGTGCTTATGGGTATAAAATCTTTGTTTCCATTTCCCCATGGAAATTCCTATGTAAACTTTTTATTTTCCATATTTTCCTTGGGGAAATTGTCACTTGATATATAACCCTAAGCAATTATCTTTTGATCTACAACTACAGGAGGGTCTAATACCAGGTTTGCTGTTGGTCCCATAGAAATTCCTTAAAATTTGTTTGTATATATATATATATATATATATATATATATATATATATATAAGAAAATATTTTGTGTGACTCTTTTTGTTGTTTAGTTTGTTTATATTGACGTGACTACAGATCTGCATGGATGAGAGATGATGGGATTTTAAATTTCAAAATTATTTTATGTATTTTTGGATATATAATCTGATTTAATTTAGATTCATTTTATTTTTGTTTTCATCACTTTTGTTATTAAATATCTGACACTGATAATAGATCTGCCAAGAATGGTGAAAATCAGCTACAGTAAATTTGTGTCCAGATTCTTGGCAGATTTTTTCATCAAGATGAATTTCATCTTAACATCAAAAAACTGATTAGAAAACTGGAAAAGATCATTATAAAAATAAATAAAGATCATGTGTCTATATTATTCACTGGTACATGTTTATATATATGTTTATATATATATATATATATATATATATATATATATATATATATATATGTTTATATATATAATATATATATATATTTATATAATGTGAGTGTTTATGTATTATATATATAATAATAATTAGTCATATTTCTAAATATGAAAAAGATAACATCATACAAACCTTTGTCAGCATTTCAGGTAAGAAAGAGTATTGTTCATCTTCAAACTTGACATGTACTTTTTCATTTTTCATAGTATTCACAACAATTCCAATTTTCTTAAGCAGCTAAAAAATAAAATATTACTTTATATTTTACATGTTAAAAATATTTTTAGTTTAAACGTACATAAAAACTGACAAAACAAGATTAAAATATTAATTTTAACTTTTTAATTTGTGATGATGCAGAGAAATAACAAAAGGAAATAGACATCTCAGTTTTCAAATAAGAACCATTACTCAATGATATGAATGCTACAAGAATATTTTATTATGCCAGTTAAAATTTGGTGTAGTTGCTATGAGCAGAAATTGATGTCTCTTTTTCAGATACTGAATTTATCAAATCTGCAATTTTCTCCTAGGTGATGGCCTTCAAAACATGAATTAAACCTACATTGTTCTATATATTTCCCTTATTCATCATTCAAAATTGTCCAGACATATTCATAGGATTCAGGCTACAAGAGTTTATCGTGAGTGTTGTCGCATAACATTTTTGGCACAGCCATTATGTGCTAACATCTTAACTAGACTGCCAGCTGTATGACACTGGCCATGTTATGGCCAGTGTCCTACATCTGGCATGGGGTTACTTCGGATGATCAATCTCTCCTCTTGCAAAGCCATCCTGTCATGTTCCATTGGCCAATTTGGTGGTTGAAACTCATATATTTCAATACTTTGATCGTATTCAATCAGTTCATTTGACCCCATCTGATTATTTTCTTTTTTGAAGATCTATGGTGAGCAGAAAGGTATGAAAAAAAAGAGAAACAATATCAATTAGTATTCAATCTTCAAGTAAGGCACATTATACTAGGTTCTCAGATAAAAACAAAACTTTTATTAATCTTCCTGGTTAGGATTTTAATTCCAGGTTCCTTATATGGTAGGATAATTTAGCTAGTCTTATAAAGTAATTCTCTTTATTAACTTTATTTGTATATATTTTATATTATTTTAATCAGATAAAAAGCTCTGTACCAAATAAAAATTTTAGAAAAGTAAGTATTTCATTTTTTTTTTTTATATCTGACTGCCTGTTTATTTTAGAATTTCCCATGCATTGGTGAAATGCTGTCATATGTAGGCAGTGTGTGTGGGTTTTTGCTCGTTTCTACATGCTTCTGCTACTGCTGCTGCTTGAAAGTTGTGATATTTTTAAAAATGGTATGATTTTTGTGTAAGTTATATGATAAAATTTTTATTTTTGTTATATTATGGATAATCTTTCTACAAATTTACCTCACCTTTTTCTTATACAATACTAAATTTCTTTAATACTAAATTTGTTATAGCTGACCCATATATCGAGATCAGAACTGTTTAGTGTTTATTAATTCCGCATCCTGAATTTTTATGATGGATGCAGAGTATGTGCCATCATGGCATTAATATTCAGGGTATGTGCCATAATATCCTCTAAGTGTGCTAATTCCATAATTTTTATTGGGTGTTATAAGATAGTTATTTCCTAAATATTTATGAATAGTAAAATTGTTACTTTCTCCATTTATTAAGTAACTGTCATTGAAAATATCTTTCTTAAATTTTAAATCCAGATAAATTAATTCTCTCTATTATGTTTACATATATACCATTTAAATTAGATATAAAGCACTCTACTGATTAGCGGTACAATATTTCATTGAAAGATGGCTTTCGATGGTTTACCAAAAGATATTTATATTCAGCCAATCAAATTGCTTTCTTCATGTGGGAGTGAATGAATTTCTTGGCTTGAGATATTTCTCAAAATCTGACCAAATATCAGAAAAGTTTTTTCTAGAAAAGATTCTTGGCTGGAATGAGAGCATTTTAGCATCCCTTATAACAGAGGTAACATCAATGAAAGAAAAAGAATCACAAATTATTTATGTATAAAAATTAATATATTTAGTTAGAACAAAAGTTTATCACATTTTTTAGTAAATGACATTTGAATGTGGGATTTCATTTCACATATAACTGAAATTAAATATATATATATATATATATATATATATATATATATATATATATATATATTCTGAGAAGTGACATTTCAACATATCTTTTGATATGATTCATGTGTTGACTGAATTTTAACTGTTTTTATGTTAAAAGTTAAAAATGGAGGAAGATGGGATGTATTTTTGTGATCTGATGCTATTATTTCCTAATGGAAGAAAATGATATACAAACAGCAAAAAAGATATGCCCCTTTTATGGAGATGGTGCCATAGCCAAGTATACTGTTTCTAAGTGGTTTGCTAAATTCAGAAGTAGAAATTTAAATTTGGAAGACTTAGAATACTCCTGCAGTCAATGACCAAATTGAAACACTGGTTAATAATAATGTCAAACAGCACAGATCACAGAGATATTTCAGATATATCATATGATCATTGTAAGACTTATGAAAATGACTGGATATGTAAATAACTACAATGTTTGTGTGCCTCATAATTTAATGGAAAAAAACTTTAATGGATCACATTTCCATCTGTAATTCTCTGCTTGAATGCAACAAAATACAAATCATTTTTGAAATGACACTCAAAGGCAATGAAAATTGGATTGTATACAGCACTGTGGAGTGAAAAAAATCGAAGTTAAAATGAAATGAACCAGCCTTAATCACTCCAAAAGCCTGTATGTATCCCTAAAAGGTGATAGTATATCTGGTAGGATTGGAAAGGTATTGTCTATGATGAACTCCTCCTGAAAAATCAAACATTGAATTCTAACAAGTACTGTTACCAGTTAGACCAGTTAAAAGCAGTGATTGATGAAATCCCCTTCTGTTTTCCATCAGTATGGTTGATGCTAACCTCATTGCACCTTCTTTGGCTAACAATCTCATCTGACATGAAGTGGAAAGACTATATTAAATTCATTACTATGTCTGCTGCTAAGAAAGCTTGTTCATTGTGTTGTGCTAGACAGTTTTTGCTCTCCAGAATCTATCTTGCATATCTATATAAGTCCTATTTGTCCATATCTCAAATATTACTGCCACCTATGTTCTGGTGCACCTGCTGTATATTTAGAGATTCTTGATAAAATCCAAAGAATCAGCGATATTATTGGTCCAGACCTGTGTCACAGCTTTAGTCACTTTTCCACCACCATAAAGTTGCTTCCCTGTGTCTTTTCTATAAATATTTTCATGGTAATTGTTTGGATGAGTTCTTCATGATTGTGCCTGGACTATGAATTTAAGTGCAGTACTAGATTAGCATCTAAGTCTAATCAATTTATGGTTGATTTTGATAGATGTAACTAAGTTCAGTGCTAACAGTTTTTTTTCCACATTTTTCTCTTGGGGAACACTCTTCTGGCTATATGCTTTGCAACCAACTTTGATCTTAAAAAATTTGAATGCAATGTCATTCGTTAATGTCTTCCTGATTACTCTTATTGTTCTCACTTGTTAATAATGTTTCTATTTTCTAATTCTTTCACACTCAGTAATCACTTGTATATTAGTGGCTTTGCTGTGAAATTTGATTAACAAAAAAAAAGAACTGACCAATTTGTAGGATATTATTTTCTATCAACACAATGCCCAACCTCACATCTCTTTGCGGGCCTTCCAGAAATTCGTACTACACCTGCTGTACTTACCTGAATTTGTACCTTTTGTATTAATGCTTATTGAAAGAGTAATGTGTAGTGAAACAGATAATCACTTACCTTGAAAAAGAGTTTGTGTTTTGTGTGTGTTCTGCCAAATATAAATTCAAGAAAGTAGTTAGCAAAAATCTGCTACTTTAAGTATCAGAATCTGTGCTAATGTTCTTTACTTCCCTGAATGGCGTGGCCAATCAGAAAAATCTCTTGTGGAATAAAAGCCGGTGTTTTTCGCTTACAGGGGAGATTTTCTTTGAGCTTGGCAGATGAACACGCGTTTTTACTGGTGAGAAGTGAAAGTTTGATTTCTGACCCCATTTTGTGGTTTCTACATTGCCTGTTGGATTGTTATGATGGACCATCATTTGAACTGTGATTTGGCTTCAAGTGTTGTGGTTGAGAGTCAGAAGGAACCTATTGCAGGTGTTTATTGCTACTACAAGTTTACATTTTTTCCTTTTCCTTACTACAACAGATCCTTACAAAATTCTCTTAATAGGAAGACCATCAATTCTCTTGAAGCTTGTAAAAACCACTTAGACCAATTAATCACTCAGAAAGTTAGAATAATGAAGTTACTTCAAAGATGATAAAAAGTAGAAGAATGTATGTGGTTGAATAAATCGATATACCTATAAACCAAGTATTATATAGCAAAATATACCTTTTTCATATCAGGATTGTCCTTTGCCTCCTGATAATTGAAAAGATCTTCATTCATGCTTATGCGTACTTGATCTCCAGTTTTAAACAAACTTTTCAAACTGTATTCTTTTTTTACCTCTGAAAATGAAACAGAACATAAAAATAAATCAACAAACATGGACTTTTGTGTCTACAAAAACAAGAGTGTCAAAAGAACAGTTTTTCCCATGACATTGCTTTTATTTTAACTACCCCTCTGCAATGTTTATTCCTTTAAAAAGTGATGATTAGAATTTTCATAAAACCTAAACATATGATGAAAGGGAATTTATTAATTTTTTTGATCTTGAGAATTTACAACAAAATTATTAAACACTATTTAATTTGGTTGTTTATAAGAATAATTTTATATTTACAATATTCTAAAAACTAATTGATTTAAGACTAATGCAAATTTATAAATAAAATAAATATGAAAACAATTTTTTATTCATAAATTTATAAACATTTACTAAATTATTAAAATATGTGAACAAACTAAGTAAATCCTTATTATTTAGCATTTCATAAAGTTCAAATGAATTGGCAATTAGCTGATGTTTTTTTTTTTCAACAATTCCAATAAACTATCTAATAGTGTTTATTATTTTTGTTGTCAATTGTCAAGAACAAAGAAAATGTATAAAATCACTTTCATAAGTTTAGGTTTTATTAAAATTCTCTTATTCACTCACAAAAAAAGCACACCAATAATCCAAATAGGCGAGTTCACTGTCTCTCCAACAGTCTGTAATGGGCAAGGACAAAGGCACAAAAACAACCAAATCACTCCACCTGCATTGCTTATATAGCAGTGCAATTAGAACATTCTATAGAGTTCTAAACTTTCCATTCAATTCTATTAGGCAGATCATGTGTGCAATTTGCATTAGACAGATTTGCATGCTAGCGATCTTCACAACACCTCTCCACTGAAAAAAGATGTTACACTAAAAACATCAACAACAAAGTCTCTTTCTGTGTGAGATTGTCTTGTGCTGTTTGGTTCATACTTTGATGAAGACTGTTTGGTCTTGGGTAGATGTGGTCTGCTTTGTCCCTGAGTTTGTGGTACTTCTTTCAAAACCTGCAATGGATGATCAGTTGGAAGCTCAGAAACATTATCCATTTCATCGCCAGGTTTATAGTCCTCTGCAAAAGCATAGTGCAGACATAACTGTTCCCAGTGTCCTCTCCATACTGGGTCACAAAGAAAATCCTTGATGTTGAAGCAATGAGTACCCAATGACTTTGTGACAACTGCTGGTACCCATTGAGGATCTTTGTCTTGGTGAGGTCCAAAGTACAATGCATATACCAGATCACCAGCCTTGTACTGCCTGGTTAACTTGGCAACATCTCTCAAGTTTGGAGACATCTCAGCCTTTGATAACACCTTGGATTGCTTGCCCTGCTGAGGGCAGCAAAGAATCAATCCTAGTCTCTATCTGTTGGGACATCAAGATTTTGCTTGGAGAGAATCCACAGGATGTCGTGTGCTCTGTTATTGTATTATGAACTCTTGAAGAGTTTGCTTTGGGGGCAGAGAGGACTTTCTCAGTACTTGCTTGAAACTGCATTAAACATTCTACTACTCTGTTGGTAGCTGGATGGTATGGTGCTCCTTTCAGGTGCATGATCCCACATTCATTGCACCAGGTTGATTCATTATCCATAAACAGTGTGTGAGGATATCTAAAGTGAACAATATCCTCTTCCAGAAGATATAGAGTGGCTCTAGTGGATATGAATGACGTTTAGTGAATACATAGATACTGTAAGAAAGCATCTGTGATCACCAACCAATTTGTAGCCATGAAGTTGATGGCATGATCTACATGTAAGCAGCTCCATGGCTTCTCTGGCAACATCCATGGGCTAACTACAGGCTTGAAGGGCTTATTTTGATGTTCACTGCACAAGTCACATCGTCAACTAGCCATCTCAATAGCTGTATCAATACTGGGCTAGTAGACAGCACTTCTTGCCAATTGCTGTCATTGCTTCTTCCTACCAACAGCTTCTTAATGGCCTTTCTTGTCACAAAAGTGGCATTTGACTTCTTTGTACAAGCAGTCTGAAACCTTATGAGCTTTTCCACATATGTAACACTTATATTCAGTATTTGTGGAATTAGGTTGCTTGCAGTTTTTTCATTGACACTTGTTCTGGCTCTGCTTGACCTTGTTAACAGGCCTGGTCTTGAATTTGTAAACCATTTCTTTGGTAACCGCATCTTTGGTCTCAATAGCGACCTAGACCACACAGACAAAGTCCAGCTGTGTGTCCTTGATCTTGAAAAGAGCCTTCAAGGCAGCTTCATTGACAGAACATATGAATCACTAAGGGTTTCATCTTGTGAGTCAGTGATTGGAGGAAACTCACAAGTAGAAGTGTCTTGATTTATATGTGCTGCCAGCTTCTGGAGAGTTTTGCCTGGATTCCATTGCATGTCACTCCAGAACTTGAAATGTTCTTGCACAATGAACCATTTCAGGTTGAATTGTTCTTTCATAAAGTTGACGATTTCCTCTATCATCAACTCAATATCCTTGGCTCAATTCTTTTGAGTAGCCAAATTTGCCAGGTGTTTACAGATGGTCACATTTTGATTCATCAAGAAAACCTGATCCTTGTGCTGATCAGGCACAACATTGACCACAATAAATGTGCAGAATCTTGACCAGTAATCAGGCCACAGTTCTGATGTTGAATCAAAAATAGCAATTGGTGGGATAGCAGCTAAAGAAGTTGAAAGACAGGAACATGGACTGGAATCCCTTTTGGAAGTTTGTAATTGAATCAATCTGCTTAAAGCCTCCATGTTTTCTCTGTGCTGTTGCACCTGCAACTCCATTTGTTCCTCTGAAGTTGAACTTGTGCAAATAACTTAATGAGCATCATGTCTCGTCTGACCTTTATTAAACTCATTATAATACCCTGCTGGCTGGACAAATGGCACTAGTGTTGCTTGTTTTGTTCCATCATTCTGTTATTCTCTTTCCCAGCACTACTAAAAACAGAGTATTCTTGGCATCATCACTTGTTTTTTTTTTTATTATCACAGCCATTACACGTAAGCAAGGAGGTAACCAGATTTCTATAGAGATTTTGTCTAGTGGTTGTTGTGATTCTGAAGAGATTTCAGGTATGAAATCCTCACAGCTGTGGTAACAGTTTTTGCTGAAAATTAATTTTTGATAAAGTCCAATGAAGAATCAACAATATTATTGGCCCTGATCTGGCGGCTCTGCTTCAGCCAATTCCCATAAGGTTGCCTCTCTGTGTCTTTCCTATATTTTCATGGTAATTGTTTGGATGAGTTCTTTGCTATAGTACCTAGACTTTTTGAATTTAACCACAGTACTAGACTGGTGTTGAGATCTCATCAATTTAAGTTGAGCTGGCTAGATGCAACCATAAATTATATGTTAATTATTTTTTTTTCTTGTATTTCTCATTTGTGGAACTCCCTCCCAAATCCATGCTTTCTAGCCAACTTTAATCTGCAAACTCAAATGCAATGTCAATTGCTATCTGCTGTCCTTTTGAATACTCTTTTCTCTTCCTGCTTATTAGTAATGTTTTTGTTTTTAATTCTACAACCTGTAACCCCTTGTGTCTTAGTGGCTTTACTGACTTGCATGGGGTAATAACGATTGAATAAAAATGGTTTAAAGAGGATCTAGTCTTAATAAATTCTACTTGTTTTAATTCAAGTTCAGATCTTTCTGGAGCCTTCTTCAAACTTATTTATTACTTCTAATTATTATTCTTAATTTGATCTTTTTTTCCTCAACACTTAATTAATTTTTCTAAATTTCATAGTTTAATCTTAATTATTTCCTTTTTCCAGTCATCATTAGGAATTCTCATGCATTAAGCCATTGAACAAGGATTACTATCCTGTTATACTTATGAGTAAGGGAGAATAAAAAAAAAATACCTTTCCTTTCAGGTTCGATCCTCTCAGTTATTTCCTTTTGACACTCAAGACATTTTTTAATTTGTGTATTTTTTTTATTGCAGTCAGTACATAGTTTCAAATGACCACAGGGTTCAAATTTCACAAGAAATTTTACTTTTGAACAAAGCATGCAGGGCCTTTGTTTATTTAAGGTTTGGCTGGAAAGAAAAATAAAACATAATACAAGAAATACATTCAGAATAGTCTGATCAATGTCAAATCTGGAATCAACCACAATATTAATCTTGATCTACATTAATCATGTGATTTGATTTTAATATCTAAACATGTCGCATTTACTTGTGAATTGAATATTTTAAAGGGAATTTCAATTATATTGAATAAAGTTTCTTTAAGGGATTTTCTAATCTTTGGCCTTAAAATTGATATGGCATGAATTTTGGATTTGAATGATATTCTTCATGGTTTTATTCCAATGTAAAATATTTTGGAAAATATATCCTCCATGGAATTTGATTTCTCAATTTTGCTATTATCACTGAGAAAACAGAATTGGGTTTGCAGTTTATTTAAGAATTTAAGTTGCTCCTTTTGAAAATAGATTGAAATACTTTCAATTAATTCATTTAAAACATTTTTATTAATCTGTTTTGCTAGATAACTGAAAATATCTGCTTAAGGAGTCAGGTTATTTCTCTGGTTGTTCAAAATTACTTCTAATCAAGTTATGAATGCCAAATTATATTGCAATAATTATATTATGCTTCTGCATCCAAGGAAAGTTTTTTTTATATTTTCCATTTTATTACATTTTCCATAATAATATGGCATCAAAATTTCCTTAAAAATTAAAAAAAATAATCTTGCCTTTTGCTGACTCTTTTTTGAAGATTTTCTTTCAGTGAATCGTCATGAATCATATCAAGTGGTGTCTTTCCTTTTTCATTCCAAACAGTTAGGCTTGCACCATTTTCCGCAAGATAGACAACAATATCAACTGCTTCCTCCCTTGTAGAATTTGAAGTAAACTGAAGGAAAGCAATAAAAATGTTAAAAAAAATAACAATTGGTTGAAAAATGTGTTAACTGATATAAAGGAGCAAAATAAACTTTATTAGCTGTCAAAGGTTTAATCTATCCAGTGTTATGAAGTGCATCCATGTGTACAATGTTTGTTTCCTAGATTTAGTGATTTAGTACACTCATAATACAAGATCTCTGGTTGATGATGATTATGAGGGAGATCATCAAGTTTGACAGCCCTGTTACAAATACAGATAGCCCAAACATGCATACACGCATATATTAAGGTTAATCTCCGCTTGACAACAGAAGAGGTCACGTGGGAGTCTCAAGTCATTTTGGGAAAGCAGATCAAGAGGTTGACTGACCCAGTTACCTGTAGCAACAGATGTCTAGACAGAATCTAGACAGGAGACTGACATAAGGTCATGAAGCAGCAGGAACTGGAATTCACGCAAAAATGCAGGATACGTGGGAATTAGAAAATTACTTGGAAGTCAGTTGCTGTCTTGTCTTTGAAGGAACAAGACACGTAATCGAAGCGCAGATAACTTATGAACGGAAAGATGAGACTCATTTTGGTAATGATGGAACTCGTCCGATTCATCATAAGCACCTCCGGATAAGAAATATAAGGATGTATATTTCTGTTCGTTAACTCCAGATTGAAGAAGATAAATCGAGTTATTTATCACAGAAGATGCAAGGAAATTTGTATGCTGAGAATACAGCCTGTGTTTGAAGAAAGAAAAGAGAAATCAAGAGAGAAGAAAGTATATATCTCTGTTGCAGCCAGACCGTGTTTGAAGCTGAACTGTGTAAAGAAGAAGAAAGAAAGAAAAGAGAAAATAAGAGAGAAGAAGAAAGTATATATCTCTGTTGCAGCCGGACCGTGTTTGAAATTGAATTTGTGTAAAGAAAAAAAAGAAAGAAAAGAGGAAACATGAGAGAGAAAAGAAAAGACAATCCCATCTCTTTTTGGTTATGCGTTGATTTCTGCATTCGTAGTTATTCGTACTTATTTTTTTTATCTGTTCGGGTTCAGTCGAATCCACTTGGATTTGGGCATATTTTGGTATCCCAACATAAGTCTTGAGGTTCTGGTCATCAGATGCTTTACTCATGCTCATATTTTTCTTTTATTTTAATATCTTGTGCATATGTATATATTAAAATTCTTATACCAAAATTTATTACGCCTTATCGTTCATCCTTGAATTGTGGATTGATATATGTGTTGAAACTGAAGCGAACCTGGGAAAAGATTACTGTTTGATTATCTCAATCGAACATTGTTCTTTTAAATATTTTTGTTTACTAATTGTCCATTTGTCATGGTCTGGGAGAGATAGCCCATATATAATGTATATATCTCCTGGTCGACTTATGATTGCGTTATAAATTATTCGTCGAGTAGGGCATATGACAGCCCATACAAAATAAAATTTCAAATTTGCAGTTCAAATAAACATGAAATTAAATCAAATCATGCAAATAGCTAATCACCAGTCAAATCATAAGTTTCTGCAATTTCTTTTCTTTGCCAATTTATGCTAATCTTCTGATTTTTTTTTTTATAGAACCACTGTGGTATAGATTATCATCCATTATACGTATTTTGTATTTAGATAAGTCCAGCTTGAATAAAGCTTCAGATAAGTTATACCTGAGTTTGTCTTTTCACTACAATTTATTTGAATTAGAATCAATAGAACATTGCACGAAACCATAAAGAACATTGCATGAAACCATAAAGGTCCAACATTGACCCTGATCATACCATAGCTGCTGAGCAATGGAACCATTGGATTTTAATGTTTGAAAACTTCATAGCAACCCTTAAAGTGGAGCAACATCACCAACAAACAGACAAAACAAGAATGATAACAAACTATCTGCCCCCTTCTGTCTACAGGTAATTTCAGATTCCCCTTCTTGTGAGGAAACTATAAACTTGCTGCATGCAATTTACATCAAGCCTAAAATGAGGTTTTTGCTTGAAACCTACTTGTCACTTGAAAACAGAAAGATGGTGAATCACTCAAGCATTACCTAACTGAAGTGAGAACACTAAGCAAAGATTGCAATTTTAAAGCAATGAATGCAGAAGAAGCCTAGGATGAACATATTATGGATGTCTTTATAAATGGCCTTTGAAATGCTTAAGTGAGGCAGGAGACTCTTTGAAAACAAAACCATGATGTTAGGAACTGTCTATAAGACAGCCCACAATTTAGAAGTAACCCAGAGACAGTCTGTTTTCTTCTTATCTACCGTTAGTTTTTTTATAAGCTTTTCACCAAGGCGGGAGTACCACTAGCACGGAAGGGGTTACAAAAAGTGAGAGCAAGAGTAAAGAGGCGTGATAGAGGAAAGGATGAAGAGAAGGACAGGGAATAGATCAAGGCATTTGGAGATGTCAATTGACATTGCATTTGAATAGCTGGAGATCATAGCTATCAGGGAAGCAAGTAATAGGAAGGGAGTTCCACAGATGGGAAGTGCAAGACATGAAACTATTGGAGTAGAAGAGACCACTACATTTAACCATTTCAACAGTGATAGGGTAAGACTGAGATGCCAACCTAGTAGCACATTTAAATTCATGCAGTTTGGGAACTAGCAAAAGTAGCTCATTGGAGCAGTTACTGTGAAAGTATTTGTAGAAAAAATAGAGGGAGGTCATGGCATGCCTGTGAGAAAGCGACTGTAAATGAGATGCCATATCAAGGCCAACCACATTGCATATCCGTCTCTGGATTTTGTTGAGGACTTTAAGATGAACAGCAGGGCTCCAGACAATTGTTATGGGGTCCTCCCCTTTTTCATATAAGTGAAATCGACCAGAGTGTTACTTGGACTGCTGCCGTTAAATACCCAGTCAGTCAGAATATAGAGAGAGTGAGCAGAGATTGCGATTGAGTTGGAGGTAGAGTAATAGTGTGAGGTAACTGCTTGTAGAAGTCACAGTTACAAGCACGTAGACTCTAAGGAAGTCCTACTTTGAGACTGTATATATATATATATATATATATATATATATATATATATATATATATTATTATTGCTACTAACAGCATTCCTGGATTTACTAACAGTATTACCATTGTATTATTGTGTAAATATGTTTAATTTCTTATATTTAATTCTTGCGTTTGTCATTCATTGGAGACTGAATTTCATCTCGGAATCCACAACAAATTGGCGACGAAGATTTGGACCCACGCGGAAAAGAAAAGATCAACAAAAGAAAAATCTTCCCTCATCGTCCAACAACAAATTGGCGATGAAGATTTGAACCCACGCGGAAAAGAAAAGATCAACAAAAGAAAAATCTTTCCTTGTCGTCAAACAAGCAAATTGGCACACACACTGAGTGATTCAAACTCACACAAGAAGAAACAGAAAAATCTGTCCCTCGTCCACAACAAATTAGCGACAAAGAGTTACAAGGAGTAAAAAATACGTAAAATTGAGTTATCATGGAAGATTTTAAAAATAGTTTGGTAGAACTGATAAAATACCAAAATGATCAAAAATTACAACTACAAGAATGAATGGAAGAAAAATGGCAAAGCAATTATTACAAATGCAAAAGGAAAATCAAGAACGACAAATAGAGCTCCAGGAACTAATATTGAAAGTAGCAGGCAACAAGCAATTAGATATTGAAAAAGAAGCAACATTTTCGCAAGACGCAGTGTGGAATACCATTGAGATTTTCAAATATTCTCTAGATGAGAACAAAAATTTTGGAGATTACTTCAGAAGACATGAAGACATCCTTAACATAGACTGCCAAAACTGGACAGAAGCAAAAAAACTACGTCTATTGCTTAGAAAATTAGGAACTGAAGAATATACAAAGTTCGTGGGTTATATCTAGCCAAAAAAGATGAATGAATTAACATTTGATGAAGCAGTGACATGTCTTAAAGAACTCTTCAGCCCGAAAACATCACTCTTCCACAGGAGGTGGAAATGCCTTAACCTGGTAAAGGGCGATAATGAGGATTATTCTACGTTTGCCGCAATCGTAAATAAACATTGTGATGACTTTAAACTAGCGGAATTAACCCCGGACAATTTCAAATGTCTCATCTTTGTTCAAGGGTTAGTTTCTACAAAAGATAGCGAAATGCGCAGAAGAATGCTTGCAAAATTACAAAATGAACCGGGTCTAACATTACAGCAATTATCGGAAGATTGCCAGAGATGTTTAAGCATAAAGAAAGACGCAAAGGACATTGAAGAATCAGCTGTTTCTCATATACATTAGTTAAACAAAAGTCTACGTTCTTCACCCTCCCCGTAAAGAAAACTAAAATTTTACGACAATGAAAAAAGATTCTCACCCTCCCCGGAAAGAAAAAGAAAATTTTATAATAAGAGGAAAAGTACAACATACAGGACAAATTATGACGAATATCGAAACAAATATAAGTCCCCCCCCCCATCAGCATGTTATCGATGTGGAGGCCTACATTGGAACAAGGATTGCCGCTTTAGATATAAAAACTGTCTTGAATGTGGAAAAAGGGCCACAAGGCATCCCAATGTAGAAATAGAAAAGATACTAATAGAATAAGAGCTACAAGGATGAATAATGATGACAACACCAACGGAAGGAAATATGTGGAACTGGAAATTTTAGATAAAAACAGACCTAACATGTTACACACACAAAAAATTGCCAAGTCGGTTACAGGCAAATGAATAAAATTTGAGGGAGAAATAATCGTGAACGTTAAATTTCACGACAAAACAAAAAAACTTAAGATATACATCATGAAAGATACTGAAAATCTAGTAGGTATCGACTGGATGCAGAAGTTCAACATTTGGGACCTACCTATCAACTCTTTTTGCAAAAAGTTAGAGGTTGAACCATTAGATACTATAAAATTGAAGGAAGAATTATATAATCAATTTCCTGAGGTATTTTCAAGCGGGTTGGGACGATGCAACAAATTTAAGGCCAAAATAGAATTAAAAGAAAACGTCTAACCAATTTTTAAAAAGAAGTGAAATGTACTGTTCGCTACTATTGAAAAAATAGACAAAGAATTGGAGCGACTTGAATAAACTGGGATTCTATCTAAAACAGAGTTTAGCGAGTGGGCTGCACCGATGGTTTATGTAAAAAAGAAGTCAGGAAAAATCCACGTATGCACAGATTTTTCGACGGGACTCAACAAGGCGATAAAAGACCACCATTACCCACTACTGAGCCCAGAAGAAATATTTACAAAGCTCAACGGCAGTAAGATATTTTCAAAAATAGATCTAAGTGAGGCTTATCTACAAATCCCAGTACAAGAAGAGAGTATGAAAATCCTTTGCATTAATACGCACAAAGGGTTGTACAAATTCAACAGAATACCATTTGGAGTAAAAGTTGCACCTGCAATTTTTCAGCAAACGATGGACACAATACTCACGGGTGAGAATTTCGCGACTGCTTATCTGGATGATATTCTAATTAAGAGCGACAATGTTGAAGAGCACACATCACACATAAAGGAAGTTTTCAGAAGACTTCAGGACTTTGGGTTCAAAGTAAAAGGAGAAAAGTGTGATTTTTTCCTAAATGAAATTTAGGTCAGATAATAAATGAAAATGGCAGAAAACTGGACCCAGTGAGGGCATCGGCAATTAAAAATATGGCGGAACCAAAAAATGTTGCAGAACTACAAAGTTTCCTATGCCTAGCTAACTACTATGGCGAATTTATTGATAATATGCATATGCATAAACTGAGGGCTCCACTAAATGAGTTACTAAAAAAGGAAAATAGTTGGAATTGGACAGAGGACTGTAAAAAAGCATTTAAGGAAATAATACAAAAATTAACTTCGGAGTTAACATTGACACATTTCGATCCCAAACTCAAAATCATTATTGCAAGTGACACGAGCTCACATGGGGTAGGTGCATGTATTTTACACAAGATGCAGAACGGTACAAACAAACCCGTTGTACACGCATCTAGATCATTATTACCGGCAGAGAGAAACTATTCACAGATCGAAAAGGAGGCATTGGGCATAATTTTTGCAGTAACTCGTTTTCACAGACATATTTATGGGAGAGAGTTCATGCTCCAAACGGACCACAAACCACTTCTTACGATTTTTCGGTTCAAAAAAAGGTCTACCAGTGTATACAGCGAACAGACTTTTAAGATGGGGAACTGTGTTACTAAACTACAATTTTAAACTGGAATTCTTACCATCAAAGAAAATAGGACACGCTGATGGACTATCGTGATTAATACCTGCGAAAAGTGAACCGTTAGAAGATTTGGTAATTGCAGCATTACAAGCTGATGATGAAATCAGTAAGGTACTATGCAATACAATAAAGGAACTACCTGTAACGCTGCTAGAGATAAGACGAGAAGCAGAAAGAGATGAGTTTATTCAGGAGACCAAGAAAAAAATAGAAGAGGAATTTAGCAGACAGTTTCTCAATCTGTGACAACATATTATTATATAACGAGAGAGTAGTAATACCGAAGTCACTACGAAGAAGGATCTTAAAAGGACATCCCAGAAAAAACTAGATGAAATCACTTATGAGAAGTTTTGTCTACTGGCTGAACATGGACGATGATATCACGCAAATGGTGGAAAGTTGCAAAGGTTGTGCTGCTGCGGCAAGAGCACCACCCTCTATACAAAGGCCATGGCCTAAACTTGACAGACCATGGTCCAGAATACACGTGGATTACACAGGACCCATTGAAGGTTATTATTTAATAACAGTAGATAGTTTCAGTAAATGGCCAGAGGTTAAAACACCTGACAACAGAAAACACCATAAACTGTTTACACAAACTATTTGTGAGATTTGGCGTCGCGGATTGTTTGGTAAGTGATATCTCCAGTGACTTCAAAGAAATTTGTGAGACGTATCAAGTTAAACATATCAAGATAGCACCCGAGTCTAATGGATATCAATTATCAACCCGAGATCGAACGGGCAAGCTGAAAGATTCGTTGACACACTAAAAAGAGCGTTATAAATAATCAAGGTATTGACCCAAAGAGGACCCAAAGAGTGTGAGTTCAATACCAGGTATTGAACTCACATTCTTTGGGTCCTATCACTGGATAATGCCTTTATTAACTGTGCCATGTGTGCTTGAAGACACATGGTTAAGGCAGTGGGGAACTTGGAGAGGGGAATTAACAGAAGATAACTGACATCCATTAGACATGGCACATGGAACTAGAACAGTCTACCCCAGCAAGCGAAATAAAGAGTTCAGTTTGACATTCCAACCACCTGAAGAAGGCCAGAGTGTATAACAGCCAAAACATTGTGATAAATATGGCAACAAAGATGAGGATGGTAGTCTGAACAATGTAAATAGTGTACATAATATTTCATCTCAGAAATATAGACAGATACAGTTAATTCTGTGAGCTACATAGATTCAAATGTGGTGAAAGCTAATAAGTGGCAGAGATTTCCTTGTTCCAGCAAAATAACTATAGCAAACTTTTCTTTGTGCACTCAAATAATTGGGTACTGTCTTGTCAAGCTTCAGCTAAAATATAATTCTTATATTTGTACAAAACTATTAGTAATGAATAACTTTTGTTGCAGCATGATACTTCCTATGTCAGCATTCTAGTATCATAATCTCTTTTGGAGGACCCGACCCAACTTTAAAAATTCACTGACTAGGAGCAGTCAGTACCAATCACTTTTTAAGAACCTAATGTGGGACTGCAAAATCATAACAGTAAAATCTAGTTGGTACTCACATGAGGACAAACAATTTATTAAAACCGAAATAATGAGATTGGTGAGTGAGTTACTGAATCAAGCGAGTCTCTATGGAGGGCACAGGTACTCATAACTTCTTCTGAGAACCACAAAAGGAAATTAGTAATAGACTACTTGCAGATGATTAATAGGTTCACCCAGATAGATGCATACCCAATACCTTGCTTTGACAAGATGGAGAATGAAATTGCCAAATATTGCTTTTATAGTATTATGGATTTCCAGAGCATGTACCCCCATGTAGAAATCAAGTCAGAGGATTGACTATATAGAGCCTTTGAGGTGAATGGCTATTTGTATCATTTTTGACAGATTCCATTTGGTGTAACTAATGGCATATCAAGTTTTCAATTCTTCAGCTTAATGATTATGCTTCTGATACTAACTCAAATGGTGATAGGGGATACACCCCCGAGCAACCTTTGTCACCCGACTTCTCCCAATGGGTTTTTAGTTTTTATTTGTATGAGTGAGTTTGCCTTGGTACTTTAGATCTCTGGCTGATATGATTTTTTCTACCCAAGAATGAGTTTTGTTGCCCTGACCTCTAGGCAGATGAGATATGTACACTTGGAGTATTGCACCTGAATCTTTCCTGGGTTATTTGTCCCCTCATTAAGGGTGCTAGAGGTAAATGTTTTCTGAGTTTTGGTGTTATCCACCCAATAGTCAGGACTCTGAACCTTTGAATAATTTCCAAGAGGCTATTTTATCAGCAGGTGTATAATATCAGGTCTATTGTACTACCATTTTGTAAATGGTTTCTGGATCATGCATTTATCTGGTATGGCCTCTCGATGCCATGATGATGTGTACTCTTATGGCAGTATCCCTGGGCAAGTCAGTTCAAGTTATTTATGCATGCATCTCCAATGGGTGTCTGTTTCACTGCCTACTACTCATCCATCAAACCATCTAAAACAAATATGAAAGCAATTAAATTGAAAACAAACAAAACGAGCAAACCCAACCTCAAAAGAAAAAGTAGACCCCAGTTATACTATCTCTTACACCACTGTAAGGGGTCTATGTTCCAACTTTCCAGAAGTGGAACTCCATTTTCTTCAGTCTAAACTGGACATTCTGTTCTTGTCTGAAACAAGTATCAATGTCTTAATCACATAGCAGACGCTCACAATCCCAGGCTACTCACCCATTATAACAAAATACGGACACCTAAATTGCCACAGTCACTGTGCTGCATCAAGGATGGGTTTCCCTGTGGCAGGGACACAAAAAATGAGGACCCTGATCTTCTGTATATGTGTTTCCATGTGGTACTTATCCTTAATGCCAAATTTGTCTTTGCCCTGTGTCATCCTCAGGATGGATGAAGAGTTGGTAATTTTCAATCTTATATCAGAGAGGATTGACAATATCCTCAACAAAATTTCCCTCAGCTAACTTTCATATATGTAGTGACTTCAATGTTCACCATAAAGAGTGGTTAGTCCACTCTAACAAAACCGATAGGGAAGACTTGGCAAAGATTTCTCCATTATCTATGAACTAATCCAGATCACTGAAGAACCCACCCAAATCTTGGATGCAATAGGATAGCAGGCAAACATCACCAGCCTTTTTCTAACACCATGGCAAATGCTCAGGAGATTTTAGCCACCATTAGCATTGTGACACCCACCGGTGGTCACAGTCGCAGTCACAGTGCCAATATGTGACACTGTGATGTCAGCCCGTGGTCAACTCCCAATTGCGGCGCGAAGCTGTAAGGTTTCTTCAACCAGCGTTTTGGGGTTGACTCTCTGTCGCTGCCACCAGCCTGTGTCCCGGTTGATCTGGTCGTTCCCAGTTCGATACCAGCTTTGTCATTCCCAGCTCACTTCCAAAGTCTGGTTACCAAAGTAACTACTTTGATCTCAAGTCTAACCTACCCACGTTGTGATTTTGATCTTAGGTAGACAAAATCAATCAGGCGTCAGGCCGTAGTGCAAGCGGAATCTGGGGTAAAGGTGATATTGCACAAGCGTAAGTAAAAGAAGCAATAAAACAAACTCAAGAGGTTCAAATATGTCGAGAAATAACAAATTATCTTTATCCATCTGTTGAATACAGGAGTGTGTCTCTCTCCCAGCCCATTTCTATGGATTTGTGACACTTGCGTTTCTTAAGTGAGTTTTGGTATCTTAAGTTGTTCGTCAATATAACTTGCTTTTAGTAGGAAGGCTAAGTCGGAAGGACGTGGAAATTCTCAGTCAGCTCCTGCGAGGCAACGGCCTGACTGCAACTGCGAATCAACTGCTGGAACTCTTGGAACTAAATGATCAGCTGCCTCGAGATGTTCGTTTATATGGATACCGACCAAAACCCAGTGTGGGGGCCTGACATGGTTTGGGTTCCTGATAATTCTCGATTCCCAGCAAGAATTCTCTTTGTTCTTAGGCCAGGAAAATTAATTACTTCCCATTTTTGGAAGATTAATCACTTTCCATTTTGAGGGTTTCTCTCTTGTCTGTGAGGGAAGGTCGGAGGAGAGTTATCCTCCTAGACTCTTCCTCTCTCACATTGATATCTCATACCAATCCCCTCAGTGGGTGTTAACAACTTCTCCGTCTTTCTCATACATTCATCTCTGCCTATCACCCATGCTACCACTTGACCAATGATCTCTTGGCAGTGTTGGTTTGGCTAGACTGGCCCCCTTGAAATTATTATCCAGAATTTTGTTTACAAAATCTTTTTTTTTTCTTTTTTTTTTTTTTTCCTTTGGCCAAAACATTTACAAATTCCAGATTGCCAAATAATAACCACATTTTTCTTTCAGGGACACCCAAAATTCACTTAGGTCTCTCTACTGACTCATCAATCACTGTCAAAACCCGACACCTGGTTTCTTCTGCTAAGTCAACTTTTAGCTGGGAGGTCTGTATTTTACCTGAGAATCAAATTCTTTATTTTTCTCATGCCTTAAAATCCTCTTATCACCAAATGCCCATTTTTGACAACACTGTGTTTGCCGTCAACAGTTTAAATAAGGAATAATAATACAATTTTCTTCCTCTTGCCAGAATTCTAACACACAACAAATGTCTCCCTTCATTGGACCCAGGAATTAAAATTAAATGATATCTCTGAAAGATAACTAATATCTATTCTCCGTGGTGGTTTCAAGCCAAAATTATTTTTATGGCCACATGTGTCGGTTGGCTTTGTTTTTCTTTCTGAATTCTGTTTCCCTTGGTGCGTCACTCCCTTAACATGATATTAATCAGTTTTGACAGAATCTCATATCTTGCTTTTTCTTATGGATTTTCTGTCTCGTGCGAAAAGTATCTTTCTTCGTAAATAAAAATAAAATCTTTTTTAACATCGATCAGTGTATCTTTCAATATAGCTCTTTCTCGCCTTTCCTGTTTTTAATTTCTATGGTTAATTAGTTAGCCAGTTACCATAGCTAAATAGTGTCACAGCATGTCAGATCATTTTTTTCATCAGTGTTCAGATTGACTCCAAACCTATGACATCACCTGATTTACCATTCTATAGAATTGTTTTTTGCTATGTGGAGACAGACTGAGATATTTTTCTGTCTTATATGACAAAAGCTCCTCTCTTAATCTTCTTCAAACATACTGCCCCCAAAACTGCTGCTTTAATCTCTGAATGGATCTTTTCTGGAAGGAAATTTTAACAAAAGCCAAACAGTCAACCCTGTTTCACCTCTGAATTTGCTGCAGCCATAGCTCATTGGAACCACTACTTCAAAATCTATTGAAAGGAGCAGTGTAGTCTGGACCTTACTTCTTTCAGAACCACCCACATTTGCTGTAAAAGAGTCTTTGAAAACACAAAGTGCAGCTGTGCATGATCTGTCCATGCCAAGGTTGAAAATAAACAAATTTGATCTTGTGAATGCTAGAAGATCACCAACCAAATTATGAACAGAGGCAAAGCGACTGCTCCCACTATTATAAATGGTTCCAAGGTCACATCCTCCTTGACCGACAAGACAAAGCTTTTCTCCCTGGTTCTTTACCTCAAACTCAATGTTAGATGACAAAGGCCATCCTCTCCCCAATTTCCCATGTCTCACTAAGCATAACTCACTAATATACTCATTTCAGCAAGAGAAGTCTCTAGACTTATCAAAAGCGCTGACCCCAAAAAAGCCACTAGCCCAGACAAAATGGAATAGGCTAGATCACTACAATTTTCACCTGTTCAAGTCTAGAGTCAAGCATTATCTCCATGTCCTATCCATATAAATTATTCTTTAACTTAACCCTTTACTTTGAGTGGCCCCTGGGGCCTTGTACAGGGTGAACCTTATTGAAAAAAAAAGCACAGAAAAATTGAAAGACACATTTGCCTATATAGATAAGAGTCAGACCATGATCACAACCTTAAATAGTTCATGGCAGCTGTTAACAAATACAAACTTACATTGAATAAGGACAAATGTTCCTTTGGGTGAGAATCTATTAGGATACTCTTTGAGTGAAAGGATTATGAAGCCAGAAGCTGAGTGATTAAAACCTTTGCTCAAGTTGCTGGTTCCTGACAACATACAAGCACTTCAGCGAGATATGGCCCTATTTTTCACATTACTTGTGGTGGATTTTTTTTTCCAGAGAAGATATGTCCACTGTTACAAGATAATAGCTTCCTCTATCTCCCACTGCTGTTAAGGTATTTCAAAAAATAAAAAATGACATAGCAAATACTTTGATAGTTGCTATATACCCTGCAGCCCCACTAGTCATGAAAACAAGTATCAGATTGCTGTATTACTGAAGCAAAATGGTCATCCCATTGCTTTTTTTTTTCAAGTACCCTGTCACAGTCTGACCAGTGACACTCAGCTGTTGAAAAAGAAGCCTACACCATTGTAGAGGCATTAAAAAATGGAGGCATTACCTAATCTGGCATCACTTCACACACATAACTGACTAAAGATCAGTTGCATTTATGTTTAATTTCAAGTCAAGAAGTAAAATTAAAAACAAGAAAATAGCATGATGGAAGATTGAGCACTCTTGTTTCTCCTTCAATGTTATATACTGTCTTGGCAAAGAAAATTCTACTGCAGATGCATTATCAAGAATTAGTAGTGCTATGTAAAGTTCTAATTATCTCCAAACCCTACATAATGAACTATGCCATGCAGACATAATTAGAATGAAGATTATAACATCCTGTTGAATCTGCCCTGAACACAAGTCACGATTTAATAGGCAACACTGGGAATCCTTACCAAAGCCACTCAACCCTTTGAAAGCCTAAATGTGAACTTTTAGGTCCCCTAAAAATCGAAAACCAGACTCAGATATCTGCTTACTATTATCAATGAATATTCCTGATTCCCATTTACATATCCTTGCCCAGATACATACAGTAAAATTTGTTGTTTTCTGTTTGGTCTATTCATTTTTCTTTCATTTTTGGCTGAATAAAATATCCAGTAAATAGTTTGAATTGTCTGAGAAACAAAATAACAATACTTATTCAAATAACTATTGAATGATAATAACTCATCTCAATATTTCAGTTTGTAAAAAAAAGTTTGTATTTCTTCAACAGTATTTCAAAATCCTTTAAATTTAAAATTTTTTCCTGACAGTTTGTTAAAAAAATATTCCAGTACAAAGAACAAATTGGAAAATAAATTGCTTTTATAATTTGCATTGAAAATAAAGTTTAAAATATAAATTGTTTTACTACATCTTTTTCTTTCAGAAATGTTAATATTGACTTACCAGTTCCAAAATACTTGAAGGTCTACTCTTGCGGTCAAGGGCTGCATGAAGAGCTGTATCTCCATCGTTATCTTGAGCATTAATATCAGCTCCTTTAGACACCAGCAATTTCACTATGCTAAGATGGTTTCCTTGAGCAGCCAATATCAGTGGAGTTGAACCATTAATTGTTTTAATATTCAATTTAGCTTTGCCCTAAATTTTGAAGAAATAAATAAATTTGTAGATATTTTTGTTCTTAATTTGGTAAATTGATGCTACAGAATAGAATTATTCTATTTTAACCATAAATTTACCTTCAACATGAACAATTAAAGAAAATATGTAAGAGGCATGTATTTTATAATTTGTGTCCATTATTCATTAAAACCTAGAAAACTGATTGAACAGTTACTCTACTTTATGACTATATAATAAATATATGATTAGTATATGAATTTTTTCAGAAAGATGTCAAATGAAACACATCACTATCGTCTTTTCACTCAATGTTTTTTTTTAAGCAAAAGTGATTATAAAATTTAACTAAACATATCCTCACATAGTAATCAGCCCCAATAATCAAAGAAGACAAATTATGATTTATGTGAAAGTAAAAACAAATTTAGTTCAGCTTCACTTACATAGAAACAAGTATAACAAATCTATTATTACTCAATTTTATCAGGTGTAAAGATTTTATATACTTACTGAGAGAGACAAACCCATGATAATCAGTTCATAGACATTTCAATCAGTGATTATTTTAAGTGAACTCAATAAATGATACATCCTAGTATTAGGTTGGTGCAAAAATAATTTCGTTTTCTAACATATGTTACTATGTGAAAAAACGAAATTATTTTTGCACCAACCTAATAATAAACAGTTTGATGCATTCTAAATGAGAAAAAGAAATAGCATCGAAATTCGATGATGTTTCTTACACCTGCACACATTATTTGCAATCATCTCAAACATTTAGTGACTTTATAAAACTGCTGACAGTATAATTAGTCTAAATTTTGTAAACTGACTTACCTGTTCAATCAGGGTCTTTGCTACATTCAAGTTACCATTCAAAGCAGCAAGATGGAGGGCACAGAACCCATCAATTTTTTGGATATCAACAATAGCAGGTTTTATTTTCAAAATCTTTTTCACAGTTCTATAATAATAATAGTGATAAAAGAAATGTTTCAAGGCAATGAATCATACTTATTATAAAACCCAGGTTGTTTGTGTGTGTGTGTGTGGGGGGGAGTGTCTGTTTGTTTATATATTGGATTGGATTTCCTACATTTTTCAACCAATTTCAACAAAACTTCACAGGACTATGTAAAATTACATTGCGGTGGTTCTGACGGTACCAAAAATTGGAAAAACAATTGTTTTTGCACAAAATCAATTTGAAAACACAATTAAGAGGTATTGCTGTTGTGGGAATGAAAGGGGGACAACTCATATCAAGTTATACTTATTATAAAACCCAGGTTGTTTGTGTGTGTGTGTGTGTGTGTTCATTTATATATGGGATCGGATTTCCTACATTTTTCAAGCGATTTCAACAAAACTTCACTTTTTTTTTGGCAGGTAGTGTTTCTTATTGTTTTGCACACTTTTTTCTTTATTTTTACATTCAGAATGCTTTAAAAATTCCATTTACAAGACAATTGTTTATAATAAAATTCTATTCAATCGGTAGACTCATAACGATTGAAAACAATGTTTTTGTTTGAGTTTGGGTTTGACCAATTCATAAAAAAAAAAAAACTAATTAAGACATGCGTGTCCGTCAACCTTAAATAATAATCTTTGTCAATTTTATTTTTCAGTCCTTATGATGGTCGATACTTGATCTATCTCTTACTGTTACATCCCTGGGCAATGCCAGGCTCTACTGCTAGTAAATTAATATATACAAGATTGAAAAATTTGGTCTTTTGCCCCTTCATCTTTGTCTTATCACCACTGTTAGGAATTCATCAGCACACTTTTGTGGAAGAAGTAAATAATTGTCAGCAGCACGTGCATTTTGGCTTTTTTTTTTTATTTTGCCCCATGAAAGGTGTGAATGCCACTAAAATGTAAGGGGTTATTGGGATTGAAAGAGAATGAAAAGATTTTAGTGAGGCAGAAAGGACAATAAAAAAACAGGTTTCAGGAAAACAGAAGATGGCGATTGGCATCATATCTACATTTTTAAAGGTTGTAGGTAATAGGGAAGGAAAAACTGGAAGAGATTTCCACAGATAAGTGCAAGAAAAGCTGTTAGAATAGAACTTATGGTTACATCTATCTAGTTCAACAGTAAAGTGGTGAGACCTAGTTGTCAATTTAGTAGTATACTTAAATTCATACAGCTGGAGCACAAGCAGGAAAGCTCATCAAAACAATTGCCATGAAAATATTTGTAGGAAAAATAGAGAGAAGCCATGTCATGGGGGTGGGAAAGTGACTGATGTTGAGATGCCAGGTAGGATCAATTGCATTACAGACCCTCCTTCGGATTTTATCAAGAATCTCAAGATGTATAGCTGGAACACCAAACTGGATAGTGCAGTATTCAATACATGGAGGTATGGTCGATTTATAAATGTGTAAGATGGCTTCTGGCAAGAAAAATTGTCTGGACTGGCACAACACTGAACTAAATTTCCTTGCAGTAGACCTAGCTTGAAAATAAATGTCTGCTAGGATGAGCAAATGAGTGAATTTCCTGTTGGTTATCCAGATCGATATACACATTGATAAAGGCTGGAAGGCACAAGGGCCAAAACGTTGTGATAAGAAAAAGATGAGGACAAGCAAGTATGTGACAACAAGCCATTGGCCTGTGGTCAACTCTCAGTCACGGCGTGAAGCTGTAACATTTCTTCTACCGGCATTTTGGGGTTGACTCTTTGTCACTGCCACCAGCCTGTGTCCCGGTCGATTGGTGGTTGTCGCTACACGGCGAAATTCCCTGGACAGGATACCAATATGGGACAATGGCCTGTCCAGGGTCAAAGTCTGGTCATCAATGTTAACAGCTTCACTAGCTGTACCAGTTCAATACCAACTCTATCGTTCTCAGTTTACTTGCAACGTCTGGTTACTGGAGTAACTACTTCGATCTCAAGTCTAACCTACCCACGTTGTGACTTTGATCTTAGGTAGATGAGATCAATCAGACATCGGGCTGTAGTGTAATCTGAGTCCAGATTGAAGGTAGCATCGCACAAACGCAAAGGAAAAAAAATAAATAAAAGAAAAATCCAAGAGGTTCAAGTATGTTAAGAAATAACAATTTAGCTTTATCCTTCTGTTATATACAGGAGCATGTTTTTATCCCAGCCCGTTTCCTATGAAATGTGACACTTACACTTCTTAGGCAAGTTCTGGTCCTCTAAGTCAACTGGTTTAGTTTTTAAGTGCTGGCTTAGCTCCGTTCATCAGTATAACTTGCTATTGGTAGGATAGGCGAAGTCGGAAGTCATGGAATCTCTCGGTCAGCTTCTGCGAGGCAACACTCTGGTTAACCTCTGACTCTAACTCCAAAACCAGCTCAACTGTGTCTCCAACTTGAACTGCCGAACAACCACAGGACATTTGTTTATATGGGTACTGACCAAAACCTGGTGTGGGCCAGACACGGCCTGGGGTTCTCGGTAAATCTCAATTTCTAACAAGAAATCTCTTTGTTGTCAGGCCAGGAAAACTGATTACTTCCTATTTTTGGAAAATTAACCACTTTCCATTTTGGAGGAGTCTCCGTCGTCCATGAGGGAATGTCGGAAGCATGCATGTCATGAAAGGATTTTATAGACAGTGGGAGCCTGTCCCCACTATCAACTTCTGGCTATGACAACCTTTGGAGTGTATATACACTACGAGTCAAAAGTATTTGGCCACCCTCAAAAATTGTTATTTCTCATCCGAAAATAGTTATTTTCAATGAAACAAATTAAGCATCACAATGGTTTTAATTATTATACTAAATGCAAGTCTTCCTGAGCTGCATTAAATACAAATTAAATAAAAACAAGCACAAAAAACTTTTTAAACTTTTGATTTATCAAAATGACCTCCTTTGGCCGCTATTGCTAATTCATAGATTCTCGGAATTCTTTCCACCAAAGACTGAAGATAATTCAGTCCAGCTTTCCTGCAAGAGTTGCCAGAAGTTAGCTGCTCTTGTGGGTTGTTTAGCTCTGACTTTTCTGTCAAGTTCATCTCACATCTGTTCAATTGGATTTAAGTCTGCTGATTGTACCGAGCAAGACATCAGTTGAAGGACGTGCTGTTCCTCTTCGCTTTTAATGTATCTCTGGCAAAGTTTATACTTTGGGTCATTATCTTCCATGAGTACAAATCATTGACCAGCAAGCTGCATTCCAGATGGGATCATGTGATGCTGCAGTATGCTGTGTTAGCTAATTTGATTCAATTTGCCCTTCATCTGGTGCAAACCCCTGACTTTGCAATTGGCAAAATCCCTCCACACCATAACAGAGACTTCTCCATGTTTTATGGCTGGTGTGATACAGGGGGTTACAGCACTTTCACCAACTCTTTGATGCACATAGCCCCTCCTATTTGACCCAAAGATTTTGAACTTTGATTCATCAGTCCAAAGGACTTTATTCCACTTCTTTATTGTCTAGTCTTTGTGTGCCTTGGCCCACTGGAACCTTTTGACATTGTTTTGATTCTTCAATAGTGGTTTCTTGAGAGCAATTCTGCTATATAGGCCAGCTTCAAAGAGTCTTCTTCTCATAGTGGATGTTGACACATTTTTTCACAACATTGGTTCAGTTGTGCAGTGATGTTTGGAGCAGTCAGCCTTCTGTCACACATGCTGGTGACTGATGAAATTGTCCTCTGCTTTTGTTTTTGCTTTTGTTCTACCAGCCTTACCAGGTCTTTCGTCTTTCGTCCTGTTTCCTTATGTCTCCTAACAGTATAATCCACTGTAATTCTGTGAATTTTTTTTAAAACTTCTCTGCTTGAATATCCTTCTTTTTTTTAATGTAATGATCTCTTGTCTTTGTTCAAGTGTAAGTTCACATGTTTTGGTCATTTTGTTGAAAAATAGCTTTAATCTTAAAAAAAATTGCAAAATTTAGGTTTTAATTTAAACAAAATAAGAATAACAGATTTCACTACTGGGCAAGGTACATTGTCAGCATAGGTAAAACAGGTAGTAACTAGCAAGCAGTAATTCAAGACAGTATAATCTAATGTGAGTTCAAGTGGTGGTATAATGTAACTTTTGGAACTGGTTTTATTCATGCTTAGTACTAACAAAGAAAAACACCTTCAACTCAAAATTTGGTGAAAAAGGGTGCAAAGAGGATATGGTTGAAAGAATGCGAAGATGCGTTTAAAAAAAAAAACTGTTTATTAGCAGACCTATCATTGGCACATTTCAACCTGAAGAAGAAAATGATTGTAGCAGCAGATGCTAGTAATGAGGGACAAGGCGTGGTATTGCTGCATAAATTCGAGGACGGATCTACAAAGCCAGTAGCACATGACTCGAGAACGTTACTGTCTGCGGAATGAAATTATAGCCAAATCGAAAAAGAGAGTTTGACAATAATCTTCACTGTAAAGAAATTTCACAGGTTTACATATGGAGGAGAATTTATTCTGCAAACAGACCACAAACTGTGGTTAACAATATTTGGTTCAAAAAAAGGTATACCAACTCACATGGCAAATAGACTAAAGCATTGGGGTATAATTCTATTGAATTACAATTTCAAAATGCAATATGTGCCTTCAAAGAAGCTAGGTCACGCCGATGTGTTGTATAGGTTAATACCAAAATATATGGAACTGCTAGAAGAAACAGTAATAGTGGCACTAAAAGACGAAAGTGAATTGTTGGGTCTGTTATACAACACTATTAGAGAACTACCTGTTACTCTAGATGATGTGAAAAAAGCAGCAGAAAACGATGATTTCATTAAAAAAATGAAAAAAGCAAGTCTGGTTGAAGAAAAAAACAAAAAAAGGAATGAGTGTGTCACTTTTTTCAATCTGTGATCAGGTATTACTTTACGCAGACAGAGTTGTAATGCTGTGTACTTTACAGAAAAAAATTTTGAAAGAATTTCACACTTGTCATCCAGGGATTTCACGAATGAAATCTCTAATGAGAGGTTATACGTATTGGTCGAGGATGGACCAGGACATAGAAAATGTGGCGAAACAGTGTAAAGGATGTCAACTGGCAGCAAGTGATCCACGGGTAAAGATTCAACCATGGCCAAAGACAGATGTCCCATGGACTCGATTGCATATCAACTATGCAGGACCCATAAATGGATCGTATTACCTGATTGTGGTAGACAGTTTCACTAAGTGGCTGGAAATTGTTATGTGCAGACATCCAACTGCAACAAATACGATAAATGCACCTAGTAAAATTTTTAATCATTTTGGACTCCCTAAAACTTTAGTCAGCAACAACAGAATGCAGTTTATGGGAAGAGAATTCAAGGAATTCTGTACAGCATTGTCCATTGATCATGTGACAATACCAGTTTATCATCCAAGATCAAATGGACAGGCAGAAAAATTCGTGGACACATTTAAATGACTGTTGAAGAAAAGTCAAGGTGTGGACACGAATGAAAAAAATATTCAAAAATTCTTGGCAGTATATAGAATCATGCCAAACCTGAATAGGACATCAGGATTATCACCAGCAGAGTCAATGTTTGCAAGAAAAATACACTCTGTGTTCGACAGGCTGTTGCCTAGTCTGGCAAAGAAACAAAACCACATGACTAAAGTGTATAAGCCAGGTGATAAAGTTTTCTTCAAGAATTTTAGGACTGGAAAAATGTATTGGCAAGAAGGTGTAATAACCAAAAGAATTGGTCAAGTCATATATGACATAAAAGGAGAAAACTTTCCGTGTAAAAGACATTGGAATCAATTAAGACCCAGACATACTACAGAGGTTGCAGAAAATACCAAAAAGATTCCAATGGAAGTCTTGTATGACACCTTTGAAATTCCCATTCCAGTAAGTCAACATTTGCCAATGGAGGTATCCCTGACCTCAAGGCCAGAGGTATCAATGCCACCACTGCAAGGAGGATTGAGGCAAAAAAGGCTTAGGAAAAAAGTTAATCGATTATGTCCAGACCCTGAAAAGAGAAAGTATTAAAGCTAAATTTCATGGGAAAATTTAGCTCAGATGGAGGTGATATAATGGAATATGCATGCACCTGTGTTCCCCCTCACTGGAATATGATTGGCTGGTGTCAGTCATAAATACAGACTGATGGAGAGACCAAGTGAGAAGAGGATTGACTATGCCCATTGGACTATGCCATTGGTTATCTTATTGGTCTACACCAATTGCGTAAGCATATTACCTGTGACTACGACGAGTATCAGTCCATTACTGCTGCTGTGTACTACTTGGTGGCCAAAACCACTTAACTACTTTGATCAAATATATCCCTTTCCAGGACATATCACATACAAAAACAAATAAATATTAATATAGAAAAATCCAGTAACTGGAAAATTTGAAAGAAATAGTAATAAACAAATAAAATAATATATATAACAAATAAAATAATTGTGGTAATAAAATAAACACATCTCCTCTCTCACTTGTAACTATCTGTTCCAAAAATATAACATTTTCAGAATTAAAGCTGAATTTGTCTCATAAAGCTTCAAGAAGCTTCTACTTAGTGTGGTTACTATATTACAGTTAGACTAATTCCCTTTCACAATGATGCAACATATGCTCTCTCCAGACAAAATAACTACAGATTCAGATTCTCTGGACACTGAAAGTGAATACTGTCATTGATGAAAAACCTTTGAAAACTTCTTAGAGGAATGTTGCGATGGAACATCCAACAAGTTAGATTATTTCATAAATTATTTATCTTAAATGTAGCATTATCATCTCAAGTACTTGGATACTGTTTAGTGGATTTGAAAATAAAAGAAGCCTTGTACAATAAAGTGAAATTCTTAATAACAAAGAACCTCTACTGTAGTGTAATACTGGGACACGATTTTCCTCAACAACACTCTTATGTCGAGATACAATTTGGTGAGCCCAGATCATCATTAAAATTATGAGGATTAGCATTGACTAACATGCCTTACCTGACACTCTTCACAAATTTAATGTTTGACTGCTAACGAATAGATATAAAATCAAGATGACATACAAATGAAGACAAACAATTCATTAATACAGTAATTAAAAGAATGCTTAAAGAAGGGGTAATAGAACCAAGCCACTCTCCACTGGAGAGCGCAAGTCCTTATAATGTCTTCAGAAAATCACTAAAAGAGAATGGTTATCAACTACTTAATAAATATTAATAAATTCACCCACAAGAAGGATTTTCTTCTGCCTGAATAAAATAAATACTGGGGGAGAATGTGGTAATAAAATAAGCATATCCCATCCCTATCCATTACAATAAATATAACATTTTCAGTACTAAAGCTGAATTAGTCCAATAAAACTTCATAAACTTGATGTTGTTACTATATTACAATAAATATAATGAAATAAAATAAATAATAATTGGGAATTACATTAAATTATTATATTACTTTTAAAGCGATATTTATGTTTTTTTTTTCAGTTAATTTTTTAATTTTGGAGCACTCTTTGAGTTCAGAATGCCAGAGAGTAAATGAAAAAGATAATAGTCCAAATGTAAATATTAGGTAAGAGACTATTTAAACATAGATTTATTTAAAATATACCATTTTATAACAATGAAAATAGAAGTTTTCTCTACTTACTCAGGATCATTTCTCTTAGCTGCCAAGTGAAATGCAGAAAATCCATTATTATTTGTTTTTGTCAAGTCAATACTGTGATGATTCAGCAAAAGGTCTATCATATCTGTGTCTCCTTTTATAATGGCCAGTGCCAAAGTTGTATCTCCATCATCATCCTGGAAGTAAAAACGTCTTTAATAATGCCTTTCTTATAATCCTCATATATATAGGATTTTTTTGGTAGAAAAATTCTATGAAAATATAGTGCAAACAAATGTTTGAAGTAATAACAAATTATCAGAACACAACAAATGACAGACAAAATGACCCAGGTTTAAAATGATAAAATTTATTAATGCACACAAAAAGAATTACACAAATGTAGTCCTTTGTATGCCTAATGATGACAAATAACATGCAAATTATCACATGAAAGTGTAACATGACATTTTCCAATTAAAATTATAATGCTGCATGAGAAAGTCCTCAAAAACGAAAACTACATAAAGTGAAGCAAAAGAGAAATACTTCTCAGAATAGTTTTCAAAGAAAAATTTGGTACACACTTTTGAAATACATATATACATATATATATATATATATATATATATATATATATATACATATATACATATATATATATATATATATATACATATATATATATATATACATATATATACATATATACATATATATATATATATGCACATATATATATATATACATACAGTAGCATCTAAAACTAAGGGACAAAATTTTAAAACTGTGAAAAGCTGAAATTTTAACAACTGGTAGTCGTTATCATCCATAATAACATACTAAAATTTGAATCATTTGCAAAGGATAGAAAAAGAATTATAACAATTCTTTATTTACTTTCAAAATAGAATCATCCAAAAGTAAGGGACAAAATTGTGAAAAACAATGTAAACAGTATGCTATATTCAAATTTTTTGATTTCCTCTAAAGAATAAGTCTTACTTAGTCATTTGTAAACATTGCATCAGCCGGCACCATGGCGAAACGCCAAAAACTTGATTACTTTTATTAATTTATTTGGAAACGATCGAAAAAAACAATGTAAAGAGACGTATTGGTGAAAGATTAAGTGCAAAGTGTACTAAGAAAACTGTCAAGTTTGGGGGCGGAAGCATCATGGTACTTGGAATGTTTTCTATCCAAGGTACAACGCCTCTTGTCCGGTTACAAACTCGTGTAAACGCGCAGATCTTTAAATACATTGTTCAAGATCATGTTGTGCCAATCATACAGAATTCAGGTTTCGATAGAGCTACCTTTATGCAAGATAATGCCCCATGTCACAAGGCAAAGGTGGTAATGAGTTACCTTAGCGAGCAAGATTTGGAAATTATGGATTGCCCACCGCAAAGTCCTGACTTAAATCCAATAGAAAATCTTTGGAAGACCTTAGGAGTGAAAGTTATGGAAAGAAATCCCACTAACATGGAGGATTTGTGGGTGAAGCTTCAAGAAGAATGGTCTAAAATTAGTATCGAGGATTGTCAAGAACTGATTCGTTCTTGTAGTCGAAGATGTGCAGCTGTCATTGAGAGCAAGGGCTCATTTACTAAATATTGTACATGTATTTTTATTGTTTTTTTGCTGTTTACATTGTTTTTCTCAATTTTGTCCCTTACTTTTGGACGTTCCAAATTTGAAAATAAATAAATAATTGTTATAATTCTTTTTCTATCCTTTGCAAATGATTCAAATTTTACTATGTTATTATGGATGATAACGACTACTAGTTGTCAAAGTTTCAGCTTTTCACAGTTGTTATTTCTAACAAATATTAGGTTTTAAAATTTTGTCCCTTAGTTTTGGACACTACTGTATATGTGCATATATATATGTATGTGTGCATATATATATATATATATATGTATATATGCATATATATATATATATATATATGTATATATGCATATATATATATATGTATATATGCATATATATATATGTATATATATATATGTATATGTACTTATATATATATATATATATATATATATATATATATATATGTATATGTAGCATATATGTATATATATATGTATATGTAACATATATATATATATATATGTTACATATATATATATATAATTATTTAAAAATATGATTCCAACACGCTATATAAGACTTCTCTTGTTTGAAAACAAGAACCGAAAACTTCAATATAATTATTTGAATTAAAGTACTAAGCTCTCTTCCATCTTCAAGCGAAATTTTTTGGGGAATAACTTATTTCTAAAATTTACGCATTTTATAAGCATATTCATTATTGAAATCAAAATTACTATGGTAACGGCTAGAGCAATTGTTTAAAGAAAAGGGACATAAGGTGTTTATAATTTGCATCAATATCTCAGTTATATTCACAGATGTCAAGTCAGGGTAAGGTTGGAGTGTCTAAATTTAAAGCAAAAGATGACATCGTCTAGTCTGGTTAAGTGTCTATGGAGATTTATTTATTTTTTATTTTATTTTTTATTTTTTTATGAAAGGGTTTTGTGTATATAAAAACTGTCGTAAGTTGCTAACATTTGTTTTTTGACGACTTCATAAAGGGCTATCTTTTTTGTAGGACATTTGAACTATTTATTAGGTCTATGGAGTTTAAAAATTATTTTATTGTATGTTTTTTTTTATGCTAATTATTCAATGCGAAAATTTGATGATGTCGGCAAAAAACCATTAACTCATGTCCATTGTTTAATAGATTTTTATTATTTAGAAACTTAATAATGTGTAGTTTTTCATGTAGGCATAAAGGGCATGGGTCATCCCAAGTTTTACAAGTTCTAGTTTTGTTTATAATTTTCCATTTTACTTTTGGTGTTTTATTCATTTCCTTCAAATGCCAAAAATATTTAGATAGAGATGTCTGATTTCTTTTATTTATATTGTTGAAAGGGCACTTATGCTGCCTCCATCTGGCTTTAAATTCATTCTTTGTAGACCCAATGTATATCATATTAGTATTAGGACTCTCAATGGATGAGATAGTACATTGGTATACCACAGATTTTATGCTGCATTTATTTTCCAATGTGCAGTCTTCTGGGTTTCTACAATCACATAATTTTTCACTATTTTTATCTAATTTAAGTGTAGGGTTTTTATTAATACTATTCAAGCATGGGGGTTTGTTCAGGATGTTATTATTGTGTTTTTTTATTATACTTTCTAGATTTTCAGTGCAGCTGTAACTTAATTTTAGGGTGTTTTTATTAAATATTTTACTAAGTCTACTATTGGTAGGAGAGTGTTTTTCAATTAAAGCTTAGAATTTCTGTCCTAGCTTAATGCTAACCATTTGGTTGAATGGAAGGGTATACCACATGATTTTTCTTTTCCTGTTTTTTTTCTGGTTAGTACAATTGTTTCTATTATTGATGTTAGCATTTTTGTATCCACTATTTTTTAGGGCTGCGTTATAAAAGTTACTGTGTTGTTGGAATATTTCTTTATTAGCCGAGGTAATGCTGATTCTATTCTCTATTGAGGAGGGTATATGTTTAATTATGGATGGAGGGTGGTTTGACTTCAGGTGTATATATAAGGGGTTAGTATTAGGTTTTTTATAAGGTTGGTATGTGTTGTTTGTTAAATCTAGAGTTACGTCAAGGAAGTTTACCCTTTTTAATTTAGTACAGACTATTATTTTTAAATTTAGATTTTTAAATTCACTATATATAATCTTTCTAATTTTCTCTATTTTAAAATTAGTAGTACCCCTCACTACCATGAGCCCGTCATCTCTATATAGTCCGATGTCTTTAATATCTATTTCACGGTGTGCAGTCAGGTTGTACAATATTAAAAGACCAACAAGGTCAGAAGATTTTGCAGAGTCTAAAGATCCCATAGTGATGTCAAAATGGTCATTATTGTTTTTAAACTATTGGTCCCCATTATGAATGAGGACAGATTTTTTTGCACTGAGAATTATATCTATTTCTTCCTTTGTCAGGTTAGAATACACAGCAGCAAACTCCAGGGCAGTCGTGAACAGATCCTTCGATATTGACAGGTAGTAATCCACGATATCGAACTGTAATAGGGTGCAATCAGGTTTTTTATCAATATTGGTAATTGAAACATGAGAACTCTTATGTAGCATGTTGGAATCATATTTTTAAATAAATAATTATATTTATGCTCTACTTTTGTATCGAGTACTATTTTTTAAAAATAATAACAAAAATACTAAAGAACTTTGGATTTTTTACCTAATGAGTTCTTTCCTATTTTCTATATATTTTTCACACACACACACACATATATATATATATATATATATATATATATATATGTAGTGGGGGGGAATAAATATTCATACACATGAAAAATTGTAATTTTATAAATGTAAAATCCTTAACTAAAACAAATTTTGATACATTCTATGTGTAAAGATACATTTTATTAAAAAATAGTAATAAACTTAATTAATTCTTATTCTATCAGAAATTAATGCATTTTTTCATTTTAACTGATGAAAAAAGTATTTGTACAAAACAAAACAAAGCATATTAACTTAATTTAATACTTTGTGAAATATCCTTTATTGAGTTCAACAGCTACCAGTCAATTCATGTACGTCTCAACTAATGATTTGCACACATTGAGTGGTATTTTGTCCCATTCTTCTTGGCATATTGTCTTCAAATTTTTGATATTTGTTGGTGCACTTTTCCCAATTTGAATTTTCAAATATCGCCATATATTCTTGATTGGGTTCAAGTCTGGGGACTGACTTGGTCATTGCAAGACATCAACATTACTTTCAGCTAACCATTTCCTTGTAGATCTAGCAGTATGCTTAGGATCATTATCCAGTTGGAAAACCCAATCAGGAGGTAGCCAAAGTCTCGCAACAGAATGCATTAAATTGTCTTGCAGGATTTTCTGGTAGCTTTCGGCATTCATCTTGCTATCTATTATTGATATTCTGCCAACACCTTTTGCCAAAAAAACAGCCCCAGATCATGGTACTGCCACCACCAAACTTTACAGTTGGCAATGTGTTCTTTGGTAAGTAGGCTTCACCGTACTTCCTCTACACATGATTTCGATAATTATGTCCAAACAACTCTATTTTAGTTTCATCTGTCCATAGTACTTTTTCACAAAATGAACATTCTTTATCCTTATGCTCTCTAACAAATTTTAGCCTAGCATCTCTGTGTCATTTCAAGAGGAGTGGATTTTGTGGATTTTGTTGGATCTGCCGTCCTAATATATTTGCTGATCTTAGAGAAATCTTCCTCGGAGCACCTGTTCGTCTTTGGTTTTCGATACTGTTACGAGTTTGAAACCTTGCAATGAACGAAACAATTGTATTAAAAGGAATATTCAGGTTGTTAGAAATCGTTCTGTAACTGTTCCCATCTTTCCAAAGAGACAAAATGTGTTGTTTTTGTGAAATAGTCAATTCTTTACCTTTAGGCATTATTAGAACCTTCTCGTAAGACTAGAAATTGCAGAATGCTCTGATAATGGCTAATAGCGTTAACTATAATTACTGATAACATTGCTGGAACATTCTAGAATATACTTTTTTCATAATTAATTGATTATTTTATTCGATTTGTACAAATACTTTTTTCACCTGTTAGAATTGAAAAAATGCATTCATTTTTGTTAGAATAAGAATTAATTAAGTTTTTTATTATTTTTTAATAGTATGTGTTTTTATACTTAAAATGTGCCGAGATTTGTTTTATTTAAAGCGTTTACATCTATAAAAATACAATTTATCAAGTGTACGAATATTTATTTCCCCCCACTGTATATACACATATATATATGTGTGTGTATGCATAAACACATATATATATATATACATGCATTTGTCTTGATGAGGTAGTGCTCTCTGTGTGAAGAGGGTGGCTGCTGTAAAACCATATATCTGGCAACAGCACTCAAATTCTTGCTGTCAGAAAGTTTCTGCAACCATTTCACCCCTTATATTTTGCAACATATATCCCCAGACTGCAGTCTTCTTGATCATCATGTGTGGGATGAAGAGGCTATCAAAACTCCTTATAATACCAAAAATTGAGTAAAGGCAAGTATTATGGTCACATGCAACAAGTTACACAAGATTAGTTTTCTATATTCAGTGGGGGAAAGAATATCCCTGCAGGCCTGCAATTGTCAATGGTACTAGAATCAAAATTAAGAATTTTTATAAGAAGAATGTAATAAAAACCTTTAGTGTTATAATGAGGTAATAAATTTGCAGCATCCTGGGTATAACAATAAATCTCATCCGTGTCTTGGGTAAGAGAATAAACTACTTTCAACTGCAAGGCCTCTGATTAGGAGGCTTTGAGGGTTGTGGAACCACCTCTTAATTGCTGACCTTCCCAGGTCCACCCTGACCTGGGGTGGTAGCACCTGTTAGGGTCCCAGGTATGTTCCAGCTGTGGTTAAATCACTATGAAAGTGTACAAGTTGGTTTTAATACCAGCAATATATTTTTGGGAATAATTCTTACCAGAAATACAATTTTGAACAAAAATATATTACAAGTAATACGTTTTTGACAAAAAAAATTGCCAGTAATACATTTTTGAACAAAAAATATTACCAGCAATAAATATGTTGTTGCCATTAAGTAACGCATTGAGGATGATATGCCATAAAACAAAATAAACCAAACCCAACCATAAATTTGCAACAGAATATTTTTAGAGAAATTAATTGAAAATTGTGTTTATAAATACAAAAGAATGCCATTACTGAACCAATAAGAAATGTGTATAGTACCTTTTGTAATAAAAATGATTATTGTCTTTTAATACAAACCTTTATGTTGATGCTGCTGTCCAGTAATTCTTTTACACATTGTTTTGAACCCTCCATAACAGCTATGTGAATTGGTGCATGGTTCTTTTTATTCAATATGTCTGCTTTTGCACCCTTTTCTATCAGAAGTCGTACCATTTTAGGGATATTTCTAAAAGAAATAAATGGTTTGAAAAATGACAAAACAAAAACTATATCTACATACTGAGTCTTCCTGTATTTTTAAAGCCTATATATTTAATATTTTTACTTTTTACATCTATTTTAATGATATATACAATATTTCTTACTTTTTAAGACTAGTTTAATCATATATGCAATATTTTGTACTTTTTAAGTCTAGTTGAATCATATATACAATATTGTAAGCATAGTCACAAAAGATAATCTGTTATATATAGTATACTACTTAATTTTGTGTACATATAGTGCATTGTAGCAGAGGTGCTCTGACATCTAACTTAAAATATATATATAGTTGTTCCTTTTCATGGTAGAGGGCTTATGTGTCTCAGTGATCCCAAGAGCGAATTACTATAGGGCCACTCATGGCAATAAGTTGAGGAGGAGAGACCAGACTGAACATGAAGGTCCCAACAGCAGGATAGGCAATGATCTACATGATCTCAATGACTTAATAGGCAGATGAGGGCAACACCAGCTGGATTTGGCATAACCAAGGTGGACCTTAACAGGCCTAGCATCCAACAGCCTGATGCAACCAGGTTTGCCAGATCTCACATGTCTCAATCCCCATTGAGCCATGAGGTAGGCACTTCAGGCCAAGTGTGTTGGCTTCTACATTGTGCAGAGTTGTCCACCAAAGTCAAATTCACACAAATGGCTTTGTCAAACTGACTTTGCTTTCTACCACCTTTCAGCAAGTCCAGCGATGATGGTCCCATGGGTGATGTGGGCAAGATTAGTTAGCTGTAGACTATTAATCCATGCCCACATATTTGTAGTGGGTTTGTGATGATCATATCTCTCATGACCTGCAATGACATGATGATGTGGCAGCTAGACTCATGACTGAGCTGGTCTATTCAGGATTCTTGGAGCCTACCCCAAGTGAGGAAGCCCTTAGAAAAGGTGGGGTAACCATCAGTCATTATGTGTGTGTCTGGCTGGCAAACTGCAGTCAGCAGGTGACCCATTCTTGTGATTGGAAATAAAATCTCAAACTTACAAAACTTCTGTTGCTTTCAACCTCTTGACTATCACAACATGAAATGTACTTACTTTGATGGACATCAAGGACACAGAATGCCCAAAGAGGGTAACAGCACTTGTGTGTCATGAGCTGACCCATTTTGACATTGACATGGCTGCTTTGGATGAGATCAAACTTATCAAAGAAAGAAATATCAGAGAAATTGGATGCATCTATATAATCTTTTAGAAAGGGAAAAAGCAGGTGAGCAATGCATTCATGGGGTCAACTTTGCTGTAAAGACAAAACTCATAGAGGAGGACAACCTCATACCCATTATCATCAGCATAAGCTTGATGACCCTTCAAATTCCACTCATGCATTGTACTTTCTTGACTCTCACCTCCATCTATGCACCTACCCTTGTCTCTGATGATGGCATCAAAGAGTCCTATGACCTTTATGATTCAATAATCCAAAATATCCCAGTATCAATTCAACTTGTGGTTTTTGGCCACTTCGATGCCAGAGTTGACTGTGATCACCATGCATGGAAGAGCATTCTCAGTTGCCTTGGTATTGGCAACTGTAACACAAAAGTAAATCTGCTGCTTGGTCTCTGTTCAAAACATAACCTGACTGTAACCCACACCCTGTTCTGACCGCTGAACTTGTACAAAACAATATAGTAGCACCCAAGATCCAAGCACTGGCACATCTTTGACTTTGTCCTCATTCGATCCTGGGTCAACAGGTATGTCTACATTACCCGTTCCATGCCTAGAGTGGATGATTGCTGGACAGACCACCATCTTTTGCAGGCAGACCTCACTGATGCTTTGAGTATATAGAGTTCCAGGACCCCCAAATATTGTAATTCTTTCAATTATCCTTTGGAAAGTACTTTAATGAATCAACAAAGACGGAGACTATCAAAAGAAAATGGATAACTTTGCATAATGCAATTATATCAACAGCTGAAGAAGTCCTTGGGTTTCAGAAAAGGAAAAATCAGGACTGGATTGACAAAAAGAAATTGACTAGTTGATTAATCAAAAATGAGAAGCATGCCTGTCTTTTGAGAACCTCCTAGTTGAAAGGAAAAATATCTATCAGAATGCAATGAAAAACTGCCAAAGATAACTCTGTACAATCCATAACACATGGTGGCAGCAGAAATCCAACAATAATCAGACCAACAGAATATGTGTTGCTTTTATGCATTCATAATGGAAATCTTTTGCCTCATCAAATCAATGATGGAAGGCCTTAAGGACTCACTCAGATGGAGCCACCACTACTTACTGATCCTGAATCAATCCTGGGCCACTGGAAGAACTACTTTCAGAGTGTTCTCAATGACCATGCCACTGTTTGAAACGTCTAATTCCTTGCCCAGCATTGGATGTCACTCCCCACAGCCTTCTGTGAATTGAAAGAAACACATTGCTTCATGAAACCTGGAAAGGCTGCTGGACCTGATATTGTGCCTCTGCAGTTTTTCTCCCATGGTAGACTAGAAAAGAAAACCAGACTACCAGACTAATGCTTCTGATCATAAAATCTTGGAAGATAAAAAAGTCTCTAAGTTCTTTAAAAATGCCAACATTGTGACAATCATCAAAAAAGGAGAAACTATTGTAACATCTCCCTCCTAAGCAATGCTGGCAAAATCTTTGTGTAAATACTGCTGAATTGACTCCTCCATGTGGCAAAAGAGATCCTTCCAGAATCTCAATGTGGTTCCTAGCCTTCAAGAGGAACTCTCGACATAGTCTTTTCTGTGTGACAGTTCTAGGAGAAGTCATGAGCAGCAAAACTCACTGATGTTCATCTTCTGGGATTTGCAGAAGGCCTTTGACAAAATCCTAAGACTCAGCAATGTGTGTCACTCATGCTCACTTTAGCTGTCTGGTCACTTTGTGTCTGATCTGTATAGAATGGAGTGCCAGGTGAATTGTTGAGATGTCCTTTCGGACATGTTTCGGTGTCCTTAAAAAGTGCTGTGTATTAGCTCTGACATTCATCTCCCTGTATCTCACTGCCATAGTCAACAAGATCCTCCTGACAGCACTGGCATTAACATCTGATACAGATTTGATAGCAGACTATTCAACCTCGCCTGACTTTGTTCTCACATGAAGAGTATCACAACCTGTATGTGAGAATTTCAGTATGCTGATGACAATACAACAGTGGACAAAACTGTCATTAACCTCCAGAGATTGGCAAACCTGTATAACCAGGTCAGCATCAACATCAGTGGACTGCCAATAGAAGTTGTCGATAAATTTTCCTACCTTGGCAGCATCATCTCAATTAATGTCACCTGTGAGAAAAAAATTGACAGGATCAAAGTGGCTCATACTGTGTACACTCTCACAATGGGTCTTCAGCAATCATGATCTATTCATAAAAACCAAATCATGGTCTTCTGTGTCATGGTTCCACTCTTCTGTATACCTGTGAGGTCCGGACTTTTGTATCAGCAAGACATCAAACATCAAATGAAGCTTGAAAGAATCCTTCCCATTAGTTGGGAGGACTATATCATCATCAACGAGGTCCTCTCCCAGACATTTCTCCCTAGCATAGAGGCTACCATCCTTCAACATCACTTCCGCTGGGCAAGTCACATGTTCCAAATGGATTGGAAAATGATATACATGGTACAGTGACAAAGGTAGGAACATAAGCAACACCTTAATCAGTTAAAAAAGATTCACTGATTTAGTAAGCCCACAAAAAGAGGCACCTATGGAAATATTGTCTGACATGTTTGACATACCCACACCACCAGAAATTAGTGAATCAAGGAGGTACAGTAAAAGAAAAAGAACAGCAATGGAACATTTGAATATTGAACCCAAAACTGAAGAGATATAGACTCCAGAGATGTCATCTCAATAAAAGTAAGGTGTCATATAGGAAGAAAATAAGTAACTACCGATACTGAGATTTGAGCGTGACACTCTGTACTTATGTTTTCTGCCAGATGTATAAATAGCAGAGTCAGGCTACTGACTGAAGTGACTATTGAGTGGAACTATCCAGTTGAATTAATGTGAATTATTGTGTATTGATGATTTGGGTTTTGATTTAGAATTTACCGAACATTAAGCCGGGGCATACTACTAACAAGGTATTCACTGAAAAGTTTAATTATCTTTGGTTGACTTTTACTAGTTTGTTCTTGTTAAGTATTTATTTGCAGTTGTAATTAAATACTGTTTTATTTTAACATTGAAGTCTTGAGTTATACTTAATTATTAATGGCTACCTTACGTTACAAAACCAATTTAGGACTAATAACGTTGCAGATTCTTCTTTGTATTTTATGTAGACTCTCTAAGTACATAACAAAAGCACTAGACCAGATGTTGCAGCAATATTCAATGCATCTAAGAATTATAAACTTAGAATTTTTTGAGATGAATTCTGGTGAGAAAAATTGTCTAGCATGATACAGTGAACTAATTTTCCTTGCAGTAGACCTAACAGTTGATTCAATATAATTTTCTTCTTTATGTCAGAAGAAAACATTAGCCTGAGAAGGCATAATGAGTCACTCTCCTGATGGTTAGCATAAGTCATGCTGATGGAAAGCAAAAAAGGTTTCTCTCAGATGATTAAAAGAGGCAAAAAATTTTCAATTGGAAACTAATCAACATGAAATACTTTAATGCAATTTCTTGATCCTCTTTTTTTATTCAAAGGTTATACTTTATTACTGCAATGTGCAGGGCAATATTGCCATATTCATGTTTCATTGATTTATATACCTGCCATACTCACCTCACCTTTGTATTACCCCTTATTTTGAGTTCTATAAAATTCTCTTTGGGAAAGAACTTCAATTCTTTGGACACTCATGAAAGCCACTTAGATCAGTTCATGATCCAGAAAGTTGCCAGGTTCTGGGAGGATGTAATCATGAAACTGCCTCAAAGATGGTGAAAGATAGCAGAGCAAAATGGTACATATGTGGTTGCATAAATCTATATAGAACTATATAATACTGTCTTTGAAATTCACTGAAAAAATGTTATGTTTTAATGTTGAGTTAGCTAACATTATTTTGTATTTGTACACAGTTGTGTCCTTTGATTTATGCAGTATAGCAGTCATGAACAAACTGTGGCCCATTTGGCCTTTTTGAATGACACTTAATTTCATAAGCAAAATAACATTTGTTACACTATTTAGCTATGGTAATTGGCTAACTACTTAACCATAAAAATTAAACAAGGAAATGCTGGAAATGGAGAGAGGATTGCCCAAAAGATATACCATTCAATATTAAAAAGATTTTATTTTATTTTAAAAAAAAAACGTTACTTTTCACAAAAGACAGTAGACTCATAGAAAAAGTCATATGTGAGATTTTGTCAAATTGATTAATATTGTTGTAAAAAAATGCCTTGCCAAGGGAAACATGAGAATTCGAAAAAAAGCAAAGCATTAAGATATCAGGCAGACCACATGGTGGTCATAAAAATTTCAGCCTGAGATGATTGCCAATACAGGGTAAAGGGAATTAATATTAATTATCTTCCCAAGATATCATTTTTTTTTCTTGAGTACTGGCAAGGCAAAGCCATATGGTATTTGTGGGAATTTTGGCATGAGAAAATAATTATCGATATGGGGTGGAGAGGATTGTTGTTATTTATTTTACCAAAGTGTTGCCTTCAGGTGCTGACGTGTTGAGTAGCAAATGGTATTTGTGAAAATTTGGGGCATGAGAAAGATAGCGTGGAAGAATCGAGATTTGGGAGATATGGAATTTAATTTCTCAAGAAAACAAGAGTTCCAGTAAAAGCTAACTTCATGAAGGGACCAGATGGCAAACTTTGACAGTAATTGATGGAATTTATAAAGGGTGCTGGCTAAGTGGATTCAGAGTGACCAAAAGATCTGATAGATTTTAAGTGGCAACATGGGATTTGTAAAAATTTTGGCTGATGGAAAAAAAAAAAAATTTGTAAACAAAAATTTTGGGTTATAATTTTAAGGAGGCCAGCTTAGCCATATCTGCACAGCTGGGATACCATTGGTTGAGTGGTAGCAATGGTGATAGGTGGTGGTAAATGGATGAGAAGGACGGAGAAGTTATTAATACCCACTGAAGGGATTGCTATGAGATATCAATGTGAAAGAAGAAGAGTTTAGGAGTATAGCTCTCCTCCGACCTCCCCTCACGGACAAAGGAGACTCCCACCACCAAATTGAAAGTGATTAATTTTCCAAAATGGGAAGTAATCAATTTTTCTGGCCTGACAACAAAGAGATTTCTTGTTGGAAATCGAGATTTACCGAGAACCCCAGACCGTGTTTAACCCGACACCGTTTTTTGGTCAGTACCCATATAAACGAACATCCTCGGGCTGTTCGATAGTCATTTAGTCTGTCAGTTGGAGTTAGAGTCAGAGCTTAACCAGAGTGTTGCCTTGCAGAAGCTGAGCGAGAGATTCCATGACCTCCGACTTTGCATATCCTACCAATAACAAGTTATACTGACAAACGAAGCCAAGCCAGCACCTAAGAACTAAATCAGTTGACTTAAGATACCAAAACTTGCTTGAAACATAGAAGTGTCACACTCTGTAGAAAACGAGCTGAGAGAAAAATACACTCCTGTATATAACAGATGGATAAAGTTAATTTGTTATTTCTTAACATACTTGAACCTCTTGTTTTGTTTTTTTTATTTTGGTTCTTTTTCTTTACGCTTGTGCGATATCACCTTCAGTCTGGATTCAACTTATACTAGAGCCTGACGCCTGATTGATCGTGTGTACCTAAGATCAAAATCACAACGTGGGTAGGTTAGACTTGAGATCGAAGCAGTTACTTCGGTAACCAGACATTGGAAGTGAGCTGGGAACAACTGAGCTGGTATTGAACCAGTTGCAGCTGGTGTGAAGCTGTTAGCATCGATAACCAGAATTTGACCCTGAACGGGCCAGTGTCATGTATTGGTATCCTGATCAAGGGATTCTGCTGGGTATTGACAACCACCGATTGACCAGGACACAGGCTGGTGGCAGTGACTAAGAGTCAACCTCAAAACGATGACTGGGAGTTGACCACGCGCCGACAGCTCAGTGTCACACATTTCTTATAATTTTATTTTGTTTTGCTTTTACTTTTTCACTCACACACACTCTCATACATAACCACATACATAAACAATGATTAATTACAATGTTTCTTGAATTTTGTAAAATTTTGGATAAAGTAACACTGTCAGAATTTTAAACTATTGGTGATTTTCATTAGGAAGATCATACATGTAAACATATTTTGCTTTTGAAACAGGAAACAGTCTTAATAATTTTTTCTCTAAAGAAGAAATATTTTTATTTTCAAATGAATAAATTAGGAATGAATCCACAGTGACATGTGATAATTACACTGTCATCAGTGATAATATTATACCAAGACTTTAATATTTTAAATTATAAAAAAAATCTTTTCTAAAAAATAAAACTTACCTACCCTTTTCAAGGTATTTATATAAATGCACACTAGTAACATTGTGTCCAAATAATAAAGAGTGGGGATAGATAATGTGTTGTGTTTTCTCTGTAATGTGTAAACAAGACTAACATTGTGAACTTTTGTTCTGACCTAATGTCAATGGATTAAAGTATAAGAAATAAGCATAAAAAAAAGCTTCACAGTAATATTTATATAGAGCAAAGATTTTTTTTTTAATTGAAAATCAATTGCCATCAAGAAATATTATAATACAGTTTATTGAGTGTTGATAATACTTACTTTATTACTGCAATGTGCAGGGCAGTATTACCATATTCATCAGTTTCATTGATATCGGCACCTTTTTCTAACAGTTCTTTTGTCAGTTTTTCATCCTTTTTAAGAATGCTCAAGTGTAATTCTGTCCATTTCTGGCAAAGCAGATGTTACATTGGAATTAATTCTTCTGAATTAAGCTATATTCAATACAATGTTAATGAGAAAATATAGTTTACATAAACATATATACAGATTCCTTTTAAGTGGAAACTTGATGAGAACTCATAAAATAATGAAAAAAAAAGTTGATTTATAGAAAACTACATATTTCTAATGCCTCTGTTGGGTTGTTATTTTATAATGGCTCCCTACCTCATGGAGCTCCGAAACATATAAATATGAGGTATTAAATGGAAATGAAAAGAGAGGTGCTAAAATACATTAAACTTAATTAGTAACTGTAACAATGCAAAACAGTAAAACATGACATATACATTGCACTTAAAATAGCTGAAGTTTGTACCCTAAAATATTTTAAGATAAAATTTGTCAGCTACCATCTAAGAATATCTTTGTTTCCCAGATGAATATGCCATTTTAGCCTTTTTGATATTAAATCTGTCAATGAATGACAAATCCCTTATGCATTTTGATTGAATTAAGTAACATGTTTCTCTTTTTAATGAATATGAAATGAAAAACATTAATAAAATATATGATCCTATATATATTAATCAAAGTTGTGTTCATTTTTTAGAAAAGTTATAAATGTCATATATGGCACCAAACTTTCTGAAATATCTAAACTGCTAGCTGTATACAAATGCTTTCTTAGAACAATGGTTAAAAAAGGCTGTGAGCAAATGAAACTTGTAAGTTTTGGCAAGGACCATTCTTTTCTTTAACCTTGTGGACAAGTCCCAAATAACAGAAGCAGCATCACTTGAGAACTTTCAACATCAACAACTAAACCTGTAACTCAAAAAGAAAATAGTGAGATAATCAAGATGTTGACATTCCACACTACTTCAAACAAAAGGTTAAGAAAGAAGCCCCCATCAGTGCTGGAAAGCGCAATAACAGCTACTGGACATGACAAACCTATTTTTCTGAAAAATTGTTTTAAGGGAAATATTATATAGATTTCCACAGAAAGTAGCACTGACAATGAATGTTGAATGTTTCCTGATAATGAAATGGCTATTATCATCAACTTTAAGGCAATTAAGTATAAGATTTCTTTATCGAGATGTTATCTCTTTGAAGAATCAATTAAGAGAACTAGTTTTAATTTCAGCAATTTCATTCACTTCCATATGCACAAAAAGGATGTTTAATATTTTATTCATGCTTCATTTGTACTTGGCTAATTCTATATTATATTTGTTATATCATTTGATGCATAATAAAGCATAAGAAGAACTTTATAACATTATTATTATTATTATTGTTATTGTTATATTATTATGACTCTATTTTTATAGACTTCAGCATTGCCATGATTCAGATGAGTGCTTCTTAACCAGTGGACCACATGGTCACAAAGGTGCCCTGTAAATTTTGGGATTTGAGGGGGCCATAAGTTCAGTGAAAGTGACCAGTGCTACAACCCTGTTGCTTTGTATATTTTAGTTCTAATAAATTTAAATTATGTAATTGAAATCTCTTTTTGAGCTTTATTTGCAAAATGTACTCAGGCTTAAGGATCACATTAATAATTAAATAAATGGTAATATTTTCCTCGTTAAGCATCAAGTATTATGAAATAATTTCTAAGTGTCTTTTATGTTACTAGTGTGCATTTATGTAAAATTTATTTGACAGAAAAATTTGTTTCATTTAACTGACTTGGTTTTTAAAACAATCAGTTTTGAAGTTTATATGGAGAAATATCACTGTTTATTTGTTCTAAATATTGAAAAATGAGCTATTGTTAAAGTAAATGGCTAAGAGGGGGGCATAAAAAAAAAATCATCAATCAAAAGTAATTCATGTATAGAAAAAGGTTGAGAACCACTGGTCTAGATACTTTGAATCCTTTTTTTATATCCAATTGTTATTTCAGTTTGGTAATTATTATAAATACATCTTTACTGTTGGGTTTGACTATCACCCAGCCAGTATTTCTTCCATGTTTATTGGGCAGGACTGGCAGTTTATCCCTTGTTTCCTGTTTTGGATATGGTTTACAGTTTCTTTTCTTTCTTTCATGGCCTTAACGATTTAACTGATTTAAGTTTTTGGTGATCTGACTGATCAGCAGTTGTAACTTTTAATTGTGAGACAGTTGAAATTTCTAGAGCACACAAGAGGGCTTGGAAAAATTGATATGTACATGATCGATAGAAGGCAAGAGGAAGAGAGGAAAACAATGCATAACCTTCAAAGTGAGCTTGAGTAAATGGATGGTGGAACAAGGTTTAAGAGAGATATGAAAAACATAAAATTTATTAAGAAACTGTGGAGAGCCATGATTGTCTACATCCTTAAGGGACATGGCTCATTGTAGTATTGCCGCTCAGACCAGACACCGGGTTTATTTGCAGGATGCATTTGTGGCTTAATACAAGGAAAATATGTAATTCTTTGGCAGAATTATTACCCCATCAATCTTTATCATATCATCAAATGGATGCAAAATTATTTTTTACTTTTATGTATAGTTTCTTTTCATACACTTTTCCTTTCTCAAGGGACATCCACTGAACTTACATTCCTTTAATTTCCCCATATTGTTGAAATTGTTCTTTTATGTTATAAACCATAAATATTGCTGTAACAACTGATGGCTAAGATGGAAAAAAACAATATTTTTTCTTTAAGAAGTGAGTGGATGTAGCAATATCAGTTGTTAACATCTGCAGGATTTTACGGAATCATTTTAGCAATTATTGTCTTCACAAAGGTCAACTGAGTAGAGCAGACCTCACAAGAACCAGTTCAGTCAACCCAGACAAAGAAGGTTACCTGAATGGAATGGACTCTGGGTTCTTTAGGAATGACTCTTTTGGATGAAAGCTGACAGGACAAAGAAGTTTGGTCTGCTATAAAGAGGTCCCTAGCCACCTAAACCACTTGCCAGCCACATGAAAGGAAAGCATATTAAAGAAAGTTAGATCCTTTGACCCCTTAACTTGCCTCACTTTTCCTCGCCTGCCTACAGTCAGCCCTTACAAGAAGGTTGCAACTGAATAAAATTTGCTGACTGCTACAATTTTGTCTCATGATTTTTTCTTAGGTAATTATCTAACCAAATAATCATTTTCCTTGTATTAAGCCACAAGTATTCAACTGAAAAAAAGCTGTACCTGGTGTTTGATCTGAACTGCAATGGTAGAGGGCTTACTATTACTACTTCACTCAGTTGACCTTCTTTGTTAAGATGGTAATTGTCAAAATGATTTCTGTAACATCCTGCAGATGTCTCCTTAACAAGATATCAACTGACAACTGATATCACTATATCATAAAAGAAGGTCAATAATTTTAATAATGATGATGATGTTTTCTTTAAATTTTCTTTATTATCATCATCATGTTGTGGTCTGTGTTTTCTTTGGGTCCCCCCCACTACTACATAAAGTGGTACAATGAAAAAGACCATTTCTTTTTCTCATTCGTTTTATTAGGAGAGAGTGGTGGCAGCTTTGAATCTAAGAGGCAATAGGGGGAATGATGTCACAGGTGGTCTTAGCCGGTCACTAATCTGGGTGTGAGAGGCATATTGACACTTCAAAATTCTTGACTGTTGAATTTGTGCCATTTTGTACTTATACCTAAAACCCAGACAAAGATAATCGATCACTGTCAGAATACCATGTGCATGAGGCACTCCAGACAATCACTGACCATTCTTGCCCAGGTCTTTGCATTCTGTAACAATCACCATTAGTGTAAAATGGTGGTAAATTACATCATCATCTACAGTCATTCAGGTGAAATCAGTAATGATGTTGTTGATGAGTTTTCATTAATATCATGATTTTTTTCAATATTTCCCATGACTTTTCCTCATTAAATTTTTTGTTTTCATACAGTAAGAAATATAAACATGATTTTCAGTTTACTTCTTCATTTAAATGCACACAATGACGGAAAGTTTGAACTACTTACAAGAGCAGATTTCACAGATAACAATTTTTCTATATCAGTTGTTCCTATATCAAAAATCTGGCTCATGGTCTCTTTGGCAGCTCTAATAAACATTTGTGAAAACATATCATCGTCTATAAATATAAAAGAAAATTTGTCATACATTTTTTTTTAATAACATATCTCTATACATGGTGATAGAATAAAAGCATAGGAATCACTTCTCTTATAGATTGACAATATTAGATGGCATAATACACTACAGGCAAAAAGTTTGTTGCCTACTGGCATTTCTTTAAAAAAACACTTTAAAATGAGATATTTTTGTATTTTTTTAAAGTAAAAGATAAAATTTCAGTAACTATGTATTTGTTTTATTCTGACAAAATATAAGCACTTAACTAAAAAAAATTATCATACAACAGCATCATATTTTATTTTCTTCAATAAAATCATTACCCGCCTTAATTACTGGTTTTCAATTTTTTGACATTCTTCCAACAATTTTTGAGAAAAAGTAGTTGTAATCTCCAAAACATTATTCAAGCTCACTCTTACTCTTTGGATATTTTCTTAGACTTGAGGTAATTTTGGTATAATTTAGAAGAGTGTTTTGAATCATTATCTTGTTCCACTTCCTCATAAAATATGAAGCTTTTGCTCCCATCAGAAAATGCTTTTACAATACACTCCAGGTTCCTCTTACTACCAAAACATTAAAATTTGGGTTCATCTGTCCACAATACATTTTGCTAAGTTATGAATATTTTGTATGAAAGATATTATATTTTGTTTTCACCTTCAACCCCTCAGTAGACTTTTCAGTTAAGTTAAATGATAATACAGGTTCAAAATCTCAACTCAGCACAGAATAATGTTGTAAACAAAATATATGTAACTGTCTTTGTTTGAATAAAAAAAAATGTTTTCCCATTATGTTAGTATTTTCACAATTTTTAAATTTATTTTTTAATTTTGAAGTAATTTGCTCAAAATGGGAAAATCAAAGTAGCTAAGCATTGAGGTTTATTCAAAGAAGTCTACTTTTAAAGACTAACTGCTTGGCCACAAAGGATCGTTCGGTTGGCAAGGTCGAATTTACTGCTTATAAACTTCAGTCTTCCATGAATCTCTCACGTACATTCATAACTGCTCATGGTGTATCAAATGTAAACAAATGATGTCATACATTATGAAATGGACAAAGTCCGACAATTATTTAAAGACATTTTTATGTTTAACATTCTTTTTTTTTTTTTTATAGATACAAGTATTTTAGTAAATGCTCTGTTTATAATAAACAGTATTAAATAGCACTTACTGGCCTGAATGTTCAAGAAATTTTTTTCTCAGACATTCAGGCCGGTAAGTGTTATTTAATACTGTTTATAAGCAGTAAATTCGACCTTGCCAACTGAACGATCCTTTGTGGCCGAGTGATTAGGCACGTCAAGCTAAATGACGGTTTCGTACAGGATGCAGGTTCAAATCCTGTCAAAGGACGAATATTTTCTATAGTAAAAAGATTATCAAGGAAAAAATTTACCATGTATACTCATGTATAAGCTGTTTTCATGTATAGTGCAACCCCTGAATTTTTTTGCGTGAATTTTAACCTCTCCAGAAAAAATTTACCTGTGTCTAATGCAACTGGTCACTGAAAATACATGAGTTTTAATCTCTTCCAAAAAATTACATTCATATAGTTCAACCCCCTATTTTTTGTATCAAAAAATCATCATAAAATCTCACATGATACTCAAGTATATACGGTATATATTTATTGTGTTTTGCTGTGATTTTCAATCCTGAAATTAATATTTTTTCAGTTCATGCTTCTTTTGCTAATATGTGATTAATATTTGCTGAATGCTGTATTTTTATGAAGAAATCTGTTTTGTTTCAAAATAGTTCTCTGTTTTAAAGTAATTTACAGATGAGCTATTATCATTTTTCATGTATGACATATATTCATCAAATATCGATTCTACTTGTAAATATACATGAAAAAATGATTGAAGTTTAATGTTTTACTGAATTATTACTTTTCAGGAATTGATTTTAGATTCTAGAATATTTCTATAATTATTAATTGTATTGACTCGTACTTCATTTTACAATTCAGTAGATTCTTTTTCAAAATACCTTGCTTTTCAATTTTTGTATTTTTCATTTTTCTTTTCTTCTAAAATAAATAAGCAACTTATGGCAGCAGAAAATTTTAAAGTCTAGAACGAAATTTCTACAAAAATGTCTCAAGTCTAAAATAAATCTCGATTTGGAGCGATAATAATTTTGTTTTCAATTTGGCAGAAGGCAAAACAAAAAAGGTGAAAGACAAACTGACCTGAGTCATCGTCATCAGAACTTGAACTGCTTGAAGATTTTCCTACAACAGTACACAGCAGAGGATTGAGGCACCAGGTTTCACCACTAATTCTTATGCAAACATCATAAGTTTTAAAAACATGTTGCACTTGAGCATTTTTCCCCAAAATCTATATGTAATAAAAAAAAAACAATGTATGTTAAAACAATCAAGTGTTTCTACTATCTTTTCAATTATTTGTAACTATATTCTGAGGGTATGATAATAAAAGACCATTCTAATTATCACCCCTCATGTAACTCTTCAGTTTGATATTTTTGCATGTTCTCCACTCTGACAAATTCAACATAGACTCAAATTCACTCAACACTGAAAAGCATAAACATTCAAGAAATTATCAACAAATGTGGAAACAAAGCACCCAAAAAATTGTGCTGCCTAACCAAGTATGTCTCGGCTAATATCTGCAAATATGTTTTGATGCATTGACTTATGAGGAAGCACTAGACATTTTGGGAAAGATATATGTAAAAAAGAAAACAAGATATTCACCAGACATTTACTTGCTCCAAGATGCCAGCAGCTTTTGGAGACAATAGATGATTTCCTGTAACCTTTATAAATTAAGTAAGGACAGAACATTCACAGCTGTCAAAGGTAGACATTATTCTAAAGAGTTGTTGAGAAATGCCTTTCATGATGGGCTACATTCTGAAAATGTATGACAACATCTACTGGAAAATATAAGTCTAACACTTTCTCAATCATGTGATCAAGCAAGAAAAGAGTCTTAGACCTTGCACAACATAACTCCAAAGCTACTAGGTTCTTTCATTGGAACAACTGAAAACTGTCTGTCTACTTAAAGTATTTTGACTTTGAAACTTCCCATTTTTTTTGCCAGTCTCAAGTTTAAAATTCTTCACCTATTTATGATGTCCCAATAGCCTCATCAAACTTTCTCGAACAACCAATAACTCTCGCCTCTATTAGATGTACATGTTATTTTTGTAGTCTCAAATTACGCTCTTGTTCATCATGCTCAGCAAAGACAGAGATTGCTCTTTAAAACTGGTTAAATTCATAACCTCAGGTTATTCAAAATATACACAAATTTATCCCAAGCTAAAAATAATTGAAATACTAATTTCTTTAAAAAAAATTAAAAAAAAATTCATGAACATCACTTACTCACTTTTGTTTATTAGATATTGAATTGTTTCAATTTGTGTCCTTTATAGTTTGCCTGACTTTTCAGCTAATCTAATGAATATCTATGGACTTATGGCAACCATCATGTTGAAACACCAATTCCTGCACAATCACCAAAGTTAAGCAACATCAAGCCTGGTTACTACCTAGATGGGTGACCACTTGGATGTGCTAGTGGCTCAATAGACAATGGTTTGGAATTATTAATTGGAGAGCTGAGTTCCAATTCCAGTTAGGTTCATTATATTCAATTACATGCAAATAGCCTTGGGAAATGTATGAATCCACCTATTCTCCACTTGGTTTCACTTAAGCAATTATTATCTCCAATAAGAAAATAAATAAATAAAGCTGTGTAAAAAATATTTTAGATTTTGGCATTAAATAACTCATAGAAGTGTTGATATGTCGCTAAACACAAACAAAGTTGTAGTTGTAATATGTGTTGTGATGAAATAAATGACTTACCCCTGAGATCAAAACAAACATGGATGTGTCTTGCATGCATAGTGCTAAAAAGAAAATATGGCTGCTCTTGGGGGCACAATTTATGAGTGCTTGTCTCGTCTCTATGAGACAGGATTTGCACATATGCAAATTCTGGCCTGCTTGAGGAGATGTAAAAAGCGAGATGCTAAGAGTGAGGAAAGGGACATTTTTTCTTTCTTGGACGGATTACATTTGCTAGTCTAACGAATGGATTGATAGGAAAAAAAGAAGGTCAAAGAGACACGACTGACTTTGTCGAATGAAAAGTGCCCAGTGTGGTAGCAAAGAAATAGAGCCTCGGAATCTATTTCCTTTTGGCAAGTGGAAAAGAAGAGTCAGTCTGCTGGCAAACGCCACACTAGTTTTTTTTTCACCCACCTCGTTTATTTTTTCTACAAAAGTATTATAAGATGAACTGCCAGAGAATTTTTCTTTACTCCAACTGTATTTACATAGCAAATAATGACATAAGGATCAGGCTAAAACATGACAGAAAATTTAAACAGTTTATGGCTGCTGGTCAGAAGGTATAATTTAACTTTAAATAATGAAAAATATTGTAGGGATACAAAAAGTGATTATCTCCCTTTCATTGAGATAAAGTCTCATGAATCACTTGATGGCTGGTTAGTGACATCAGGGGATAGAGTGACCAGGACAAGTTGTGATGTAAAACCCAGAGAGGAAGGTCATCACTAGCCCACAGCAGTAGGCCTTACACAGAAAACCACATAGTTCCGCTAGGTTCATAGAGAAACCACTGTACCTCATGGAAAATATTACAAGTAAGACACATTTTTCATACTGCTTGCTGTTGTAGACATGTGATATAGCTTTTCTGTGTGAGATGTCTAAATATGTATATATAATTTTGTGTATGACTTAGCAACATAAAACTCTCTCTGAGAACAAAGCATGTTTGTCATTCCTTTGTATTCAGCTATTCCATTATGTCTGTGAAATATGATGTTATATATCATGGATATAATAATGCTCATAATGGAAAAAGTGTAAACAGGAGAATATACTTTTCTTTCATAGCTCACCCATTAGCATTTTTTCACCTAAATACTATCAACCTACCAGGATATGTCATAAGTAAAAGCACAATGAAACCTGAGCTCAAATGACTTCTTAACTTCCCAATAACTGATAATATATATGTCTTTTGATGGAGTTTAACTTTATTCACTGAGAAGATACACCCATTAACACAAACTTCTAAATTTAAGCTGCCCCCTTCTACTATGAAAGCTCTCAAACATCTGAAGAATGACATCGCCAAATATCATTTTAGATGTGGACCTTTCTGCTCCCCTGATAGTAGAGATGGATGGATCTAAATGTGATAATTACCTTGTTAAGACAATCTTGCTACTTGGTAGCATTTTTCTCAAAAACATTCTTGTGGTTAATCAGTAATGCTTGGGGAATTGAAAAGGTGTGTTATATCCAGCATATGTTTGCAAAGGAAAGAAAAAGCAAAGGTTAAATTTTCAATGAGCATGTATTGACCAAACATATATGTAATACTCAAAGCCAGTATTCATAATTATGTGGAAAGGTCTTATCTGGTGCAGATTCATCAGTATGAGTTCACAAGGTGTATGCAGTTGGTAGCAAGAGTGGGGTGTCATTGGCAGGGTTGATCTGTCTATCTTCAAGGTTGAAATTGATGCCGGTGGTGTGTGGATGCTGATAAGTGGTGTTAAAAAAGTCTCGGAGTGTGATAAGATGGTTGACATACAGTAATGAGAGGTCTGAAGTAAATTAGTGAAGCTTCTAACTTTGCTGATACAGAGGTTGCAAGCAGAATGTCTCTGTGGACATTGTATGGGTCTTTAGAGAAGGGTGGATCTCGAGTAGATATGTGTGTTGGGTCGGTTGTCTGAAATCACAGTGGTAATGTTGAGAGCCCGCCAGTGGTGAGAGCTGTATTCTATGATAGTTGTTTATGAGAGGCTTTCTTTTAAGCAAATCTGGTGGCTCACAGGCTCTTCTTTTTTCTTTGGTGGCAGCATTCATGATTGGCTTTTTTTATATTATATTCTACATTTTTACGGGGATTTGTTTTGTGGGCTGGATATGATTCTTAGAGCCCCTGTGCAGAAGACAACTTTTTTATTTGGGGTTTTATTTCTTAGTGCTTATTTCTGGCTGACATGTAGAGTGAATCAGAAATAGATCTAATTTGCAGCACATTATGACAGGATGCAGCATGATCTAATTGGATGCTATTTCAGGCTTTTCACCAATCAGAAATCAGTTTTGTTTATGTTCAACCCCAAAACAACAAGCAAAATAAAAAAAAAACAAGAAAATAGAGATGTGAAGAATGGAGCTTTCTTGTTTTTCATTTGATGTCACCTATACACCCCCTCACAGAAAAGAAATTGCAGCAATTAATGCACTTTCAAGGGTATGTGGCTCATCAACCCGCAGGGAATACTTCCTTAATTTGCAAAAGGAATTGTGCTACATCAGTATAACAGGAATGCTTTACATCATCTAAATCAGATATCTACCTTATTCTGTTGAAGATGTAAAAAGAGTTGTGAGCTCTTGTCAAATATTTACGAACCTAAAACTGGAGCAGCTATAAAGCCACCTGAACTTTTGAAAGACTTAGTTTAGACTTTAAGAGCTTAATTCCATTAACAACTAACATTCTAACAATCATTGATGAACATTATTGTTTTTCAGTCACCATTCCATGTACAGACATAACAGAAACCACTGTAATTCACACCCTTTATTCTCTTGTTGCCATTTTTGGATTGTCCACATACATCCATACAGACCACAGGAGCACTTTTATGTCTGAGCATCTTAAGCAGTTCTTGCATGAACAGGGAGTGTTTATTAGTAAAATAATTCCTTACAACCCTCAAGGCAATGGACAGTGTGAAATGTATAATGGCATAATTTGCAAAACTATAGTTTCAGTTGCTGCTAATCATAGGTGTTTGGTTGATCATTGAGGAAGTTTCCTCTCTGTGGCTTTATAACATCATAAGAATATTGCTATATACTGCAACTAATGCAAACCATATGAGATTTCCTTTTTTCCCCTCAACAGATCTCAGTATATCACTGCCTTTGTGGCACTTGCAACCAGCAATTGAACAGCTAAAACATTATGGCTGCCACAGTAAGCACAACATTTTAGTAGATGAGGTAAAACTAATAGAGGCATACCCACTTTGATCCAATAAGTCATAGCAGATGAAGTCCTGGTTTTTTGGTGGGATCACTGAAATTGGCTTTTTACATTTGTTGTTAACATACAGCATCCATTTCTCATGTCCTATAAGAATCCAAAAGAGAAAAGGCAGTTTTCATGCAGGGCCAGCAGACACTTGCAAATGGTTGGAAATTTCCCTTAATTGTCTGATGATGGGTTACAGGGATTTAAATTTTCATCTGTTATTTTGCTTTCACTTCAAGCAAGGCAATAAAGCCACTAAGATTCTAGAGGTTACTGAGTATTAGAGAATACAAGAAAAATATACTATGAAGCAGAGAAGACAATAAAAGAACAGAAATGAAGAAGAAAAAGATAACGAAGATAATGATTGACATTGCATTTAAATTTTTGAAGATCAAACTTGGCTGGGAAGTAAGAAGCTGTAACAGTTCCACAAGTACAAAGTGTGAGAGAAGAAACTGTTAGCATAGAGCTTATGATTACATCTAGCTGACTCAACAGTAAAACGATGAGACCTTGCTGCCAATCTAATACTGAACTTAAATTCCTAATGTCTAGGTACCAAAGAAGAAAATTCATCAGAACTTTTACCATGAAATTATTTATAGAAAAGGCACAGGGAAGCTACATTATGAAACATTGGGAAACTGATTGAAGCCAAGTTGTCAAGTCAGAGAAAGAAGATAACAATTGATATTGCACTTAAATTTTTGAAGATCAAAGTTGACTGGGAAACAAGAAGCTAGAAGAGAATTCCACTACTGAGAAGTGTGAGAGATGAAACTCTTAGCACAGAACTTATGGTTACATCTTGACATTTCAACTGTAAAATGATGAGGCCTTGCTACCAATATTGTGATTAAATTCATAAAGTCTACATTTCATTTTTCTAATTTACTTGAGATATTTGAACATGAAACGTTTTGCCTTTTGCTAAATCTCTGAGACTTTAGAGTGTTGTTTTAACAGATATCTTGAAAAGATTGTTATTGAATGTAATTAGACACCCATAATGAGGTTTCTCAGAAAGATCACAGTCATCCTTTTAATCCTACTTGGCTCCTGGAATTTAGAAACACTTCTGGGATAATTAAAATCCTTGCCAGTTGTTAACATTCTTAGAAGTAATTGTCCCAGTGGCGTAGCTAGAGTAAACGTCACCCGGGGTGGTCCGCTCAAATGTCACCCGAATGACCTCGATTCACCCGATGCTGAATGTTTAGCTGTAGCTAAATTTTCATACATGCTCTACCTCTACTTTTCTCTACTGACCGGTATGTTACTGTTTACATGTATGATCCAAGACAAAATCCAATACCACAAAATAATCAGTTCAAATCAAAAGATTTTTAAAATGCAACTGTTCACTTTCAGAACAACTAAATACAAAACACGGCAATACACAAAAGAATGACATTCGATACTATGGTCTTAGAATGAATGTTTTCTTGTTTTCATTGTGGCAAACTGGTCAATGACATCGTCAAAATCTGTTTGTCTTGTAAGCTTGTTTTCAATGGACAGCACAGCCAGATCCGATGGTCTCAACTGGCTCATGGTTGACCGGAGGTAATTATTTTATAAGTTTCATTTTGGAGAAACTTCTTTCACACGATGCCACAGAAATACATATTGTCAGAAAGAATCTTAGAGTCAGTGTAAGATATGGCAATGACTCAACAAAGTCCCACTTGATGATAAACTGCAGGAACTGCGGTACAGTCCAGTGCTTGGCTTCCTCCAAGTTTATTTCGGCTGCTTAAACGTGGAATTTCTAAACTAAGTTCTTCTTCAAACAGCTCATCATACACAGCAGTGAGCTTGGCAACAGACAATTGTATTTCTTCGTCTTTGGCACAAATAATATGGTCTGACTGAATGGCACAAAATGTCAGCAAAATGTCATTCACTGCCTTTCCTCTGATATCCAACTCGATATGGAAACGGTCTAGATACTCTAACATTGCTCTCTTAGTCTCCTGCTGCAATGACAATCCAGCATCTCTTGGCTCCTCTCCTGGAATTCTTCTTTTTCTTCTGATTCTCTTCTCTGTAGGAATATCAAGTTCTTCACATTTGGCAAGTGCTTGCTGGACAGCACTGTCAACAACATTTGTATGCTGCTCTTCCAAAAAGACTTTGAGAGCCCTTAATTTGGTAGCAACCATTTCCTGAGTAATACCTGGTGTTTGCATGTACTTCTGGTCTAAGTTGACTTCTTGTAAAACGTCACCCCAGAAAAACAAGAAAGAAATGAAAGAAAAGTCGCATATAGCTGGCAACAAATTGCACGCAGCACCTCTTGTCTTGTCGCTTTCTTCGACACTACATAGGTCTTCAATGGCTTCCACAAACAGGTTAAACTTCTGTATCACTGGCTTCACAGCGTCAGCATGTGCGCTCCAGCGAGTTGTAGACAGTCTCTTCACTGTTAGACCCGTGTATTCCACTAGCACATCCCAGTGATGGGTCGACAGAGCAAAAAAAAGTGTGCAGCACCTCAAGACTTCCAAAAAACGTTACACAAGATGGATTGTTAGCAAACGAATGTTTCCCACAAAGGTTCAAAGAATGATTGGAACAAGGTACAAAAACAGCCCTCGGATTAATGTCTTTGATCTTTTGTTGCACACCACCGTGGATTCCAGACATGCTTGCCACATTATCTTACCCTTGACTGCGACACAATTGAATATTCAGTCTTTCGTTTTCTAGTTTCTCGAGGATATCGCTAGTTAATGCAGTAGTTGTTTTACCTTTCAGATGAAAAAATCCAAGGAATGACTCCTGCACTTCAACTGTACCACCGCTAATGTGTACATATCAAATTACTGTTGACATTTGATCTGCATGCGAAATGTCTGGTGTTCTATCAAAAAGTATGCCAAAGTATTTTGCACTTTTGATGTCAGAAATGAGTTTTCTCTTCACGTATTTTGTCAAGAGAGAAATGAACTCGTTCTGAATTTCAGGTGACATGTATGAACATACTACATGACTGTCTGTGCTTTGCTGGAGTCTGACAAGATGTTCTTTTAATACTACATCGTAGTGAGATAACAATTCAACAAGCTCCAAGAAGTTACCTTTGTTTAATGATGACGCATCCTCACGATGTGCCCTAAATGACAGGTTCTGTCCCGCAAGGAAAACTATCACATCTAAAACTCTGTGCAGAATGTCTCTGAACTTCTTTTTCTCTTTCTCCATCAGGGAAATGTGTGCTGCATCGATGGTTGTTTGCATCTGGAGTCCTGAAGCCAGTGTTTTCCACTTCCCCAAGCACGACAGATGATACTTAGATTGTTCGTGTTCAGCAATTTTCGGATTTAGCTTCCACCAGGCTTCGAAACCAGTGACGAAAGTAGATGTTCCAGTAGCTTTGTCATCTTTGGCAAACAACCGACAACAAAAGCAGTACAATTTTCCATCACGCAGCGAGTATGCCATCCACGAGCATAGCACCCTGTTGCCATTTGACAATGAATAATAAAACCAAGCTTCAGAGAGTTGCCGCAATTCACCTTTAACCTTTGCACCTGGCCTTTTGACCGACTTGAAAGGTCCGTGCTTATTCTGGAATGGCTCGCTGCCCCTTTTGATGATATCAATTCTGACACTATCAGGCACAGGAATATGCCACGATGACACGTCGTTGAATATAGACAAATTACTGGTGGTGCTGGCGGCCAAAGTTTCAAATTCTTCTTCAGATCGAGCTGCAATTTCTGCATTATATTGTTCTTCAATGTCAGTTTGCTCATTGTCGCTGTCTCTCGGTTGCTTGCTATCATTTGAACTTGAAGAATGTTTTTCAAATTGTTGTTCATGCGATGTTCCTTCAGCATCAATAGAACCAGAACTCTTGACGGTTTCTAGTTTCTGTGTCCAGTTCAGCAAAGACCATTTCATAGCATTTAGCGCTGCATTTTTTACCTTTTTGGCTTGGCACTGCTGATAGCCACTGGGGTGTTTTTGATGTTTCATTGTGCTCGAGCTTCCAATTATGAAAATACATTAAAATAAAAGTTTAAACATGAAACAAAAATAAATAAAAAATATGTTAGTAATTAATTTTCAATTCATGAAACACATTATGAATGTCTTTAAAATAGTTTTTAAAAAATACACTTACATTTTTATGTTGGCAAATTTTCACTGTCTTTCGTACTTCTTGTCAGTGGATGGGAAATGTGAAAACTAAATTGCCAAACGGTATCAAAGATATTAATTACCAAAAATAATTTCTATTAGTAGTCTGGGATTTTATTGCCTTATATTTCCATCTAACTCCATTTTTTATATATTCAGAAATTTTGTTTTACAACCAGTACAGACACATAAACTGAAATCAAAGAAGAAATGACGCCAAAACGTGTTGTCGCATATAGGTGCGAAAAGTATGAATTCACTAATTCTATTAATGCCCTCATCTGGTGCCAAGACTTTGAAGTTGTCAAAAGTTTTTTTTTCACACATTTTTGATAACCACTTGTAAGGTTTGCCAATGCTGGCTAGGGGACCGGACAAAAGCACATTGGACAAAACCCACCATATAATTAAAAAAAAAAAAAAGACAAAATCCCAACAGCATAAAATAAATGAATCAAAAACATTAAAAATCACTTTTTATATTTTACTTTTAATTTAGGAAAATTAGGCAACTATGGGATAAATGTCAATTGAAGATAGATTTTAGGACCATTCTTGAAGAGGATATAGTTTTAAATAGGATTTAAGTGCCAAGAGATACATATTTTAAAATATTTACTCTTGTTTTAAAGCAAATAAATCGATTTTTCTAAGTTAAGTGTTCGTTCTAAGAACACAGTTCTTGTATTATCTTTTACAATTATTATATTAATAAAAAAGTAGTAAATTAAAATCCTATTACCAGATTAAATCCATCATAATACATTTTGGTTTATTCGTAAATATGTCAGCAATTTTAATATTTTGTTAATAGTTTGAAAAAATCAATTACTTTGTGACTGTTTGAAACTTGAAAGGAATTCAAAAGTATTTAAACTATCGAATAGAAAGTCAGTTAAATATTATTTGGGGGGAAGCGCTTAGTTCCTATTTAAAATTATATCCCCGTATAGAATGATCCTAAAATCTATTTTCAATCGATATTTATTCCATAGTTGCTTAATGTTCCTACAATCCCAAAATTACGTAAATTTCTGTTGCTAATTTTCCAGTGTCCAATTTTCTGTTGCATCATTTTCTGGGTGCCATTTAATTATCAATGATGTTTGAAAGTATTTTTCTTGACAAAAATGTTCTATTTAATTTTTAAGCATTTTTTGGAACATTGTAAATCAACTGCATTCTTTTAAAGGTTACCTAGAGTATTTATGCAAAGTTTATTTTTTTGTTTTTCTTTATACAAGTTTACATCGTATTTTGATGTTATTATGATTTTAGTTTTAGTGATAATTTAAAAACAATAAATATTTATCATTAGTACCAATAATGGAAAATTAAGTTAAAAATTTAAAAGAATCATTTTTGGAATCGGAAAATAGGCACAAATTTTTCCGATTCTTGATTCCGATTCCGAATAATCGTCCCAACACTAGTAGATGTATTCATAAGTATATCGCTCACACAATGGAAAATTGTATCTCAGCGAATTGATACGCAGGCAAGACTGAAATTGTTGCACTTTTGGCTTCGTATTTCGCTTTGTTGTTATTAATGATGCAGAGTTAAAACACCATATCATCCGATAAAATGTTACAACAATGTCTCTTGTTAGTAACCAAGATTGTAGCAACTGAAACACATGAAAGCTGAAAACATTGCTATTTTTCCTACTCACAAATTTCCCAACAATTTATTAGAAAATTTCTGACAGGGGGACAAAACTGAGGGGGTCATAAATTATTTCTAGGGAGTCATATGCCCGCCTGCAAAACCCTGTGTTTCCACCACTGTTTTCAGACTATTTTTGGCACCTTAGCCTGGTTGAAAAATTTTGTTGGGGGTGACATTGTGTCACCACTCCTGTGCTGGCACTCGGGGGGGGCAGTCCACCCACCTCACCCCTCCCCCTAGCTATGCCACTGAATTGTCCTTGCCGCAAATCAAGCCTTCTCAAATTTTTTGGAATTGTGTCACCCATTTGTTAAAAGAAATTCATCATCTCACCTCCATTCTATATTTGGTAAAAGAAATTCAGGTTCTTCTCTGCCTAAGGGACTTTGAACATTTCTGGTAAAGTCAGTCATTGGCAATTTTTGTTATGGAAAACCTGATAAGTAAAAATCTGCTATTTTAAAAAAAAACTTTTACAAGATTTTTCTTTGGCAATAACATCATCCCTCAGATATTTCCTTCTTTTAAGAATGAGTAGATTATGATAGTTATGTCAACAAAATTATGGTGGTTTTGGATGATTGTGATAAATTTATAATATGGGGACTGGACAGAACATGTCATGATGAAATCAATTGAGTTAAACTTTCATAAACATTTGTTCAATTGAGTTAAAAATAAAGTCCTTCTGGTCGACATGTATAAAGCTATCAGGCTTGCAGGTTCCATATGGTTGCACTTGTATGATTTACCCAAAACTGAAAAAGATAATGTTCTCTTACATCCAATTTTATCTATGATAGAGTTAATATAACATAAATTGGAAAAGTGAATGGCTCCTTTGTTGCAGCCATTACTGGAAAGGCATCCAGTTAATTGTTTCAAGGACACTTTCACCTTTGCCAGTTTCATGCAAAACTAACCTTTCAGTTCTAATGGAAAATTTATGTACCTATTTGACATTAGCAGTTTATTTATCTTTCTTCAATTACAACAGATCATTGGTATTTGTATTGATGCTTTTTTATCAGAGTCATTATCCTGACCTCATATTCCAGAAGCTGTCTTTACTGAGTTGATGAAATCTTCCACTATGTCTGTGGAATTTAGCTTCGATAAGATCATATATAGGCAAAGAGACAAGATAGCTAAGAGTAGTCCTTCAGAGAAGAATGGTGGTTAATATATTTGTTGGTTTTTTACTATTAAGATTTACATGCATTAAAAGACAGAATTATTATGTTATATATATATAGGCATGGACTATTATTATATTATTATTATCTATTTTTTTAACAGTGATATTCACTCTGTGCAAGGCTCAGGAGCCACTTGAATTAGAGGGTTACAGAGTAAGAGGCAGATATGTGGGGGAGATAATAGTTAATGGTTAAACAGGTAAATATTGTAGTGACCATGAAAACATTCTCTTGGGATGGCAGGTCTTAGTTATGAAGGTTAGAACTGGTGGAACTAAGGAATTTAGTTCATGTTATATATAGAGGCATGGTGGAGTAGTGGTTAGCAGCTTGGATTAGGGAATCGGAGAGCTGAGTTTGAATTTCAGTCAAGTTCATTACATTCACTTACATGCAAATATCCTTGGATAAGGTATGAATCCATCTTTTCCTCTCCCCAGCTAGGCATAAATAGCAGGAAAGACTGGGTCCTATAATCTTTGATGGCAACCAATCTATGAGAAAGACAACACTGAATTTAAAACCTTGAGTTGTTAGTGACTAAATTTGCTCTTCCCCCTGACCCTGGTCTGGTGAGGGGTTTAAGTGGAACCCTAGCAGTACAAACAACAAGAACTCTTTTAACAGGTGAATTAACTTCTCAGAGTCAACAGCCATCCACCCCATAGCATCACCAATATGCAATTGGCTAAGTCTGGTGAGTATAACTACAGCCCTGAAGATCTGGTCAACCAGGAAGGAGTTCCTCCAATAGGAATGATTTTGATTTTGATTTGGAATTGTCATTGGCAGTTTTTGTGTGTCCAATAAGGAGGCCAAGGCTGGGGTATTTCATTAAGTACTAAACATATTACACCCAACTTTGCAATTTACATGTGAAAAGGAGAATGATGGTTTCTTTCCTTTTTGGATGCCTTGGTATACTGATTGGATTTGTTCTTTTTCACATCAAAGTACCAGAAACCAAACTCTACATAACCATTGGGTTTTTTCTGTTCAAGACAGCAAAAGATAAACCTTATTAAAACCTTGGTTCATCATGCCCTGGTAATTTTCTCAAAAACAAAATTGAATTTGAAAATTGAATTTATTAAGAAAGCTTTCAGCAAAAATGGATACTCCCTGGATATTGTGGAGGTCAGTGTTTGGGAAATCTAAGCTGACTAGTCTCAAGAAATGTCCTGTCTATTTGTGTATACTGTGAATTGGTTTGTTAGGCAGATGTTATTTGTCTGCCAATCTATATATTATCTTTACTGTCCAACAAATGTTGAGATTGATTCCAAAGGGAAGTTCTACCTCCCCATCATATTTGTTCAGTAATTTACTATTTCAAATATCAGTGTGATACTGATTACATAGGTAGAATGGGTCAGAGATTGGAAGTAAGTATTATTCAGCATTTACCAGCTAATATTCAGATGTTCAATTTAGACAATTTGCATAGGTGCATTATCGCAAGTGATTCAGTGATAACTGAACATTTATTAAACAACTATAAATGCAACCAGTCCTATAATCAAAGCATGTTCTTGTTACTGTAGAAAATTTTCTCTGATTTTCACTTTCAGGTTTTAGAGTGATTCTTCTTCCTTATGATCCATTTATATTAAGTCCTGGCAACCAATGCTCTGAGTTATTGTCAGGCTTAAATATAATTAGCATTTGATGGTTATATATTTATTATATGGTCTTGTTTTAAAATGTCCATTTATATTGCTATTATTTTAAGAAAAGTCTTCAACTTCATATTTGCTCTTTTAGTGTAACTAAATTGTATATTTTGTATAACCACCCAGAATAAAATAATGTTATTCACATATAATTAACAAAAATAAATATACGTAAATAATAATTACTAAAGCTAGAATGTAAAATTTAAAAAAGAAATTTTCAATTACATTTGTGATTTCTCTGAATTTTTATACATGGTTCTTGAAGGTGGAGACTCACATTTTGTGAAAGCATGTTGAAAATAACCATTATCATGAGTGATTAGATGATAAATTATAAATGACGTCGTCGTCGTCGTCGTCGTCGTCGTCATCATCATCATTATTATTATTTCTTCACCTGCTTCAATTGTTGGGTAGACCTGAGGGCAGAAGAAACAAATTGATTCTTCTTCCTCATGATCCATTTGATGGGTTTTCAGATAGCTTGCCAGTACCCATCTCCTTGCCAATCTCTTAACCAACAGCTGAAGATCATGAAATATGGGGGTTCATACAGTTCTCAGTTCATACACTAGACCCTCAGGTTTTGAATTTAGTGTTGACCTTCTCGTAGACTGGTTGCCACCCAAGCCTATAGGACCCAGTCTTTCCTGCTTTTTACTCATAGTTGTGGGGAGAAGAGATAGATTAACATGTAAATGACTTACAGTTTGTTAAACACAGTTCGAATTAAATCTGTTTCCCTATTTAATATTTAGCTTACATTTAATATAATTAGTTGGTTCTAGTTTTTCATATTTTAATTGATCTTGTTAATTTTCAAAGACTATCAAACTTGAATAAGCTTTACTTCAAAAACCTGCTAAATAAAATACCTACCCACTCCATACGTGAATTCCATCCTCCATGTTTATTCTGTAAAAATTTTGCCTTTTCAATATCACTTGATATATGTACAATATCTCCTTTTGATAGTACCTGAAAAAATAAAATTTTAAAATTGATATTAAGAAAAATTAAGACATCATTGGGAATTTTCAAAGGCACATGTTTTCAATTTGTAAATTCTATTAAAAAGAAAGGAAGAGACAATTTCTAGAAGCTCTTTCTCTTTACATATATCCCTAGTTTTGCTTTTGAAAACTAATCCTCATTCTTTACATTCACTTCTAACTCTAAAATGCAGTAATGAACAAAGTCATTGTCAAATATCTGTGTTAAAACTTTTCTTTAAAATATTATAATGCTGCAAAATTTTGGACTGAACCCTGGAGGTTATCCAGATCAACAAGCATCTAATGAAGGCCAGAGGTCACAACAGCTGAAACATTGTGATAACAGCACAGATGATGACAACAGCCTGATTGTAAATAATGATAATTTCTCCCAGGAATTCAAACAAAAATTAAGATTTTTATGTTTTGAGGGTTTTTTCTTTTGGGGATATATTAATAAAACATGATCTATGAAGGAAAGTGGAATGTTTAGGTAGGATATATGAACTGCTACGTAATATCAGTCCTCCCCTATAGCTGTGAGTGCTGAAAAATCTCCTCACAGATGAAGAAGAGACATGCAGTAACAGGAAAGGGGTTGCTACAGAAGGATGCCAAGAATACCATGGAACAAACATGTAAAAAATAGCAAAGTTTTAGAGAAAATGTGGGTACATAATGAGGAAAGAAGGCTTGGAAAATTTGATACTCACAGGAATGATTGAAGACAAGAGGGATAGAGGAAAACAATGCATAACCTACTCAGCAAGAGTAAATGGATGTCAGAACAAGGTTTAGAAGATATAACAAAAAGATAAAATTTACTAAAAGCTACAAATTGTCAACATCCTGCAGGAACATTGCACATAGAATATGTTTAAGTTGACCAAATTCTAAGAATTTCAAGAATCAACATCCAAAAATACCAAGTCTATAATGTAAACTCATAGAGAAAATAATGATGTAATAAAATAAGAAAATAATGACATGTTGATATTCCACACTACGTTGAACAAAAGGTTAGGATGGAAGCTCCAATCAATACTGAAAAGAGCATTAACAATGAACTTGAGAAATATAGTTTCTTGAAAAATTGTTTTAACATTCAAAACGTCTCAAACTGCCCTGTAAATATTGACTCTCAATGTTCAACTCACTGTAACCCGCCCCACGTATACTCTGCCATTATATATGATGATATCATCACAAATAATGTAGGAAATCCAATAAGCAGTGAAGCTATAATCACAAACAGAGAGACTTCCATAAATGATTACAAATGGTCATGAAGCTGTACAATATCGCTGTCACTTATTCATGACTGTCAGGTGTCCAGAAATTGATGTCACTTTCTTTTAGCAATACATCTAGTCTCACCAAAACCTAAAAGAGCAGTGGTCCCCCAAGTCCACCCGCCTGGACAGGTAATGTTGTTCTCTTATGCAAATAAGCCTGCTGCATAAAATTGGCAGCAGGCGTACGCATGCGCGACTGACTCTCAGAGAATGCTTTAACACATGAGGCAGCGAATTTGTTTTGCTCCTGGTAAGTCACTGTCATGTCTATTACACTCCCCCCTGATCGTATGATCACATAAGTGACAGTGAGGGGCTGGTCGTTTCACCCTTGCACTCCTTCGCGGTGGTATAACCATGTCTTCCTCCCTGGCTGAATCGTCAGATGTGTCCTGGTCTCAATCATATTCCGGGGGATCAATAAGGGTCAAGTCTACTTCTTCCTCACTCTCAGACAGGGTGTCACTGCTGCTTGCACTGAAACTTGGTTCTTGCCATTCATGACTCCCTGACGTTGTGTCTCCGCCATCATCTACTGGTAACAATGAAGTGAGCTGTAGATGTACATCTCCCACGTGCCGCGGTATCCTGTCGATGACTACCAAATGTGGACTGTTTATCCCCGTGACACGACCTTTCACAAACTTTGACATGCAGCGTCCGTGTGAATTTTTTACCCAGACTGCGTCTCCTTCTTTATACCGAGTCGAAGTTGCCTGGTTAGGCGAGGACACAACGTCAATTCCTTTTATTCAAATTTTGTATGAATGCAGCAGATTGGCGGATGCAGAAAAGGCAGACATGTCATTCCTGGATGTGATGTTATACCAATACATGGCCTCCATAATAGGGCAGCTCTTTTGCCCAGCAATCTGTTTGATTGCCCGATGACACCTCTCTACAATACCATTTCCAGATGGTTTGTACGCGCAGCTCGGTCGGAATCAGACACCCCATTCTTCCGTGAATTGTTTGAATTGCTGACTGTGGAATGCAGTGTCAGCCAGGATTTCCACTGGGGCACCACATTGGAAAAACACCGACTCCAACTGCTGGATTACATGTGCAGTGTCTTGCCGAACTAGCAGCCGCCAGATCGAAAACCGTGTGGGGCCATAATCGATGAGAGTCAAAAAATGGCGATTGTTATAGTGTGTGATGTCCATGCCTAGACGACTCCAAGTTTCAGGCACACTCTCCCTTCTGCCATCGCACAGAAGCTGGATCTATTGACTGACACTGTTCACAACTCTGAACGACCAATCGCACTGCTGCTTTCAACATGGACGGGTTGATCCTACATGCAAAATATAGTGTCTGTTTAAATCCAGGGTGCTCGCTGTGTTGATGAATCTCAGTTAACTGAGCAGGGCTCGGGTTTCCTATGGCAAAAGCACATACTGGTTGAACAGGTTCGATTTCCTTCACATTATTGAACCACCTCTGGGGAACTCTAGTCAGCAAGTCAGCTTGGTTCTGGTTTGATCTAACTAGCGCTATGTCAACGGAAAGGTTGTACTCTTTCACAAGAGAAGTTAACATTTCAAGTTGTTGCCTTATGAGCATCTCGCTAGCGGCCTTGGTGTTCAGCCGAGACTTTCCCGTAAGGGCATTAGTCACCCAATGGTACACGCAGAGGGAGTCTGTGTTCACGTGTAATACCGTAGCCTGCCATTTTAGTGCGAGGTTGATTCCTTTTAGCACGGCATCTAGTTGAGCCACATTGATATTCTGGGTGTTTTTTATCAGCCATAGCCAGCATGCGTCCTCGATGATGGCTCCTTTAGCCTCGAGCGCTACTCCTACAGCCAGCGAATTCGCGTCCACCCACACGTCTAGCTCCTTCATATTCACACACCATTCTCCCTGTGCAGGATCTAGTTGCTGTGCCCAGGCGAGGGTGTCTGTTATCATACATTCCAGGGGAGCATCACAAATTTTGTCGTCCCAGTTTTGCGTTACGGCAGTGGCTCAATGTTTGATGAAGCCTGTTGCCACTCACAGCCATCCACACATGGGAAAGTGTCCCACCAGCTGGCCACACATGGAGAAAATACCTCTCCGTGTCATAGTCATAGGGCGATTTACCATTCTACTTCCTCGTTGCCATCGCAGTCGACCCTGTTCCTTCCATACTTCTAGCCCCAGCACTCTGTCGCCATCCTGTAACTTCCTGGTTCCTTGCTCGTCAGTCCATAGAGCTCGAGATGTTTCCTCACAGATTCCGCCAACGCCACATCCTCGTTGATATATATATCGTCAATATATGCCAACGTTGCTCTATTTATAGTTTCATTCTGTGCTAACGCAGCCTTGAGCACAGCTCGAATTATCAGGGGTGCTACATTCAGGCCGAACCCCAGCCTGGTCAAACAATACCACTTCCCTTTAAACATAACTGTTTGGTATGGCCACAGAGATTTTTCAACACGGATCTGTAGGTATGCTTTCCTGAGGTCCAGAATAGACACGTTCGCACCCTGCTGTCACCAGTCTCACAGTTTTTCTGTGCAAACATCCGCAGCACCTGTGAATGTGTCAACATAGGTATTCAGTTCCCAATAGTCCATTACAGGACGCTTGTTGGTCTGCATGGCCATCAGTGGTATCAGTCCCTTGGGTGGGCCAAACTCCTTGTCACTGTACAGCACCAACCAACCAACCAACCATTGTCCATCCATGTTTGCAATTCATGCTCGTACTCCTCTCTCTCATCTCGCTGGATACTGGATATTCAGAGATCTGATTGTGAAGTTTCCCTGGTGCATGACCTGTCGACCACTTCCAGGCTGTGATCCAAACTCCCTTCCGTTCATTGAATTTTGCACTGAAATCGGCTACGTTGATACGAATCGCTGCATAGACGGACTGTGGTTTTTCAAAGTCCAAGCTTCCATGCTGCGTGGTGCGAACTCCACCGAGTGCCTTAATGGCGTCAATGCCAAGCAACAGGTTGAAATCCAGGGGCTTCCCTCGCATAACCAGCACATCGATTGTAGCAGTATTACCGGTTGCTGTGCGAATTCTGACGGTGCCCCTTCCACAGCAAGCTTGTGTAGCTCTGGTTAATGTAGATACCACTATACACTGCTTCGACCAAGACCTACATAAACTCGCACTCAAGATTGACCATGAGCACCCAGAGTCAAGGAGAGCTGAGTATGTTGTGCCATCAACACACACAGTAATGATGGGTAGCACCAAGTTTACTTACTGTTTGGGGAGTGGCTCGGCGCTGAAGTTGCATCCCCACCTCCGTTTCCCGGACAATTTTTGGCCAGATGACCAGTCTTGTTGCATTGATAGCAATGCGCATTAGTTGCCCTTCACCTCTTCATGCAGTCCGTCGTGAAGTGATTGGGCCCATTACATTCATAGCATGTGACAAGTGGGCCCATGTCTGGGGAAGATCGAGGAGTCTGGGAGGGCTGCACCGTAGCGACGACTGGTTCCCTCTCTGCTGTCACGTCCTTTATGATTGCCCAAGCTCGGGCCAATAGCTCCTTGAGAGACATATCATCCGCCCTGGCCGAGGACCGCAAGAGCCTTTTCACAGGACCAGGAAGCCCCTGCACGAACATGCATGTCATCGCACTCTGGCACTCCTCCAAAAAGGACGTACAGCTTCCATAGATCTGCCAGATATACAACTACGGTCTCACCCGGACACAATACATGTGCCTCAAATTGTTCATATACTGTGAATTTATCAGGGGCAAATGCTGTCATCAATGCTCCCTTGATTCAAGACGCGTCCGATTTCTCTTCCGTAGATAGTTGCTGGTAAACCGCGAATGCTCCCCTGGTTAGGTGAAGAGAGATGACACGATCAATCCACTTCACGCCCAGTAGGTCACACACCAATTACAACTTCTCGAGCCATTCAACCACAGATCCAGTCCTGTCAAACTCAGGAATAATTTTTAAATCAAACCGGCCGTCCATATCTGCCGAAATAGTTTGTCAGGTGTCCAGAAATTGATGTCGCTTTCTTTCAGCAATACGTCTAGTCTCACTGAAGCCTAAAATAGCAGTGGTCCCCCAAGTCCACTCGCCTGGTTTTTAACAGGTAACGTTGTTCTCTTATGCAAATAAGCCTGCTGCATAAAAATGGCAGCAGGCATACGCACACGCGACCGACTCTCAGAGAATGGTTCAACACGTGCGGCAGCAAATTCGTTTTTCTCCTGGTAAGTCACTATCACGTCTATTACAATGACCAAATCCATGCCATGTGAACACACTATGTGCCATTATGAAACCATCACCAGCCTGCACAGGGCTTTGTTGACAACTGTGGTTCATTGCTACATGAGGTCTATACTACACCAAAATTAAGCATGTATGAACACAGTTATATTAATATCTTGGATTTTCTTTTCAAAATATATTTGAATTTTCATCACACTACTGTTTACTCATACCTCAACAGTAAATCTGGTATCATTGACAAAACTAACCTGGTTGCCGGTCTCAGAAAGCACCTCCAATCTGTGGTTGACTGGGGAAGGAAATGTCTTGTAAACTTCAATGCCTCCAAAAAGAAACTGCTCTCATTTGTCTACCACAGAGAACCCTCCCTGTCTCCCATCAGAATGGCTGATGCTTATCTCCACGAGAGTGCCTCGTTGCGCTTGCTTGGCCTCACACTGCCCGCTGATATGAGGTGGATCAAATACATAGACTCAATAGCTTCATCTATCGCAAGGAAAGTTGGTTCACTGTGTCATGCCAGAAATTTTTTCTCGTCTGAATTCAACCTTCAAATCTGTAAATCAACCATCCATTCATATATGGTCTGATTTCCCCACTGTAATTCTTGAGGTCCTTGACAAGATCCAGAGATGGATATGCAATATGATAGGTTCTGATCTGGCATCTAGTCTACAGTCACTTTCTCTGTCTCTTCTATAAATATTTTCATGGCAACTGTTCTGATGAGTTGCTTTCCCTGGTTCCTAGACTACATGAATTCAAGTGAGCTACTAGGTTGGCATCTTGGTCCCACCTTTTCACTGTCAAAACAGTTAAATGTAACCATCTCTTCTACTCAAACAGCTTTTTCTCCTGCGCTTCCTCTCTGTGGAATTCTCTTCCTCTTACTTGCTTCCCTGATAACTATAATATTCAAATATTCAAGTGTAATGTCAATCGACATCTGATACCTTGATCTTGTTCCTTGTCCTTCTCTTTATCCTCTCCCCCAAAATACCTCTTTACTCTTGTTCTCAACCCTCTGCAACCCCCATGAGTGCTAGTGGTACTCCTGCCTTGCTTGGGGTGAAATGCTTAAAAAAAAATATATGTATACATTAGCAAATATAAAATAATAAATTTCATAACTTTTACCTTTGCAACAACATTTGGGTTATAGGTATAACTGCCATGCTTAAATTTAATTGCCACATCTCCGTCAGAATCAATTTCTTTAACCTTTCCTTTTTTACCTAGATACTGAAAAAAAAAACATGAAAATAAGGTTCACGTATTGTATACAAAATCTTTTCAGCAGCTAAAACAACAAAACATTCATATAATTCAATTATAATTCTTGAAATATATATATATTTAATAAATAATAAAATCAAAAATCACCTCATATGGGGAATAGCCTATTTTGACAGATGAAGATATTGGTCATCTGTCTTGTTTTGTGGATTAGTTTTAATATTTTATATTACTAGGATTCACTTGGATTATATACCAACAGATCTGTTACCTTTACTATATATATATATATATATATATATATATATATATATATATATATATATATATATATATATATCTTTCTCTTTCTCTCTTGTCCCTTTTCTCTCTTGTTCCCTAGATTAATTTTTTTAAATTCATTTATTGTTGAAACTGTTTGGTCTGATGAAATGAAACTGAGAAATTAGTTTTGTGAAATAAAATATTACCATTGATTTGTAAAGTCTCTGTTTTCATAATTATATATATATATATATATATATATATATATATATATATATATAAAAGAAAATGTTCATTAGGAAAATTTGGACAATTTCCCATTATTAAAGTATAAAACTAAAATCCTGACTCACAGTCATTTGATGTATACAAATTAAATTCCATACCAAAATGTCTTACAGTCATATTCCCATATGATCACTGAAGTTAAGCAACATCAAGCCTGCTCACTACCTAGATGGGTAACTTGCTTGGGAATACCAAGTGTTGACTGCTTGCATACATGGGTGGTGGAATGGATCGGAGAGCCAAGTACCAATTCTATCTGGGTTCATTATATTCTCTGATATACAAATACTGTTGAGAAAAGTATGAATACACTTCTCACCCACCTATGGCTAAACAGTAGGACTTGTATCAGTAAATCATTATTACTTACAAAAAATTCTTACAATCTAAAAATATTTTCAAACTTTAAATAACTTGTAAAATGTTGATAAACCACAAAAAACAATTAATTCATACAGAAAAGTAACTATAGAAGAGGAAATAGTTTGTCACATTTGTGATCTGCAAATTGACATTAATACTCTCAATAAAAAAGGATAAATATGACGTGCTAGCAGTAACTTTTTTCTAATGAATTTTAACTAAATTCTGATTAATATTTCTAATAATGTATATATTTGCATATCATGTGACTTTCGAAGATATAATTTTGAAGCTAAGTATTTACAACTATCTCTCTTCATCTACTTTTGGATGTATGCAAACCATATATTCCTTCACCAAACAATGAACTCTCTTATCTTTGTCTTAGACATTTTTGAATATTATTTTGTGTCAGATCATTTAATCAGTTGTAAGAACATTTCCTCTTCATGACAATATGTTAAAACTATGAACTTTAAGAATTCTGATTTATTTTTCTGAAATGAGCTACTGTAACTTCAATTGTGTAAATTTTAAATAAATTCCTTATCATGTTTTGTTAAAATTACCTGTGTGCTTCTTTGTCATTATTGTCTGCTAATAATTTTCTTGGCATTAGTAAATCAACTGTTCATTTTATCTGAAATCCCCACGCTACTATTGAAGTATTCAAATACGAACCAGTTTGTTTTCCTTTATAATGAAAAAGTAGAAAAAGAAATACTTACATTTTGCATATCAGAACACCAACCTCCATGTCCAACTTGCATCATTTTCACAATGTTTTTTTCCAAGTTGATAACAACAGTGTCACCAACTTCCAGTTTAGGAGCTCCTAATATAAAAAAAAAAATATTTCTTTTATTAATTATCAAAATTCTAAATATTTGTGCTTATGAGTATGAATATTAAAAACATAAAATTTGAACTAACAAATGTGTGTCTATTTTCTCTGAATGATATATAGAATGTAAGCCAAGTGTAATATTGTATACACATTTTATGTACATTGAGTAAAAAAAGGCACTTTTGTATATATGAGATATATTTACAGAAAGAATATTCAACAAATCTATCTTTCAGTAAGATTTTGTTCCAGTAGAAAAACTGCTGTTTAGTCTATTTTATTTCTTATTATTTATGAAGATTATCAATAATATCAAATTCATAATGAACGTAGGATTATACGCACCTTGTAAAACTTGGATGTTCTGTCCCATTTTTTTAGCTTTTACCTTCCAAAATATTGACTCGTGCGTCTATAAAAAAATTATTACATTATATACAATAAATAATATAAATAGTGGGAGGGAATTTCTTCATCGTTATCATATTCTTACTTCAAATTATCAAATATGAATGTGTATCAAACACACCACTACATAGAATAGAGAATAAGTGGCAATCCCAAATGTGTTTTATAACTTTAATAAGTGGATCCTAAGGTATTATAAATCCAGATAACCAGAGCTGAGTTAAAATAAAAATATTTCTGTAACCAATCAGTTTTACAGTACCTGTCTTCTACGATATAATTAACCATAAAGAGAAGAATGCTAATATTGGTAGTCATCATTTCAGTTTTCTATGAAAACCAAACATGAATCTCCACAGATTGCTTCCTTTCTATTTTACCAAACATCTATTTTTGTAATTAACTTCAGCAGTGTTTCTATCAATACACGACTGATCAGTGCCAACTTGAGGGGTCTACAAGTCAAGCTGATCTAAGACCTTAGTACAAATTCTTATCAAGTCATTATTAGATGGGCCAGTTGATACAGATAAATGCAGTACGGTGCATTTGTTTTATTTCAACATTGTTCCATTCTGTCTTCCAACAAGAAAACTGACCGAACTAAAAACAAGCATTCCCTTGATCAATATCAACTTTATAAATGTTATGTGCAAGAGAAAGAATTTTGAATTGAAAAGCTTTGATGAGGACATGTATTGCTTGACAAATAAATAAATACATTTTTACAAATAAAAAAATAATTTTGAAAATGTCAGATCAATCAAATATTCAAAGTTATATATATATATAGCTAAAATTTATACTAAGAATAATTATATATTTGTTCCTAACAGTGTGAAATATATATATATATATATATATATATATATATATATATATATATTTGTAGAACCCCATTAAAAATTGTAAAAAAATTCAATTTTTGCATACTCAAATTAACTTATTGAGTATAAAGTTCTTTCTTGCAAATTACTTATGGTTTTTAAAATATTTTCATAAAAGTGTTTGCGCAATTACATTATGAAAATATCCAAGTGAGATTTATAAACAAAGTGTAATTGTAGAAGCAATAGTAGTAGAGAATGTATCAGAGATACTGATGAAATTACATCATACACACATATTTTCTACATACAATGTGTGAAAGCATAGGTGATGCCCTTCCCTTGTCAGCTGTCAACCAGGGGAGATAACACAGTTTCAATGGCTAAGGCAGTACAGCCACCCCTGGTGTCACCAGCAAGTTTTGCCACTGGACAGAGTATTGTTTTTGTGATTTCTTTATACAACTGCAAATGAGATTTTCAAAGATGTGTTAAAAGCATTTAATTTTGATTGTTAACCAATACACAACATACTCAAAGTGACTGTTATTAATGATGTAGGATAGAAGGTAAACAGGTGTGTTTCACGTCAGAAGTAGGATTGTGTTGCAAGCATGTAACTATACTTCCTCCTTTGTCAGATGTGGTTATAATAATGTTTTGTTCATAGATAAGTTTTTAGTGTTTATATGTATCTCCTGTAGTCTCGATTGTATTTGTGACGGAGGCTGCTAATATGCCATGTATGAAACTTTTTCATAGTCAGTGTGATTTAAAATTGTGCTTCTTGGTTAAGATAGTGATTATGTTATCTTTTTTTAGACTGGTGGCAAATTTTAAACCTAAACTAATAGTAAAACTAAAAGTAAAAGAAAGAGACAAAAACAAAGCAAAAAGAAAAATAATACTAATATACTAAAAATGGTAGTGATAATATAATAGAAAAAAATAGGTTAGCAAACATGTTAAATGCATTATGATCTAATATTAACAATATTTGTACAGTAAAGATAACCAAACAGAAAAATAAAAAAAAATATAAAAATATTAATATCAATAATAGTATATGTGGGCACCTGGTCCGGCTAGAGGATATTAATCTGGGTCAATACGTTTGAGTAGAAATTTAGATCTATATAGGCTTGTGCTCATCAACTCACTACTTTTGTTTAAGAGGTTAAGAAATGAGTTGATGAGTACCTGATTTTCTGATGTTATCATATTGGAGGGGGTGATGCCAGCATGCGGCACCCTTGGAAAATGCTTATAAACCATACCAGAAGTTGACCCAAGACTTGTAAGTGAAATTGGGTAGATGGTACCTATGGGGCCATTGATAGCTTTGCTAGCACAAAGTCACAAGTCATTTATGACTGAGGGTTTAAGATTGTTGATCATACTAGATAACACATTCTTTTCACAGAAACTGTAACTAAGGTCTGCAGTATAAACCACAGGTTGGCAATGTGGGTGTTGAACAAACACAAATATGCCAAAGCAAGAGTCTGCAATGGAGAATGGCTAGCCACCCTAGTAGACGGTTATCCTCGAATAAATGTAGACAATTATACATACATACATATATATATAAACACACACACATATATATATATAATATATTTTCTGATTATAGTCTTAATTGTTGTACTTAAACCATTTCATAATACATATATATATATATATATATATATATATATATATATATATAATTTTTATAACATATTTATGTTATTAATTTTTTTTTTTATAAGAAATAATTATATCTGCTCTACTTTGTCTTGAGCACTCTTTTAAGAATAGTAATTGTTGGTTATTGGAATTCATTCTGCATATACCAATTATATACTTGTACATATAATGTATATAATATAATTAGTATATATATTTTATTATATATAATTTATATATACATATAATTATATATAATTTATATACATATAATTATATAATTTATACATATAATTATATATAATTTATATGTATATAATTTATATATATATAATTATATGTGATTTATATATATATATAGATTATATATAATGAGATATATAATATATATAATTATATATAATTTATAGATACATATCATTATATATAATTTATATATATAATTACATCTAATTTTTATATATATATAATTATATATAATTTATATATATAATTCATATTTATATTTTATTTACATATATATAATATATCTCTTTATATTTATAATTTATGTATGAGTAATTTTCTATATGTATGATATATATATATATATAAGTTATAAATATATAATTTATATATATATTTTATATATATATAATTTAAATATATAATTCATATATATATAATTAATGTATATATATTATTTATATTCATATATTATATATATAATTTATATATATATAAATTATATATATAAATCAAAAATATACATAATTTATATATATAATATATATAAATTATATATATATTATATATATAATTTATATATATAATTCATATATAAATATATATGATTAATATATAATATATATATATATATAATTTAAATATAAATTAAATATAAAAATATAATTTACATATATATATATATATATATATATATATAAAAGTTTATATTAATAACTCTAATTGTGTGAACATCATCAATTCTTTGGCTAAACAGATCACTGGTAAGTTGAAAATCAGTGATAGGGTGGCAAAACTTTCTACTAAAGTGCCTTCTGTATTACTTAAAAATCATAAACCTGATTTTCAGAGTAAACTGCCTACAAGAATTATTAATCCAACTAGATCTGAAATTGGTAGAATCAGCAATGTGATTCTAGAATGTGTGAATCAACCAACTTGGTCTTATCCAATGTGTTGATACTACCAAAGTAATTAAATAGTTTAAGAATTTTAACAATAAAAAATAAGTGTACTTTCATTCAATTCAATATTGTAAATTTCTATCCATCTACACCCAAAGAGCTATTTAAAATGCCTTTGGAATTTTCTGAGGTGTATTCTGACATTTCTCAGGATTAAATTAATATCATCTTAAATTGTAGAAAATCAGTTCTAATCCATGATAATGAACAGTGTGTGAAAATTTGGATGAAAATTTTAACATATCTATGGGCTCATTGGATTCTGTAGAGTCCTCTGATTTAGTCAGATTATTTATATTATACAATCTTACTGCTATGAGAAAACTGATTTTAATAATATTGGTTCTCCATAGAGATGATGGTCTCATGTTAATAAATAATTCTATTGGAAGTAAAGTGGATAAACTGAGAAAATTGATTTGTAGAATATTTAAATCTTTACATGTTAATGTAAAAATTAACTCTAATATCAAACAGGTTGATTTCTTAGATATAAGTTTAAACTTAGCCCTTAATAATTTTCAACCTTTTTTGAAAAACTCTAGCACTAATCACCCACCATCTGTTATTCAGCATTTCCCATCATCTGTGGAATGTTGTATTAACCAGCACTCTACTAACAAAGGGTTGTTTGATAAACATAAAACTGTCTATAATAAAGTCCTTAGTTATAGTGGATATAGACCTTCTGAAATTAAATTTGTAGGAAATTATAGTTATTCTAGAATAGAAACAGGAAGATCATCTGGTATACACCTCCATTCAATAAATTAATTTGTACAAAGTTAGGAGACAATTATTTAAACTTGATAGATAAACATTTCCCTAAAAATAATCAATTACGTCAAATTTTCAATTGTAGTACCCTGAATATTAACTACAGTTGATAAAATTATTAAATCACACAATAATATAACACTAAAAATTTATAATGATAATAACTGTAACCCAAGTACCAATTCTAATATATCTCGTGTAACTGACCTATGTAATTGTAGGAGTCTTGACCCATGTCCATTACTTAACAAATGCTTAATGGAATTCATTGTATATATGTGTTCTATTTCATCAATTGAAGATCCCAGAAACATTAAGTTGTATGTTGATTCCACTGGAAAAGTTTTTTAAAAATGATAGTATAATCATTTATTTTCTTTTACTAATGCTAACAAACACAATATGACTTTTAAAAAATTTTTGTATATTGAAAGAAGAAAACAAGACACCTAAAGTTAAATGGAAGATCCTCAAGCAAGCCAGAACTTGTAGATCTTTGTATGAACCTTGCTTTTTTTGTCTGCAATAGAAGATGTGTATTATTAAACATTTGAATAGTAATCAATTGTTAAATCAAAGATTTGAAAATTACTGTGAGTTGTAGACATGTTAAAGATTTAATCTTGCTAAACTCTTATGTTATTTTACCTTCATATAAGCATGTTACTGTTTTCCTTACTGATATATCTTAAATTAGGGTTCTAAATAGTTTTGTACTTGTATATTATTGGTAATAATGTTGACTGTAAATAGGTTTATCCTTATATTACAAGTTATATGGTTTGTTAATAGGCTTTAAATTTATAAAAATTTATATTGGTATTCTATACTTTATATTTTTTAAATTTAGTGTAATATTTTAAGTAGTTTATTTATTTTGTATGTTTAATATTTTTACTTTTTAAACAACCTTTTATTTACATACTATGTTTAATTCTATTAAATAATATGTTGATTTCTTTAAATAACATCAAATTCTAACTGTTACATTGTATCAAAATGCTTTCAATGTAGTAGTTGCATCATTCTGGTTTAACTTCTATATTAATGTTAATGTTCTTTCATTGGATGAAATGTTATCAACAACTATTGACTTCCCTTGTTCTTTTCTTTCTCCTTTTTCTTTTTTTCTTTTTTTCTGTTTCTCTGTATTCATTTTGATATATTATTCTTCTATGTTTTTCTATTCTTTCTTTTCATTTTCTTTTTTTTCTTCGGAGTTTTGATGTGTTGTCTTTTAATTTTTCTTAATTTTTTAATCTCTTTCTTTTTCTTTTATATTGTCATCTTATCCTTTTCTTTTTGCTTTCACCTGCCTTTATTGTATTATTACTTTCCTTCTTTATCTTTTATGGAAAATTCTTATATATTCCTTCCTTTTCTTTTTATGGTGTTTTTCCTTATGTTTTCTAAAAACATTTTTCAATAATGTAAAAAGGAAAGTGATGTTTCATAAGTAGCATTTTAAATAAAATTGATTATAACCATTGTTGTCCCTCATCTGATCAGACATCTGCACATCGAAACAAATATACATGTTTGTCATGAGTACCTTTTTGTCCATCTGTAACAACATATAATTCATAACTATTGCTCACTTTTAAATTAATATTATAAACGTTTGAATTTATATTCTTTTTCTTCTCATTGCATTTGGATATATATATATATATATATATATATATATATATATATATATATATATATATATATACAAGTATAGGGTTGTTGTATACGGTATAACTTCCAATAACCAACAAATACTATTCTTAAAAAATGATCAATAGATAATATGGTGGGTCTCATGGGAGCAAGACTAAATTAAATACAGATTCACAATGAAATTTGTTCTAGCAATTCATCAGGCATAAAATATTATTATTACTTGAAAAAAATAATATACAGGGTCTCATTGGAGTAAGACTATATTTACATGCAGATTCAAAATGAAATTTGTTCTACAAACTTATCAGGCATGAAATATTACTTATTATTTGAAAAAAAATAATATGCTGGGTCTCATTGGAGTAACACTAATTTACATGCAGATTCACAATGAAATTTGTTCTAGCAACTTATCAGGCATGAAATATTACTTATTATTTGAAAATAAATAATATACTGGGTCACATAGGAGGAACACTAAATTACAGGCAGATTCTCATTGAAATTTGTTCTACCAACTTATAAGCCATCAAATATTACTTATTATTTGAAAAAAAATTATATACTGGGTCTCATAGAAGGAACACTACATAACATGCAGATTCACAATGAAATTTTTTCTAGCAACTTATCAGCCATGAAATATTACGTATTATTTGAAAAAAAATAATGTACTCGGTCTCATAGGAGGAACACTAAATTACATGCAGATTCACAATTAACTTTGTTCTAGCAACTTATCAGCCATGAAATATTACTTATTATTTGCAAAAAAAATAATATACTGGGTCTTACAGGAGAAACACTAAATTACATGCAGATTCCCAATGAAATTTGTTGTACCAACTTATTAGGCATAAAATATTACATATTATTTGTCAAAAAATAATGTACTGGGTCTCATAGGAGGGACACTACATAACATGCAGATTCACAGCAAAAATAAGAAATCCAAATGATCACACCTATATCTAAGCACGTTTTTTATGCATTTCAAGTACAGAATTTGTAGTTCTCTTATATATATATATATATATATATATATATATATATATATATATTAATTTTGCTCATTCACATCAATATTTGTGATGGATTCCGGAAATGCGGCAACCTTGTCTGTCTAATTCTTTTATATAAATATTTTGGTGGGGTTAAAATTGCACAACAACATTAGGATCTTATAAAGAAAATCATATGTCAGATAGAAAGGAAGAAGCATAGAAAAAATTCTATGATATCGTGGGTCCTGAAATGAGGAAACAATACGATAACCAACATAAAATTGTCTGATTTCGAAAAGTTTTACCTGTAATTTAAAGTATTTTTATTGCTTAACTTTTAATATTTCTTTTATTATTAATTACTTTGGTTCCAGACTACTACTTAGTTTAGTAATAGGTATTGGGGAATATTCAGTAATTTATTTCTTGCTATCACTACAGGCTTTATAATGCAGCAATTTTAAGTTTTCAGCAGAATGACGTTTATTGACTTATGTATGCATTCTTTCTTTTTGATATGACTCATTTCTGTAATATTTATTTGAAATGTTTCAATCCATACAATTGCTTCAAAATCCAAATGATAAAATGTATGGCTAATCATGATCTTACTATAATCAATACAAAGATAATTTTTTAATAAAGAATGATTAGAATATATTAAACGAAACCTAAAAAATTATGAGATATAACATTGTCATGAGTTTGAAGCTTTCTTATTTAATCCTGAGAAAATATCTATTTCACCCAAATAAGAAGAAAAACTGAATAATGAAAGATCAACATGAAGGTGTTGCCCTCTCAAGTATTTTATTTTATACTTGTAGAAATTTTATAGACTAGAATGAAAAGAAAGAAAAACATCTTAAAATGCAGATGGGCTAAATGTTATTAATTGCAAATAATAAAATTCATAGTGTACGGTTTCCTTTTCCTTGCTGTCTAATGTCTGAATATAGGGTGTTATTTTGGGTGTATTCTATGAATACTATTGTATGAAATTTGAGATGTAATAGAGTGGCGGGCCCCTATATCTTAGATTTGTGGGGAAGTCACAAGGTATGAGATATTTTTCCCAGCTTTCCCACATGAAAAGATTAATGTTGAATATGACAGAATTAATAAAAGCAGCAATGGCTTGAAAGATTAGAGCAGACAATTCTCTCTTTTAGGCAGAAGAATAAAGACTGAAAATCCTGCTTGGGGTGTGGCAATAAAAGAATAAAATGTTTAATTACATACACAAAAAAAGGTAAAAGGATAGTTTTTACATTTTTTAATCATTCCTAGCATGTCTGAAATTTTTTGTTACAAATCTTGTTTTTTTTTTTTTGAGTCCCAAAATTGACAGATAATCAATCATATCAACCATTTTTTACAAAAAAATGAAAATCTCAGTTTCAAATTCTTTTAAAAATCAATTATAATTGACAGATAATCAATCATATCAACCATTTTTATAAAAAAATGAAAATCTCAGTTTCAAATTCTTTTAAAAACCAATTATAATTTTTTCAAAATTTATTTTAAGGAAAATATAAATTATAAACCTAAAAAATTATGTGATATAACGTTGTCATGAGTTTGAAGCTTTCTTATTTAATCCTGAGAAAATATCTATTTCACCCAAATAAGAAGAAAAACTGAATAATGAAAGATCAACATGAAGGTGTTGCCCTCTCAAGTATTTTATTTTATACTTGTAGAAATTTTAATAAAATATTTGCTGAAATTATATATTTATAATTAAAAATAAAGAATATAATCAGTGAAGCCAAAATGAATGAGAAAAATTTTAATCACTGATTTCAATTGCTGAGAATGTCTTTTGTTTTACGTAAAAGAAAAAAATGTGATACTTACATGAACGCCTGACAAGAGAATGTGCGCAGTAAAAATGTAAAGTGTAAGTAATTGATGGTTTCATTTTATTTTCTACTACTACTATTCATTGAAATAGTCTTACTTTCATTATTTTTTTTTAACCTGAATACTTTATTTACTATAATTTAGTAACAACTGAACTGAAAAGAAATCAACTAACCTGACAGTAACTAAGATTATTGAGGATATCTTCTTTTATAGAGTAGAATGAAAAGAAAGAAAAACATCTTAAAATGCAGATGGGCTAAATGTTATTAATTGCAAATAATAAAATTCATAGTGTACGGTTTCCTTTTCCTTGCTGTCTAATGTCTGAATATAGGGTGTTATTTTGGGTGTATTCTATGAATACTATTGTATGAAATTTGAGATGTAATAGAGTGGCGGGCCCCTATATCTTAGATTTGTGGGGAAGTCACAAGGTATGAGATATTTTTCCCAGCTTTCCCACATGAAAAGATTAATGTTGAATATGACAGAATTAATAAAAGCAGCAATGGCTTGAAAGATTAGAGCAGACAATTCTCTCTTTTAGGCAGAAGAATAAAGACTGAAAATCCTGCTTGGGGTGTGGCAATAAAAGAATAAAATGTTTAATTACATACACAAAAAAAGGTAAAAGGATAGTTTTTACATTTTTTAATCATTCCTAGCATGTCTGAAATTTTTTGTTACAAATCTTGTTTTTTTTTTTTTGAGTCCCAAAATTGACAGATAATCAATCATATCAACCATTTTTTACAAAAAAATGAAAATCTCAGTTTCAAATTCTTTTAAAAATCAATTATAATTGACAGATAATCAATCATATCAACCATTTTTATAAAAAAATGAAAATCTCAGTTTCAAATTCTTTTAAAAACCAATTATAATTTTTTCAAAATTTATTTTAAGGAAAATATAAATTATAAACCTAAAAAATTATGTGATATAACGTTGTCATGAGTTTGAAGCTTTCTTATTTAATCCTGAGAAAATATCTATTTCACCCAAATAAGAAGAAAAACTGAATAATGAAAGATCAACATGAAGGTGTTGCCCTCTCAAGTATTTTATTTTATACTTGTAGAAATTTTAATAAAATATTTGCTGAAATTATATATTTATAATTAAAAATAAAGAATATAATCAGTGAAGCCAAAATGAATGAGAAAAATTTTAATCACTGATTTCAATTGCTGAGAATGTCTTTTGTTTTACGTAAAAGAAAAAAATGTGATACTTACATGAACGCCTGACAAGAGAATGTGCGCAGTAAAAATGTAAAGTGTAAGTAATTGATGGTTTCATTTTATTTTCTACTACTACTATTCATTGAAATAGTCTTACTTTCATTATTTTTTTTTAACCTGAATACTTTATTTACTATAATTTAGTAACAACTGAACTGAAAAGAAATCAACTAACCTGACAGTAACTAAGATTATTGAGGATATCTTCTTTTATAGAGTAGAATGAAAAGAAAGAAAAACATCTTAAAATGCAGATGGGCTAAATGTTATTAATTGCAAATAATAAAATTCATAGTGTACGGTTTCCTTTTCCTTGCTGTCTAATGTCTGAATATAGGGTATTATTTTGGGTGTATTCTATGAATACTATTGTATGAAATTTGAGATGTAATAGAGTGGCGGGCCCCTATATCTTAGATTTGTGGGGAAGTCACAAGGTATGAGATATTTTTCCCAGCTTTCCCACATGAAAAGATTAATGTTGAATATGACAGAATTAATAAAAGCAGCAATGGCTTGAAAGATTAGAGCAGACAATTCTCTCTTTTAGGCAGAAGAATAAAGACTGAAAATCCTGCTTGGGGTGTGGCAATAAAAGAATAAAATGTTTAATTACATACACAAAAAAAGGTAAAAGGATAGTTTTTACATTTTTTAATCATTCCTAGCATGTCTGAAATTTTTTGTTACAAATCTTGTTTTTTTTTTTTTGAGTCACAAAATTGACAGATAATCAATCATATCAACCATTTTTTACAAAAAAATGAAAATCTCAGTTTCAAATTCTTTTAAAAATCAATTATAATTGACAGATAATCAATCATATCAACCATTTTTATAAAAAAATGAAAATCTCAGTTTCAAATTCTTTTAAAAACCAATTATAATTTTTTCAAAATTTATTTTAAGGAAAATATAAATTATAAACCTAAAAAATTATGTGATATAACGTTGTCATGAGTTTGAAGCTTTCTTATTTAATCCTGAGAAAATATCTATTTCACCCAAATAAGAAGAAAAACTGAATAATGAAAGATCAACATGAAGGTGTTGCCCTCTCAAGTATTTTATTTTATACTTGTAGAAATTTTAATAAAATATTTGCTGAAATTATATATTTATAATTAAAAATAAAGAATATAATCAGTGAAGCCAAAATGAATGAGAAAAATTTTAATCACTGATTTCAATTGCTGAGAATGTCTTTTGTTTTACGTAAAAGAAAAAAATGTGATACTTACATGAACGCCTGACAAGAGAATGTGCGCAGTAAAAATGTAAAGTGTAAGTAATTGATGGTTTCATTTTATTTTCTACTACTACTATTCATTGAAATAGTCTTACTTTCATTATTTTTTTTTAACCTGAATACTTTATTTACTATAATTTAGTAACAACTGAACTGAAAAGAAATCAACTAACCTGACAGTAACTAAGATTATTGAGGATATCTTCTTTTATAGAGTAGAATGAAAAGAAAGAAAAACATCTTAAAATGCAGATGGGCTAAATGTTATTAATTGCAAATAATAAAATTCATAGTGTACGGTTTCCTTTTCCTTGCTGTCTAATGTCTGAATATAGGGTGTTATTTTGGGTGTATTCTATGAATACTATTGTATGAAATTTGAGATGTAATAGAGTGGCGGGCCCCTATATCTTAGATTTGTGGGGAAGTCACAAGGTATGAGATATTTTTCCCAGCTTTCCCACATGAAAAGATTAATGTTGAATATGACAGAATTAATAAAAGCAGCAATGGCTTGAAAGATTAGAGCAGACAATTCTCTCTTTTAGGCAGAAGAATAAAGACTGAAAATCCTGCTTGGGGTGTGGCAATAAAAGAATAAAATGTTTAATTACATACACAAAAAAAGGTAAAAGGATAGTTTTTACATTTTTTAATCATTCCTAGCATGTCTGAAATTTTTTGTTACAAATCTTGTTTTTTTTTTTTTGAGTCCCAAAATTGACAGATAATCAATCATATCAACCATTTTTTACAAAAAAATGAAAATCTCAGTTTCAAATTCTTTTAAAAATCAATTATAATTGACAGATAATCAATCATATCAACCATTTTTATAAAAAAATGAAAATCTCAGTTTCAAATTCTTTTAAAAACCAATTATAATTTTTTCAAAATTTATTTTAAGGAAAATATAAATTATAAACCTAAAAAATTATGTGATATAACGTTGTCATGAGTTTGAAGCTTTCTTATTTAATCCTGAGAAAATATCTATTTCACCCAAATAAGAAGAAAAACTGAATAATGAAAGATCAACATGAAGGTGTTGCCCTCTCAAGTATTTTATTTTATACTTGTAGAAATTTTAATAAAATATTTGCTGAAATTATATATTTATAATTAAAAATAAAGAATATAATCAGTGAAGCCAAAATGAATGAGAAAAATTTTAATCACTGATTTCAATTGCTGAGAATGTCTTTTGTTTTACGTAAAAGAAAAAAATGTGATACTTACATGAACGCCTGACAAGAGAATGTGCGCAGTAAAAATGTAAAGTGTAAGTAATTGATGGTTTCATTTTATTTTCTACTACTACTATTCATTGAAATAGTCTTACTTTCATTATTTTTTTTTAACCTGAATACTTTATTTACTATAATTTAGTAACAACTGAACTGAAAAGAAATCAACTAACCTGACAGTAACTAAGATTATTGAGGATATCTTCTTTTATAGAGTAGAATGAAAAGAAAGAAAAACATCTTAAAATGCAGATGGGCTAAATGTTATTAATTGCAAATAATAAAATTCATAGTGTACGGTTTCCTTTTCCTTGCTGTCTAATGTCTGAATATAGGGTATTATTTTGGGTGTATTCTATGAATACTATTGTATGAAATTTGAGATGTAATAGAGTGGCGGGCCCCTATATCTTAGATTTGTGGGGAAGTCACAAGGTATGAGATATTTTTCCCAGCTTTCCCACATGAAAAGATTAATGTTGAATATGACAGAATTAATAAAAGCAGCAATGGCTTGAAAGATTAGAGCAGACAATTCTCTCTTTTAGGCAGAAGAATAAAGACTGAAAATCCTGCTTGGGGTGTGGCAATAAAAGAATAAAATGTTTAATTACATACACAAAAAAAGGTAAAAGGATAGTTTTTACATTTTTTAATCATTCCTAGCATGTCTGAAATTTTTTGTTACAAATCTTGTTTTTTTTTTTTTGAGTCACAAAATTGACAGATAATCAATCATATCAACCATTTTTTACAAAAAAATGAAAATCTCAGTTTCAAATTCTTTTAAAAATCAATTATAATTGACAGATAATCAATCATATCAACCATTTTTATAAAAAAATGAAAATTTCAGTTTCAAATTCTTTCAAAAACCAATTATAATTTTTTCAAAATTTATTTTAAGGAAAATATAAATTATAAAGTTTATTTAAAATATTTTGAAACAAACATTGCTTACTTTCTGTGCCAAAAATATGTAGTTAAAAAAAAAAGACAAAGCAGGTCATAACATTTGGTGTCACTTGATAGGTGATAATTTCATCACGTGTCGACAGCTTACTTAAGGGAAAGTTACTGTACGGAATGACAGAATTGACAATTATTTCATTTTAAGTGAACCATCTTATTTACCTTGTTATTTTTAAGGAAAACTTTCAGCGCTGTAATTTTTTTTTGTACTTAGGTTTCACTCTTACATTTACAATGCTTTATGAAAAATATATTATAAAAAAATTAAAATAAGACTGTTGAGAGTAACATTAAATTTCATAAGAAAGGTATCTAATTAATTTATAGGTACCTTTCTTATTAAATTTTATCAGAGGTGTACATAAAATACTATAATTTAGATTTAACTATGTTATTTGTATTTGCATTCATTTTATTATTAATATTGATATTTCATCAAGGAAAAATGTCATAACTGAGATAATATAAAAATAAGATCATATAAATTTCATAACATGATGCTAATACTTGTAGGTAGACTTCTCAGTTGAAATTGAAAAATCAAATTAACTTCTCCACACGTGTTTTGCAAAAATAAAGGCCCTAACAGTGGAGAACAATGCTAAAATCAAATAGCACAACTTTTTATTGTGTTCTTGCTGGTCTTCTGTACATTTGAATTACAGCTGTTTTATACACTGAAAAGCCATCTGGCATTAGTTTTTTTATACCGTTTGGATGTTCTGATTGTTATAAGCTATACAAATTATATTGCTAAAAGATAGATCTATTTAATAACACCAATGACTAAACTGAATGCTGTTTTCACTAACTTTAGAATATTTAACAATTTTAATGTAAAAAATAATAAAATAATTTAAGAAATAACAATTAATTCTTTTAAAAATACATTTTTTATTGGAAAAGATTTTTGCTTTCAGACAATATTATCCATATTCATAAAAACAACTAAAAGCAACTAAGAGCATTTGAAATTAAATAATATCTTTGTTTTATTGAGTTTTGTATGTTACATTTCAGAGCTGATTATCAGGTTTGTCCAATTAAAAAAAAATACATGATTTGCTTTCCTCAAACCTTGTGCTTTTAACTAATATAATCACTAAACTGAATGGTATTGAATTTCTAGAGTTTTCATAAAATTAGTTATGGAGTGGGTAATAAATATAAAAAAATATTTTTGTCATGACATTAAAAAAAGAAAACATATTTATAATAATTTCCATCATTTGTGAATAGTTTCTAAAAGTTTCATCTGACAATTATTTTTATTTTGGCAAGATTTTCACAGGCAGTATCAAGTAGTCACTGCCAAAGAGGCGTATATTCTCTGTATTTATGGAGATGAGATGGTTCAGAAATATCAGGAACTTTTCCCTCCAAAATTGGCCCTCTCATTCTTTAGAAAATATATTCTTATCTCTGATAAGAATCAAGGATTTGGGAGCTGCTTTTTGAAGCATGTGCCTGACAAGTTTTGAGCATTACTCCCAGATTTTATGGCACCATGGTCTGGGTAATGGTGTTTTATATTTTCCAGCTCTCTCCTGAATCAGAAAATATACTCTTATCTCTGATAAGGATCAAGGCTTTGGGAGTCAGATTTGAAAGTGTGTGTGTGTGGGGGGGGTAGAGGTGGTGTAAGGATTAGAAAAGAGGCTAGAACATAGAATATGAAAGTAAATCATGCCAGTAGTGATTCTCAAATTAAATTTTAATAAAGTTACTTGAACCGGCTGTATTGGTCAGCCTATGAACTTTTCAGCTGATCCTTAAAGGTTATTTATTGAATTATTTTGTTGTTAAACAGAATACTTTATTTATTATAATTTAGCAACATCTGAACTGAAACAAAATCAACTAACCTGACAGTAACTAAGATTATTGAGGATGTTTTCTTTTTATAGAGTAGAATGAAAAGAAAGAAAAAAATCTTAGCAAACATATTTGCTGAATGTTATTAGCTTCAAACAATGAAAATGCATGGTGTAATGTTTCACTTATATGCTGTCTATTTTTCTAATCTTTGTTGTTATTGCATGGTTTCAGCTGTTGTGCCCTGCAACCTTCCCCAGGCCTTTGTTGATCTGACTAATATTCTTATTTAGTGTTGGTCAATTATTTTTCACCCTGGTACCTCTGCCATGGATTGACACCATGATTGCCATGTTACCAAAATGCACAAACCATGGTTTTTTTTTCCACTAGGTTAATATCTAATGACAATTCCATGTGGAGAACTTGGAGCCTAAAATCTAACCTGCTGAGTTCAGCAGGCTCTAAATTCCCGCCACAGAATTGATTACAGTGTTTTCACAAAGAAGTTGGTCGTGAACAACTAATCTTGGAAAATTAATCAGGATGTATTAATATTTAGTAATATTTATAGGAAAAATGTGCCATGAAAGGTTATGGCATTTCTAGAAGAATTTTTGAACTGATTCAGTCTTTTTTATCAGACCAAGAAATGAAAGTTATTTTGAATGGCCACTCTTCTAGATCTTTTTGCATTAATGCCCCCAGGGCTTTATCCTTGGACCTATGTTGTTCTTAATTCTTTTTGCATTAATGTCCCCCAGGGCTTTATCCTTGGACCTATGTTGTTCTTAATTCTCATAAATGACCTTCCTGATGTCATCATTTCTAAACTCGGTATCTATGCTGATGATAAAACTATTTACTCCTGACTTAATAAGTCTGATCAATTCAATGAGGCCAAATTGTCTGATCTCAAAAATGGCCAACAATCTGTTGTTAAATGGGGCAAGGATGGGCTTGTTAATTTTAATGGCTCCAAAACAAAACTACTAGCTTTTCATTGTCAAAGAGAACCGTTATTTTTTACCTTCCATCATTATGGCTGATAAGCAACTCATTGTGCCTTCTGGCATTGATGAATACAAAATAAATGTTTATATAACACAATATAATAATACAGAAGGATAATTTAAATTTTGAAGATGTCAAGTGTAAATGTTTTTGGTGCATATGAGAGATAGAAATAGATTCTGGAAGGAAGTAAATGTATAGATGGATATTAGTTTTTACCTACATGTAATAGGTGCATCCCTAACAGTTTGGGTGAGGGAAGGTATATGTTTTTAAATGTAGGAAGATTAGATTAGCCATCTAAAGTCCCCAATTAATTGTGCAAATGTTGTATTTCATTTCTGGCTATATTACAATAACTGCAGCATTGGAGAAGGACCAAAGAGCTACAGAAGAAAGCAGCACATAACTTGCCTAATAAGCTTGTGTAAATGGTTGGCAGAACAGAAATAGTGAAAAAGAAGAAGAAGAAGATGCATTTTAAAACATGAAATATCCTTTTCCTCCATCTTTGTTTGTTTGTTTGTTTGTTTGTTTGTTTGGGTTTTATGGCATATCAACCACTGTGGGTTATTTAATGCCAAATCCAGTTTATATGAATTTTAAATGCCTATTTTGTATGGAATAAAAAACGTATAGCTGGCAACATTATTCCTTTTCTACAAAAAAAAAAAAAACTTAGAGCTGGCAACATTATTGTTTCAAAAACTTAGAGCTGGCAACATTATTGTTTCAAAAACTTAGAGCTGGCAACATTATTTTTCTGAAAACATTATCTGAGACCTTGCTGTTGGATGCAGTTTATCGCCGTACCCAGGACGCGGATGTAGTTTACCGTCATACCCAGGACGCTCCTCCATCTTTGTATTAATCTAGAGGTTTACAATTTTGTAAATTCAGACATGATTTTTCAAGGGAAAAGTTAAAAACAAAAAAGAAACATGATTTTCAGGATATTAAAAATTGTACAGTGTGTCCATACATCTTTTATTAGTGTTTATTCATTGCTAACAAAGGAGAATAATAATATCAATAAATGCATTATATGACAAATGCAGTTCAATAAACTTAACAACAAAGAGAAAAAGCATTGAAACTTGTAGATACAAGTTCATTTTTGTTATACAAATTTCAATGCTTTTTCTCTTTGTTATTAAGTTGACTGAATTGCCCTCATCATATAATGCATTTATTGATATTATTATTCTTATCAATTCTAACCTGGAATACTCAAGTACACAATCAAATTGTATAAAGTAAATGTATGTGAAAAAATTTTAAAACAGTTTACACAGAATACGTAAATTTTAAAACTGTTTACACATAATATCTAATATATAGATGACTAAAATGAAAAATATTTTTTTCAGTTTAGAATTTTAGAAAATTGAAATTAATAAATCTAAGTTAAAAAGTTTGTTATGGATTCTGATGCATTGAACTTGTTTTAATGTAATTTTTTTAATATATATTTTTTGGGGGTGGGGTGTTTAAAAGGGTAGGATCACCTCACAATGGGATCATAATATTACAAAGAAAATCATATACAAAATGCCACGAAATAAGCATAGAAAAATGATAAATTGCTTTTGTATACATTTCAGGGAAATAATTGTATATTTTAAAGAATGTATATATATATAGAGAGGAAGTTGTGCTTATCTATTAATGGCAACATACTTTATCAGAGAACTGTCCAAGATGTCTGCCTTCTCTGACCATCAAGTAATGAAGAGAGAGAGAAAATTTTGATTTGGTGCTAAAACACTTCTTATGATGCATCATGGCAGTATACTATTTTATTTAACTATCTTTTTATATCTAACTTATTCTTTCTTTATTGTTACTTAGCATTCTTATTTGTATTATAAAGTCTTGTCATTGCTAAATTTTAAGTTTCTTTTTATTATTAATTATATTAGTTCCAAACTATGACATTTCCAAGTAGTAAGGGTTGTAGGCCATTCAGTAATTTATTTGTTGCTTTCACTACACAATTTTTCTAAAGAATGCAAACTCATTCAATAGTAAAAATATTCATTATGTTTCTTCCATGACATGGTTTTACCAGATGATGTGATCTTTGGAGTAAGGCTGTTCATTTTCTCCTCTATTTTGGTAGTGGCATGTGTTTGCTTCTCTAATTTATAGCTATTTGATATTTTCTTTGTTTAATTTGTTTAAGTTTTTCTATAAAAGATTTTAACCTATCAACAGATACTTGAGTATGTACATGATTTATTTTGATCAGATAATATTTAAGAGTTCTCTCAAGCACTTCAAAGTGACCTTTATAAAGTGCTTCAAGAGGCTTGTGAATCCTATCTGTTCTGATTTATACATTTTTGCACATTCTTATTTGTTCTGGGATATATGCTTTTAATATTGTTATAATGATAATTACAGTTATTAGTTAAATCTAGTTGTGATATGGTCATTTGTAATTCCTTTGTGATATTCTGTGTAGTATCTGTACGATTAATACTGTCTAAGAGCAATGTGGTATTAATATTTATTTACCAGTAATCACATAAATGTGCATGGTGTTTGTAGAGTTTAGCATACTACAAATACCTAATAAAACCACTGTTAAGAATGACAGCCAAAATGATTTTCTTGCCATAATTGCAGTTTTAATGGTCCTGTATGACTGATCAACCAGACTGTTAGTATGACGATACTAGGCAACAGTTCTTAAACAACAAATACTGAGTAGTTTTGCTATCTTTGCAAATAATTCACTTTCAAATTGTCTACCACAATCAGTTCTTGCATGAAGTGAGATAACCCATCGTGTTATCCACTCATTAGCAAAACCTTGAGCTACATTTTTAGCTGTAATCTCTGTCAGAAGTTCTGCTTCTATCCATTTGGTAGTGCAAACAATGCATGTTAATAGATATCTATATGGACTATTGTAGGGAGAAGCAATACTTTTAACCGGAGGGCGTGGTCTAACAATTTCAATATGAAGTGTGTGGAATCAATCAGATGGGATTTGTATCGATTGAATAAGTATTCTAGAGTCGCTATTAATTTTGTCTTGTTAACATGCTTCACATTCTGAACAGAATTTTTTTATTGTCTTCACCATCTCAGGTCCAAAATATTGGGCTTTGAACATTGTTGTAAACATTGTGATTCCACGATGTGCTAAGTATGTATACTATAAAATATAGGCTCACATAATGGACTAAGGATAGTCTTTGGTAAGCTGTAGAGATTTTGCACGACAAATTGTTTTTCATGTGCAAGGTTAAATTTATTTAGATTTAGAAAGGTGTGGATTTCTGTATTGACTACTTGTGCTTTTGCCAGTTTTGGTAATTCACAGAGGTTGACTTTCACTGCCAAAGTGGGCTATGCAAAACAATCAGCAACTACATTGTACTTTCATTTGATCTGTTCAATTCTGGATATATATTCAATTTGCTGGGCTAACTGGTTGTTGCTTATCCGACTTGACTGGGTTGAGGCTGTAAAAGGTGCCACACAGGGGTTTATGGTCATAAATAGTAACATGTGCTGACCCTCTATAAGGTGGCAAAAATGCAATATTGACAAATATGTGGCAAGTAATTCTCGATCAAATGTTGAATATTATATCTGCATTTGTGAAATATTTTTTGAGAAAAATCCTATGGGTATAGGGCTGCCATAGTGTCACATCTACTGTATATTCACTGCTATCAGTAATTAATTGTAGGTGCTACAGTCATGTTGGGGGCGTGTGTGTGCTAATGAATGGAAATCACTAAGTGTTTTCATAACATTATTGAATGCTTCCAACACTATTTTATTTCATTCAGTTGAAAGTTTTGTAGAATTTCTCACATTGTTAATGCTAACTCTATCTCTGCAAATTTTGGGATGAATTTTCTAGAAAAATTTATCATTCTTAGAAATCTATGTAAACTGTTAACATTAGTTGGTGATAAGAAATATTGTAGATTATTGATTATTTTGTTGTTTGTTTAATACTATCTGCACATTGATAAGAGTAGAGGTATGATTTAAAATGTCAGTAGTTCCTCTAGGCAAGTCAAAGATGAAGTAGCAAGAGAGAAATCATAACAGTTTAAATAGTATCTGTTATGAGGTCCACCCCTTTTTCATACAAGTGGACTCGACCAGTATGTACTTGGACTGTGGCCGTTAAATACCCAGAGTCAATCAGAGTATAGAGATTGAGATTGTGATTGAGTTGGAGGTAGAGTAATAGTGTGAGGTAACTGCTTGTAGAAGACACAGTTACGAACACGTAGACTCTAAGGAAGTCCTATTTCGAGACTGAATTTACCAGACTATGTATAAATATTATTATTGCTACTAACCACATTTCTGGATTTACTAACCGTATTACCAATTGTAATATTGTGTAAATACATTATATTTCATTCCTGCGTTTTTCAATGATTGGAGACCGGATTTCATCACGGAATCCACAACAGTATCTAAACACAATCCACCCTAGCAGGAGGGGCCAAGTCTATGCTGCTGCTGCCACTGCTGATAGGAACAGTCTATTAAGTTGGGGAGTGGGGTATCACAAGTTATACCAGTTACAATAAACAATAGTTAACAATCTAATTCCTTTTCTTACTTAAAATTAAATATTTTTCTGTCATCTTACCATTATACAGGCAGTCTATCATGTAGTAAGGTGAAGCACCTCTTTTAGTTAGACAGCAATTTGACCATTTGACTTCCCCCATATTACTGAACAGATTTCTCTCTTATCTAATACTTGATCCTTGATCCTTGATATTTCTTTTCTCAATCTCTTATCTGCAGCAAGTTTATTTGATTTGATTGCTTTGAACAAATGACTGTTATCTACAAAAAACTTGTTATTTGGTGATTATTATTTAACAACTCACCTAAGAGTAGATATTTACTCGACCCTCCACAAGTTCAGGTTGTAACACTAGGTCGGTGTAATGTGGGAAGCCTGAGTGCGTACACCCAGACAAGGGACAAAAATTTCCCAAGCCCCCACAACCGTAGGCCTTGCGAGCACCGATCCTTGTCTCTAGTGCAATGAGAAGGCATGGCCTCGGGCAGCTGTTCCCCAGGGCCGGCACCTCTCAGTATGATTTTCCTCAGTTGCGACTCTGTCCTTTGATGGAGTCGCCCCTGACTGCACTCTGCCCAAAGACAGAGACGCAACTGAGAGATGATAAGTAGATGTGTACCTACTCAAAAAGAGTAATATACACAACTCACCTAAGAGTATTGAGCTATTGAATGCATTGTCAATCCCTTCCAATAGTGCTAGTGTCTCATTGGCTAATATGCTTTCTAGTACTCTCTTCAAGATTGCCATGATATTGGATTCATCTGATTATCTACTTTGGTGATTATAAAATGTCCTCTTTGGCTGCCACTGTTATTCAAATTTCCAAATGATGCACCCATAAAAACATACATTTCTAGGTTCTTGCCCAAATTTTGATACTTTATATAAACATGATCAGATTTTACTTTCTTGATAAACTTATTCAATCTTTTCAAATCTTCAACTGTAATTGTGTTGATTCTACCAGCCAGATCTGTCATATCAAACACAATATCAGGGCATGATTGTTTGGAAATCCACAAGAGCTGACCAACCTTAGCTCTTAGCACAGTCTTCTCATATGCGGTTAAGTGTGCTGTTTTCTCATTTTTTTTTTTCTAATTTCGCTTCTGTTATGTTGTTAATCCGTCTGTGTTAACATGATTCAGATTCAATCCAATTATATTTGAATGAACTTGTTGCTCCTTTTTTCCAACTTCAAATATATTTCTGATTTTTGAAACTATGTCCTTTTGCAATTTATCACATCCTGCCACAAATTTATCATCAATGTGCATGGCAAGTATTCCATACACAGGCCCATAATCAAACCAATAAAATATTGCTAGATGAATCTTAGATATCTGTCCTTTGAGTTGGTTTTATCTTTTGATACCATTGCAATGATGCATCTACTAAACCATAGATACATTTCCTTAATTTCCAAATCTTTTTAGTACATGCCAGTGATGTGGGTCTAATACAGACATCCTGTTCACCTTGTAAAAATGTAATCTTTATTGTGCAACGATTGATAATACTGTATTTGAAAATGAGTTGTCAATTGTTGGTGAATTTTTTTATTATTTCTTTGATTCAATCTTCCTCAAATCCTTTTGCTACCAACCTTGATTTTAACTTCATCTTGTCACCATCATTTTTCTCTGTATTTACCCACCTAGATGAAAAAAATTTTGTCCTTTATCCTTTACTTCTAAATGAATTTTCAGTTGTTTCCATTTTCTTAGTTCATCTGTCTTTGCTTCTGAAAAATCAAGATTTGTTGATATGTATAACTCTTCAGTTTTTATTTTCATTTTTTTGATCTTCAGATTCTTCACAGTTGATAAATAAATAGACAGACTTTTATGTCCTTTGGCTTCATATGTTCAATATTGTACCAGTTCTTTGTCTTGGTAGATGCTTTTCCGGACCATCCAAGAATTTCAGCTTCACATTCTTTTCCATTTTGTGCAAGAAATAACATTGGCGTTCACTAACAGATGCTCATCTATCTTTCTCTATATTGGCAGTAGCTCCAAAATCTTCATCTTTTGTTTCATTGTCTTGATGGGCATCTCTAGGAAAGTCGTCATTGTTCTCAATACCATTTCCTGCATCATTCATATTTTCCTTGTCTTCATCTTCACTGTCATTATTTTCTATATTATTATCAGTTGTATTATTATTATGAACAGCTTTTGATTCCAAAGCTCTCACGATTCTTTCATACACATGATCATAAGTGCCTCCATATCTTACTATCGCAGTTACATTGTCTTTTCCTATAATTCAAGCTGTCCTTTTCCATTCACCATCTCTTAAGAAGAACACTTTTTTACCTTGTCTAAAGATTTCTCCTATAGATCTTATTTGTTTTCTCAATGCTCTTTGGTTTCTTTCTGATGATTTTGCCACCAAATATGCTTTTCCAGCTTCTTGTAAATCTGTGAGATGCCTTTTCATTATTTCACAAATAGTTTTATCTTCCAGAGCAGGTGATTTATTGATAATATTAAATGGTAAATTTGGATTCCTACCATACACTATCTGATATGGACTAAATCCATATTCATTTACCAAGCAGTTCTTTGCTTTCACAGCCCAACTTGAAGCAGTTTCTCATGAAATAACATTTTTATCTTTAACCTTTATAATGATTTCTGTCAGGATCACATTATGGTGTTCAACAATACCATTTGACCATGGGAAATAAGCTTCAGTTGTTTTGAGTGATATATTCAATTTTTCAGCCATTTCTTGGAAAGTCTTATTTTTGAACTTAAGACCATTATCCGTAAAATGAGCAATTTCAGGTGCACCATAAATAGTAACCCAATTATGCATAAACTTATATAGTGGTGACTTACCTTGGTGACCCAAAAGGGCCAGAGTCGTGTGTATATTTTGCAAGCAAGTGTGGAGATGTTAAATCGGTGAGCTTTGGACAGATAGTGAATCAAGCGGCACTTTGTGCTTATGGAAGTGGTGGTAGTGCTTGTAGCCATTTTTTATTGGCTGGTTCTGTAGTTCACCTGAGAACAAGAGTTGTGTTTTTCCTCTTCAGAGGAGTACTTGAGAGAAGAGACCTGCCCCACATTGAATCAGCAGGTGTCACGCGTAGCCATTTTTATTGACTGATTTTGGGTGCTCATTGGCTGTGTGATGTTTAGCTGTGGTGCATAAAAGCATCATATGCTCATTCAAGAGCGGTCGGATTTTTGCTTCTGATGGAGAGTGGTGTATTAAAGATTGAGATGCAGAGAGAAGTGTGGATTTGTTTTGCCTAGATTGGACTCGCACTAACTTTTTTCCCTTTCTTTTCCTGTGTGGGCATCCAACCAATTTTTACATACTTATCTACAATGACACCCACTTCTTTACTCTGGATTATGACAGCCATACTAAATTTACTAAACAAGTCAATCATATGTAAATACCAAAATCCAGGTCCTTCAGAGCTATTACTTGGTAAAAATGAACTACTGGATGAAAACTCACTGTTGGTTTTATCTTAGGATGCGTATGTTTGTGTCAAATTGCACCTTTCTTGTAAATCTCCTTCAGAAGATCTTTAGTTTTCCTTATTGACTTTACCTTCTATTTTTAATAAATTTAACAATATTTCCTGTGAAGCATGATCAAATTGTTTATGTAATTTTAAAAGTGTATTTCTTTTGTCACTTCTTTCCAGACATCATTAAGTGATTTTTTCCGATGTCGATAACTGCTCCTGCCTTAGCTAGAAATTGCTTACGTAACAATTATGGAATTTTACATTGTACAACTTCTGCTTTTATTTTACATAAATGATTGCCAAATTTTGTTGGGAAAGTAATAGTTTGATATCCTTTCATCTCCAAACTTAAATGGCACACGACTTTTCTAATTTTCGATAGACATAAAACTCTTTAAAAGATAGTTAATCAAGCAATGAATGTAACCATTCATTACCACAAACTGTCTTGGTACATTCAGTGTCTACAATTACTGCATTCCATGTTTCCATTACTAAAACATTTTGATTTGATATTTTGTCCAACATGTTAGCTTCTGTCATTAAATTCATATGAACTGTCTCTCCAGAAGGTTTCTTTATATTGATATTTTCTGTCATATTAGCATCTTTGTTAGCATGTGGACAGTCCTTTGCCCAGTGATATGTTGATTGATATACATCATATCTTGATATAACTCCATTAAGTACAGGATTCATTCTTCTAGGGCTTCTTCTAATGGTCCTTCTACTGTGTCTTTTGTATCTTGTTCCTCTATACATCGATCCTCTAAATGGTTCCCTAACTCTACCATAATTCTATGTTATCATTGCTGCTTCTTTTATCTCGACTTCATTATTTATCCACAGTTCTGTTTTAGCAGTAGTAAATAACCTGGTCAGAACGTTTTTCATGGTCTCATACTTTAATTGTGGCCATGCTGTTAAAGCCAACTGTTTTTATTTTTCATTAATATTTGGATTGTACAGCAAACTCAGGGCCAATTATGGATAAGTGTCAATTTTTAAATTGGTACATTTCTTATTTAACTGTTCAAATTCTACTATATAGTCTAGCATTGATATTGCTTCAGTCTTTTTGAAATTTTCAAATTTTGTATAGACTTCATGTATTTTGTATGTCTTTTCCTTTTCAAATAATTTATCCAATTCTGTTAGAACATTTTTAACACCATCATCAGTTGTTAGGAGAGGTTTATCAATAGCTGAGGCTGTGACCACCCCACGGCACTAGATCGGCCTTCCGGGAACCAGACCACAAAGGTTCCTCGACCTGGAACAATTCTTCGTCGACAGCGACGAGGCAGGTAGCTAGAAGCTGGTCTCTGAGTCAACTTCACCCACAGTGAACTCCCTTGCCCACGCTGTGAATTAGATCTCAAGGAAGCCATGTGAGTTTTCACTAGGTGTCTCTCCGCCAAGTCGAACCAATCCAGACACGGACGCACAATTGGGTAAATGAAACAGCAACAAATATAAACAGAACAACATCTGAGTACATTGTAGAAAAGAAAGTCTTTATATACAGAAGAATTCGGAGTACAATCACCAATTGTCTTCTTCCCAACCCCTGTTCCTAACAAGCTGATCACGGAACGGAAGTCTCGACTAATTTCTTTAAGGGGTGATTTTCATGTTTTCTGGTTGGCATTATTTCTTCATTCTGGTCGGAGTACTTGGTTGGCGTTAATTCTAAGTGTCTTTGTTTTTCTTCACACCAAAGCCTCACAGAAACTGACGAAGAGTGTCTCTGATTGTTGCGGAGGTTGGTGGGCGGTGGTGTTGGTACTTCAAGCCTCACTCCTTGGCTAACTGCAACTGCACTCCACTCCACTCCACTCCACTCCACTGGTCACTACCCACTTGGGGTTCTGTATTTATGCTTGTCCATTCTTTACTGGGATGGGGATGACGGTCACTGGGGTGTCTATGTGAACCTCATCTCAGACCCTTGTTGGCCAATGAAATTACGACTTCATTTCTTTCTTTCTACTTCCCTCGTGACACAGCCAATGAGATAGCATTATTTCTATGACATCATTCTTTTCGTCTTCTTCCCTCGTAACACAGCCAATGGGATAGTGTCATCTTCATGACGTCACTCCTTTTCTCGGCCCTTCCTTTCTTTCCAAAATACCAAATTAGTTTCCCAGGAAAATTCAGTTTATATTTTTTTTTTCATATTTCACCAATTAGTATAACCTTTGAACCTGCCATAGATAACCGAATAAGCAATTTGCTTATGACACACTTTATAAATGCGTTTTGGCTTTTGTTCAAATTTAGAACCTCCAAAACACCGGGCCTGTTTAAATCCTGTTAACTAAATTCACTTCCAACTCATTCTGTTGAGGATCAGAGGACACATTATTTTGTGCATTTTAAGTACAGAATTTGTGGTAAATATATATATATATATATATATTTATTAAAGACATTTTTATGTCTAACGTTCTTTTTATAGATACAAGTATTTAAGTAAATGCTCTGTTTATAATAAACAGTATTAAATAACATTTACCGGCCTGAATGTCCGAGAAATTTTCATAGAAAATATTCGTCCTTTGACAGGATTCGAACCTGCATCTATACGGAACTGTCACTTACGCTGAAGGATCCGTATAGGATGCAGGTTTGAATCCTGTCAAAGGACGAATATTTTCTATGAAAATTTCTCGGACATTCAGGCCGGTAAATGTTATTTAATACTGTTTATTATAAACAGAGTATTTACTTAAATACTTGTATCTATAAAAAGAACGTTAAACATAAAAATGTCTTTAATAAATAAATTGTCGGACTTTGTCCATTTCTTAATGTATATATATATATATATATATATATATATATATATATATATATATATATTTGTACAACAGGATCATTATTTGTCATAGATTCTGGTAATGCATTGGCCTTGTCTGACTAATTTATTTATATATATATATATATATATATATATATATATATATATTTGTTGGGTGGTGGGGTTAAAAATGCATCATCAGCCCACAACATGATTAGAATATTACAAACAAAATCATATACAAGATATAACGGAATATGCATAGACAAAAACAATAAAATACTTTAGTTTAGTAATAGGTATTGGGGAATATTCAGTAATTTATTTCTTGCTATCACTACAGGCTTTATAATGCAGCAATTTTAAGTTTTCAGCAGAATGTAGTTTATTGACTTATGTATGCATTCTTTCTTTTTGATATGACTCATTTGTGTAATATTTATTTGAAATGTTTCAATCCATACAATTGCTTCAAAATCCAAATGATAACATGTATGGCTAATCATGATCTTACTATAATCAATACAAAGATAATTTTTTAATAAAGAATGATTAGAATATATTAAACGAAACCTAAAACATTATGTGATATAACGTTGTCATGAGTTTGAAGCTTTCTTATTTAATCCTGAGAAAATATCTATTTCACCCAAATAAGAAGAAAAACTGAATAATGAAAGATCAACATGAAGGTGTTGCCCTCTCAAGTATTTTATTTTATACTTGAAGAAATTTTAATAAAATATTTGCTGAAATTATATATTTATAATTAAAAATAAAGAATATAATCAGTGAAGCCAAAATGAATGAGAAAAATTTTAATCACTGATTTCAATTGCTGAGAATGTCTTTTGTTTTACGTAAAAGAAAAAAATGTGATACTTACATGAACGCCTGACAAGAGAATGTGCGCAGTAAAAAGTAATTGATGGTTTCATTTTATTTTCTACTACTACTATTCATTGAAATAGTCTTACTTTCATTACTTTTTTTTAACCTGAATACTTTATTTACTATAATTTAGTAACAACTGAACTGAAAAGAAATCAACTAACCTGACAGTAACTAAGATTATTGAGGATATCTTCTTTTATAGAGTAGAATGAAAAGAAAGAAAAACATCTTAAAATGCAGATGGGCTAAATGTTATTAATTGCAAATAATAAAATTCATAGTGTACGGTTTCCTTTTCCTTGCTGTCTAATGTCTGAATATAGGGTATTATTTTGGGTGTATTCTATGAATACTATTGTATGAAATTTGAGATGTAATAGAGTGGCGGGCCCCTATATCTTAGATTTGTGGGGAAGTCACAAGGTATGAGATATTTTTCCCAGCTTTCCCACATGAAAAGATTAATGTTGAATATGACAGAATTAATAAAAGCAGCAATGGCTTGAAAGATTAGAGCAGACAATTCTCTCTTTTAGGCAGAAGAATAAAGACTGAAAATCCTGCTTGGGGTGTGGCAATAAAAGAATAAAATGTTTAATTACATACACAAAAAAAGGTAAAAGGATAGTTTTTACATTTTTTAATCATTCCTAGCATGTCTGAAATTTTTTGTTACAAATCTTGTTTTTTTTTTTTTGAGTCACAAAATTGACAGATAATCAATCATATCAACCATTTTTTACAAAAAAATGAAAATCTCAGTTTCAAATTCTTTTAAAAATCAATTATAATTGACAGATAATCAAATATATCAACCATTTTTATAAAAAAATGAAAATCTCAGTTTCAAATTCTTTTAAAAACCAATTATAATTTTTTCAAAATTTATTTTAAGGAAAATATAAATTATAAACCTAAAAAATTATGTGATATAACATTGTCATGAGTTTGAAGCTTTCTTATTTAATCCTGAGAAAATATCTATTTCACCCAAATAAGAAGAAAAACTGAATAATGAAAGATCAACATGAAGGTGTTGCCCTCTCAAGTATTTTATTTTATACTTGTAGAAATTTTAATAAAATATTTGCTGAAATTATATATTTATAATTAAAAATAAAGAATATAATCAGTGAAGCCAAAATGAATGAGAAAAATTTTAATCACTGATTTCAATTGCTGAGAATGTCTTTTGTTTTACGTAAAAGAAAAAAATGTGATACTTACATGAACGCCTGACAAGAGAATGTGCGCAGTAAAAAGTAATTGATGGTTTCATTTTATTTTCTACTACTACTATTCATTGAAATAGTCTTACTTTCATTACTTTTTTTTAACCTGAATACTTTATTTACTATAATTTAGTAACAACTGAACTGAAAAGAAATCAACTAACCTGACAGTAACTAAGATTATTGAGGATATCTTCTTTTATAGAGTAGAATGAAAAGAAAGAAAAACATCTTAAAATGCAGATGGGCTAAATGTTATTAATTGCAAATAATAAAATTCATAGTGTACGGTTTCCTTTTCCTTGCTGTCTAATGTCTGAATATAGGGTATTATTTTGGGTGTATTCTATGAATACTATTGTATGAAATTTGAGATGTAATAGAGTGGCGGGCCCCTATATCTTAGATTTGTGGGGAAGTCACAAGGTATGAGATATTTTTCCCAGCTTTCCCACATGAAAAGATTAATGTTGAATATGACAGAATTAATAAAAGCAGCAATGGCTTGAAAGATTAGAGCAGACAATTCTCTCTTTTAGGCAGAAGAATAAAGACTGAAAATCCTGCTTGGGGTGTGGCAATAAAAGAATAAAATGTTTAATTACATACACAAAAAAAGGTAAAAGGATAGTTTTTACATTTTTTAATCATTCCTAGCATGTCTGAAATTTTTTGTTACAAATCTTGTTTTTTTTTTTTTGAGTCACAAAATTGACAGATAATCAATCATATCAACCATTTTTTACAAAAAAATGAAAATCTCAGTTTCAAATTCTTTTAAAAATCAATTATAATTGACAGATAATCAAATATATCAACCATTTTTATAAAAAAATGAAAATCTCAGTTTCAAATTCTTTTAAAAACCAATTATAATTTTTTCAAAATTTATTTTAAGGAAAATATAAATTATAAACCTAAAAAATTATGTGATATAACGTTGTCATGAGTTTGAAGCTTTCTTATTTAATCCTGAGAAAATATCTATTTCACCCAAATAAGAAGAAAAACTGAATAATGAAAGATCAACATGAAGGTGTTGCCCTCTCAAGTATTTTATTTTATACTTGTAGAAATTTTAATAAAATATTTGCTGAAATTATATATTTATAATTAAAAATAAAGAATATAATCAGTGAAGCCAAAATGAATGAGAAAAATTTTAATCACTGATTTCAATTGCTGAGAATGTCTTTTGTTTTACGTAAAAGAAAAAAATGTGATACTTACATGAACGCCTGACAAGAGAATGTGCGCAGTAAAAAGTAATTGATGGTTTCATTTTATTTTCTACTACTACTATTCATTGAAATAGTCTTACTTTCATTACTTTTTTTTAACCTGAATACTTTATTTACTATAATTTAGTAACAACTGAACTGAAAAGAAATCAACTAACCTGACAGTAACTAAGATTATTGAGGATATCTTCTTTTATAGAGTAGAATGAAAAGAAAGAAAAACATCTTAAAATGCAGATGGGCTAAATGTTATTAATTGCAAATAATAAAATTCATAGTGTACGGTTTCCTTTTCCTTGCTGTCTAATGTCTGAATATAGGGTATTATTTTGGGTGTATTCTATGAATACTATTGTATGAAATTTGAGATGTAATAGAGTGGCGGGCCCCTATATCTTAGATTTGTGGGGAAGTCACAAGGTATGAGATATTTTTCCCAGCTTTCCCACATGAAAAGATTAATGTTGAATATGACAGAATTAATAAAAGCAGCAATGGCTTGAAAGATTAGAGCAGACAATTCTCTCTTTTAGGCAGAAGAATAAAGACTGAAAATCCTGCTTGGGGTGTGGCAATAAAAGAATAAAATGTTTAATTACATACACAAAAAAAGGTAAAAGGATAGTTTTTACATTTTTTAATCATTCCTAGCATGTCTGAAATTTTTTGTTACAAATCTTGTTTTTTTTTTTTTGAGTCACAAAATTGACAGATAATCAATCATATCAACCATTTTTTACAAAAAAATGAAAATCTCAGTTTCAAATTCTTTTAAAAATCAATTATAATTGACAGATAATCAAATATATCAACCATTTTTATAAAAAAATGAAATTCTCAGTTTCAAATTCTTTTAAAAACCAATTATAATTTTTTCAAAATTTATTTTAAGGAAAATATAAATTATAAACCTAAAAAATTATGTGATATAACGTTGTCATGAGTTTGAAGCTTTCTTATTTAATCCTGAGAAAATATCTATTTCACCCAAATAAGAAGAAAAACTGAATAATGAAAGATCAACATGAAGGTGTTGCCCTCTCAAGTATTTTATTTTATACTTGTAGAAATTTTAATAAAATATTTGCTGAAATTATTTTGAGTTTGTTTAAAAACTTAATGACCCATCGATCAGCAAGAGATCATTTAAGGTCAAAGTTGTTTTTTTTCTTTTTCTTTAAATAAGGTTGAAATGCTTTCAAAAAGACTTTCACTTTCCTTTCCTTCTTTTTCAATGTTGTACTGCTTTTTGTTTTTAAAAATTCCCTGTTTTCAGAGGTGTGTTGTTGTTTGAAAATTCCTCACCTAGCAAGTATCCAAAGGTTTCCCCTTTCATCATCAGACACCAAATTGGAATTATATTTTATTATATAGTCCAACTTTCCTAAGGAAAGTCAAGATCAAATTGGGGTTTGATTTTTCGAAAAGTTCTTTCAAGTTGTTCACATTGTAAAATAATTTTCGAATATGTGCCATATCACCGCAATCAAGCAGGAAGTGCTTCACAGTATAAGCCTCCTGGCATGGTATGCATTCCGGAGGATCTTCATCTTTTAGGAGGAAGGAGTGAGTTATGCGAGTGTGTCCTATGCGAATACGGGATAAAACCACTTCTTCTTTGCGTGATTTTCTGTGTTCAGTTAGTTGTTTCTTTAGAGAGGGTTTGATTTTAAATAATTTGTTGTTTTGACAGCTGTTCCAAGCATCATTTTTTCCATGTAAAGACCAAAAGGTTTGATAACATTTTCTTTTTTGTCAAACAGATGTTTATAGCTTGGGTTGAATGTGCATTGATAGGCCGAATTTGATGGATTGGATTTGAGTTTTAAGTAATATTGTATAGCTAATTTCTCACGTCTCAGTTTTAGAGGAGCCTCATGAGCTTCAACATATAGGCTTTCTCTGGGAGATGTTTTAAAGGCACCAAGAGCAAGTCTTAGACCTGTGTGGTGGATGGGGTCAAGAATTTTTAGGTAGGATTTCCTAGCCATACCATATATGAAACTTCCATAATCCAATTTGGATCTTATTAGTGTTCTGTATATTTTTAGGAGTGATATGCGATCTGCTCCCCATTCTGTGTTAGCTATAACCCGCAAAAGTTGTAGTGTTTTGAAACATTTTTGTTTTAAGTATTTCAGATGGGGAATGAATGTGAGTTTTTTATCAAATATTATTCCCAGAAATTTGTGTTGTTCAGTCATTTCTATTTCAGTTTCTTCTAATTTAAGTGTTGGGTCGTTGTGCATTTTTCTTTGATTACAAAAATGCATACACTTTGTTTTGGTTTGTGAGAGTTTGAAACCATTTTCAATGGTCCATCGATTTATTTTATTTATGCATATCTGCAGTTGACGTTCTGAGGTATGCATATTTTTTGATCTATGGCAAATTAAAAGATCATCTACATATAAGGAACCATCAACTTCATTGTTCAAACAGGTTACAATGTTGTTAATTTTTATGTTAAATAGAGTGACGGACAAGATGCATCCTTGTGGGACTCCTTCTTCTTGAATTTTTGAGTCTGAGAGAGTCGATCCTATTCTTACTTTGAAGCTTCTGTCAGATAAAAAGTCTTTTATCAACAAGGGTAATCTGCCTTTTAGGCCAAGATTGTATAAGTCTTTCATTATTCCCTGTCTCCATGTAGTTTCGTAGGCCTTTTCTAAGTCAAAGAAAATGGCTATTACATGTTTTTTATTGATGAAAGCCTCTCTGATAAAGGTTTCTAAGCAAACTATGTTATCTATTGTTCCTCTTTTATTTCGAAAGCCACTCTGTAAGTTGGTAATTAAATTATTGATTTCCAGATACCAATTTAGTCTTCTATTTATTATTCTTTCAAATGTTTTGCATAAGCAGCTTGTTAATGTTATGGGTCTAAAGTTTTTTGGATCTGATTTGTCTTTTTCTGGTTTTGGTATGGGAATCACAATAGCCTGTTTCCAGCTATTAGGTAGTTTTCCCTTGAACCATATTTCATTAAAGATGTTTAACAAAAATTTAATGGATTTGGGGGGAAGTTGTTTTAAAAATTCGTAATGAATTTCATCAGGACCAGTAGCTGTATTATGTGATTCACTTATAGCATTTATAAGTTCATCCTTCGTAAAAGAAAGATTGTATTCTTCTTTGTTATTTGAATTAAAATTTAGTTTATTATTCTTTTTTTCTGTATCCTGCTTAATTTTTTGGAAGAGTTGTCTGTAGTTTTTGTTAGAGGAATTATTTTCGAAAGTTTCCGCAAGTATGTTTGTTATATCTTTTGTTTCTGTTATTTTTTTGTTATTTAATGTGAGATGGTTAAGAGAAGAAGATAAATTCTTTCCAGAGATTTTCCTTAGCATGTTCCAAACTTTTTTTGGTTTTGTATTATAGTTTATTTTGTTTACATAATCTTTCCAGGATTTCCTTTTGGCTTCCTTGATAACTCTACGTGCTACTGCTCTTTTTTGTTTGAAAAGATTTAAATTATGAGATGTAGGTTGAGAGTTAAATTTCCGTAGTGCTGCTTTTCGTAGTCTTATTGCCTTTTTACATTCATCATTGAACCATGGTCTTTGTTGTTTGTTAGATCCATTGCTTTTTGGTATGCATGCTCTTGCAATGTCTATTAAAGTTTCTGTGAAGTATTCGATGGATTTGCTGGAGACTTCTTTGTCTGATAGTTTTTGTTGGCATTTTTTTTTATATTCTCTCCAATCTGCTTTATTTAGCTTCCATCGATGTAGATGGTTTTCAATTTCTTTTGAATATGTCAAAATAATTGGAAAATGGTCACTACCCCATGAATCATCTAGAACATTCCAATCGAAATCCATAAGTGTAGACGAGTCACAAAGTGATAGGTCAAGCACTGAATAAGTGCCTGATGCAGGGTGTAGATATGTGTTAGATTTTTTATTTAGTAGGCATAAGTCATTGTTGTTAATGATGTTTTCAAGATTTTTGCCTTTTTTATCAGAGTATTTAGATCCCCATATAACGTTATGACTATTAAAGTCACCTAGTAATAAATATGGTCTTGGTAGTTGATCTATTAGGTTGTTTAAATCAGTTTCGCTTATGGGATTGTGTGGTGGGATATAAATGGAGCAGATGTTGATGGTTCTGTGTAGAGTGGCCTTTGTAGCAACAGCTTGGATATGGGTCTTCAATTGTATTTTACTTTGAGGGATATCATTTCTAATTAGTATCGATACGCCCCCTGATGCCCTTTGATTGGGGTTATGAATGTAATTATATTGTGTATAGTTTTTTATTTTAATTTTATCATCAGTTTTTAGGAAGGTTTCCTGTAAGCAAATGATGGTGGGGAGATGATTCGTTATAAGCAGAAGTAACTCATTTATATTTGGCTTTAAGCCACGACAGTTCCATTGTATAATTTTTTGAGTCATTCTGTCTTATTTGTATTTTGTTTTTTGTTGTGTTTTTAACCCTTGGCTTTCTTTTGGTTCTGTTTGTTTAGTTAGAGATGTTGCTTTTGTTTTTCCCTTTGATTCATTTGCTCTTTGTTTAGATGTAGACCGTTCCCTTGTATGAGATGGGCTGATTGTTTTTTGATTGTTTTTGTCGGGACTTTTTAAGCTTCTCTGTCTTGAATGTCTTTCTTGACTATCAGTTTCCATCAGTTCAAAATTATTTTCATTTTCAATTAAAACAATTTCTGTTTTCTTTTTGCTGTGTTGATTTTTTAATGGAGATTTCCTTTTTGGATGTGAGGAGTTATTGAATTCGTTTGAGGTGTTTGGGAGATTTGGCATTTGCTGTTGCTTGTATTGTAATTTTTTTGTAACCTCTTTGGTTTCGACGATCTGGTATTGAGGATTTTCCTTTAGATCTGACTTGGTATCAGTTCTAGTTGTTAAACAGTTTAAATTTTTCTTTAATATCTCTAGAAGTGATCTTAATTCTTCTACCAGATCGGACAGATTATTTTGTGATGTTTCTTGTTTTTTAATCGAATTGTCTGTTCTTCTGACTATATTTGCATATGTTGATACGTTCAAAGAACTCTCAACTATTCTTCTTGCCTCCGGGTATGATATATTTTTTGTATGTTTAATCGAGGATATTTTTTTTTCTTTATTCCAGACTTCACATTCTTTCGAGTCTGCTGCATGATTTTGTTTGCAGTTGGCACATTTAACTGGGAGTTTACAGTCAATGTGATCCCCGATTTCTCCACAAACTTTACATATTGATGGTCTGGTGCATCTATCCTTATGGTGCCCGAACTTTTGGCAGTTGTGGCATCTCAGAGGATTTGGTATATATATTTCCACTTTTTCTCTTATATATCCAATTTTTATTTCTTCTGGAGGTTTTGAAGTATTAAAAATTAGGATATATGTGTTTGTAGGAATTATTTGGTTGTTTTTTTTAATTGATATTCTTTGAGCATCTATGACTCCTTGTTTTTTTTAAATTATTTTTTATTTCATCCAGAGTACAGAGTGAGAGGTCTGGGCTTCTTACCACACCCTTTGAGGAGTTCAAGGAAGTGTGGGGGTAGGCCTTTATTTTAAGCTTGGCAAAATTGTTTTGATTCAGTAACGTATTTGCAGAAGTTTTATTTGAAACTTCTACCAAAATGGTTTTGTTCCTTAGTTTTTTTATTGAAGACGTTTTTGTTAGGGATTTCATTGTTTTTTCCACAATGAATGGAGACAGTTTGGTGATAGGTGTATCCTCTACTGATTCCAAGACAATAAATCTAGGAAATTGATTTTGGTCAAGATCATCGTCAGACTCAGTTTCAGAGTATAGGCTCTCTGAACTGTCTTCTATGTGGGGCCTTTTATTTTTATTTATAGCCATTGGATTTTTTTTTTAAATTTCACCTTCCTTGCTCCCCACCCTCCTTGGAGCCCATCAGTGGGAGATGTTAGGGGGGAAACCCATTCGCCCTATTATCCCAGGGATACAAGGAAAGGTATACTCACACTAGTAAGTTGGCTGTTAGCATTTCGGTTTAACTTTGTTTTCACGACCCGTTTTTTATGAAAATGTCTGTTAAAAACCCTATCTGTAACAGCTTTTTCTTACTAGTAGATTGACCCTTGCCACCGCCTTCTAATACTTACTTATAATCTATCTCTTGTTTGTGGTAAAAGAATAGACCAGTTTTGTATAACATAAGTGTTTTAGATAGATGGGTTTTAATGCGAGTAAGTATTAGTGCTTGACGTGACTAGCCGATTGATCGGATCGGGCCTCTCCGACCACCCGTCTAGCCCAGGTAAGGGCCAAAGTGATGTGTTGCATTACCATGTCCTTTTTGCACCTGGGCCATGGCTTGCTCAATCACCAGGATCCCGTCCCCAGACGACACGGCCAACAGGTGGCCCCATTGAGGGACTTTTACCCTCTGCAGAGGTGCAGTTGACGTATTCTGAAGCCCCGCCAACAGGGCGATGCTGAAATTATATATTTATAATTAAAAATAAAGAATATAATCAGTGAAGCCAAAATGAATGAGAAAAATTTTAATCACTGATTTCAATTGCTGAGAATGTCTTTTGTTTTACGTAAAAGAAAAAAATGTGATACTTACATGAACGCCTGACAAGAGAATGTGCGCAGTAAAAATGTAAAGTGTAAGTAATTGATGGTTTCATTTTATTTTCTACTACTACTATTCATTGAAATAGTCTTACTTTCATTATTTTTTTTTAACCTGAATACTTTATTTACTATAATTTAGTAACAACTGAACTGAAAAGAAATCAACTAACCTGACAGTAACTAAGATTATTGAGGATATCTTCTTTTATAGAGTAGAATGAAAAGAAAGAAAAACATCTTAAAATGCAGATGGGCTAAATGTTATTAATTGCAAATAATAAAATTCATAGTGTACGGTTTCCTTTTCCTTGCTGTCTAATGTCTGAATATAGGGTGTTATTTTGGGTGTATTCTATGAATACTATTGTATGAAATTTGAGATGTAATAGAGTGGCGGGCCCCTATATCTTAGATTTGTGGGGAAGTCACAAGGTATGAGATATTTTTCCCAGCTTTCCCACATGAAAAGATTAATGTTGAATATGACAGAATTAATAAAAGCAGCAATGGCTTGAAAGATTAGAGCAGACAATTCTCTCTTTTAGGCAGAAGAATAAAGACTGAAAATCCTGCTTGGGGTGTGGCAATAAAAGAATAAAATGTTTAATTACATACACAAAAAAAGGTAAAAGGATAGTTTTTACATTTTTTAATCATTCCTAGCATGTCTGAAATTTTTTGTTACAAATCTTGTTTTTTTTTTTTTGAGTCACAAAATTGACAGATAATCAATCATATCAACCATTTTTTACAAAAAAATGAAAATCTCAGTTTCAAATTCTTTTAAAAATCAATTATAATTGACAGATAATCAATCATATCAACCATTTTTATAAAAAAATGAAAATCTCAGTTTCAAATTCTTTTAAAAACCAATTATAATTTTTTCAAAATTTATTTTAAGGAAAATATAAATTATAAACCTAAAAAATTATGTGATATAACGTTGTCATGAGTTTGAAGCTTTCTTATTTAATCCTGAGAAAATATCTATTTCACCCAAATAAGAAGAAAAACTGAATAATGAAAGATCAACATGAAGGTGTTGCCCTCTCAAGTATTTTATTTTATACTTGAAGAAATTTTAATAAAATATTTGCTGAAATTATATATTTATAATTAAAAATAAAGAATATAATCAGTGAAGCCAAAATGAATGAGAAAAATTTTAATCACTGATTTCAATTGCTGAGAATGTCTTTTGTTTTATGTAAAAGAAAAAATTGTGATACTTACATGAACGCCTGACAAGAGAATGTGCGCAGTAAAAATGTAAAGTGTAAGTAATTGATGGTTTCATTTTATTTTCTACTACTACTATTCATTGAAATAGTCTTACTTTCATTATTATTTTTTTAACCTGAATACTTTATTTACTATAATTTAGTAACAACTGAATTGAAAAGAAATCAACTAACCTGACAGTAACTAAGATTATTGAGGATATCTTCCTCTTATAGAGTAGAATGAAAAGAAAGAAAAACATCTTTCTTACGTAGTACAAAGAAGAAAGCAAGGATAGAATAACCTTTTCTTAAGGCTTTACTGAACTTAATTCATAGCAGTCAGTAATCAACAAAGGAAAGAATTCAGAATGAAAAGGATGAAGAACGCAGCTTTTATAGAGGAAAGGGAACGTGTGAAAAGTTACGTGGACAAGAAAGTTTCCTTTTTTTTACGAAAATATAACAATCTTAAAATGCAGGTGGGCTAAATGTTATTATTAGGTTGTTCCAAAAGTTCGTAAACACTTGCGAAAAATTGAACTGGACGAGAGTTTTTGGAAGCACATTGTGACATCGGACGAGAAATGGGTCTATCTGGTCCAGCACAATCGAGACAAGCGATGTGTTCAGAAAGAGCAAGAGACACCGTCGATTCCAAAACAAGATCGATTCAGCAAGAAAGTCATGTTGTGCGTTTGGTGGAACTTTGAAGGAATCATGCATTTTGAGTTGGTTCCGAATGGTCGTGACATCAGTGCTGAACTTTACTGTCAGCAACTGGAGCGGGTCTATGAAAAGTTGAAGCAAAAGTACCCGGCTCTGATCAACTGAAAACACACTTTGATGCAGCAGGACAATGCCAAGCCACACACCACCAGGAAGACCAAAGACAAGTTTGAAGAGCTGAACGGCATTGAGGTTCTGCCACATCCAGCTTACAGTCCGGACTGTGCCCCATCAGATTATGGCCTTTTCCGCTCAATGCAACACTTTCTGAAGGGCCGTCAATTCGACTCATTTGATGAAGTCTAACAAGCCTGTCAAGAGTTCTTTGATTCGAAGCCGGCTGAATGGTACTTTCACCAGATCCGAAAGCTTGCAGATCGATGGCAGAAAGTCTTGGAAAATGATGGTCTTTATTTTGAGGAATAATTTTTGTTGTTTTTGTTATTACTTGGTGTTGAAACTTGACTAATGCATGGAATAATAATGCAACACAAAATGTACTTAGAACAAAATGTATTTGAAACAAGAAAGTGTACACAATATTTACATATAGTCTTTTGTATATTCCTGGGAAGACCGTTCCTAGAGAATGTGTTGCCTGAGTCGCAGCCGGGCAGAGTCTCTGGTTGAATCTCTTGATTCCTTCCAGGTACCAACCATATTTATATGGTCGGTACTCCACTATGCAAATTAGGTGGATCCTACCACAACACCCCCCTCCCAAGCTTTGGAATCCCTTTTGGATTTCAAACTGGCTTCCTATATGGGTTGATGATTATGGCTATTTCTTTGTAGATCCATTTGCATACTTCATATGCATATGTCCATCCGCTTAATTTTAATATTTTTTCCGTTTTGGATTCACGTCCAATGGGTCCGTGAACTTTCGTTTCCTACCGGATCTTCTCGGTTCAGGAGTATTCTGCGGAGGTTCTACTTGAAACATATCATACATTACATCAATGGGATCTTCCTCCTCATCCGGTATACTCTCTTCATGCTCTAGAACGTAACATTTTTTAAGTTGGTTCTGGTGCCTTTTATGAGTATTCTTCGGCCCTTTAATTATGTAAATCAGGTCACCGATTCTCTTGTCCACTATGCCTCGCTCCCAGAACTCAACGTTGTTTTTGTAGCACTTGAAAAACACCTTCTCTCCAGAGGTGTATCTTTTTCTCGCTGTATACATAGTATTCTTTACTCTATTTTTTCCTGCCAAAAGCTTGTCAAACACTGACTTAACTTTCCTAGCGAACATTAGTTCAGCTGGTAGCATGTTTGAGTGTGTTCTCTGGTTTGGCGTGATTCTGTATACTTGTAGGAATTGCTGAAGCGCCTTTTCCGTTGGAACTCCTGAGGCTTTCTTCGGCGCGCGCTTTAAAGTATCGACAAATCTTTCTGCGAGTCCATTGGACCTCGGATGATACGGCGGCGTCGTTATGTGGTTAATTTGATATAACTCACAAAATTCCTTAAATTCTTCAGAAGTGAATAGTGTACCATTGTCACTCACAATACACTCTGGCACACCGAACCGTGCAAATAGTTCATGCAAGAAAGTTGTTGTGGTATTGGACGTAGGCTTTTTGCAGCGTAGTACTTCCGGCCATTTTGTAAAACTATCTACCACTATTAAGTAGTAATAATCTTCTACTGGACGAGCGAAATCAATGTGTAACCTTGTCCACGGATGATCCGTCTTGGGCCATGGTTTGTGTACTATAGGTGGTGCCTTAGCTGCTAACGCACACCCTTTACATCGATGAACCATGTTTTCGATATCCACATCCATTCCTTTCCAATATACAAAGCTTCGCATTAAGCTTTTTGTTCTATTAACCCCCGGGTGACCCATATGAAAGTCCCGTAGTATTCTTTTCTGCAACTTTTTTGGTACTACTACTCTCCTACCATATAATAAAAATCCGTCACAAATTGAATAAATCTCCTGCACTTTTTGGTCATTTGCTACCATTTTGCTTTTTATTTCTAAAATGAAATCATCGCTTTCAGCTTCTTTTTTGATTTCCTTTGATGTAACCGGTAGCTCCCTTAAAATGTTGTTTACCATGCTTTTCACCTCGTAATCTGCTCTGATATTTGCAATAATTGATTCTTCGAATCTTTCTTCTTGACTCGGTACGAGTCTTGATAAACTATCCGCATGAATTATATTTTTGGATGATAGGTGCTTTATGTGAAAATCATAATTGAGAAGAATGGTTCCCCATCTCAACAGTCGATTTGCCGTATAAACGGGTAACCCTTTCTTTGAACCAAAAATAGTGATCAGAGGTTTATGATCCGTTTCAAGCATAAAATGTCTGCCGTGGATGTATCTGTGAAATTTTGTTATGGCAAAAATGATACTCAGTGCCTCTTTTTCGATCTGTGAGTAACTTCTTTCTCCTGGGAGTAAAGTTCTCGAAGCATGTGCAATTCGTTTTCTAGAACCATCTGGCATTATGTGTTGAATACACGCTCCTATCCCGTATGAACTGGCGTCACTTGCCACTGCAATATCAAGTTTTGGGTTGTAATGGGTTAAAAAAGGTCGGATGTAAACATTTTCTTTATTTCATCAAGGGCTTTCTGACATTCTACCGTCCATTCCCATGCCTTGTCTTTTTTTAGTAGTTCATTCAACGGAGCTCTTAGATTGTACATTCCTTTAATGAACGCTTGATAATAATTTGCGAGCCCCAGAAAACTCTGTAGCATCGCCACATTAGTGGGCGTCGGCATGTCTCTAATCGCAATGGACCTTTCCGGATCTGGAAATCTGCCATTTTTGTTGATTATGTGACCTAAATACTTAATTTCCTCCAGACCAAATTTGCACTTTGACTCTTTGACTTTAAATCCAAAGTCCTGAATCTTTTTAAATACTTGATTGAGATGCTCTCGATGTTCGTCGACGGTTGCGCTCCTTACTATGGTGTCGTCTAAGTAGGCGCACGCAAAGTCTAAATCATTCAACATGACGTCCATAGCTTGTTGAAAAATGGCTGGTGCCACTTTAATACCAAAAGGAAGCCTGTTGTACTTGAATAACCCTCTATGCGTGTTTATCCCTAGCAACTTCGAACATTCCTCATCGACGGGAATTTGGAGATAGGCATCTGATAAGTCGATTTTTGAAAATATAACTCCACCATTTAGCTTGTTAAAAATCTCCTCCGGACTCGGTAACGGGTAATGGTAGTCCTTGATTACCGAGTTCAACCCTGTCGAAAAATCAACACAGACTCTGATTTGGTTTGATTTCTTTTTTATGCACACAATCGGCGCAGCCCATGAATTAGATTCTACTTTCGAAATAATTCCCATTTTTTCCAACCTATCAAGTTCTTCGTTAATTTTCTCTACACTTGCGAAAGGCACGTTACGTTTCTTTTTAAAAATTGGCATAGTATTTTCCTTTAATTCAAATTTAGCTTCAAACTTGTTACATCTTCCAAGACCAGGTGTGAAGGTTTCCGGAAACTTTTTCTTTAATTCATCTTTAATGTCCTGTCTTGTTTGCGTATTACTTCCTACTTTTCTGCAGAATGAGTTTAACGGTTTATCCCACAATTCGAATGTTTCAATAAAATCTGTACCCATCAAGTTTTCTCCATTTTTCAGAATGAAAACCTTTATTTTTTTAACGATCCCGTTCAATTTCATGGGAAGTACAACCTCGCCTTCGAAGTTAATTTCCTTTCCAGTTACCGTTCGAGCGCGTTTCGTTGACTTCATTATTGTAGGCCTTTTTAAAATTTTCCATGTTTTATAGTTCATTATTGTTAAATCTGAACCCGAATCGAGTTGAAATTTGATATTCTTTTTAAATATTTCAGTCGTCACATATTTCCTCAAATCTCTATCTGATTTGATATTCGAATTTGTTTGTCTAATTCGGCTATTGAATTTTTTCGTTTTACAACACGATCCTTTGTGTCCATTCTTGTGGCACACGAAACATTTCTTATTTCTATATGGGCAATTTACCTCCCAGTGTCTTTCGTTGCAACGTCTGCAATTATATGGTGGAACCTATTTTTCCTCCTCGTTCTTATTTAATTTTTCTTGTCTATTTTTAAAATACGCCGAATTTTTACTCCAATTATTTTCTGATGGGTAATTTGACTGTTTTTTTATTTTTTTAATATAAGCAATGCCAGCTTCTTCGAATTTTTGAGACTCTTTATTTAAACTTACGGCCTGCTGACACTCCTCTGCTAACTTTTTCGGGGTAAGGTTTTGTTCAGATTCGAGTTTAGACAAAACTCTACGTCTTATTTCGGCACTCTTACTGGATACCAGTCCTCGAGCAAAAATTAAACCCTTAAATTCTTCAACCGTAATCTCTGCCAATCTGAAATTGTCACAATGTCTATTCACTATAGATGCATATGTTAAGTAATCCTGATCGTCGGATTTAGTGACATTCATGCATAACCATCGCTTATGCCAAAGCGACATATTTGCTCCAAACATCTCCTTTAGCAATTTCACTGTTTCCGAGAATTCCAATTCATTCGTTCTTCTCGGTAGAATAAAATCTACAAATTTGCTATGTTCTGCTGTACCTAGCTTTCTTAGTAATAGACTGACTTTTCTTGAATTCGACCAGTTTTCACAGTCTGTGTAGAAAATATCTTCATGTCGTTTAAAGTACGCTTCAAACGTTTTTCTTCGTCTGGCACATAGTTGAAAGTTTCCAGTGAATTAAATATGGTGTTATTCGAATATGAAGAATTTCCCTCATTTGCCTGATTGTTGTTTAATTTCTCCAGTGTTAACTTTTGAATTTCTAAAAGTCTTTCCTCTTGCTTTTCTTGATATTTTTGCTGTGCTATCTGTTGTTCCCTTATTAATAAGGCAAACTGTTCATTTTGACGTTGCTGACTCAACTGCTGGGATTTGAATAATTCAGATATGACTTTGGATAATGCATCCATCTTTAGCTGATAGTGTTCATGCAACAAGAATATACCTTTAATTTGTGTATCTATGGATATAATATAAGCTGACCAGAAAAATCGAAACAACTTACGACTTTTTTATTTTATGTCTTGCTTTTACATTCAAGCCCGTGATAATCAACTTTGGTATTTTTTTCTTTTTTTTTTTTTTACTTCTGTTCGCGTATTTCAATGACAAACCTCTTATTTTTATTATCAGAGGTAAATTCGCCACTATAAAATATTGTTGAGCAAACAAATAAAAAAAAATAATTTTTTAAAAGTTCGTTACCTTTCAAAATCGACACGGTGTATTTGTGCGCCTTTTAATTCCATGCATGTTTTTGTAGTCGGACAGTTTTTTTTTTAACGGGTGTCTCGTTGTAGATAACTTTTTCAATTTAAAATCACCGTTATTCGTTTACGACACCTTTCAAATTTTTCTGAGTGGACGTTCCTTTATGCTTAGTCGTCCTTTAATGAGTTCTAAATATCCAGAAATTCAGAATCCTTCGCCGTTCCGTTAGATTTTGGACTTTTAATTAATAATTTTTTCCTTCAGCCTGGGTTCTTCAATGACTTGTCCCAATTGTTGAAAGCTATCAATTATTAATTCTTTTTTTTTTTTCGTATGGTTCTTTCTACCTCGTCGCCATTGTTGAAACTTGACTAATGCATGGAATAATAATGCAACACAAAATGTACTTAGAACAAATGTATTTGAAACAAGAAAGTGTATGCAATATTTACATATAGTCTTTTGTATATTCCTGGGAAGACCGTTCCTGGAGAATGTGTTGCCTGAGTCGCAGCCGGGCAGAGTCTCTGGTTGAATCTCTGTATTTATCTATCCACCCACGAGGATAAAATGTGGCACAAGGCCAGTTTAATGTGGGTATCTCCGAGCCCGTAGGCCCAGCCAAAAATATAGCCTTTTTGAACCCGCCTGGACGGAACCCTACCCTTCGGCAAAATTCGTCCGGGTTCCTCTCTGCTAATGCATAGAGTTCGACAGATTCTCTCTGGTTGAATCTCTTCATTCCTTCCCGGTACCAACCATATTTATATGGTCGGTACTCCACTATGCAAATTAGGTGGATCCTACCACAACACTTGGCGAGTAAAATTTCAATTTTTTGCAAGTGTTTACGAACATTTGGGACAACCTAATAATTGCAAATAATAAAATTCATAGTGTACAGTTTTCCTTTCCTTGCTGTCTAATGTCTGAATATAGGGTGTTATCTTGTGTGTATTCTATGAATACTATAGTATGAAATTTGATATGTAATAGAGTGGTGGACCCCATATCTTAGATTTGTGGGGAAGTCACAAGGTATGAGAAATTCGTCGCAGCTTTCCCACATGAAAAGATTAATGTTAAATATGACAGAATTAATAAAAGCAGCAATCGCTTGAAAGATTAGAGTGGACAATTCTCTTCTTTCCATTTTCTTCTGTTTACATGCAATTTAATGTTCTTTTCATTTTGTTTTTTATGCAATTTAAAGTTCTTTTCATCTTCTTCTGTTTTACATGCAATGTAATGTTCTTTTCATTTTCTACTTCATGCAATTTAAAGTGTGTGTGTGTGTGCTTGTGGGTGTATGTGTTTGGTTATTATGGCTTGTTTTTCTTGGTAAATGTTTTTCTCTCTGCTACAGGAGGTTTTTCCACTGTACGTGTTGGTTCCGCTTTAGCTTCTTCTGTCGGCTTTTCTGCAATTTCCTCATTGGTTCTGTATGGATAAAGAACACTGCTCAGCATCTTCCTCTCGAGTTGCTGCATGCTCATCTGATTACCCCGAATTAATTCTCTTCTACTTCTAATTTTCCATACTGCCATACCCACATGGCAATAATTATGTATGTACCTATCATTGCTGACCAACTTATCGTGATCTGCTCTTCACCCTCCCAAGCCATAACTTCCTTTCCCAACGCACTTAACTTGTCCCTCAACTGATCCATATCGATCTTTTCTATCAGCTTCATTAGTACTGGCATTTTATTCAAGGTAACATTGGGGAATCCCCTCACTATTGGCTCCCACCACTCTGTACAATTGACTAAGCTTCTGCCAATCAATTCTATAATTGAATCTTTCTCTTCATATCTTTCTTCTTCCTGGTAATAGTGGGGTAAGGAAATAGATATCCCAAATGCCAAACATCCCAGGGGTAACTTTAACAGGGATAATGGTGGTTTTACTCTTAGTATCCTTGTGGACTCTCCCCCACACACCCTAGACAAGCTGATGGGTTTCTGTGTGGCCACTGCCCACACCTTGTCTGAAACACTGATAGCTTGTGGTAATGCTGTGTTTGCTAATACCTCTACTTGACAAGTTCTCTTAATTTCCTCTTTCTTCCCTTCAAACAATTCTAGTATGCACATTTTGTGGTTACCAGCTACATAGATTGAGCTCAATGATGTACAAGTCCCCAGAGCATCATTTCTACACTTTTTAGCTTCTTCAGCTGTTAGCAACATGAACTTTGTTCTATCCGAATTTAAAGCTATGTATTCTGTTTCCACCTTGTATCTTGTCACCATTTCCAAACCTTGATCTCCTCTGGGGTAAATAGGTAAATTTATGTCTTCCTTTTATAGAGTAGAATGAAAAGAAAGAAAAAATCTTAAAATGCAGATGGGCTAAATGTTATTAATTGCAAATAATAAAAATTCATAGTGTATAGTTTCCCTTTCTTTGCTGTCTAATGTCTGAAGATTTGATGTTAACTCAGGTGTTGCATCCTGCATCCTTCCCCAGGCCTTTGTTGATTTGACAAAGCTACAGAGAATTTCAAACTAAACCCTTTATTTAATCTATGGCTATAGATTGTTCTTGTTCCATGATTCATGTCTAAGTGTATATGATCTAGTTCTGTTCTTAGTTCTGTTATACTCTGTTGCAATTAGATCTCTTTCTCATTCATTTTCCATGTTGTCCAGATATAAACAGCACAAAGGCAGAGAACAAAATTAAAAAAAAGTTGTTTACTATGCATTAGGCTCTATGGATCACGTCTGATCTATGAAATGAGTTCTGGCAGTGGTCAATTTTGAATGTTCCCACCAGAAAAAGAGATGCCCTGGGGACCAAACTAGCTGTGGCACTGCTGCTGCCACTACCACCACCGCTGCTTCCTGTCAACATGACCTTGTCTCAGTGATGTTTACCTCTCCCATGCTTGACTAAGCATCTTGGCTATCCAGCTTCGACTTGATAGCATCTCAACCCTTGAAACCACCCAGCTACAATCCTTCATTGTTGACCATGCTGTCAGCTTGGTAAATACCAACAGGATATCACTTCAGCTCAACACCTCCCATCTACAAGCATTCATTGTCGCTGATGCTGTCACCTCGGCAAATACCAACCATGCCAATTCAATGTGACCTTAGCAACCCACCACTGTCACCTCAGCCTACTCTACTTTTTTACAAGGCGTTCTCTTTGCATTTGCCACTGTAGCCCCATTCAACACCTGACAGCACCTCATCTCCTGGGCAACCTACTGCTGTCTCCTCACTCTAGTTGACTCATTCACAATCATTCACTTTGCAGTCACCACTACAGCCCTGTTCCACAGGACTGGCCTACCAACCAATGAAAATGACCTACCACTGTGACCTTGATCAACTAAACATGTACCAACCATATCCTGTGACCTTGGCCAGTCCAGCACAAGAAATAGGTCAATCCTCAGCATTTCCCTTACACCCAATCGCCATCCTGATGATCAACAAATGAAATGGGCACTCCACCCATCATTCAACATGCTAACAATAAATGTTGATCAAAATCTAATCCTTTTTATTCTTTTCTTTTGTTACCAAATGCTTAATATAGCAGTACTGCTCAGTTATTCCTCACCCTGGTATCTCTGCCCAGCGCCAGAATTGACTTCCCAATTACTAGGGCAACAAAACTCACAGACTAAGGATTTAATCTACTAGGCTATTATCTCATGGTACAATTCCATGTGGAGAACTTGGAGCTTTAAATGTAACCTGATGGGTAAAGTAGGCTCCAAATTTCCTCCACAGAATTGTTTACAATGTTTTCACAAGGAAGTTAGTCCTAATCAACTAATGTTGGTAAATGTTTCAGGATGTATTAATATTTAGTAATATTTATAGGAAAAATGTGCCATGAAAGGTTATGGTATTTCTGGAAGAATTTTTGAACTGATTCAGTCTTTCTTATCAAACTACACAATGAAAGTTATCTTGAATGGCCACTCTTCTAGATCTTTTTGCATAAATTCATGTGTTCCTCAGGGCTCTATCCTTGGGCCTACGTTATTCGTAATTTTCATAAATGACCTTCCTGATATCATCAATTCTCAGTTTGGTATCTATGGTGATGACACAACTATTTACTCCTGACTTAATAAGTCTGATCAATTTGGTAAGGTCAAATTGGCTGATCTCAAAAATGGCCAACAATCCATTATTAAATGAGGCAAGGAGTAGCTTATTAATTTTAACACCTGCAAAGGAAATTGCTCTCTTTTAATCATCTGAGAGAATCTTTTTTACATTCCATCAGTATGACTGATGCCAGCCTTTAGAAGAGTGACTCATTGCTCCTTTTCAGACTAATATTTTCCACTGGCATTAAGTGGAAAATCATATTGAATCAATTGCTAAGTCTACAGCTAGGAAAGTTGCTTCACTGTGTCAAGCTAGACAATTTTTCTCATTTGAATCACTGTTACACATTTATAAGTTTACCATTCATCCTTACTTTTAATATTGCTGCCACATTTGCTCTGGTGTTCCTGCTATATATTTAGAGATCTTACATATTATAAAACACAGATTGTGTGTGTGTGTCTGTCTGTACGTTTATATATTGGATTGGATTTCCTACATTTTTCAACCGATTTCAACAAAACTTCTCAGGACTACATAAAATTACCTTGTGGTGGTTCTAACAGCGCCAAAAATTGGAAAAATACAATTGTTTTTGCACAAAATCAATTTGAAACCACGGTTAAGTGTATCACACCCGGACGGAAGTTACTGCTGGCTATTCAAACGTCCGAATGCTGTTAACTTCCGGTGACTCAGTGTTTTTGCTCAGAGAATGATACACAAAAAGTAAACAAATGAAATCTAAATATACACTAGTCCTCCTAAATAAAGATAATAACTGGAAACTACTTTAAATACACATGGTGTCCAATTTTTTTTTTACTGTATTCAATAAGTAAAAATCATAAATTGTAAAAGATTACAGAAAGGCTACTAAATGAATAAGATTTGTTAGATCATCTTATTATAAAACCCAGGTTGTGTGTGTGTGTGTGTGTGTGTCTGTACGTTTATATATTGGATCGGATTTCCTACATTTTTCAACCGATTTCAACAAAACCTCACAGGACTACGTAAAATTACCTTGCAGTGGTTCTGACAGCACCAAAAATTGGAAAAACACAATTGTTTTTGCACAAAATCAATTTGAAAACATGATTAAGAGGCATCACAAGAACGAAAGGGGGACAACTCATATCGAGTTATACTTATTATAAAACCCAGGTTGTTTGTGTGTGTTCGTTTATATATGGGATCGGATTTTCTACATTTTTCAACCGGTTTCAACAAAACTTCTTTTTTTTTTTGGCAGGTAGTGTTTCTTATTGTCTTGCACACTTTTTTTTCTTTATTTTTACATTCAGAATGCTTTAAAATTCCATTTACAAGACAATTGTTTATAATAAAATTCTATTCAATCGGTAGACTCATAACGATTGAAAACAATGTTTTTGTTTCAGTTTGGGTTTGACCAATTCGTAAAAAAAACAAAACAAAACAAAAAAAAAAAAACTAATTGAGACATGCGTGTCCGTGAACCTTAAACAATAATCTTTGTCAATTTTATTTTTCAGTCTTTATGATGGTCGATATTTGATCTATCTCTTACTGTTACATCCCCGGGCAACGCCGGGCTCTACTGCTAGTTCTTAATAAAATCCAAAGATGAATGTGCAATTTTATTGGTCCTGGTCTAGCATCTCAGTCACTTTCCTAACATGGTAATGTAGCTTCCCTGCACTTTCTCTGTAAATACTTTTATGGAAATTGTTCTGATGAACTTTCCTCTCTGGTACTTAGACTTTATGAATTTAAGTTCAGTAATAGATTGGCAGCAAGGTCTCATCATCTTACAGTCAAAATGGCTAGATGTAACCATAAGTTCTTTACTGTTTCTTATTGTGCACTTCATGTTTGTGTAAATCTCTTCTAGCTTATTGATTCACAGCTAACTTTGATCTTCAAAAATTTAAATGCAATGTCAATTGTTATCTTCCATCTTCTTAATTCTTGTTATTTCATTGTCATGTCTTCTTAATTGTATGTTTTTCTCATATTCTGTCAGGGTTAGTAACCTTTAGTGCATTCTAGTGGATTTCTTGTATTGTTTCATGTGAAAGGATTAAAAAAATGAATGTGAATTTCAGTTCATAATATGTGAAATCTCTAAGAATATAAGAAAATATAAGAAATCCTTACAATGACTTATTTTGAAATTAGTTGTCTGTTAACTCATTAGAGAGTTCTTCCATTCTTCAATAAGACCAATTTTGCCATACAGGATTGCTAAGCATCTTTACACTTTAAGCAGAGTTTAAGTGCAGTATTAGATTGGTGGCAAGGTTTCATCAATTCACAGTTGAATTGGCTTGATGTAACTGTAAGTTCTATGTCAACAGTTCCTTTTTTTAGCTTCTCACTTGTTGAACTCTCTTCTGGATCGATGCTTTCCAGCCAGCTTTGATCTTCAAAATTTAAATTCAATGTCAATTGTTATCTAATGTCCCCTAGTTTACTCTTCTATTGTTCTTGCTCCTTAATAATGTTTCACTTTTTTCTTATTCTTTCACATTCAGTAACCCCCCCTTGTGTCCTAGTGACTCTACTACTTTGCTTGAAGTAATATGATTAAAAGAAAAGAATATCAAGCTAGCTGAAAATGTCACCACCCAAGAAAAGAAATAATTTTTTTAAAATTCAAATCAGTAGTGAAAGAAGCAAAACATCCTTAAAAAATGAAATGTGATAAAACAGCAACCCGCTACTTGTTTTCTTAAAATAGCAAGGAAATGCAACGAATATTAAATTATAATGTAAAATCAACATTTGAATCAATTAGAATAACCTTTAATAAAGCAATACAAATTATAAATTGATTTTTTTCAGAAGAATAGAAAAAAAAAAAGAACTTTTCATTCCCTTAACTTGACCATTCAAATCAGTTATGGAAGAGGAAAAAAATGAAAAGTCAAAAAACAGAACAACTCACTATTTATTTTCTTAGATTAAAATATAATACATACTTTTTCTTAATCATTTTACCCCAAGCAAGACAATAAAGCCACTAAGTTGTAAGAGATTATGATAAGAGAATATGAAAAAAGTAAAAACATTACTAAGGATAAAGAACAATAAAAGAACATGAATTAAGAATACAAAAGATGACAATTAACATTCCATGTAAACTTTTGAAGATCAAAATTTAATAATAAGCAAAAGGTTGGAAGCGAGTTCCACAAGGAAGAAGTATGAAAGAAGAAACTGTTAGCATAGAACTTACGGTTACATCTTTCCATTTCAATTATAAAATGTTGAAATCTTACTTCCAGTCTAGTACAACATTTAAATTCATAAATTCTAAGTACTAAAGAGGACAGCGCATCAGAAAAATTACCATAAAAATATTTATGGAAAAGGTACAAGGAAGCTACATTATGGTGGTAGAAAAGTGACTAAAGTTCAGATGCCAAGTCAGGACCAATGACATTACAGATTCTTCTTTGTATTTTATCAAGAATTTCTAAATTCATAGCAGAAGCACCAAACCAGATGTGACTTCAATCATCAATGTATAGATATATGGTAAATTTATAAATGTGTAAGATAAGATTCTTGTGGTAAAATTTGTTTAGCATGGCATAATGACCCACATTTCTTAGCAGCAGACCTAGCAATTGATTCCATCTAAGGTTTCTCCTTCATGTCAGCAGAAAATATTAACCCAAGGCACAGTGAGTCATTCTTCTGGTGGTTTGCATCAGTCATACTGATGAAAGGTAAAAAGGTTTCTCTAAAATGAGTAAAAGAGAGCAGTTTTGTTTGGAGACATTAAAATTAAGAAGCCATTTTTCTGCCTCAGTTAACAACAGACATTTTTTTCAATCAGCTGGCAATTTGACTATATTAAATGGGTCAGGCTTGGTATTAAGACAGGAGAAAATATTTGTCATATGCATAGATAACAACAAATTGTATGCTATTGACATTGGGAAGGTCGTTGATGAAAATTAGGTATAATATAAGTCTAACAACAGTGTCCTGGAGTATATTTGTATTAATGTAAATTAGTTGTTGTTCAAGACAACTTTCATTTTGTGATTTGATAAGAAAGACTGAAATCATACCCTTTAAACCTGTGAATAAGACCAGTATACCAAACACTGTCAAATTCCTTCAAGATATACAAACTAATAGCATGAGCTTTACCATTCATATCAAAAGCTTAATAGACTCTTTCAGCAATAATATCAGCAGTTGACCTAGAAAAGCCCAAATCATATTGCTTGTCTCAAAGAAGATCCTGCAAATTGAGATGCTTAAACAATTTGGAATTGATTAGTGCCTCTTGTACTTTGATGACTAATAGGCTGGTAGTTAGATGGATCAGACAGTTTGCCTGAGTTCTTAAAGATGAAGCTGTTGAGCCCATGAGAGCCACTTTTTCTGTCCTGCTGTTATGATCTTAGCAGAGTGTTGGAACATCATACAGCACCAGATTGATTTGCTTGTAGTCCTGGTGGATGACATTCTTTGTTAGTCTGCTGGTTTTGTTACCTATTGCTATGTACCAGTGTTTCTCAATTCTAACAAAACTTTTTTGTTTCAAAAATTATGTATATAGAAAACATAAAAAAAACTTGAACAGTTCTGAAATACTAATAGGAACCTTTGCTTAATGAAAAGACATTTTCTAAATGCCTGCTTAATTTCTTACACAAAGAAATAGGAAAAACAAGCCAAGTCACATTGCCATAAGAATCTTATATATACACAGATCCTTTTTGGACCTCTGAGGGCACTCCCCCCTCTCTCTCTCTCTCTCTCTCTCTCTCTCTCTCTCTCTCTCTCTCTCTCTCTCTCTCTCTCTCTCTCTCTCTCTCTCTCTCTCTCTCTCTCTATATATATATATATATATATATATATATATATATATATATATATATATATATATATATATATATATATATATATATATATATATACACACACACACACACACACACACACCTACCTGATCCTGTCACCATGACAGATATGATCATCTCCCTGATTGGAAGGGCTGCCAGAAGGAAGTAGAAGTGACTTCTGCCTTTTGGTGTTGGGGTCTTCTCTTCCTGCTTGTTTATGTTTGCTTTCTTTTCACATCTTCATTCTTGAAAAAAATCGCATACATTGCCTTTCCTTCTCTTCTCCACTTACCCTCTCTTTTGGAAAGATGCAGTGAATCTGCTTTTCATTGACATCTGCCCCAGATTTTAGGGTTGATAATATCCTGTTCATTTCTGTTGAGCAAACACAGTCCTCTGCAATGTTCTTGTTGCTTTGTTAATTATTCATTGTTTTTGCTTGTTAATTCTCTTGACATTTTGTTTGCAGAAACACCATCATGTTAGCCTATGATATCATGATTGGTTTACATAGCAACCACACCACATTTTGGTTTCTGTTTTCTCATCAGCACATCAACATTTTGAATTCAACCTACCATCACAGCATTTTTATTTGGTATCCTGACAAATTTTTGGATTTATGTAATGACATGCCACATGTAGTATATTCTTCATTTAGCACACCACCATTTTCGAATGTTTCTCACCAGTCCCGAGTCACTTGATTCAAGTAATTTCATTTGAGTTTAACTTGTCCTTTCATCATGGAACATAACACACAAACATTTTCAAAGGTTTACCACTTGTATGTGGTTACCATGCTTCTTTTTCTGGACTACTAATTTAACCACATTTGATTATCTACATACTCATACTTTGGAACATTTTTGCATGTTTTTAATATTTCACACTTTAACAAGTGGTAACTTCTTTCAGTTATTACAAATCAACAAATGTACATATTTGTAATTAAGTTGTTGGTTGTTTGCCAATAATAAAACTTTAACCTTTTTATTAAAAACATTGCTTTTGTTAAAACTCAGTTTTTGGTGTTAATATTTTTCTGTATATTCTTTATATTAAGAATTCTTGATTAAAAAAAACAAAAAAGAACAGTGATCCCTCTGTAGGCTGTTACAGATTGAATATAAAACAACTAATTCTGAAATTTTGAAAAGTTAAAATATTTGACAAACAGAACTTGTTAATATTATTCATCCAAACATGCTTGATATATATATATATATATATATATATATATATATATATTGTTGGTTCCAATCCTGACTGGAATGACAGCAAAAACACTCTAATCCACAAATTTATCGACAAAACATACAGGTGCATTCTGGGATTTCCTCCTAATCAATAAAATAGGTTCTTGCTTAGTCCTCATCTGGCATATTTCTGTTCTTTCCAGTCTTGATGTCAGAATACTGCAGTCATTTCTTTGTATCCTGTTGTGTCGTGTATCTTACTAAGTAAGCGTTTGACATCCGTTCTAGTTGGTGTCCGTTTATCATATGAGCTACCTGCTCATATGCAAATTATACTAATTTGCATATCACTACATCTCCCTATAACGGAGGGGCCTTATGCCGCGAGTACTTCTTGTACTTCTTCTTGTGCCCTCCTGAACATCTTCCCTTATCTCTCTCCTTTCCCTTGGAGATCTAGATCTATCACGTCTTTCCCTATAATCGAACTGTTCCTCTTGCATACTCTGGTCTTTCTCTTCTAACTTGTCCCATTCTACTTCTTCCTCTTCTAACTCATCCCTCTCTACTTCTTCCTCCGCAGTTTCATTCTGCATTAACTCTTCTGTTACGTCAATAATGGGCATCTCTGAAGGCATTTCCTCATCCGATTCTTCTCCTTGGGATCTTATTTGGTCAGCATGAGCTAGAACACTGTTCCCATTTTCTTTATTTAATATTGCAGTATTATGTCCTTTTTGCATAATAAATTCGGCTGACTTGGGTTGCATATTCCTATTTCTTTTGTACCACATCTTTTGATTTGTGGCATATGACATAGTCAAAGGGGACCTTAATTGTCTGCCCATTAAGGCAGATGGACTTTCCGGCCTGCCTGCATGTGGAATTGTTCTGTAACTTAATAATAGTCTTGGTAGGAAAGCATCGATTTCCTCCTTCTGTTGCAAGCATGCTTTTATGCCCTTCTTTACCGTCTGGACAATCCTTTCTGCTGTCCCATTACTTTGAGGGTGGTAGGGAGGGGTCTTGTAAGGTCTGCATCCTATTTTTCTTAGCCATTCATGCAAATCAGCATCCACAAATTCTGGTGCGTTATCAGTCACCAATGTTCTCGGTGTCCCATTCCTCGAAAATATTACTCTTAATATTTGTTTTACGGTGGTACTTTTTTTTATCAGGTACTCTCATCTCTTCAGGCCAACCTGAATATGCGTCTACTAATATTAATAATAGTCCTATCCCATTGACATAGGCATGGTCCATGTGTACTCTGCTCCATGGTTCTACTTCTCGGGGCCATACATGTATTTTCTGTTGCTTAAAATTCCTGAGTTCTGTGCATTTTTTGCATCTTTTTACGTAGTCTTCTACGTCTCTTGAGTACTCCAGCCAGCAGGCTTCCAATTTTAATCTTCTTTGCATAGCTGCCACTCCACAATGTACGTCATCGTGTACACTTTTTATAACCTGTCTCCTCTGTGTTTCTGGGGGAGCTACCAAGTCTCCATTACATATTATCCCATTTTCTATAGTCATTTTATGTCTGATTTCTTTGAATGGTCTTTCAGCCATTGAACAATTTCCCCAGCGATTCTGTTTTATCCTCGACATTATTCTATTTAACACTGGGTCATTTGTAGTTTCAGTAGCCATTTTATCTACAGATATTACATCGGTTTCTACAAGATGCAAAAATGTGTCTTCAAATTCCTCGTCGTTTTTGTCCTTCTGCTCTCTATAAAACTTCAATCTAGATAAGGCATCAACGTGCGGTATCGTATTCCCTTTAACATATTCAATGTCAAAGTTGAATGCCATCAGTCTAATCGCCCAACGTAATATTCTGGACGTTGTAACTTTCGGTAGCTCTTTTCTTGGGTTGAAAATAAATTCCAGTGGTCTGTGATCACTTTTCAACAAGAATTTTTTTCTCATCAAGAACTGTCTTGCTCTATCCGTTGTCCACACTATGGCTAGTGCCTCCCTTTCTATATACGAATAATTGTGTTCAGTCGTTGTTAATCTCCTCGATAAGTACATTATGGGATGCCCATCTTGTGACAAAATACCAGATATGGACTGCTCACTAGCGTCAGTAGTTAGAGTTATGTCCTTCTTAGGGTCAAAAATTTGTACTATTGGCTTTTTTGCCAGAATCTGTTTTAAGTTTTCAAAGGCTTTCTGTTGGTGTTCTAACCAAATTAATTCCACATTTTTTTTTCTTAACTTAGCAAATGGTTCTGTCAACTCATTATATTTTGGTACATATTTTCTATAAAAATTTACCAAACCTAAGAAGGACTCCAACTCTTTTTTATTTTTCGGTGTAGCAACTTTTAGAATTTTCTCTATTAGTACATTATCTGGAGAGATCCCTTCCTTTGATATTGAGTAACCCAAAAATGATATTTCATTACTGTTGGTTACACACTTTTTTGTATTTATTGTCATACCAGCGTCACTTAGCCGGTTCAGTATATTTTCAGTTTTTTTCTTTAAATCATCTTCATTTGAATCTCCAACACATATATCGTCTTGATAACAGATGGTATTTTCAACATTTCCTATTACTTTTTCAATAGCTTTTTGAAAAATTGCACTTGCCGTTTTTATGCCATATGGCATTCTTTTCCACCTTAACAGGCCTATAGGTGTGTTTATGGTCGTCACTTCTTTAAAATTTTCATTTATCGGTATTTGGTGGTAAGCTGATTTTAGGTCTATCTTCGAAAATACTTTAATTCCAGCAAGTTTATGTAAAGCTACTTCCACATTCGGAATAGGGTACGAGTCAGCACAAACTTTATCGTTCACCCCTATTTTATAATCTCCACAAATTCTCAAGTCACCATCTTTTTTTTTCAATACCACAATGGGTGATGCCCATTTACTTCCTCCTGGAGGGGCAGGTTCTAATAAGTCTTCCTTTATTAGCTTTCGCAATTTAGCTATTACCAATGGTAATAAATGCACTGGTATTTTTCTCGCTTCGTAGTAGGAGGGGGAAACATTTTCTTTTAATTTCAGGCTAGCTTCATAATTTTTTAATTTTCCTGTTTTTTCCATTTCTATCTCATTAATCAACTTCGTTGAATTTATTTTTAACACGTCATTCCCCAGTAGTCCATGCGTTTTTCGGCAATTTGTAACTATAATGGGTACTATTTCATATTTTTCTTTTAGTTCTATTGAACCTTCAAAGTAACCATAATTGCTATAATCGAGCCATCAAACTGACGTAATTGTACGTTGGTTTTTTTTAAAAACGGTTTTCCCATTTTTTCCCACAAATTTCTGGGTACTATCGTGACCTCACTACCTGTGTCGATTTGCATTTCGACAATACAGTCGTTGATTTTCACTTTTATTTTTGTATCTCTGTTCTTAGATCCAGTATTTTGTATATTATCCTTTTTTACATTAAAAATCTGTCTATTTTCATCCTCTACTCTTTCCACATTTTTCGTTTTACATACTTCTTTGAAGTGATTTTTTTTTAAACACTTTGAACATGTTTTTCCAAAGGCTGGGCATTTTTCTTTTTTCATTTCATGAATTTTTCCACAGTACGCACAATTTTTTCTTTTTGTTTGTACCGTATATGTTTCAGCCATTTATTTCTTCGTAGGATTTATTTTTATTTTGGTTTTAGGTACCTCCACTTTTTCGGCATAAATTATCGATACCTAAGTTTAAAAAAATGCATTTTTTAAAATGAAAAAAACATGCTTGAAGATTTCATTTTTAGCTTTTTACTTGAAACTTGAATCATTTTAAATTTATTATTTCCATTAAGTAAACAATTCTGGTATATTTCAGATAGAAACTATATACATTGGAATGTCAAATTTAATTTCAAATTTTTAAATTTTCTTAAAAACCGCCATTTCCTTAATTTTAAGAAATTTGTAAACACAAATTTTTATCGATTTTTAAAATATTTAAAAAAATTTCTGACACGTTATTTTAGTAAAATTAGAAAATTTAATGTCCTGATTTAAAAAAAATATTACTTACTTATAGCATAAAAAAGTAATATACAACGAATTATTAACGATTGGTACCGTAATTTTGATCCAATATTTGATCTATGACAGCTACTACGGATGACCATAAATGAAAATTACTAGAAATCTGAGTGAATGCTTTTATTTTTAGTTTTACTGCTATGTTTATTTATTAGAATAATGCCATTGTAATAATGGCAATTTCAGTCTACCGTACATGGAAATAAGGAACGTATTAAGTAGAAAAATACAACATAAAAAATTATTTGAAAAAAAAATTGGAATCACTAAATTTATTAAACTTTGCAATTTTGAACTCGTAAATTTTGTTTCTACTTAATTACTAATTATCACAGGGAAATAGCCTAATACAGAGTTTTGCACGATTTTTAAACTAATAAATTATTATAATTAAAATGTAAAACAAATAAAAAATTCTTATAAAATTTAATTATTCGCCAGAAAAAAATTATTTCTTCAGGCAATAATGACCTTAATATTACTTATTTACAAAAGCAATTAAAAGCTTTTCTAATTAAGTAATATCATAGTTTTATTGGATTCATTATTTTTCAATTCAGAGCAGATTTTCAGTTATTTGGAACAAATTTGAAAAAAAAAGTAGGTGATTTACCATCTCTAATGACTCTTTAAAAATTTTCAGGAAATTAAAAGGTAACGAAATTTCAGGACAATAAGTAAGTGGGGTGTAACATATTTAAAAAAAAATATTTTTTACCAAAATTTTCTAAAAAGAAATATTTCAAAAATAATTTCATTCATTTGTGAATAAGTCCTGAAAATTTCATTAAAATCGGACAATTACTTTAATTTTACAAGAATTTCCAAATCAATATGTTTTCAACGGAAAAAAAGCGCAAAAAAAAAAACAATGTTATTTTAACAGCACCGCGATGACGTAAAAAAAGAAGACTTTAACCAAAATTTCGAGCGTCTTAGAAAATATTAAAAAATTTCAAAAAAATAATTAAAAAATACTTTGGTCTTTCATCTTAATAATAACATAAGCATTTTGACGATAAAACTTTATTTTCGTTAAGTTTGTGGCATTTTTTTATTACGCTATGCTGTTTTCCTGCGAAAAAGTGGAGGTACAGCAGGAATTAATAATTAATTCCTGCTGTTGTATAAATTCTATACACATATTCAAAGGCATGTTTGTAAGTTGTAACTGTTCCATTAATTTATATCTATGTGCTGAATTATGCATACCTTCAATTAATCTTAGTTGGATTAATTCTTCTTCCGTTGTCTGCTCTCCTGTTCCTAGTTTTTCGAATTCACAGTATTTACTCGCACTTCTTAACCGGTGTAAATATTTTGCTATCGGTTCATCCACTTCCTGCTTCATTGCCATAAACTTGGTCCTTTCTGCAATCACCAGTCTTTTCTTTGGCCTCATGTTTCCCTTAATAACCTGACTTATTTCTTCGAAAGTCATTTCTTCTAGTTCTCGAGGGTAAACCATTGTAGCAACCTTCATAATTTCTTCACAACCAGCAGTAGCCATAAACAAATCGGTGATTTCATTTTCCCCTCCTCTGTTTTTGTTGTCTTTCAACTTTTTACATCTTGCATTAGCAGCAAAGCAACGAATCCACGTATCTACGTATTCTGGGTCTTCAAGGACCAGAGAGTATCCTATCGGCGACGCCATTGTTGTGTCGTGTATCTTGCTAAGTAAGCATTCGGTATTTATCAATCCACCCACGAGGATCGAATGTGGCACAAGGCCGGTTTAATGTGGGTCTCTCCGAGCCCGTAGGCTCGGCCAAAAATATAGCTTCAGGCCCTGTCTACCTCCCCGAATGAAACATTGCCCTTCGGCAAAGCTTCGTCCAAGTTTCTCTCTGCATTAGCAGAGAGTTCGACAGAACGCTGACTCGGAAGCTCACAAAGGTAGCGTACTACACTTTGACCTAGCGACCGGGCTGCTAAGTAAGCATTCGGTATTTATCAATCCACCCATGAGGACCGAATGTGGCACAAGGCCGGTCTAATGTGGGTCTCTCCAAGCCCGTAGGCTCGGCCAAAAATATAGCTTTTGAACCCGCCTAGACGGGTTCAGGCCCTGTCTACCTCCCCGAACGAAACACCGCCACTCGGCAAAGGCTCATCCGAGTTCCTCTCTGCATTAGCAGAGAGTTCGACAGAACGCTGACTCGGAAGCTCACAAAGGTAGCGTACTACACTTTGACCTAGCGACCGGGCCGCTAAATAAGCGTTCGACATCTGTTCTAGTTGGTGTCCGTTTATCATATGAGCTACCTGCTCATATGCAAATTATACTAATTTGCATATCACTACATATCCTGTTTTGTGTGTTATCACCATTTTTAGTCTGTGAACTTTTTGCTTTATTACCATTGCTTTGCCTTATTGTTTGCTTTGCCTTACTGTTTGCTTTGCCTTATTGTTTGCTCTGTTCTTTTCTTTCTCTCGTCATTGTTTATTTCAAACTTTGTCAATTCTGTTTGTTGGGCATTTCTACCAGTTATATTTAACCATGGCAATTACTCTGCAATCATCATCTTTATTATTATCAACATCATAACATTAACGGGTTGAATGTTATATAAATTTAAGAAATAAAGTAAAGCTTAAAACAAAAATAAGTGGTTATAATAAACCTTATAAAAAATAGACTTGAAAAACATAGGTTTCACTCCTCTAAAAGTGTAAATTACATCTTTTACTTTATCATATATAAAATAAAAATTTTAAAATGTTAAATTATAAGTAATTTTTTAAAATTATAAGTGCATTTTTTTAACACAGCTGTAGCTGTTTATTTAAGCTATTGAACTGTGCTGACAGCTTGATGTTGTTCTGTGGAGCGGAGCTTTACCCTTAAAAAAATAATTGAATATAATGAGAGCTCCCTTTATATATTTTAAAGTACTGAACTGAAACCTTACAATAACAACAAAAATTATAACAATAGGTTACATGTAAAGTGAAACTGTACACTATGCATTTTTATTATTTGCAATTAATAACATTCGGTGCTCCTGTTTTTTAAGATGTTTTTCTTTCTTTTCATTCTACTCTATAAAAGGAAAACATCCTCAATAATCTTAGTTACTGTCAGGTTAGTTGATTTCTTTCCAGTTTAGTTGTTCCTAAAAATAAATAAAGTATTTAGGTTAAGAACAGAATAATGAAAATAAAACTATTTCAATACATAGCAGTAGTAGAAAATAAAGTGAAACCAGGAATTACTTTCACCTTGCATTTTCACTGCAGGCATTCTCCTGTCAAACCTGTAAGTATCATGAATTTTCTTTAATATGAAATTTTTCTGCAATATAAATTCAGTGATTTGTATCTGTGCCATTGATCTTGTCTTTTCTGATTCATTTCTTTTATTCTTGATTATGACTTTATAATTTTAGTAAACATTTCATTAAAATTGCTATGAGTATAAATTATAATCCTTGAAAAGGCAACGCCTTCATGTTGACCTAATGTATTCAGTTTTTTCTTGTTTCAGCTAAATAAAAATTTTCTCTTGATTAAATAGGAAAGTGTAAGGGAGTTATAACTGAGTAAATAATTATAAACCCCTTTACATTTATATAGACAAAAATATTTGTAAGAATGAGAAATAGCAAGATGTGGAAAAAATAAAAAAAAACTAGTATTATTTATTATCTGGTTGTTAAATGATGTTGGAGACACAAGAGATAGTAACTGAGTAAAATTATAAGTTTAAAATAAAATGTAGATCAGATATGGATTGGAATCTGACTGAATGATAAGAGTAGCAATCTGTTGTATGTATTTAGGGGTGTAGGACTTGGGGGTTAAAATGAACTATTGATTTACACACGTCAAGAAGGTTATTAAAGGATAATAATGACAAGGAAACACACAGGTAATTTTAATAAAACAAGATAAGGAATATTTTTTTATAAATTAACATGCTTGAAGTTGTTTCAGTAGTTTGCTTCAGGAAAATAAATCAGAAATTTTTAATGTCCATATTTTTAACATTGTTATGAAGAGGAAATGTTCATACAACAGATTAAATGATCTGACACAAAATAATATTCAAAAATATTTAACACAAACTTAAGAGATCTGTCTATATTTCTGAGATGAGGTATTATGTACATTATTTACATTATTTGAAGTATTGTCCTCATCTTTCTCACCATATTTATTATAATGTTTTGGCCGTTGTACACTCTGGCCTTCTTCAGGTGGTTGGAATGTTGAACTAAATCCTTTATTTTACTCACTGGGGTAGATTGTCCTAGTTCCATGTGCCATGTTTAATGGATGTCAGTTATCAGTTATCTCCTGTTAATTTCCCTCTCCAAGTTCTCCACTGCCTTAACCAGGTATTGAACTCACACTCTTTGGGTTCTGTCACTGGATCTAACTAACGCCTTTATCCACTGTGAGATGTGTCCTTGAGGATATTTTTTAATATTATTTTGCATCACGGTGGATAAAGGCGTTAGTTAGATCTGGTGACTAATAGGCTGGTAGTTAGATGGATCAGACAGTTTGCCTGAGTACTTAAAGATTGGAACTATAGAAGAGGATTTCCAGGAAAATCAGTTGTCATTTATTGTAGAGGAAATCAGGAAGTCATTTATTGTAGAGTTTAGAGAGAACAGGAGCCAGTCAAGAAGCATATTTTTTAAGTACTATTGCAAAGATACCATCATTTTCACATGTTTTGTGGGAATTGAATTTAGAAATGATAGCAGAAACTATGGAAGAAGTTATATGCATATCACACAGTAGAAACCCAATTCTAAATCAGGCAAAAATACTCCAGTTGAGCTTAGAGTAGAATTTGAAGAGAGTTTATGAGTGAAGCATTCTACTTTATCAGTAGATGTTAACACCTCAGATTTAATAAAGAGTTGATGGATAGAATTCTTATCCTTATTTAAGACATTATGACAGAAACACCTTTAGTTACAAGAAACAAACATTATTAGACATTATGCAATCCCTCCTTTTTTCACCAGACAAAGACTTACTCTCTTTGAGGACATGTTTACAATTATTATGTGCAGACTCAAAGAGGTATCTGTTGTGATTGAACTATCACATTGACAAAACCTGTAAAAATGATTTCTGTGGGCTATAACGGCTGAACAGGCAGTTGTGAACCAAGTAGAAGATTGTGATTTCATCTGGTACTTGCATGAAGGCACAAAAGCATTGGTGCCAGCTTTTACCCAAGAAGGAACTTTTGTGGCATGATTCTCAATAGGAAGTTTAGTAGTTTCTTTTTCTTCTTTATGCATGATTCCATCACTTTTGTTATTAAATTAATTTATATATATTTATTTATATTTATATATATTTATAAATTTATATATATATATATATTTATATATTATATATATATAATATATATATATATTATATATATATTTATATATTACATATGTATATTATATTATTTATATATATTATATATATATATATATATTTATATATTTATATTTATATATATTATAAATATTATTATATTTATATATTATTATATATATTATAAATTATATATACATTTTTCCGATTTCTTTGTGAATTTTTAGGTCTGATGAATTGGATCATGATTACGATTCCAATGTACTAAATTATAACCATGGAATATTAGTGTTTGAGCCTTCTATATTCTTACTCTGTCCTAGACATAGTTTTACCTGGATTCTATCCTCTTGGAAATTTATGTATGTATGTATGTATTTATGTAATATTGGAGGAATCGAGACTTTTATCATACAGTCTCAGTTACGGTGGACTGGTCATGTCTTGAGAATGTCTGATGACAGGATACCCAAGATCCTAATGTACAGCCAGTTAGATCAGGGCTACAGGAATATAGGACGCTCATGGCTAAGATAGAAAGACAAGCTGAAAAGCAACTTGTCAGCAGTCAATATACCACATAACACCCTAGAATGCTTAGCTTTGGAGTGTGTAGAATGGAGATCAATGTGTTTTAGTGGACTCAGCAATTTTGCATCTGCTTGTCTGAATCATCTTCAAGAAGCAAGAGCAAGATCTAAAAGGTCACCCAATCTAACAGTGATCTCATCTCACAATCCTCACACTTTCTCCATATGTGGCTTCATTTGTAAATCACAAGTGGGTCTTAAATGCCACTTAAGATTATCGCACAAACTTTCATAACTGAATCAAGTAGCTATCAGAACCTCATACGTTGAAACCAACGGGAGAGTCCATTATTATATATGTATATATTGACCACTAATATTATCTATCTATCTATCTATCTATATATATATATATATATGCAAGACTCTTCTAATGAATTGAGTCCTCTCTTTAAAAAATAAATGCACTAAAATTCACCTTCGCTGCCGGGTGCCAATAGCTTACGGGCAGAATCTCTGACTGATGCCAAATCAGCTGGATTTTGATCCCATCTTGAAGCAATCAGATGTCTAGCCACACTGATGAGCTATGATACAGTGAAACAGTCTACATATATATATATATATATATATATATATATAATGATACACACACACTCACACATATATATACTAAAGATAATCATATATATATGTATATATTTTAGGAACAAATGCATAATTATTCTTAGCATAAATTTTGGCTGTTATTTTATATCAAGTGCTGTTTTATTATTTCTATCAGGTTGGCTGGACTTATAATGTCTTAGTATCCATTTAAAGCTATAAAATGCATTTAGGATTGCCACTTATTCTCTGTCCTATGTAGTGGTGAGTTTGATACATATTAATATTTGATAATTTGAAATAAGTATATGATAATGATGAAGAAATTCCTTTTCACTACTTATATTATTTATTGTATCTAATGTAATTATTTTTTATAGACATATGAGTCAGTATTTTGGAAATTAAAAGAAAAAATGAAACTGAACTATCAAGTTTTAGAAGGTGTGTATAATTCTGTGATCATTATGAATTTGTTACTATTGATAATATTTGTGAATGATAAAAAATAAAATAGACTAAATAGCAGTTTTCTCACTGGAACAAAAACTTACATATTGCAAGATAAATTTGTTGAATATTCTTTCTGTAAATGTATTTTATATTTACAAAAATACCTTTTTTTTACTCAATATAAATCCAATATATACTCAATATTGTACTTAACAACCAAATAATTACATTTAAATTACATTTATGAATATTCTTTGCTTCAAAATTTATACTTTTTTTTATAATCATCATGATGACTTGACATTAATAAGTAAGCACTTTAACCATGAAATGAATATATTTTCATGCTTGTTCAAACTTATGAAAAAATTTACAATTTTGAAAATATGAGAAATATATTTTTTTTACAATAGGAGCCCCTGAAGTAAAAGTTGGTGACACAGTTGTTATCAGTTTGGATGAGGAGACTTTGGAAAAGATGCAAGTTGGACATGGAGGTTGGAATAATGATATGAAATTTGTATGTATTTCATTTTTTGACTTTTTTCCTTTTAAAGAATAAAAAAAATAGTTTCTATTCAAATAATTTGATAAAAATAGCTACTTTTTAATGGTCAAGATAGATTTACTGATTTTGCTATTAATCAAGGTCTCACCAATTTACAGTTGAGCTGGCAAAGATGTAACCATAAATTGTATGTTAACAGTTTCTTTCCTTATTTGTAGAACTCTATGCTTTCCAGCCAACTATAATCTGCAAAAATTTAAATGCAATGCAGTTGCTATCTACTATCTCTTCCTCTGTTCTCACCCACTAGCAATAGTTTTGGTTTCTAACTCTTTCACAACCAGAAACCCCTTGTATCTCGGTGGCTTTACTGCCTTGCTTGCAGTGAACTCCATTAAAAAAAAACAAAAAACAAATATGAGTGATTTAAGAATGTTATAATTTCATATTTTTTGTATAAAGCATATCTTAATTTCTTTTTGATTCTTTTTGTGACAACTCTGCATAAATGAATTTGATTGGTGGCATTTTTCTCATTTTCTGTCTTTGTGTCACATTTTAGTAAGTATCACAATATTTAAAGTTTTTTCATTATTAATATTTTGAAATTAAGCCAGTTAATAATCATATGTTGGTGTTCAGTGGAATGGAGGAGATTTACATTTCTAACTTTAAATCAACAGCTAGAAATGATCAAGTTTCATGAGAAAGGTTTGTTAAATTCAGATAGTCTGAAAGCTAGGCCTTTTTGCAAACAGAAAAGAAAAGAAAAGTTCTTGAAGGAAATTGAAAGTGCTGCCTAACTGACCTCACCAGGTGGAAGGGGAAGGTGAACCAAAAACTTCCCAAGACCCCAGAATGCCAGCTCCTATTCTAACTGATGACTCTGGAGACAACTTACAATCTCCTAGTCCTAGATCCTTGTGGTATGCATTGAGCACAGATGAGCAAATAATGCCACAAAAATGAGTCCATCCGACAACTAATAATACCGAAACTAAACTACCAGTGGAAAAGGCTGAAATGTGACACTGAATCTCAGAAAAATAACAGCTCTGAAACCTCTTCCAGTCAATAGGAAGAAATTCCCAGAAGATCCTGACAAAGTTGAACCACCACGAAGACTAAAAATAACCTACAAGATGTCTGGCTATCTGAAGGATTTTTTCACATATGAGTAAAACAATAATCAGGGAAGAATGTGATAATAATGAACCTATCTCATATTATGCATTTCAATACTAACCACCCTGTATAATTTAATGTTTAATTTCTAACAATTCAGTTTAGCTGAATGAAGCTTCTTAAGTTTATTTTTGGCGTTGTTTATTTATTACAAATGGATAAAAAATCCTTTCAAGAAATTACTGTTGCTTATGTTTTGGGTACAGACCAAAACTAACAGATATAGATTTGAAGAAGTCCCAATGAGAAATGTGCTTTTCTTGAATAGGTCATTCAAACCTTGCCCTGTCACCAGTACTGGTGCAAGGGTCTCATGAGCCAAGATCTATGATATGGGGAATTTCAATTTTCATAAAATAGTATTCATATAAAATACAAATTTTATTGTATCCTAATTATGTACAATAATGGATCATATGCAATATAGATGAACCATTCAACTAGAAAAATTGAAAATAAATATAATGTATTTAAATATATTATAAATACAAATTAGAGACATATCATAACAGATCATTCCATTTTAAGTAAATCAAAAATGCTCTGTGACAATTTTTAACATTCACTTGAATTTTTTCTTGTTAAAAAGTTGAAGAATTTTAACACATTCAATATTATAGATAAAAAATAGTGAATTTTAATAGTGTTTTTAAGAATTCACATGAGCAAAACAAATTCTTGGATTTGGATGGGAAAAAACAGAATGATGTCAAAATCTGCAAAAATTTTTTTTTATAGTCAGTTGTGCTAAGTTGATTTTGTAATGTATATAAATGTAGGTGCAAAAAAGCAAATGTTGATAAGATAGCAAGGGTCACAAAGCACTGCCCAAGGCCCCCAATCAGACTCTGGTTCAGGGGTAGTATGCACCAGCTGTGCCTTTCATGAACTGGTAGTGGCACACTTTGGCTCAAAAATGGATTTTCCTGGAAAAAAAAGGGGCACAGATTTGATTTCTTTTTAGGGACACAATTTTTGTTTAGTAGGAATTCTTAATTTAGGCTGGTTATCATTAATTTTACTGTTTAATAAAATAAAGTAAAAAAAAAACCACCCAAGATAGCAACTCAAATACATGTACCCACTAAAAATAATTCCATTAATATCTTTTTATTAAATGTTTTTTTATGAACCGAAATGTATCACTACACAGGTTTTGCTTTATTGTTCATTTACACACACACAAACCCACACATACACAGGGCAAACAATCCATATTTAATCTGGAAATGATTTCTATAAGTCATTTGAATAATCAAATTGTTAGAAGTATTAATCAGAATTTAATTCAAATTTATTAGAAAAAAGTCACTCTTAGTAAATCAGATTTATCCTTTTTTTATTGAGAGCATTAATGTAAATTTTTAGATCACATACACTATTGACTAAAAGTGTGGTACCACATTTATTTTTTCCTATAAACTTAAAAAATGAATCAAGTTTCATGCCTTTAAAGAAAGAAATTTATTTTTTCTATGTTTGCATGCAATTATGCAATAATTTAAAACAAAATTATCTTTTTCTGTCAACATTTGCACTGGTTTCTGCATGCCATTACAGGCAATAATGCAACTCATTTTTTGACATCTGTAATTTTCTAGTCATCTGATGTTTGGAATACCCTTCTCTAGAAATAATTTCCACTTAGGCTCTTTTTTTTAATGCTAATCTGTTTAATTTTTGGCATTTTAATGGTTTTTGAAAATTAATTTCAATCACACATTAATCTCAACAAAATTGAATCTCTACCAAGCAGTGAAGTTGGAATATTTGTAAATTTCTGCTCCACAGTTCAGAAAAGCTATCAGGTTGTAACAAAATTTCCAAAGCTCATGTAAATAAATTTATAATGTTTGTAGAAAAATTTGTTTGAATTTTATATCAAGGTTTGCATATATACACACTAGGTGAATTTATTTATCCAAATATGCAAAATTATGAACTTACAGAAACAATTTAAGGTGGTCCCAGACTTTTGATTGGTAGTATATGTGGTAAACTATTTCGTCTTTTTATGTGTTTTATGGCCTATCAACCTTTTGCAGGTTATTTGAAGCCAGAAAATATTTTTAGATTGTAAGAATTTTTTTGTAGATAATGATGGTTTACTGATATATGTCCTACTAATTAACCCATAGCTGATAGGGAGAAGGGGTAGATCATACCTATCCTGAGGCTATTTGTGCATAAGTAAATATAATGAACCCAACTGGATTTGAAAGTTAGCTCTCCAATCTATAATTTTGAGCCATTATTCATTCCATCATATGCACACCCAAACTTTCAGCATCTAGTATTCTGAAGCAATCACCGATCTAGGTACTAACCAGTGTCAATGTGTTTAACATCAGAGATCATACGGGATTGATGTTTCAATGTGATGTGGCTATAAGCCCACAGATTTTATAAATTTCAACTCAAAACAGCACTGGTTGCTTACTTAATGAATTTCAAATGCTTCCTAGTAGGAAAATGGTTGATATTACTTTGACATTGCTTAATCCCAGTGATCATACAAGAATTGGTATTTCAATGTTAAATAGCTGTAAACCACTTTTTATATAAAATTTGATTTGTATACAACAAATGACCGTGAATCAGTATTTCGAGAACTAGCAACAGCAGCAACAACTAAAATGGATTGCACATATTAGGTTGGTGCAAAAATAATTTCGTTTTCTCACATAGTAACATATGTTAGAAAACGAAATTATTTTTGCACCAACCTAATATAACTCGAAGAGAAAATAATGACATAGTCAATGTTAACATTCCACATCACTTCAAATAGAAGGTTCAGAAGAAAACCCTCATCAATACAAGATAGAACAATAAAAGCAACTGGACTTGGGAAACATGTTTTCCCCAAAAAAGTGTTTTAAGAGAAAGAGTTTATCAATTTCAACTAAAACAATACAGGTTGCTCGGTCAATGAATGTCAAATTTTTTACTTGTAGGAAAACAGTTAATATTAATATTACCATTTTAGTTTAATACCTTGATAATGAGAAATTATCAAAATTCTCCTATTAAACATTTTCTATTGTATATATATCACGAATTATAATTGAATTATATGAATGTTTTATGTTATTTTTTAGCTGCTGAAAAGATTTTTATATACAATATTTGAACCTTGTTATTTATTCATTATTTTCATGTTTTTTCTTTTATTTTTCAGTATCTAGGTAAAAAAGGAGAAGTTCAAAGTATTGATTCTGATGGAGATGTGGAAATTAAATTTGAGAATACAAGTTGTACTTTTTTTTTTAATCCAAATGTAGTTGCAAAGGTAACAATTTGCAATTTCAGTTATTTTTTTATTTGCAATTGTATATATTATTGTGATTTGAATTTCAACAATTGTGCATCTCACACACACACATGCACACAAGCAAATTTAAAATATAGAGGCATAATTGTGCGTGTGCGTGTGTATATATATATGTGCGTTTGTATGTGTGTTTTATATATCTATACTGATGTACCTAAAGTTATGGATTAATTGCAAGTAAAGGTAAGGGTAGGTGGTAACACTATAGATCAATGTCATAGAAATAGTCAGATTTATATCAGCTGAGGTCTGTCTAGGCTACTCATAGCAAGTTAATTTGAAATATTGAAGTTTGAATAGGGCATGATAATGAGAGTGAGATGGATTGGATGTTACATTTCTGAAATTCTGGTGAAATTTGACATTCTTTTATTTATGATGTCATGAATGTCCTAGGAATAATGAATGGAAGGCTCCTACTCTTAAAGTGCAACATTTAATTGCAAGTTCATAATGATTATAACCAGAAGAGTCTGGCTAGAATTGTTTGTGTTCAGTGTTATTGAGCTTGCATGGGATTTGGAAGTAGAAAACCCATCAGGGTGCCCCAGCTAATACCACAACAAATGCTACTTTCTTAAGTGTTGAGGTTACCAATGTAGGATGCTGCTTGGTAGATAAATGTGGCTGCGTGTTGAATAAGCATTTAACATTCATACATAATTTTTTAAATATCAAGGAAAAACAATGAAGAACCAATTTGTTTCAACGAATAAACATATATATTAAAAATCAACAATAAATACAAGGTAGTTGTATAATGTGTGAATAGGGAGAAAAAAAGTAGTTCCCCTTTATCTGTTAGGAAATGTTTTTAAACAAGTTTTTCTGAATATAAAGTTCAGAGTTCTGTGTTAAGATTGAATTTATCTTCAAAAGATTGTTCAGTTGTATCTTTGTAACTAACAGAGTTGTTTCAACTTGGTTTGTTCACAGAGAACTGATGTTGTATGAAATTCAGGTTCTGTATCTGTGTGTGTACGTGCGGAGTGAGTAGAATGAATAACACGAGTGAGTAGTTGAGATCTATTGTCTCTGCTCTGTACTCTACTGTGGTCTATTACTCTACTGTTTGATTTGGGAAATGCATCCAAATTTATATTACTATAGGTGGCTCCCAGCATGAACGCGGGATATATTTTTGAAGGTATACGAAAAATACTTGACTGGATGAAAAATGAACCAATCAGTGATTTTATAACAAAACTTGTCTGTGAGCAAACTGTAGGAAAAAATTCAGTATGGTGAAATGTGATCGATAAATTGTCTTATTATTTTTAGTATATATTAATCGACCAATCAAAGTTGAAGAAATGTAGGCGTGGCACTACAACTTCATCTGGACTTGTGATGTTACTAATTGGTCATTGGAGGACTGACAATATGTAATGTGCTCCAGTGAATCACAGTTCTACTTATTTTGGAATAATAATAGAGTTCAGGTGTTGCATAGATCTCATGAGACCATGGATCCCTGTTACCAACAAGATACCATGCATGATGGTATGGGATGTGTTCATACATTGCCCACCTTTGTGACTATTTTCACCTATTCATGGATTCAATATATCCCAATAACAATGATGGGTTATTCCAACAGGATAAGGCATCATGTTATTGGGTAACCAATAGTTTAGCCAATACAAGGCCCAAAGGCCATTCAATGTAGAGGATTGCTGAAAAATATTGTAAGGGATGGGGTAGGGGAAATAAGAGTAATATGAGGATGAGGAAGATAGATATTGGCTGACCCTGGACTTGAAGAAACCAAAATTGTTGTCATAAGCCTTCTCTCAGGAGTTTGTTCCACAAAGTAACAGTTCTGGGGAAGAAGCTGTCTGATTAGAACTTGCTTTTTATCAAAGGAAGATGAAGGGAATGAAGATGGTTTGAGACCATGAACTTGGCATGGTCAATCCTAGCTGTGAAGGTCTGATTTGGTGACACTAAGGAATGTAAGATATCTGAACATCTGCCAAAGTAATAGCTATATAGCAGTGAAAAGCTTGCATTGTTTTGTTTGTGGGATAAGGGTTGCAGGGTGGAAAATAATTCATCACGCACAAGGCTGTATAAGTATTTTTGAATTCTGTCAAAGCTGGACAGTGAAGATTGGACAGCACCAGCCCAGATATAGCAGCAATACTTCATTCTTAATCTGATCTGAATATGACGGCAGAAGTTAGGTCTATGAAATTTTTAGGCTACCTCAGAATACAAAAACTCCATGACATCATCCTTTGCAAAGTCGACCAAGAGGGGGATGATTTTATGGAGAAAAATGCGACCGTGTTCGCTGAATTAATACAATTCCTGGATGACCGGAGTTTGTCTTTAATAATGAGAGAGGCCAAGGACAATGGAAGGCGAGCTCTACAAATTTTGCGAGAACACTATTTGTCAAAAGGTAAGCCTAAAATTATTGCTTTATATACTGAACTAACCGCATTAAAGAGACGAGAAAATGAATTTATAACCGATTACACCATCCGAGCGGAGAATGTTGCAAATGCCTTAAAAATTGCAGGTGAGGCTATCTCGGATGTGCTGCTAATAGCAATGGTCTTGAAGGGTTTGCCACCGTCATTCAAACCACTTACGACAGTTATAACTCAAAAAGATAAACAACTAACTTTCACTGAGTTTAAAGTCGTGTTACGTAGCTATGAGGAAACTGAAAAAATGTGTACCCCCCAAAATCAAGGCAATAACGTAATGCAACTGAGAATGTCATTTAAAAAATTCAGAAAACCAGTTCCTCAGACCGATCAGACTAGGAATTATTATATTAAGAACAAGGGCTTTAAAGAGAATTATTACAAGAATTATAAAGGAAGAGACATTAAAAAAAATATCATTTGTTTTCATTGTGGTAATGTTGGCCATGTCGCACGGACATGCAAATTTTATACACGGAATGACTATTGTAAAAATGGAAAGACTTCTTTGAATGAACGTACATATGCCTTTTTGTTTGGATTGGGTGCTGTGGCCAGTAGTTATAATTCTTACCTTGTCGATACAGGTGCAACAAATCATGTAATTACAGATGAAACAAAATTTATTAATTTTGAAGCCAATTTTGAGCCCGACTCACATTTTATCGAGTTAGCTGATGGCACCAGAGCTAATAATTTAGTTTTAAAAAGAGGTGATGCCTGTATTTATCTACTAAATACTAAAGGAAATATTTGTAAATGTTTATTAAAAAGGGCTTTATATATTCCTAAATTTAAGCAAAATATTTTTTCAGTTCAGTCTGCAATTAAAACTGGCGTTAAAATCCATTTTCACCGAGACAATTCAAAGTTAATATACCCAGACGGAACTGAATTTAATATACAGCAAAATGGACGTTTGTATTATTTGAAAAGTATTAAGTCTGCGAAGGCAGTCACGCACGACTTAAGAACTTGGCATAAAATATTAGGCCACTGTAATAATTTGGATGTTAAAAGATTACAAGAACATGTCACTGGAATGAAAATTACACTTCCAAAGGGCTTACAATATTGTGACACGTGTATTAAAGGTAAAATGATGAAATATAGAGAGCGGGGTCGGATCCCAAAAGCAACAGATATCTTGTTCAGAGTTTATTGCGATTTAGCGGGTCCAATTTCCCCAAAGGGTATAGACACCTATTCATATGTATTAAACTTTGTTGATGAATATTCAGGACTTATTATGGTATATTTTCTGAAAAATAAATCTGATACCCTGCAAGCTATAAAAATCCATTTATCCGATATCTCCCCGTATGGAAAAGTAAAAATAATTCAGACAGATAATGGTGGAGAATTTACTTCTGATGCTTATGAAAACCTCCTAATAAATAAAGGCATTAAACATGAGAAAACCTGTTCTTATTCTCCACACCAGAACAGAGTCACTGAACGCAGTTGGAGGACACTTTTTGAAATGGCTAGATGTTTGTTAATAGAATCTAAGTTACCCAAAAATCTGTGGGTTTATGCATTAAATACAGCCGTATATATAAGAAACCGCTGCTATAATAGTAACATTAAAAAAACTCCTCATGGAGCTTATACAAATTTCAAACCCAATGTGAGTGATATGCATGTTTTTGGTACAATTTGCTATTCATATGTTGACCACAGGGCGAAACTAGATCCAAAAAGTGAAAGGGGCATATTTATTGGATATGATAAGACAAGTCCAGCCTATATGATTTATTTTCCACAAACCAGAACGATAAGGAAAATTAGATGCGTCAGATTTACAGATTCCTTTGAGCAAGGGGAGGAACCCGAAGAAAAGAATATTAACTGCGACGAACTAGTCCAACCTGAACAAGTATGGCCCAATTATGGGCCTATGAGTAGAAAAACCGTCCAAAATCCATAACCAGAGGAAGGTATTATACCAGATGAAGGAGATGAGGAAAAATCGGATGCAACACTTGAGTTAAAAGAGAATATAACTGATGAGGGGGGAAAAATTCCGCGTTATCCGACGAGAAACAGAAGAAAGCCAGATTATTTTGGAATGGATCAATGTAATACCTGTGACATTGATTGTTGTTATTCGATACAATGTATCCCAAAGAATTATCAAGAGGCCATACATTCTGTCAATTCCACACGCTGGATAGCTGCCATGCAAAACGAAATTAAATCATTAGTATCAAACGACACGTTTGAATTAAAAAAGGCCCCGGATGATAAAAATATTATAGGCAGCAGTTGGGTTTATACTGTAAAGTGTACTGAGGATGGATCGCCAGTGTACAAGGCTCGTTTTGTAGCTAAAGGATTTTCGCAGATATATGGGGAAGATTATGTAGAAACATTCAGTCCAACAACAAACATGACAACAATTAGAGTTTTGATGCAAATGGCCACACATTATGGTATGGATATACACCATATGGATGTTAAAGCAGCGTATTTGAATGCTGCCATCGATTATGAAATATACATTGAACCGCCAGAAGGTTTTGAAGAAGGTGATAATTATGTATGGAAACTTAAAAAGTCACTATATGGACTCAAACAGAGCGGAAGAACATGGAATAAATTAATCCATTCTTATCTAATTGAACAGCAATTTCAATCCTCCCAAGTTGACCCATCTCTATACACGAGATCATTTAATAATGAAATATTGGTAATTCTGGTTATTTGGGTCAACGATATGTTAATTGCATCAAAGTGTGAGGCCGCTCTATTAAAATAAAAAATTCCCTGGAAATAAGATTTAAAATGACCGATTTGGGTTGACTATCATGGTTTCTTGGGATACAGTTCGAATTTAAAGGCAACGCTACTACAATGAATCAATACACTGAAAGACTCTTATCTAAATTTAGCATGCAAAATTGTAAAACCAGAACTACTCCATGTGAAATGGATTTAAATACAATTATGAATAAGGAAGATGGTATAGCGGCGTGTGAGAAAGAATACAGAACATTGGTCGGAAGTCTTATTTACGTGATGACATCAACCAGGCCAGATATCTGCTATACGGTTACTAAGTTGTCCCAACACTTAAATAAACTGGGGACTGTGCATTTAACGAGGGCTAAGCAAGCATTACGTTATCTAAAGGGAACTAAGAGTCAGTGCCTAGTATTTCGACAAGCAGATAAACCATTAAAATTGGAAGGATTTTGTGATGCTGATTGGGCCAACTCACCAGATCGTAAGAGTATAACAGGCTATTGCTTTAAGCTGGCTGACGGTAACCCAATAATCAGCTGGAAATCGAAGAAACAGGGGATGATTTCTCTTTCTACTTGTGAAGCTGAGTATATTGCATTGTCAAAAGCAACACAAGAAGCTATTTTTCTTAAATTACTAATAAAAACAGTTACAACTCTGGTAATAACTGAGCCAATAATTATTTACTGCGACAATCAGTCCAGTATTGCTTTGGCCAGAAATTCAATAATACATCAAAGATCAAGGCATATCGATATCAAATATCAATTTGTTAGGGACCAAGTACAAAAGAAAATAGTACAAATTGAATATGTTCAATCGGGAAATAATATGTCGGATTTATCTACAAAACCAATTACGAAATTCAAATTACGGGCTTTCACTTCTGCTATATTTGGTACTGATCGACAAGGTCCTTATTGGTCCTGGGCAAGACATAAAACTGCATCCATTAAGTCCCTATTAGGTCCTTATTAGTCCTGGGTAGGACGTAAAACTGCATCCATTAGTTATTGTCTTAAGAAACGTCAGTTCAGTTTTTGGCATGAATGCGAATCCTTAGTCTCGGGGTATAAATGTAGATAGTCCTACTTTTAGCCCAATCCTCTTTCTAAATGATTCTCTGGATCACTCTGACCCGGAGTGATAGTAACTGTTTTAATGGGTCCCAGTTATGGATAAAATGACAATTTTTTCACTTTTTAGTGATTCTCTGGATCACTCTAACCCGGAGTGATAGTAACTGTTTTAATGGATCCCAGCTATGGGTGAAGTAACAATTCTTTCCACTTTTTGTTGTGATTACAACTCAAACTTATAATAAACTTATAATATTGTTGTTCATGTTTTTATTAACACGGAAGTACTTAACTGTGGACAAAGTGATATAACTAATTTTTGTGGATATTAATTTTCTTTAAAAAAAATAAAAAAATAAAATAAAATGTATTTTATGAATGAAAAAAAAATTGGGAATACTAAAGTATTTGTTACATATTAATATTAACTTAAAAAAAAAATTAAAAAAAATATAATTTTTGGAATTAAAGTATTTATTGACTTTACTAATATTTTGAAGGAAGATTCCATAATATACCCAAAATAAGGGGTGTGTTACGGTTTTTTGGGTATATATACATATATGACTAGTGAGACAATCCAGATGACTTAACTTCCTTTATAGTCTACCAATAGAAGTTTAACCAATCAGAAGCCGCAGAACATTTGTATCTGTCGTGTATAAAGGCGGCCATCTTTGTTTACCCTACCAAAGGACCAGTGCCAACTTGACCAGGCGAAGATGACAGAAGGAAGAACTACGCTCTGCTACTTTGCTACGATATCCACTGCGAACCTGAACTACGCTTTCCTACTGTCTCCGAAATATTCACTGCCAACCTCTGGATTCTATATTCGAAGACGACCGTCATGAAAATGTCTAACAATTGTAATGGTTGGTGTCAAATATTCCTGAAGAGGAAATGAGTCAGAGACATAGGAAAGATTAATTGTAAGAATCTCCTTTTTTTTGAATAAATGGTACAAGGGAGGCAACTTGTCTATGAATGTTTTTTGTAGGACATATATTTACCGAATTGTACTTGCTTGTTTAGGAGCGAAGAATCGAAGAAGAATCAATGGAGACTTAGAAACAGATTAACATGGAAGATCATGAAATTCTGACATGAGTTCGACCAGGATAGAATCACAGAGTCTATAAGTTGCAAAAGAAATGTTCATCAACATAGAAGGAAGTATAGACCAAGGGAAAGATCCAGAAAATACAAGTAGTGGAGGTTCATGGGTTCTTAACTTACTTGTTGCTTTGGATGAGAGGTAAGGTTCGCTTGATGTTGTAGCAACAGTTGTTTAAAAGATGCTAGGTTGCCTGCCATTGATGAGTTAACGGTGAGAGAATGGCTAAGTGTTGATAGAAAAATGAATTCTCTTACATGTGATGATCTTTCAATGTAGAGGGATGTAAGTATGTAGAACTTGGACTTTTGCTGTCGCTGTAGTTGACAAGTGGAGATCCTGGAAGAATTTGTGACAAATGCTTCTGGCTTTTCTTTTTTTGGAAGAGGATCTCATATTATTTAGGAAAGTTGGAAGATTGGGCTAGAATCGAGTCAGGGATGGCGAAGGTAGCTTCAGGCAAAGAAGTTGATTATAAAAGATCTAATATCAATGTCTAGGTGTTTGAGTCGTATGGTGAAGAGAGAGATGGGAAACACGTCTTCTTGACTTGATGCCCGCAGATCGTCTGTCCACAAAGACCTTAACGGTTGCTACTACCCTGGGTCAGATTGAATCTGGTGACAACATGAATTAAGAGGTGGTTCCATGCTCCTCAGTATCACCAATCTCCCATTCAGAGGCCTTGCTGCCAGATGTAGTTTATCATCATACCCAGAACCTTGTTTTAGGAATGTCAGGTTTTATTATTTAAGGTACAACATATAAATTTTCCTTTGTCAATAAATTCAAAATATATAGGTCATAGGAACATTGATTCATACAATATCCTACAATACATAGAATAATACAATAATAACTTATTCAGATATTGTTGTGTCGGAAACCTACCCCCCCCTCTTGAAGATGAACTTATCTGCGTCTGTGAACAAAGACTTTAAATAGTGGCATGTTAGTTGACATGAGAAAGACCGAGAGAAATAGAAGTTCTTAGCTGAGCTAGTTATTGACTACTCAGGCGATTTCTGTACCTTTTTACCAGCCTATTAAAACCCCTTTTATTGTTACGTGTGATTTGGTGTTTGTCTCTACTAACCCCAAATCAACATCATAACAGATATAATATCTGAATAAGTTATTATTGTATTATTTTATATGTTAATGTAGCCTCTTTGACATTGTAAACTTTCATTAATCTTTCATTTATTCATTTTGTTAAATTTTCTACTGTTTCAGTTTTAACTTGTTTTTTTTTTTTTCTTTCTATTTTTTTAATTCCCATATATCTTTGTTTGAATACTGCTTTTCCTTCTCATATGTGCATCATTTTGTATGATGTTTTGCAATTATTCTGTTGGATTAATATCTGGTGATACTGGAGAACATTTAATTAATTTAGTGTCATTGGAAGTTTTTAAATCCTTTATCTGAAATTCAGAGGACTGGAAGTACTTTGATTTTCAGATTTTTTTTGATTTTGGAATACAGCCTATTTAATATAGCATCTATAAAATGGGGTACCTTGAAAATAGAACCAAAGCATAAACACAATATCCCTTTACATTTCATAACAGTTTATACATATATCCTGTAAGCAGTTTTATATAAATAATATACACATGAAAATAGTTTTATTTTTATGAACATATAGATACAAGTAATGATGCTAGTCACATATGGCTAACACGGATTTTAAGTAGTGAAATTAAAATTTCATGTAAAAATAATGTTTTATACTTTTTGTATATCTAATAAAAAACATGATCACTACTTACAAAAAATATATATAAATGCAACACCAAACACTACTTATACATCAGGTGTGAAAAACCGGAGGAGAGGGTATATCATCAATGTGAATGTGAGAAGGAAAATTCAGTAAGCTATCAGTCTTCACCAATGATGTAGTGTTTTGATTAAATATTACAATATATACAGGTATAGTATTTGTATAAAACAAAATATGAATTCCGATTACAGTTAGATGTAATTAAAACTGAAAATGAAAAAAAGTCAGCAATAATCATACTAGAGGTAGCCATGTAACTTTTCTTAAATTTTCCATTTCTGGCAAGTCAGGTTAGAACCTGAAAAACATTTGGATCTTAGAGGTTTTCAGATTTTGGAATTTTGGAATCTTGGATAAATGATACTCAATCTGTAGTAGAACATACACTTGCATCAAAAGAAACAACATGGTGCTACAATAACTTCAAAGAAGACAGGCTGAACTATTACTCACAAGCCACCAGATATAGAGACACTAGTTGCTAATTGACTTTCTTCTCTTTCTGAATGTATGCACATGACCAAGCCTCATGTTTCTTATCAGCATATACTCTCTCTTTTACACATGATTATTTGCAGGATACTTTTAATTTGTATTAAACCAAATAAATGTGAATACAAAACATTTCTCCAGAACATTTTCATATAGTCTTGTAAATTGGCACTTTTTTATGACCTTTGTGTAGAGAAGTAATTTTATTTTTGATTTCATTAAGTCTCTTTTAAGTAAATTTACCTTCCAGCAAGATATTTAAACAGAAAGAGCACTTTAAAATTGTCTGCCCATTTCTTTGTAATATATTTTGCAACTTGAAAAGCATAACTGAAAACATGTGTCTTTGAGGACCCTTATATTGTCTTGAATTTTCTTCATACTAATTTCATGTTTTCAGGTACTATCAGTTGGAGATGCTGTACAAATAACTAGTCAAATTGAAAAGGTAAAATTTTTACACCAAGAAACATGGAATCAAAGTATGGAGAAAGTAAGTATTTCATTTAGCAGTTTTTTCAAATAAAGATTATTTGGCTTTGATAGATTCTTTAAAAATTAATGAGAATGATTAAAACTTGCAAACCTGGGACCAACTATATTAAATCAAAGCTACAGATTAACTTGAGAAACAAATTTTGACAAACATGGATGTTTGTGCCCACAATAAGATGGAGTGTCAAAAGGACGATTTTTCTCATGACATTGCTTTTTTAACTACTTTTTTCGTAATATTTATTGTTTTAAAAAGCAATGATTAGTATTGCAATAAAACCTAAATATATGAATGTTAACTTATACATTTTCTTTGTTCTTGAGAAATTACAACAAAATAGTAAACAGTATTTATTTATGTTGTAGCATGCCTATGGATGATAATGGGTATGCCCCCATTCCCATAAATACAGTAGTAAATACTGTACGTGGTCTCGAGTTGGAGATTCATTGTGGAATTCACTTGACACATCATCTACTTGCCACTGGTGAATCTTATATGTGCTGTTCTTGTCCTAAGTATTATCATTCATTACCAAACTTCATTTAATTATTCTATTCAGTAACCTTCCCTATAATAATTCATTAAATTGTTTATTTACCCTATTTATTAGATTATTTAAGGGAATGGTTGGCAAACATTGGCTAATTGCCAATTGATTCAAACTTTATAAAATGGTAAATAATAAGAATCTCCTTATAGTTATTCTCATATTTTAATAATTTAGTAAATGTTTATAAATTTATGAATTAAAAATTGTTTTTATATTTATTTCTTTATAAATTGGTAAATTATAAATATTCTATTGTATTTGTTTTTAGAATGTTGTAAATATAAAATTATTCTTGTAAATAAATAATCTAATAAATAAATAGGGTTTATTATTTTTGTTGTAAATTCTCAAGAACAAAAAAAATGTATTAATTCACTTTCATGATATGTTTAGGATTTTATTACAATTCTAATCATCACTTTTTTAAACAATAAATATGGCTGAAGTGTGAAGGTAATTTCTAAAGTGGTGTCATGGGACAAACCTTTTTAACTCTGTCTTATTCTGGGTACAAATCTCCATGTTTACTCAAATTTTATTTCCAACACTGTTTAATCAGATTGTGTGTCACTTATATTTTATCATAACATTTAATCTCATATTAAAGATTTTATTGCTGCTGCTAAATCTCATGCTATGAAGGTGTTGAGTGCATGAGAGCCACCTTGTCTCTCTAGCTCTTGCTTTATTTTACTGAGAATTATATTTGCAGTTTCATGCTGAATGAATTTTATAAAGGTATCAATGCAAAATAGACAATAAAGTAGGCATGGTCAACTTTTCTGATCAGTGGGTTACATGAGATATGGCTCATCATAAGGAAGGCTATACTAATAAAAAAAATTTGTATACAAAGAAAATTTATATCTACCTTATCAAAATTGACTTGTAAAATAGAAATACTACAACATTCATAATAAGCATTGTTGTCATCTGCTATTTCCTGTTGCTACAAATTAGTTGAAAAGTCTTTTATGGAATTATCTAAATAAATTAAAATAATCTGTTTAATTAGATTTCTTAAAACTGCACCAAATTATTTAAAGAAAAAAAATAGCAAGTTTGCTAAATTCATTTTTATTATTATTGATATAATCATTAGAAAATTATTCAAATTTTCCTCTCATTATTAGCTCTATGTAGCTATGTCCAGAGTAAGTTTTCATTAAAAGTGAAGTGGTCATTTTGTCTACAGAAGTATGTACCTTAGAAATGGGAATAAAAGTTAATATTTTTTATTTGGAGAAAATATTTTTTCTACAATTTAAAAATTGAAGATTTCATATAATATTATCAGTGATGACATTATTAACACATGTTGCTGTGAGTGATTTGTTTCTAATTTATTCATTTGAAATTATAAAAAAATATCTTTTGAAGGAAAAAATATATTTCTGCTTCAGAGAAAAAAAAATGAATGTTTCTCATTTCTAAAGCAAAATATTTTTACGCCTATGATTTTCTTTAACGAAAATCACTAATGATTTAAAATGCTGAGAATCTTACCTTCAGCGAAAGCTTACAAAATTCAAGAAACATCATCATACGTAGTCATTGTTATGTCGTTTAGTTAAACTGTAATGACAATTCAGCAAGCATTATAAGTAAGGGAGGTTACTCAGGCATATAATACTTATTTCCCTTTGAGAACGGCTTCTTTGAATGAGATATAATATGAGTGAACAATTGACAGTGTGGTTAATAAAAACAAATTCATAATCCAGCATAAGGAATTTAATGGGAAACTTGTTTCTGGTCACAATTCTACTTTAAAATTATTTTAAAGTCTGACACAAGGTTGCTGGTAGAAACTCTAATCACTGCATTAAAGTTTGTGTCTGACCCCATGGACTTATTCTTCTTAGACTTATTTATCTTCATGCAGGAAAAACTCTGCTCACAGACGTAAGTGGAACCAAAAATGGAGAATAATCTGGCAGCAAAATTTCTTAATTATGGAAAGTATTGAATAGACAGTGAATAATAAACTCTACTAATGGTAGGGAATGAAAAAATTTCCATCAATGAATGATCAGATTGAATGTCTATTAATTCAAGTTGTAATTCATCAGGTGCTGCATCAACATCAGCAGAGAAAGATGTTAATAAGTTGAATTTAAGCTCAATCTGTCTGAAATCCTCAAACCTTCTTTCAAACTCTTCAGTAAAACTTCTCATCTGATCCTTAATTTTTTAACACACATTTGCAGACACTTTCTCCTTTCATTAAAATGAAAAATGAGTGAACCTGCCCTCACTTGCTTTTCTTGAAAACAAAGATACTTTTGCTTGAAAAGATTTTGACATACTTATACATTTCATAAGCCAAAAGTTCCTTTTCTTGCAATTTCACATTTAGTTCATTCAACTTTTTAAAAACATCATCAGCTGCTGACATAAGTTCATATTTCTACTCATCACAGTTCATTTTTGTAACAAATTAACAAGCTATCCTTTTCATATTGAGAAAGAGTAGAATTTCTTTTTGTAACTCCCCACACTCACTTCAGCATTATTCCAAGTACATTGTTGTGATAGAGAACATTTCCATATCCTCCAATAGGAATTTGAATTGTCTGTAATTGCCCTGATGGTTTTTTCTACATGCACCACTTGATCCATCACATGCTTCAAGTTAAGTGCAGATTTACACAGATTTTCTTGATACAAAAAGCAGTGGAAAGATAAGAAAGTTTGGTTAAGATTGTCTTTTCTAATCATGTCTTCCAGGATTTTAACCATACCCACATTTCCCATGTATTCATCTGTTGTTATGTTTATCAATCTATCTCATGATAATGCTCTTTTTTCAATTGCATTGACCACACATTCATACAAATCCTGACCAGTTACTGCATTTTTCAATTAGTGACAACAATTCTTTGTAAATTCTCATTCACTCCATGTACGAAAATTAGTAACTGGTATTATCTTGCATGTCGATACTCTCATCTAATGCTAATGACTAACACACAAAATCTTTACTGGCATCCCACAACTGTTAAGTTAACTCCTCACTGATTATTTCTATGCATTGTACAACAGTCCTCCTTGATAATTGAAATATTTTTGAATTTACCTTTCAGGCATGCAACACTTGCACCATCCATCAGGCATTGTTTTATTAACTCACCATTTGAGAATGGTTTGTTACATCTTAAAATTTGGTATGCCACTATAAAAATTGCCTCCAATGCAGTATTGTGAAATGATGATTGCTTCTTAAATAGAGTTTGTTGCTTGTTCAATTTTGCAATGTATTCCACAGCCTTTTTCTTCCATTCTTCATCGATCATGTTGTGACCAAAATCCCTGTGTGTTTTGTTTGGTAGTGCCACTTCAAATTGTTCTCCTTTAATACAGCAATCATTTCCTTGCACAGTAAACACACTGCTTTATTCTTAAAGCTGGTGATGAAATATGTGTGCATCCATTCTTCATTAAATGCACGGTGCTCATCTTCAATTTTACATTTTTTAGGAGGCATTGTTCATAGGGTTGGAGAGATCATGTTGTGCAGATGACTATCAACAATCACTGTGCATGTGAAATACGCATTCACAGAAAGTATGTAACCATTGGGAAATGGCATGTACATTTCTATGACATTGAAAAAGTTAGCCTCAGTTCAAGCACAAACATGTAAACTTTCACAAAAATTTATTGATTTTTTTTTCTAATTTGCTGCAGGCTTTTACAGGCCACACAAAACCCTACAGAGAGCTGCATGTGGCCCGTGGGTTGCAGTTTACACATCCCTACCTTAAGGCAATTAAGACTCTGAATACAGAGTCCTGTTCATTGGCAGGTTTATTAAAAGCCAAAACTAGAAAAGAAATAAATACACATTGTGATATTAATGAACCTATCACATCCTACATTGCTAACAATTCAGTTTTCCTGAATAAAACTTCTTAAGTTTATATTTGGTGTTGTTTATTCCTTTCAATTTATTCAGCAAAACTCGCCAGTCTGATGAAATTATGGAACTTGGAGAAACTAACTTCTTTTTTTTTTTCATATTTATATATGCCATGTTCTTTCAGGACATAGGCAATCATGGCTTTTCACTTCATCCTATCCTTTGTAGCTCTCAATAAGTTTTGTTCCTCTGCCACCTCCACCAGACTACGTTCTGTAATCCATTTGCTCAAACCCACCAGGTATGTCATGTGTTGCTTTCCGTTATCTCTCTTTCACTTTATTTGATCTGTGAATATCAGATTCTCCAGGCCCTCCTTTCTCATTACATGTCCCAGTAACTTCAGCTGCCTCTTTCTGATGTTAAGTATAAGTTTCCTCCTTGTTTGCACCCTCTCCAAGACCTCATTGTTGCTCACATGATTGGTCCATCATATCCTCAGCATCCTTCTGTAGAACTACATCTATGTTGCCTTGAGTCCCTTCTTCATCTTTGAGGAGACCGTCCAACATTCGCTGCTGTAAAGGAGGACAGATGTCACATAACAGCTCAGTACTCTTTTCTTTGTTACCAAAGAGATCCTCCTGTCTCACAATACTCTACTGATCCCAATTTGCCAGATGTTGATAGGGAGTATCTTTAACAGTTTTCTGGAGGACAGACATGGTACTATTTGCAATAAACTGCATTACTTAATAAAATTCATATCTGCAAATGTTTTTGAATTCTTTTCTGAAGTAATTACCTTTAACGAAACTTTGGGGAGCTGAATAGATTATATAGCAGGAAAAATACCTAAATAATCTTTACACAACTGCTTGCTACCAGGTGTCAGCAGCCTCCTGAATCTATCAAAAAAAAAAAAAAAAAAAAAACAGTACTTTTACAACCATCTGATCTGAGTAGTATCAGGTGGAATTGGTAAGAGACGCTTTTGTTAATGGATTGCTATCAGTAGACATCCAGCAATACCTATTGGAACAAGGAAGTTTTACCATCCAGCAGGTATATGAATTAGCTAGAGCATCAGAAGTGGCCTAAAAATGCAACATTTACTATCTTGCTGGGTTCTGTACCTAAGAAAAATGAAAAACCTTCTATTTCTGCATTTAGAACCCCTAGAAAACCCAAAGCCTTGGCCTCCACTAGATTTACTTGCTTTTCCTGTGGGGGTAAAATGCACCCATGCCTGAATTTCCCCACTAGAGGTTCCAAATGCAGAAATAGAATGTTTCTCTAGTTTTATTATCATCTCTAGTGGGGCATTTCAGGATGATTTCACCCACAAGAAAAGGAAATAAATACACCCATGCCTAAAATGCCCCACTAGAGATGATAATTGTCTGTCTTGTAGAAAGAAAGGCCACTCGCCCAAGGTTTGTGAAAGCAACAAAAAATAAAAAATCTCTGTACCCTGTGCCCTCCCTGCCCAATTTAGTTGCTTATTGAATTCCACCATAAAACTAGAGGCCAATGGTCTGCCCCTAAATGATCTAGGGAATACAGGCAGCTCTGAGAACTTTGTCAATTTGAAAATAGCAAAAGCTAACTGGTGGAAAATCTTTCCATGCACCAGTGTAGCAACAATGGCCAATGATGCATTGTCAATTCAAGTACTGAGATTTTGCTATGTTGAACTAAAAGTAAAAGAAGTTATCTATGAATATATAAAACTTCTAACAATGAAGACTCTCTTTTGTGATATAATATTGGGCCACAGTTTCCTTCAGCAACATTCCCATGTTGAAATACCATTCAGGAGACCCAAGCCACTGTTAAAATGCAGCCTGGCTAAAATTAACATGCTTTATCCAGTTCTCTTTTCTAATCTTACACCAGACTAAAAACCTATCACAATGAAATCAAGGTGTTATTCCAAGGAGCAACAATCATTCATTAGTACAGAGATCAAGCGAGTGTTAAAAGAAGGAGTTATAGAACCATACAACATTCCCTGGAGAGCACAGGTCCTAATTGCTGCTATAGAAAACCATAAGGAAAGAACAATTATTGACTATTCATAAACCATCAAAAAATTAACATTACTAGATACTTACCCTCTACCTTGCATCGATGACATGATTGGCAAAATAGCCAAATATGGGGTGCACAGCACTCCTGATCTGCTCTTATCTTGCAACCTAGGGAAAGGTTACTGAATAAGAATGACCAAAATGAAGGTTGGAAATGGAGCGATAATATTTATAACAGGAACAACATACTATAAGATTTGCCAGTGGTGTGTAGTAAGTAATCAACTGCTAGTGGTAAGCTAGAAGTGAATCAGTGAATCCCAAGTGGAAGACAACATATAGTATATACTAATGTATTTATGGGAATTGGGACATTATCCTCCATAGATACAGTATAACAGCTTATCACCATTGCCACCTCATTATACAAATTATTATTATTTTTTTTTAATCTCTTATTTTCATTGTTTATTTTAATATCTTTTGTATTAAATGTTTAACTTAATTTACTTTTCAGCTTCTTAATGGTAATTGTCTGAGTTATTTATCTTTCAATTGATACATTTAATTGTTGGAATAACATTATCCTATGTCATTTAGTTCTGTTTATCAATTAGTGGAGTTGTACAGAATTTGCTAAGTAAGAGATGATTCTTTCTTGGTGACTGGATTAAGGTTTGGCATTTTGGTCAAATTCTCCTTATTCTTGGCAATGACTCAATTCTCAATATTAAAAATGTCAGTCCAAAAGCTGTCTCAAAGAAAGTCATGGAGTGAATCCCAATCAATATGCTGGTAATGGAAAGAATAGGAAGTTCCTGTCTAATTGATGACTAGAATGAGATATTAATAGATACTATAGAGTGATCTGAGTTGTGAAGAGGACAGTGTTGCAAAGCTCAGCAAGAGCGAGAAGAGGAAGTAAGAAATAAATCATGTAAAGAAGCATGTTATACAGATTTGCTAGGGAATTGAGTAGGGAAATTCACAATTTGAGTAAGGGATTGAGCAATGGAAAAATTGAAAGTCTGAATGCATCAGTAGCATATCAAATAATACCTTGTTTAACTAAATTTTGAATTGATTTCATGAAAATTTCTTTTTAGAAGTTTATATTAAAAGCAATTGCCATTGTTATAAGAAATTAAAAGAACAATTAATTGCCTTAAAATTCTCTACATAGGTACAAATAATTGAAAAGATAGAATTCTGATATTTTCTAAGAATCACTTGATTGGCTTAAGATACAGAGACATTTTCTTATTACAAATAGATTTTGGGAGAAGTTGCTCAAGTGGAACTTGTTCTTAGGAATAATGATATTCAAGTAAGAACTTGTGGTGAATCCTGGTGTCTCAAGCCTTTGCTGTGTACTCTTATAAGAGAACCATCAAGTTTTGAAACAGGTCAGTTTGTCTTTCACATTTTTATTTTGCCTTTTACCAAAATAAAAACAAAATAATTATTGCTCCAAATCCAGATTTCTTTTAGATAGTAACTTTTTTACTGGGCACTCATTTTAGACTTTCAAATTTTCAATTTTTGCTAAATATATGATGTATTGATGTATTAGTAAAAGAGCATGAAGTGAAAAAAATATTCATTTTAGGAATTAAAAAAAATTAGAACACAATAAATTTATACTGCATATACTACAGTATAGTGTGAATTTTTATGATCTGTTTTTGATGCAAAAAATGTGCCATGTCTCTTCAGGAAGTAGGCGATCATGGTCCTTCACATCTTCCTGTCCTTTGTAGCTCATAATAAATTTTGTCTTTTTGCTATTTCTCCAAAACCCTGTTTTACCATCAATTTACTCAAGCTCATCAAGTATGTTTTGCACTGCTTTCCTCTGTCCCTCTTTCCTTCAATCTGTCCTGTGAGTACTAAGTTTTCCAAATCCTCTTTCCTCATTATGTGCCCCAGAAATTTCAACTGCCTTTTTCTGATGTTAATTATAAGTTTCCTTCTTGTTTCCATTTTCTCCCAAACTTCATTGTTGCTCATGTGTTTGGTCCATGGTATTCTCAGCATCTTTCTGTAGAACCACATTTCTGTTGCTTCAAGTCTGTTTTTCATCTTTGAGGAGATTGTCCAGCATTTACTGCTATACAGGAAGACAGATATAACAGTTCAGCACTCTTTTCTCAGTTCACCAGACAAAAATAATGTGAGACTGAATAAACAGAGAACCCCTCACTCTGCCAAATACCCCCACCCCGACAATGGATTCAAACAGAGACAATAACAACAACAAAATACACACTTAAAAATATACTCTAGAACAGTATTTTTCAGCATTTTCTTTCTTGTCACCCACTTTGGGTTTCAACAAAATTTCAGGCCCACATAAGCACAAATAGAAATTCGATGTAACAGGAAATACATTTTATTTACAAAAGTATAGTTTGACAAAATAAAATTGGCAAGTGATTTAAAAAATTACATATATTCTGTTGTTAATTGGAGTAGGGAATGGCTTGTTAATTTTTATCCCTCCAAAACAAAACTATTCTCTTTTAATCATCTAAGAAAACCCTTTTTGTCTTCCATAAGCATAGCTGGTGCTAGTCTCCAGGACAGTGACTCATTGCACCTTCTCAGGCTAACATTTTCTACTGACATGAAGTGGGAAGATTATATTGAGTCAATTGTTAGATCTGCTACTAGGAAGGTTGGTTCACTATGTTGTACAAAACAATTTTTCTTGCCAGAATCTAGCTTACATATCTACAAGTTTAACATTCATCCATTCTTAGAATATTCCAGCCACATATGGTCTGGTGCTTCTGTTATATATTTAAAGATTCTTGATAAAATCTAAAGAAGAATCTGCAATGTTATTGATCTTGAACTGACATCTTGGGTTCAGTTACTTTCCTACCGTCATAATGTAGCTTCCCTATGCCTTTTCTATAAATACATTCATGGTAAAGGTTCTGATGAACTCTCCTCTATCGTACTTAGACTTAATGAATTTAAGAGCATTACTAGATTGGCTGCAAAATCTCATCATTTTACAATCAAAATGGTGAGATGTAACTGTAAGTTCTATGCTAACAGCTTCTTTCTCTGAACTTCTTTCTTGAGGAACTCTCTGCTAGCCTTTTGCTTTTCAGTCAACTTTCTACTTCAAAAATTTAAATGCAACTATGGTAAGCCAACCCAATTACCTCTCCTGTCTTATGATTTCTATAAATAAGTCATGCCATCTTAGCCAAAATGGCAAGACTCTTCAGTTATGTTCAATAAAGGCTCATTAAACCAAACTAGACTCTGAGTTTTCAATACAGCAATGTCAATCATTATCTTCTGTCCTCTTAAATTCTGTTCTTTTATTGTTGTCTCTCTCCTTAATGTTTTTCTGATATTCTTCCACACTCAGTAATCTCCTACATGTTAGTGACTCTGTTGCCTTGCTTGGGGTGAAATGATTAAAAAAAAATGGAAAACTCTTTGCATACCAGCAGACAATGGTTTATGTACTGACACCAGTATGCATACTTCACTTTGAGTAGCACTGTCATAGAACACATTTCTTCCTGTTATTATCTATTATTAACCTTATTCCTCTTTCATTTTTCTCTCCACCTGCATGTATGTGTTGCTGATGAAATACCTATTACTTGCCCACAGATGACCAGATGCCAAGTGTTGGTACATCAGTAAGTTTTTATTTATAATTTTATTTTCATGTGTTTGTGTCTGTGTGTGTTGATGTGCATGAGTATGTGCATAAAAAAAGTAGCAAATTGAAATACTTTTTTATGATTTTTTTTACTGCATTGAAAGAAAGAATATGATGGAAAGTAAAGTCATGAGAGATATTGATGGTAGTAATGGTAATTTTTTTTTACACTGATGTTCACTGTGTACAAGGTCTAAGAACGACTCAAAGTAGAGGGTTACAGAGTAAGAGGTACAGTTTATGCAGATATATGGGGAAGATAAAGATTAACCCTAGATTTGAACAGGTTGTAGTGATTGATGGTGGGTCCTAGCTGTGAAGGTTAGAACTGGTGGAACTAAGGAATGTAGTTTGTCTGACTACTTTCCATAGAAGTAGCAATAGAGAAGTTAGAGTCTTGCAATATTTGATCTGTGAGAGAGGGTATGCAGGCTGGAAAAGAATTTGTCAAAAAAAAGTATGCGATGATGCATTTAGACTATATTGAGAGTTGAGAATGAGAACTGCACAGCTCCTGCCCAGGTATGACATCAGAACTCCATTTTAGGTCTGATCAGGCACTTGTAAATGTAGAGGACAGCATGAAGAGTCTGGTATTTACTGAAGTGGTACAGGGAACTGACCATTTTTCCTGCATCTTTAGCAATAAAACATATGTACGAGTTACACTTGAGGTCTGTGTTGAGTTTAAGGCCCAATAGTTACTGAGGAAACATCCATTCACTGTGACTGGTGGTAATTCAGAGTCTGATTGGTAATGATGATGATGGTAATAATAATATTACTGAAGACAAAACATCATTATCAACATTATGACTATTTGGGGATATTTCATTGAAATAGCTCTCACTTATTTTCTTCTATAATAGATGAGAGCATAAACTGGACATGGCTGCTACATATATTAAAGTACTTGAATATGAGCCCTGAAAGCAGAAGGAAATGATGGAAAAAAAATTTGTTTTTATCATTTCACCACAAGCAAAGCAATAAAGTCACTAAGATGCAAGTGGCTACTGAGTATTAGAGAATATGAGAAAAAAATACTCTTATGAAAAGAAGACAATAAACAAAGAATTAAGAAGACAGAAGATAATGATTGACATTGCATTTAAATTTTTGAAGATCAAAGTTGACTGGGAAGCATGAAGAGTTCCACAAGCAAGAAATGCAATAGAAGAAAATGTAAGCATAGAACTTACTGTTGCATCTAGCCATTTCAACTCTAAAATGAGAAGACCTTGCCATCAATCTAGTACTGTGATTATATTTGTAAAGCCTACACACCAAAGAGGAAAGTTCATCAGAACAAATAAAAAAGAAAGAAAAAAAAAGAAAAAAGGAATATATCAGGAAATAAGAAGATCTTAGAAAGTGAATAAAAGAATTGGAACACATGTACATCACCAATGGTGTGATATTCAGCGTCCTTCTTATACTGAACAAGAGAGGAAATTCAGTCAATTCAGGTAGTTAGATGATACACATACCTCAAAGATAATATTTCTCTCATATAAATGGAGTTTACTTGGAAGAAAAAAATGATTAAATTATTTAACAATTTTAGCAGTGATAGTCGAATAGAATTTGGTTTAGAAAAATATTCAATACTAAACTATGGAACTGAATTGCCAGATTAGAATTTGGTTATTGAGCTGGCAGCTGCTCTTGAAAAGGACCTCCGATCAGTGCTTAACTGAGGCAAGAAATGGTTTGCATATTTTAACACCTCCAAAACAAAACTCTTTTCATTTAACTACTATAGACAACCTTTTCTACCTGATGCTAGACTCCTGGGGAGCAATATACTGTGCCTTCTTGGCCTCGTGTTTTCCACTAATTTGAAGTGAAATGACTTCATTGAATCAATAGCTGCATCTACTGCAAGGAAAGTTGGGTCACTGTGTTGTGCCAGAAAATTTTTCTCAACAGAATCCATCTTGCACATTTACAAATCCATCATTTGTCCATGCATTAAATACTGTTTCCACATCTGGTCTGGTTCTCCTGCTGTACATCTCAAGATTCTTGACAAAATCAAAAGAAGGATCTGTAATGTAATTGTTCTTGGCCAGACATCTCAACTTCAGTCACTTTCTCATCGATGTGATGTGATATCCCTCTGTCTTTTCTACAAATATTTTCATGGTAACTGCTCTGACAAGCTTTTTTCCCTGATCCCCAAACTACACGAGTTTAAGTGTGCTACTAAATTGGTATCTAGGTCCCACCCTTTTAATTTGAAATAGTTAAATGCAACTTCCACTTCTACTCAAACAGATTTTTTTTCTCACTCTTCTAACCTGTGGAACTCCCTTCTGTTTACTTTACGGATAACTACAATCTTCAAAAATGTAAAAATCCCTCAGTCTTTTCTTTCACTTTCACTCTCCATAGCCACCTGTGTACCAGTGCCATGCCTGCCTTGCTTGGGTTGAAATGATTAAAAAAATAATGCATATGGCATTCAATAAAGACTATCCTTCTTTGAACTTTGTGGATTTGTGCTACAAAAATCATGAACAAAAAAACTTTACTGGATAACAGGTCACATCATTCAAGGATTGTCAACAGCAGCGACAACTAAAAAGGATATCGCATGTAACTTGAAGAGAAAATAATGGCATAATCAAGATGTTGATGCCCCATTGTAGATCAAATAAAAGGTTAAGAACAAAACCGATATCAATACAAGAATGACTGCGAATTTGAGAAACCTATTTTCCTGAAAAAACTGTTTGAAAAGAAAGATTTTATAAATTTCAACTAACAATAGTAATGGCTGCTCAGTCAATGAATGCCAAACATAAGGATATGGCCAAGATTATCATATTTACAGGAAACAGGAGTAAATGAAGAAATAAATAAGGAAGGGGTATCTCATAAGATTAAGATTATTTATATTCTGGCCTTCGTCAGATGTACATTGATCTGGGTAATCTACAGGGAATTCCAAACAGAAACCTTTAATCTACAGAGGTAGACTGATCTCATTCCACTGTTCATGTCTAAGGATATTGTCTATTCATTTAGACATGAGCAGTGAAATGAGAACAGTCTACTGCTGTGACACCCAGCCGTCGACCTGTGGTTAACTCCCAATCACGGCCTGAAATTGTAATGTTTCTTCTACTGGTGTTTGGGGTTGACTATTTGTCGCTGCCACAAGCCTGTGTCCTGGTCGATCAGTGGTCATTGCTACTCAGCGAAATCCCCTGGCCAGGATACCAATATGGGACACTGGCCCATCCAGGGTCAAATTCTGGTCATCGATGTTAATGGCTTCACCAGCTGTACCGGTTCAAGACCAACTCTATCGCTCCCAGCTCACTTGCAACATTTAGCTACTGGAGTAACTGTTTCAATCTCAAGTCTAACCTACCCATGTTGTGACTTTGATCTTAGGTAGACGAGATTAATCATGCATCGGGCCGTAGTGTAGGCTGAGTCCAGACTGAAGGTGGTATCGCACAAGTGCAAAGAAAAAAATAAATAAAAGAAAAACCCAAGAGGTTCAAGTATGTTAAGAAATAACAATTTGACTTTATCCCTCTGTTATATACAGGAGTGTGTTTTTTTCCCAGCCCATTTTCTATGAAATGTGACACTTCTATGTTTCAAGTAAGTTGGTATCTTAAATCAACTGATTTAGTTCTTAGGTCTTGGCTTGGCTTCGTTTGTCAGTATAACTTGCTATTGGTAAGATAGGCGAAGTCAGAGGTTGTGGAATCACTTGGTCAGCTTCTGTGAGGCAACACTCTGTTTAAGCTCTGACTCTAACTCCAAAACCAGCTCAACTGCCACTACCAAATGACCCATGGACGTTTGTTTATATGTGTACTGACCAAAACCCGGTGTGGGCCCAGACACGGTCTGAGGTTCTTGGTAAATCTAGTTTTCCAACAAGAAATCTCTTTGTTGTCAGGCCAGGAAAATTGATTACTTCCCATTTTTGGAAAATTAATCACTTTCCATTTCAGGGGTGTCTCCGTTGTCCATGAGGGAATGTCGGAGGAGAGCTATCCTCCTGGACTCTTTCTCTCTCTCATTGATATCTCATACAAATCCCTTCATTGGGCGTTAATAGCTTCTCCACCTTTCTCATCCATTCACCTCTGCCTATCACCATTGCTACCACTCAACAAATGGCATCCCGGCCATGGGGGTGTGGCTAAGCTGGCCTCCTTAAAATTATAATCTAGAATTTTTGTTTACAAAATTCTCCTGTTCCCCATCGGCAAAATTTTTTACAAATTCCATATTGCCAATTAAATTTCTATCATATCTTTTTGGCCACCCAGAATTCACTTAGTCAGCACTCTCTACCGACTCCATCAATCACTGTCAAAGTTTGCCATCTGGTCCCTTAGTGAAGTTAGCTTTATAATGGAATCTCTGGCTTGTTGAGAAATTAAATTCTTTTATCTTGCCAAATCTCAATTATCCAGTCTATTTTCTGTCTTATGCCAAAATTTTACAAATGCAATATTGCTATTCAACATTTCAGCATCTGAAGCGACACGTTGATAAGGTAAATAATAACAATCCTCTCACCTATATCGAGACAATGCCAAAAGTTAATAATTCCACATTGCCGTTCCTCCCCAGTGGCTAAAAAAAAAAAATTATATCTTGGAAAGATAATTAACATTGATTCTCCCTACCTGTATTGGCGATCATCTCAAGCTGAAATTTTTATGACCGCCTTGTGGTCTTGGCTGATATCTTAATATTTGCTTTTCTTCCTATCTCTCTCAGCAAGACATTAATCAACTTGACAAAACCTCACATATGGCTTTTTCCATGGGTTTACTGTCTTTTGTGAAAAATATCTTTTTCGTAAATAGAATAAAATCTTTCTTTTAACATCAATCAGTCTATCTTTCGGGATAGCGCTTTTTCACCTTAAGTATTTCCTGTTTTAATTTCTATGGTTAATTAGTTAGCCAGTTACCATAGCTAAATAGTGTCACACTGCTATAGATTAAATAAAGTGTTCAGTTTGGAATACTCTGTAGGTTATCCAGATTGATATACACCTGAGGAAGGCTGGAGGGCACAACTTTCAAAATGATAAAAACTACAAAGATGAGGACAATAGTCCAAATATAAATAGTGTAAATAATGATAATCCTCATCCCAGAAATTCAGACTAAATCTAAGTAAGATATTAGAAAGAAAGTTAAACAGTAAAAATTGAATATAAAGGATGAACATGTCAGTAGTGTCAGTAATGACGTAGACACAGGGCTGGATTAATCATTAAGCAAAATAAGCATGTGCTTAGGGTATCAAGGGAAGGGGGTAGCACAGAAGTTTTTTATGACATGATGTTGTACACATTTTTATATTAAGCATATAGTGGAAGAACAAAGAAGATACAAAAGAGGTTTAAAAAAATAAACAATTGTATTAATGTAAAATACAACGAATGATAAATCAATGTAAATGTCTCTCATTAAAAGGAAGGAGATAAGTATAGTTGTAAAAGGTGTTCACAGAGGTGTATGGTAGGAGAGGTGGTGTAAGTTTTGACTTACTGTGGCGACAACCTTTGGTGAGTTGTCTTTTGGAGATGGGAGGTCTTTTTCTGACAAGCATTGTGAATTTGGGCTGTTATGCTGTTTGACTGCTGAAGATGTCCCTTTGATGGGCTTTTATGTTCTTTTCTTAGGCTCAGATCAGCTCCAATTTTCTTTTTGTTTCTTTAGATGGGAGTGGGTGCTATTGGGTGGAAATTCTGGATTGTATTGCTTATTTTTTCTTTGAGTGTGTGAGTAAAAATTGAAGCTATATGCAGAGCCTATGTGCAGTTGATGAAATTTTAGTTCAGTTTTGAGTTTCAGAGTTTTCACATCCGGACAGTAGTAGAAATTAGGCTTTCAGAAAAAAAAAATCTTGTTTTTGTAACAACATCTAAAAGAATGTCGAACACAATTAACATTTGATTCTGCCGGATGCCATTACGAATAGGAAGATAACTGACCTGCAGCAAATCATTATTGTGATTCTGATTGGTTAATAAAGGAATGAGCTAAGGAAGATAATGAGGCTTGTATTTACTCAATACATCGTATCCCCCCTTTTGAATAAGAGATTTAAATTTTGTGAACAATTACATGGGTAGACTATTTTCATACTTGTTTGGCTTATGTGATTCTATAATGTGCTTGTTTATTGATTCTATAACCACTTCTAGTTGCAGTTATGTTAGAATCTGGTCTTGGTTCATTTGACATTGGCTGCTCAGTTGAGATTGTTTCTTTCTGGTTGGGTTCCTAGCGCTTTGATGTTTTTCTGGGTTAGAACTGATGATTACCTCTCGACGGTTGTATGTTCCTTCTATATTTATTTTCAGCTGTTTCTACAATGTACATTCTCAGCTGGTGTTCTTTTTTTGCATGACTCATTGAGACTTCATGTTAGCATATTTAACTCATAGATGTATGGGACATTAAAATTTTTTAAGTGGTTAGAATCCCTATAGATCTTAATCTGGTCCTGAGTAGACATGATTTTTTCTATGAGATCAGTATAAAGTGCTGGTCCAGGATGATTATTATTATGTACAGACCTGTATATCTCAGAAGATATTACTCATAGACTCCATGGAAAAGGAAGGAGGGAGAGGATTCATTATCACTGAACACTGTTTTCTGAATGCTAAAATTTGATGAAAAATTCACTCATTAAAACCAGTTACTACAGTAGCCCCTCTGGGATTGAGAGCACTGAAGCTTAAGCTTTCCTTAGTTTTATAGTAAATTTGCCACTGAAAATAGGATTTGCAAAATATGCAAACCAGAGACATGAAAATTGCAAACATGTAGAGAATATATATATATATATATATATATATATATATATATCCTATTCATAACATATTGGTTGACAACATAAACCTAATAGCATCATCTATATGCAAAAAAGGCCAAAAATAATGGAAGCCTTATTAATATAAACAAAAGAAAACAACACTCAATATCACTATGAACAATATCTTGACCGTGTTTTGAAAATGAAAACATTATATAAATACATACATACAAAAAACTATTTCTTGTTAAGTTATATATTTCAACCTTGAAAATGTCTAAATGTATAGCTGAAAGCGCTCAGATAAAAGGAACAATTGGACAGTTTTTATATAATTTATCATCTAAAAAGAAAAAATTTATTAGATCACATGAGAAATTGCATAAAAAACTAAATCAATGCACCTTGTCTGTCGTATTCAATGAAATGTGCATGAAAGAAGGATTGCTGCCTAAATACACACATATATATATATATGTATGTATGTATGTGTGTGTGTGCAAATATATTGATAAAATAGGAAAGAACCATTAGATTGATAATCCGAAGTTCTTTAGTATTTTTGTTTTTATTTTTAAAAAAACAGTGCTCGATACAAAAGTAGAGCCAATATTATAATTATTTTTTTTAAAAACTATGATTCCTTCGCTACATTTTCAAGCACTTGAAAATGAAACAGAACTAAGTACTTCAATTTATTTAATTTCTATAATTGAATTGGAAGTTTTTAGCTTTTGTTTTTGAAACATGGTAATTCCAATGTAGCGAAGGAATCATATTTTAAAAAAATAATTATATATATATAAAAGGGAAAAAATGCATCAGGACAAATATGATTGTGGAGAAAGATGAATATGTTTTGAGTACCTTCTGAGTTTTCCCAAATTTAAAACATTTTTTGAGAGGTTCCCATTTTGAGAGCAATAATGACATAAAAAACCTCATATAAATCATTCTAAATTCATAAGTGGCAATAAAAATATTTGCTTTTCCATAAGTCAACTTTTGTTTCCTCATTAGTTAATAATTTCTTGATGAGTCTCTAACTTAAAGGACTCTTTGATGTGAACTATATTTTCTTACTAATATTTTATTATAACTTAATTCAAAAGAATTAATTCCAATATAACATATTTTGCCAGAAACAAACAGAACTTTACCTGAACATTCTTAAAAAGGATGAGGAACCAACAAAAGAACAGTTAGCAAATGGAACAGGGATCAATGAAACTGATGAAGATGGTAATACTGCCTTGCACATTGCAGTAATAAAGTAAGTATGTATGATCAAGACTCAATAAATTGTATTATAATATTCTTCGATGGAAATTAGTTTTTGATTGAAAAATTTTGAAATATATAAATATTACTGTCAAGCATATTTTTACCAATTCTAGTCTCTTATACTTTAATCCACTAACATTGGGTCAGAACAAAAGTCCACAATGTTAGTCTTGTTCACACATCACAGAGCAAATACAACACGTTAGCTATCCACCATCTTTATTATTTGAACACAAAAACTATACTGTATAAGACATAACTGTGTACAAATATAAAATAATGTTAATGTAGTGTGACTGACTCACAGGGAGTAGTATGCACTCAACTGCCTTATGGGTAATAGCTGTAGCTATTTATAGACATTGGGACTTCAGATGTAAATGAGTTACCTCACCTGCCTGTGCCAAAGTGGCTTTATCACCTTATTCCCTCTGGTACTTCTGGAAGCTTTTGTCTCCTCACAGAGATTGTCTAGATATGGGAGACCTTGACTTTTTTCTTTGGTCATAGGAATGTTCCTCTAACTCCTTTTCAGAGTCTATATTACTCTCACTTTCACTGTCTAGTTTGTTTTGCCTTGACATGACACTTTCTCCTTCATTACTTTCAGGTTCACTAAACATTTCTTCATCATTATCGTGTTGCAATCTAACTTTGTCTGCATGCCCTAATATCCCATTTCCATTTTCTTCGATTATCATAAGTGTTCTGTTGACTTTGCATTATGAATTTTGCCTCTTATAGATTATATTCACTATTCTTTTTATTCCATAATTTTTTCGTTGGTATCATAGGACATGGTAAATGAGGCTCTAATTTTTCTACCAATGAGGGTGGATAGACTTTTTTTTGATCTTCCAGCATGTGGTATTATCCTATAACTTAGCAACAATCTAAGAAGAAATGTTTCTATTTTTTCTTTCCATTGTACACATATTTTCAGTCTGTTTTTTTATAGTTTGCACCATCCTTCCTGCTAATCCATTTGATTTTGAATGGTAAGGGGAAGGGAGGTGTATATGGTTTGCATCCAAATTTCAACCATTGGCATAGTTCTTCATCACAGAACTCTGGCGCAATTTCAGATACTAGTATTTTCGGAATTCCATTTCTTGAAAGTATGATCATTAATGCTTGTTTCACAGTCAAACTTTTTTTGTTGGAGATCTGTATTACTTCTGGCCATCCTGAATACAAATCTACCAGTATTAATAATAATCCCACTCCATTGATATGGGCATGATCCATGTATACTCCATCTCAAGTTGGGACTCTTTAGGTCATGCATGTGTTTTTCTGTCTAAATCTTCTGTAGAATAGCCTGGCTATCATGCCTCTAGCCTTAATCTCCTTTGCTTAAACATTATTCCACAATGAACATCATCACGTATACTTTTTATAACTTTGCTCCTTTGCACTATGTCTCCATTATAAATTACACTATTATTCTACTGTTAACTTTTAATTAACCACTTTGAAATGCCTTTTGGCCTGTAAGCAATTATTCCACATATTATTTTTTATTCTAAACAATATACTGTTTAATATGTCTTGAAACTTGACTAATGCATGGAATAATAATGCAACACAAAATGTACTTGGAACAAAATGTATTGAAACAAGAAAGTGTACACAATATTTACATATAGTCTTTTGTATATTCCTGGGAAGACCGTTCCTGGATAATGTGTTTACTGAGTTGCAGTCGGGCAGAGTCTCTGGATTGGATCTCTCCTTTTCCCGGTACCAACCATATTTATATGGTTGGTACTCCACTATGCAAATTAGGTGGATCCTACCACAACAATATGGGATCTCAATTCATATCCTCAGCTAATTTATCTATTAGCAAAATATCAGTTTCAACCTAGTGTAAGAAAGTATCTTTGAATTTTTTTCTCCTTTTCAGAAGTAATAAACATCAATCTCAATAATGCATCATCATGCAGAATGGTAGTCTTTTCATGTACTCAGAGTCAAATGCCATTTAACATTAAGATCCATCTTAGAATTCTAGAAGACATTACCTTAGGAAGTTCCTTCCTAGGATGAAATATGAATTCTAAAGATCTATGGTTGGACCTATGTAGGAATTTCTTTCCAATCAAAAACAGACAAACTCTATTGCCATCCATATTATGACCAATGATTTTTTTCTCAATATTTGAGTAGTTCACTTTGGCTTTTGACAAATTTCTTGAAAGATACATAATAGGATGACTATCCTGAGCTAATATTCCTGAAACTGTTTATTTGTGTCATTTGTTACTACTAATTCCTTTCTAGGACCGAATATTTTTCCTACTGGCTTCTTTGCCAAAACTGCTTTTAAGTTTTCAAATGCCACTCATTATTCTTTTTTCCAAATAAATTCCATATTCTTTTTTCTTAATGCAACAAAAGGTTCTGTCAATTTGGAATATTGATCTGCATATCATCTGTAGAAATTTACAAGTCCTCAAAAAGATTCCAATTCTTTTTTGTTCTTAGGTATTTCAACTTTTAATATTTTGTCATTTTACAATTGGTCTGGTGATATACCTCCGTTAGATATGGAATATCCCCAAAATGGTATTTTTTAGCATTATGCACACATTTTTTTTGATAATTGTTAACCCAGCATTTTTTAACATTCAACATCATATTGGTTTTCTGTTTAATTCTTCATCTTTACTAGCACCAACAAAAACATCATCCTGGTAGCATATTATATTTTTTATATTGCTACCAGTAACTTGCACTATAGCCCTTTGAAAAATTGCACTTGCAGTCTTAATTCCATACAGCATTCTTTTCCATTGACGTATTGTTGTGAATTCTTTAAAATTTTCGTCAATAGGTATTTGATGGTATGCTGATTTTAGATCAGTCTTAACTTTGCTTCATAGTTTTTTACATTTCTAGTTTCTTCTGCTTTAGTATTGTTTACCAATTTTGTTGAATTTATGTTCAATGCATCATTTCCTATTAGACAGTGATTCTTTTCAGTTTGTCAGGATAATTGATAATATACCAATTTATATTTATATATTAGTTCCACATAGGATTGAAAATAGCCTGTTTTTTATCACGGATTTGTCAAACTGAATCAATTGGAAATGGCTTTTCTTTAATCTTGCTTTTCCTAATTTCTTTCAGAAATTTCTGGATATAAATGTCATGTCACTTCCCGTATCTAGTTGCATGTCCAATAAAACATTATTGATTTGAATCTTTAAGAACTCTAATTATTTTTTTCAATGAAAAGATGTCCATATTTGTTTGCTGTCCATTTTGTTGGACCATCTCTAACTTTTTCCTTTGGGATTTACACACACATTTGATATGATTCATTTTGAAACACTTTTCTCATTTTTTTTATATGCTGGACATTTTTGTTTTTCTCTTTGATGCTGATATCCACAAAAAGTACATATTATTTCATCTTTTTTCTTTATTGCGTTGTGTCCAGATGTATAACTTTTATTCTATTAAATTTTCCAATTCTTGTTGCTGAACAAATACAACACATTGTTCTAGTGACAACTTTCCCAGTTGTAAATGCGTTACAGTCATTTGCCAGTACTCCTTATTTTATGATGGCAACCAGCAGTGGCCAACAAAAGATCAGTTATTTGGTTTTCACCTCTGACTGATTTTAAATCCTGTAGCTTTTTCATTCAAGCTTTAGCTGCTAGGCAACACTTGTGCATATTCATAATTATGAAGTGATAATTGTTCATCACGTTCTTTAGATATTGGTGATACCATTGTAGTGCAGTGTTACTGACTCATGGTAAGTGGTATGCACTCAACTGCCTCATGAGTAATAGCCATAGCTATTTAAATTCTTTGTGACGTCATATGTAAATGACTCACCTCAGACAATTCAACATTAACACACAACATTTTTCAGTGAATTTCAAAAACAATACTTAGATATTTGTATATAGATTTATTCAACCACATATGTGCCATTTCGTTCTACTATCTTTCACCGTCTTTGAGGCAGTTTCATGATTACATCCTCCCAGAACCTGGCAACTTTCTGGGTCATGAACTAGTCTAAGTGGTTTTCACAAGTGCCCAGAGAATTGAAGTTCTTTCCATCACAGGAATTTAAAATCACATGTTCAAATGTTGTATATTGAAAAATGCTACAAACTTCGAACCCAGTAATATAGAATATAGATATAAAATTTCAAAAAGCTTAGTATAGATAGATATAAACTGTCTACAATAGATTCATTTTTGTGTCTTTGTTCAGATTATTTCATGTGTTTGAATTAGGATAAAAGGTGTAAATTGGTGAAAACCATATACAGAATGTTTTGGTTTAGCTTGTGTCTCAAAGATTTATTTTTTATGCAAATATTCATTTTCTCTTTAGGAATAAGCTCCAAATAGTACGACTTCTGCTAAGTAAGGGGACAAAAGCAGACATTTTGAGTAAAAAGAAACATGCATCAATTTACATTGCTGTTATATATTGTGGTTTATATATTATCGCATTTTTTATGGTGATTAGAGTCCAGTTGAAAATCTTTTACATTATATAAAAATTATTTTGTCTAGCTTTTTTATGATTCTAGTCTCTCATCATTTTAATGTAATTTAGAAAATAAATTACTAAATTCCAAAAGTTCAGTATGGATAGAAGTAGACTATGTGTAACAGATTATGTTTTGCACCTTTGCCCAAATTATTGCATATATGTTTGAACTAGACTTAAAAAGTAAAAATGATTGCATATATTATTAAACTACACTTAAAAAGTAAAAATTATTGCATTTAGAATTGAACTTGACTTAAAAAGTAAATATTTTTATGTATATGATTGAACTAGACTTAAAAAGTAAAAATGATTGCATATATTATTAAACTACACTTAAAAAGTAAAAATTATTGCATTTAGAATTGAACTTGACTTAAAAAGTAAATATTTTTATGTATATGATTGAACTAGACTTAAAAAGTAAAAATGATTGCATATATTATTAAACTACACTTAAAAAGTAAAAATTATTGCATTTAGAATTGAACTTGACTTAAAAAGTAAATATTTTTATGTATATGATTGAACTAGACTTAAAAAGTAAAAATGATTGCATATATTATTAAACTACACTTAAAAAGTAAAAATTATTGCATTTAGAATTGAACTTGACTTAAAAAGTAAATATTTTTATGTATATGATTGAACTAGACTTAAAAAGTAAAAATGATTGCATATATTATTAAACTACACTTAAAAAGTAAAAATTATTGCATTTAGAATTGAACTTGACTTAAAAAGTAAATATTTTTATGTATATGATTGAACTAGACTTAAAAAGTAAAAATGATTGCATTTAGAATTGAACTTGACTTAAAAAGTAAATATTTTTATGTATATGATTGAACTAGACTTAAAAAGTAAAAATGATTGCATTTAGAATTGAACTTGACTTAAAAAGTAAATATTTTTATGTATATGATTGAACTAGACTTAAAAAGTAAAAATGATTGCATTTAGAATTGAACTTGACTTAAAAAGTAAATATTTTTATGTATATGATTGAACTAGACTTAAAAAGTAAAAATGATTGCATTTAGAATTGAACTTGACTTAAAAAGTAAATATTTTTATGTATATGATTGAACTAGACTTAAAAAGTAAAAATGATTGCATTTAGAATTGAACTTGACTTAAAAAGTAAATATTTTTATGTATATGATTGAACTAGACTTAAAAAGTAAAAATGATTGCATTTAGAATTGAACTTGACTTAAAAAGTAAATATTTTTATGTATATGATTGAACTAGACTTAAAAAGTAAAAATGATTGCATTTAGAATTGAACTTGACTTAAAAAGTAAATATTTTTATGTATATGATTGAACTAGACTTAAAAAGTAAAAATGATTGCATTTAGAATTGAACTTGACTTAAAAAGTAAATATTTTTATGTATATGATTGAACTAGACTTAAAAAGTAAAAATGATTGCATTTAGAATTGAACTTGACTTAAAAAGTAAATATTTTTATGTATATGATTGAACTAGACTTAAAAAGTAAAAATGATTGCATTTAGAATTGAACTTGACTTAAAAAGTAAATATTTTTATGTATTTGATTGAACTAGACTTAAAAAGTAAAAATGATTGCATTTAGAATTGAACTTGACTTAAAAAGTAAATATTTTTATGTATATGATTGAACTAGACTTAAAAAGTAAATATTTTTATGTATATGATTGAACTAGACTTAAAAAGTAAATATTTTTATGTATATGATTGAACTAGACTTAAAAAGTAAATATTTTTATGTATATGATTGAACTAGACTTAAAAAGTAAATATTTTTATGTATATGATTGAACTAGACTTAAAAAGTAAATATTTTTATGTATATGATTGAACTAGACTTAAAAAGTAAATATTTTTATGTATATGATTGAACTAGACTTAAAAAATAAAAATAAAGTAAGACTCTGGAATCAGTGAGTAGATATAGTTTATGTTTTGTTATTTTTTAAACTGTTTATTTTTAGGAAATTTCCCAAAATAATACAACTTCTGAGATGCAAGGGTGCAAAAGAAGATATTTTGAATAAAATGAATCATGCACCAATTCACATTGCTGTTACAAAAAATTCAAAGCAATGTGTAAAAGAATTACTGAACAGCGTCAACATAGAGGTTTGTATTAAAAGACAATAATCAGTTCTTTTATTATAAAGGCTTCTTTACACTTTTTTCAATTATGGTAATCATTTGTATTTATCAGCACCATTTTCTCTCACTTTCTCAACCAATATTCTGTTGCAACTTTATGATCTCATTTTAACACTGTCTTATGGCCATATCTCATTGAAACATCAGTCCTTATATGATTACTAAAGTTAGGCAACATCGAGTCTGGTCAGGACCTAAATGGTTGACAGCTTGGGAATACCAGGTACTGTAAGCTTGGTTGTGTGGGTGTTGGAATTAGAAGTCAGAGAGCTGAGTTCCAATTCCAGTGAGGTTCATTATATTCACTTGCATACAAATACCCTTAGGAAAGTTATGAACCCACCTCTTTTCCACCCTAACTATGAGTTAATCAGTAGGATTTGTATCAGTAAACTCAATATTATCTCAAAAAAATTCTTACAATAAAAAATATTTTCTGGTTTTAAATAACCTGAAAAATGTTGATAAGCCATAAAAAACAAATCATAAATCATTTAACAGTAATTGTTTTTATTACATTCATCATATAATAATGACTAGCAGCATGGCCCGGCATTGTCCGTGTTTGATTCAAAAATCGTACAACTCATACAGCAATCGCTATCACTTGACTTAAAATATTTTTGCCCTTCCTTGCCTTTAAAGGAGTGCCCTTTGTCATGCTGATGTTGCAATATGCCTTACTTCTTGCCTATCTCACACTGCAAATTTTTTCTAAGCTCTATACTAAACATTAAAACTATAACGAAAAAAGAACTAAACAAAATGAACACAAAACGATCAGCTTTAAAAAAGGACTCGTAACTGGAAAAACCGAATGAAAAAAGAATGTTAACAACAAATACTTTTTCACACCCAACCCAGTTCTGCGGAATCAGAATCAATGTTGAGTTTAAGCAAGTGAATGAGCCAATTGGAGTAAAGTGCAATGCAGATTTAAATTTTTCCCACTTGTGACGAATGCAGCTATCGATTTTTTTTGCATGCTAGTTAACATTCGTGTCAGTCAACTGTTGGCTTTCACACTGGCCAATAGAATCTTCCTGCCTATTTGTAGCAGCCAGCTATAGGCTCTCACTCTGACCAGTAGAAAATGGCTGCAAACTACATGAAAACTGCTGTAGAAACATGAAAAAATCGATTATTTCCACTATCGATGGGAGTTGGGAAATGCAAAGTTGGTCTTGGCCTTTCCACTAACTTGGAGCATGTGCATATAAATTTTGGTGCAAATCTGTCAAAAATTGCAGCTGTGCATTTGTTACACACACACACACACACACACACATCCTGCCTTTTATAGATAGAGATTTTTAAAATGACAACTACAAAATCATTAAAAACACTATTACCTACACAGTATGTCTTTCTATGAAGACTATAGGAAAGACATTATTAAAGATATTTTTATTTCCAGGATAATGATGGAAATACAGCTTTAGGACTGGCCATTATGCTGAAAAAATCAGATATAATAGAGATTTTGCTGAGTCATAAAAACATTGACTTCACAAAAAAAAATAAAGATGGAAAATGTGCATTTCACCTGGCAGCTACTGAAGGAGATGTTGAGTAAGTCGAGAAAACTTCTATTTTCATTATTATAATGTGATGCATTTGAGACAAGTTCCTGTTGCAATAATTGTGTGTCTATTAATTTGGTTTGATAGAATTTCATTGAAAAGAAAATGCTTTGTCACTTCCTGCATCCTTCATAAAAATTTAATTGTCTACATTATTCGGACTATTGTCCTCATCTTTGTTGCCATATTTATTACGTTTCGGCCGTTGTACGCTCCGTCCGAAACGTTGAAATAAATATGGCAACAAAGATGAGGACAATAGTCTGAATAATGTAGACAATGAAATTATTATGAAGGATGCAGGAAGGGACAAAGCATTTTCTTTTCAATGAAATTCTATCAAACCAAATTAATAATGTACATAATACCTCATCTTAGAAATATAAACAGAAACTGAATTTCATTGTCCTCTTTATGTTTTTTCTTTAAAATTTAAAATAAAATTATTTCTTTTTCTGTTCCACACTCTCATATTTTTTGTCTAAATTTCTGGGATATGGAATTAACATTATTTACACTATTTATGTTCAGCCTATTGTCCTCATCTTTGTTGTTGTTATCACTACATTTCAGATATTTTGCCCTTCCTCAGGTGTATATACAGGGAATTGTTCTAGTTCTCTTTATATTGTCAAACAAGTAAACATTTTCATTATCTGTATTTAAAATCTCCTGTACTAGCACACACCTATTTTGAATGCAATTGATTGATTGATTTCATTCTTTTTCTGCAAGAGAGTGTTTATGAATATCTAATAGAAGTGATAAGACATCAAACAAAAAATAGGAACTTGAGAGTAAAAGACCAAACTTTTCATTCACAAATGAATTAATTTACTTAAGACATTTCTTCTTATTATCATTATAGAACCATAATGAAGATTTTTGAAATTTATCCTGTTATTGTTGATATTCAAAACAATAGCGGGTACTCTGCTCTCCATTTTGCTGCTATGTATAACAAATTTGATGTAGCAGAGAAGCTGATTAAAAAGGTAAGTCAGTTTAAAAAAGTTACAAAAGATATCAATGAAATGTTTTATAGATTCAGTAAATATTTAAAATTATAGTAAATAATGTGCATTGACTAAAGAAATGAAATGTAATGTTATATATTCTTCTTATTTAGTCATGATCACAGTGGGGTCAAGATGTTTACCACTAGGATATATCATCTATTGATTTTGCTTAAAATAACCACTAACTGAAATGTGTATGAACTGATTATCATGTAACTACTTACACTATTTATATTATTCAGACTGTTGTCCTCATCTTTGTTGTCATATTCATGACATTTCTCTCCGGCCTTCTCCAGGTCATTGTAATTTTGAACCAAACCCTTTATTTTGTCCACCCTGGTAGATTGTTTTAGCTCAATGTGCCATGCCTCTTCTGGATGCATGGCCCAGTGAATGAAAGCATTGCTTGAAGTAATCCAGTGACTTGACCTGAAGAGCTGTGAGTTCAATACATGACCACAGTAGAGGTGAACAAAAACCTGAAAAGCTGAGTTACTAAAGGGAAATAACTGAAACTAAGATATCTAGAAGAGTCATGACATGTGGAACTAGAATAATCTACTCCAGTAGATGAAATAAAGAGTTTTGTTCAAAATTCTAATCACCTGAAAATAACGGAGCATAAAATGGCTGAAACATGACTATAACAACAAATATGAGGAGAATAGGCTAAACAATGTAAATAGTGTAAGTTACAATATTTCATCTGAGAAATATAGACAAATATTGATTATCATGTGCTTGTCTCTCTCTGTGATTATATAAAATCTTTTCATCTAGTAATATTGAGAAATAATGGATTTATTGTATTTGTTTCTATGCAAATGAAGCTGAACTAAATTTGTTTTTACTTTCAAGTCTATTATCATAACTTATCTCCTTTGAATATGAGGGCTGATTACTGTGTGATCATATGTAGTTAAATTTTATTATCACTTTTGCTTAAAAAACATTCAGTGTAAAGACAGTAGTAATGTGTTTTATTTGACATCTTTCTGATGAAATTAATTCATATACTAATCACATATTTAAGATATAGCAATAAAGTTGAGTAACTGTCAAATCAGTTTTCAAGGTGTTAATAAATAATGGACACAAATTATGAAATACATGCCTCTTACATATTCTCTTTAATTGTCCATGTTGAAGGTAAATTTGAGTTTAAGATAGAATAATTCTGTTCTGTAACATTAATTCACCAAATTAAAAACAAAAGTATCTACAAATTTATTTATTTCTTCAAAATTTAGGGCAAAGCTAAATTGAATATAAAAACAATTAATGGTTCAACTCCACTGATGTTGGCTGCTCAACAAAACCATCTTAGCATAGTGGAATTGCTGGTGTCTGAAGGAGCTGATATCAATGCCCAAGATAATGATGGAGATACAGCTCTTCATGCAGCCCTTGACCCCAAGTGTATACTGCCAAGTTTCTTGGAACCGGTAAGTCAATATTAACATTTATGGAAGAAGAAAATAAAAAAAGCCTCAAACAATTTATATTTAAAACTTCATCTTAAGTATAGAATTGATATCTCATCAAGTCATTAATTGCAAAATAGAATCTCAAGGTTTATTGATTGATAATATGTAAACCTTTGTTAGTTAATTTAATGTTAAATTTTGTATGAAGCACTCATTGAAGTTGACTGATTGATTGTATTATTTTATCAAATCTGTCATGCTGAAAATATTTTAAAAATATATAGTTTGTAAAAATCCTTTAGGTTGTTGGTTCCATCACTCTCCAGTTATATCTCTAGAATGGAGTTATTTAGTGCTATAACTAAAAATGTCTTTCAAGTAAACTGGGGCGGCCTCTATTTTTATTTTCTCAAAGAGGTTGTGAAGAGTTGAGCAATGTAAACTTAGTGTTTATTTACTGGAAACTTGGGAATAAAATGATCTCAAGAGTATAAAATAAATAATATAATTTTATTTATTTGATTTAGAGTGAGTCCGTTGATATTGCAAAATTTCAAATTTCCGTGTAGCAAAATGTTCGTTTATAAGGCAGATATTGGTAGCAGTCTGGAGAAAGTTCATTTTGGCTTGGTAGTGGGTAGTTTTGAAGTCAGACCATGCTAGTAGTATTCATCTTAGAAATAGTTTAGCATTAATTTACAGCCCTAAGAAGAACAGAAATATCATTATCAGGTGATCTCTTAACTACATGCATCGCACCTGGATGGTTTCTCTGGCAGTCACATCTCTTGTTCTGCCATTTCTTTTGCCATCACTCTCATCATCTAGCTTAGTAGGCTCTGAAACTCTGCCATGTACCTTGGTTTCGTCTAATATCAAAATTCTCTTTGTGTTAATTTTTTGATTGGCCCAAATTATTTTATTTTCCTGTGTTCCTTTCTTTTTCATTTTTTTTATATGGCGGAAATTTGGTAGATTTATAGACATAATTTAGTAGGCTCTCGTCCTGTAAACTTCCAGTGTATTTAGACCGGGTTAGGTCTTTTCTCCCTCCTCTTTTTATTTGAAGGTTGCCTTCTCATTAACTGAGGAGAGAGAAGGATTTAGAAAGAAGTTTAAAGTGAGGGAGGAAAAAAAGAGATATGAGTTTTAAGGGAAATGCTTGTCTTAATTTGAATTCTTTCTTTTTTGTTTATATATTTTATTTGATATATTTTTTTATCAGAACTAACTACAAAGTTCTTTATAAAATCATTGATATATAGGGGCAAGGTCTCTACAATTAGAATATGTTTTACAGTATATGCGTCCTGACATACTGTACATTCTTTTTTAAAGAGAAACGAGTGAGTGATATAGGTGTCTCCTATTTTGATTCTGGATGGATCTTCCAAAAAGTCTGAGACCATGATGCCATTCTAGAATGAGTTTAATTTTACAAAATTTGTTGTTTGCATGGTAGTTCCATAACTCATATTATCACTATTTAGAATGTATGAGTTTATAGTTGGTCTGGAGTTTGTATTGGTGATTTTCAAATTTGAAATAAACAGCCTGTCCTCCAAGGCCCAAACAATCAATGCTGGCATCCCCCAAGGCTCACTTCTCAGTCCAAATCTCTCTCTACTTTATATAAATGATCTGCTTAAGAGTATACTTAGATCTTTTGTGCATATCTATGCTGATGATTTAACAGTATATGATTTAACACCACCAAAGCTCATTGGGGGGAAAACTGTTTGGTAATATTCAATGTTTCAGAAACCAAAATAATGATATTCTATCATCACTGAACAAACCCAAAATGTACACTGATTATAAACGGGTGTTCCCTCAGGGAGGCTACATGCTTTTGAACAGTTGTTTTCCCACAGACAAAATGTTGCAAGCCTCTTGCTGCTGTATCACTATTTTTATGGAAATTGTTCAGACAAAATAAATTCCTTGGTTCCACCAGTTCTAACCTTTGCAGTTAAGATCTACCATGCCATTCATATTGTAGCAAACAACCCTCATTCTTATTGGTGAGATGTAAGTTCCACTTGAGCAGCTTCTTCCCATAAACCACTGCTTTGGGGAATGGACTCCCAAGGGGATGTTTCCCCTCTCCTTACAATCTTAAGTTGTTCATGTCTAGGGTTAAGTTTTATGTTCCCTACATGCCCACATAAACTGTGCATCTTACTCTGTAATTCTCTACATTGAGTGGCTACTCGGCCTTGTACAGGGCGAACATTATTGTAAAAAAAAAGTTCATTTTTAGGGATTTCTTTGCTGTCGTGTCAGCTTTTTCATTTCCGCAGATACCAATATTGAGGATTGAACTTACTACTCAGTAGTAATGCATAAACAGACTAGACTCATTAGCAGCTATCTTAATTAAAGGAACTTCAAAAAGCTATTAAAGAAATCAAAACAGACTTTGTCGTTAAAATATTGAGATGAGTTATTGTTATTATTCAATGATTTTTGGAATAACTATCTTCACTTCTTTAACTATTTCATCAAGATGTAGACTAATTGGCCATGATTAAATTCAATAGGCAGAAATTCCTAACAAATAGAACTGATAAATTTTCCAATAAAACATAACAAAAGAAAGAAAAGAACAAATAAATAATACTAATCAAACAATATATGTAAGACAAAAGTAAGCAAAGCAAGACTAATGAGGCAAAAAGTTCACAAACTAAGAATGGTTTTAATTCACAAAAGATATTATAGTGTTCTGACTTCAAGACAAGAGAAAACAAGAATATGGCAGATGAGGCTGAGAATTGGTCTATCTTATTGGCTAGGAAGAAATCCCAGTATACATCTGTACAATTTATTTATAAATTTGGGGAGGTTTTTAGCAGTCATTCCCCTATTAGTGAAACCAATACAAGATTATTTCAAATTATTTACAAGATGCCTTATTCAACAATGATGAAGAAAAATATACAGTTCAAAATATTGTAGAATAAATATTGAATTTAAATATACTTGTCTATAATTACAGTTCTGTTTCCATAAAGCATGATAAACCCCACTTTCTGCAGTTGCATTTCTGATTCTAGACTTCTTTCATAAAACAGAAAAACTTCTTACTGAATTTGATGAGAAAGTAAGCTATTTTCAAAAGATCAGCCTCAATGTCAAGTGATGCTTTATTATTCCTTAGATTTTTAATAGCTTTCTTAATTTTCTCATCACTAAGTTTATTACTGTTTGGAGATGGAATTTGTAATGATTAGATAAATATTGGTATATCTTCTATTTCTTCAGGTATCTTAAATTTAGTGTCGTCTGGGTTGAAATGTGATTCAAAGTATTTTTTGAAATCAGGACATTTTTTCAGTGGAAACACTTTAAATATTTTTTTTCACTTAAATGTTGAAATCATTGTTTCTAGTTATATTGTTGGAAAGCATTACAAGCTTTATACTCATTATAAGCAAAGTTAAAAAAAATAGACATGAAATATAAGCTCACTTTAAACTTTATTGAAGACATAAACCATTTTGAAAGAACTATTTATTCAGTATAAGTTGACTTAGCAAAATAGGATTACTTGTAAATTTGACTTAGAAGAATCATTCATTTGGCTATGTCTTACCTTAGAGCTTCTGAAATAAAAAAAAAGCTTGAAGAAAAAACAAATGTTTGTATATATGGTGTTCTATATGATCATTACTGCTTTACTTTGATTATATTTATTTTTAGTTCAAATAAGATGACATCTGAAAAAACAGACCTTTTGTGTGTAGATGCACTTCATGGCATCATTTAATAAAATGAAGTTTTCATTTAAATGAAATGTTCCTTTTCTGTTTACCTCTAAATACCTTTCACTAATACATTTAATTCTCAGAATCTATTAATATGTATTTTTTTCTACAATGGTTCTTGTATTTTACTGATTTCCTTCAGGGTATTTCACATACTCCAGAAAAGTATGCAATTGGCAGTGCTATCCATCTTGTGGAAAATGGGGCAACACTAGATATTCAAAATAAAAACAACATGAAACCACTTGATATGCTTGATGATGATTCACTGAAAAAAGATCTTCAGGAAAGAGCCAAACAAAGGCAAGATTAATTTTAATTTTTAAAGAAATATTGATGCCATATTATTATTGAAAATATAAAAAAAAGTAAATAACCTTCCCTTGCATTCCAAGCTATAATGATTGCAATATATAATCGGGTGCTATGCAAGAAGGAATATTTTCAGTCTATGATATAGTAACATATCTTAATACAGGAACAGAACAAAATATCTGAAAGAAAACATATGACAAACAATGCTTTGTTCTCAAAGAGATTTTTATATTGCTAAATCATACACAAAATTATATACAAATATTAACACTTGTCCCACACAAAGAAACTATAACACATGTATGTGAAAATGAGGGGGAAACGTAGAGTCTTATCATAATAATTCCCAATGGGAATTCAAACTGCCAGAGGATTCTTCTATGTTTCTGAAGAAGCCATATTTTTCCCAATGAGAAAACATTGAAGCAACATGGTACAGCCATATTCATATTTCCCTATGGAAATTTGAACAGGCTGGATTTATTTTCTATGTCTCTGATGAGGACATATTTCCCAACAAGAAATTGGCACTATTGGCTTGTGTGCTGCCATCATGGCAATTTCCCAGGTAGAAGTCTTACTTCGCCTATGCTAAAAAAAGCAACTGCTCATCTTGATTCTAGAGATTGAAACTTTTCGTGACTTATGGACTGATGTCAGTGGCTGTCATATAACCTTTGAGAATTCATCTCAACCAAAGGAAGATAATCGCCTTTTGCATTCCTACATATAGTTTGGCATTCATAACTTGACTGGAATTAATTTTCATGTAGAGAAATAATCTGACTCCTTAAGATATTTTTTCACTTATCTAGCAAAATGAAGATTTATAAACATACTTTTGAATTAATCAATTGAAAGCATTTCAATCTATTTTTAACAGGACCAACATTTTTTAACAAATTCTCAAGAGTCTGGAAATTGCCAATTAACTGCAAACCCAATTCTGTTTTCTCAGCAATAATAGAAAAATTTAGAAATCAAATTCCATGGAGGATATTCTTTCTAAAATAGTTCCCATAGAAATAAAGCTATGAAGAATATCATTCAAATCCAAAATTCATGCCATATCAATTTTAAGGACAAAGATTAGAAAATCCCTTAAAGAAATTTGATTTAATATAAATGAACTTCATTGAACAATGCCCTTTAAAATATTCAATTCACAAGTAAATGTAACATGTTTAAATATCAAAATGAACTCACATAATTAATTTAGATCAAGATTAATATTGACACAAGTGTGGTTGATTCCAGATTTGACATCACCTTTTTTCTTTGACATAAATCAGAATATTATGAATGTATTTCTCATTTGCTATTGTGTTTCCTTTTTCTTTCCAGTCAAACCTTGAATAGAAAAGACTACTGCATGCTTTGTTCAACAGCATGTCCTCTGGTGAAGTTTGAACCCTGTGGTCATTTCAAACTCTGTGTTGAATGTGAATCCAGAAACAGAGAAATAAAAATATGTATGGAGTGTAAATTGGAAATAATTTCGAGAGTCAAACCTGAAATGAAAAGTATTTATGCCTTTTTTTATCTCTTGCTTATCAGTTACATGAAAACAAAACAAAACAAACTGATTGAAATCTTTAGTGTAATTGATTTGTAAACACACTGAAAATATAGGTACTTATTTATATGAAAATATAGGTACTTATTTATATGAAAATATAGGTACTTATCCACAAACTTAGAGAGTGAGTACCAAATAGTCTTTGAATTTGTGGCATATGTGTTCATATCAGATGGTTGCCAGTTTAAATAGATTGCAGGATAATTATTTCATCAGAAACATAGGGCATAAAAACCAATTGACTCAAGGGCTAAAATAAATAATATATTTATTTTCTTTAATGTGATGAGTGAGTCCTTTGGTATTTAGCTGTGGCAAAAAGTTTGTTAATCAGGTGGATATTGATAGCAGTCAGATGAAATGTCTGTTTGTGGTTGTTTTAAAGTAAGACCATGTTAGGGATAGTAGTAATCTCAGAAATTAGGTTGATGTCAATCTACTGTGTTTTCTCAGCATTTAACAGGGCAGAAATGTCAGTAGCAGATGACCTCTTGACTGCTTTTTTAAGGGTCATGTATGATTGCGTTCTTCTGTTCTGTTCTCTCCTGGTGTCATTTTTTCCCTTCTCTGCTGGTTGGTCTATCCTTTTTTTTCTCCTTTTTCACCAGGCTTTTTTTTTTTTTTTATAACAGAAGTTATGTGTCATGCCTCCCTGATTTTAAGCATTTTTTCAGTCACAAAGAAGTAAGCTTTTTGGCCAGGTTCAGTCTTTACTTCTTCCTCTTTTTATTTGAGGGTTGCCTTCTCACTGGTTGAGAGAGAAGTATAATTAGAGAAGTTTAGAGAAAGAGAAAAAAAGAAAGAGGTAAGAGTTTTAAAGGAAAACACAAATGCCTAATTTTAATTTGAATTCTTTTTATTTTTGATTTTATATTTTATTTTTTATTTATTATTTTTACCAGGACTCACTAATAATTCATGCTTAATTATTAGTAGAAACATCTAAAGTGTAAAAACATTTTTGAAATTCTTTTGTTTTATTTTTATTAAGAATTTTACAAGTTTTTCCTTTTTTGTAAATTTCCTTTCCTATTTTGATTTTAAGTTTTATTTTGATGTTTTGCTTCATGTTGAGGGAAAAAATGTGACTACAATTTGAAAAGTTTGTTTAAAATTGCAGATCAAGCATGCAAAAGCCAGGAAGCCAATGCCGAGACCTGTAAGAATATGGTATATATTGTTTTAAAATCCGTAATTTAATAGGACTGCTAAGGTGTTGAACATTTTATTCAAATAAGTAAATTTTTATGTATATAAGAATATGCACCTTTCCTTTGTAGATGTTACATGAAGAAAACAATTTGACTAGCAATGCTTAATATAAATATCACTTGGTAAAGCATTGAAAACAGTTTTTAATGAAATGCCGTACTTTTTTTAAAACCTTTTGTAACAGAGAAGAGCTAGAGAAGAGAGATTTATTTTCTCATTTGTATTTCCCCTGTTATGTGCATTTTTATATCCATGATATAATAACACCAAATTTCATGGACAGGATGGAACAGAATGACTGAAAGGAAAAAGAATGACAAATATGCTTTGTTCTCAGAGAGACTTTTATATTACTAAGACATACACATAACTATATATACATATGTTCCAAGCATAATAATCACATATATCTGCATGGCAAAGCAGAGTGTAAGAACAAACAAAAAGAGTCATATATAATATGGAGATACTTCTGTATCTGCAGAAGCCATGTTTAGTGCTCCAGATTCAAATGGGCAAGATTTATCTATATCCCAGGCTGGGGAGGCAGATTTAGCCTCATTCTGGGCTCCTTGGCCCAGGCTAGAAAGAAAGCAACCTTTTGATTTGCTGCCATAAAATGATCTAAAAATTGTCTGCTACTATCGTTACTGTATGGAGTGATGTCACTAAGCGGCTGTCACTGACTGATCTCCACCATAGGGAGATAAGCACCTTCTGTATTCTTACACTTCAATCAGTAGAGTGTTTTATATCTAATTTAAATGGTATATATGCAGACATAATAGAATTAGTTTCTCTAGATTTGACATTTAAGAAAGATATTTTTCATCACAGTTATTCATTATTAAATGCAAAAAATAACCATTTTACTATTCATAAATATTTAGGGAATAACTATCTTACAACCCCTGGGAAAAATTATGGAATTAGCACACTTAGAGGATATTATGGCACATACTCTGAATATTAATGAAGTGATGGCATATATCCTGAATATTAATGAAATGATGGCACATACCCTGTATCCATCAGAAAAATTGTCTGTGGTATTAGTAAATACTAAACAATTCAAATACCTTGGTGTATAAATCAGTTATAACAAATTAGTATCAGAGAAATTTAGTATAAGGAAAAGGTGAGCTAATATACTCTTAAACAGCCAGCATTTTGATCAAGACTTATCAAAGAGGATCATTGATAAGTTAAAGATATTAATAGAAAAAATCCTTGCTTCAGTTAACAATAGATTATAAGTCATTTTTTAGATCAACTGTCAATTTGACCTTAACAAACTGATCAGACTTACTATTAAGACAAGGTAAATAGTTGTGTCATCAGCATAGATACTAAGTCGAGAACTGATGATATTAGGTAGGTCAATGAACACCAAGGGCAAGATGTAACAGCAACCCAAACCATGGTACCAGTTGGGTTCTGTTGCTTGAAATGCATTTTCACACTTTCAGGAATGTTTTCTGGTGAAGTGGTGTAAACCTTATCATTTTGGTAGTTTTTTATGCAAAATCTCTCTGCTTTGAAATTATTGTGATGATTATTTTAATTATTATGGCAGCTGGAATTGTTGTTGTCTTTTTCTTAAACATGTACCAGAATCTCTGCTTTAAGCTTATTTGATCTGTGTTGTTTATGGTGCTGAAAAGGGATTTCATCTTGTTTTTATTTTTACAATAAAGTTTCCTTTTTTAGTAACATATTTTAATTCAAACAATGTTTTCAGTTTCAGCATGGAGATTCGATTCAATTGTTAAAAGATATTGAGGAGATAAGACGTTTGCAAGAAAAACATGGTGTCTGGAGTGAAGACATGAAAGAGGTGAATTTACATTTGTGTCAAAAAGTTTAGATTTGCCAATATTTTCTTTCTCTTTGTTGTTTAACAGAGTGTAATTTCTTGCAAAATAAGGTTTCCATATGTGATTATTATATATTAAGCAAGGTTGAGTCTGGTCAGTACCTAGATGGGTCATCATTTAGAAATGCAAAGTGCTGTAATCTTAGATGTGTGGGTAGTGTAAAGGATAATGGCTGGGAATTGGAAATCAGAGAGCCAAGTTCCAATTTCAGTTGGGCTTGCAATATTCACTTACACTGCAGGGAATCTTGTGCTTTGTATTGGGGGAACATTAGTATAATGAAATAATAATAAATAATAAACATCAAGCTTTTTTTTTTTTGAGTAGGGAGAGCAAGAGAGAGAGAGAGAAAGCTTCTTGGTTAATCCAAGAACTTTTCAGCCTCTCCTTGTAGATATTATCCAGATAAAATGTACTGCATTGCATCTGTCAGTCTCAAAAGACCATGAATTTACACCTGGAAAGTTATACCCTCTCCAGGGCTCAGAACTGGGCAGTTTTTTTTGTTTTTTTTATGAAAGTTCAGCAGTTGCCCATGCAGCATATATCTCTTCACACCACCAATGCTCTTTAAGGGAAAGGCAGAGGCCAATATAACGTGGCACTGGTGTTGTAACAGAAGTTTTCAGAACAAAACTGCACATGATATCAGACTATCCTTTGGATGCCAGCTCTGGATTTGAATTCAGAGATGTCTGTCTCCTAGTCTGGTTACCAACCATAGCTACAGATTCCAGGCTTCCCTACTACTTACCCATAATAAAAAAAAACTTGGAGATTTATCAATGTGAATTAACTGAAAACTGAGACATTCAAAGGCATAGCACATGGAATTAGAACAATCTATCCCCATAAAGGGTTTGGTTTGAAATTTCAACAAATATCACCTGAAGAAGGTTGGAGTGTATAACAGCTAAAATGTTGTGAATATGACAGTAAAAATGAGGACAACAGTTTGAACAATGTAAATAGTGTAAATATTTACTCTTAGTTGGAGATTTTGAATTGAGAGTTTTTCCTTCTCTGGACCATTGCATCACTAGATGTTTTGGTTCAAAGATAAAAGGACATCAAACACAGGGAATTTTAACTTACCTATTTTTATTAATGTTGACATGTACTAAGTATTCAGTTGGTGTCATTCTCCCTCACTGGCAAGCTCTTTCAGATACGAAAAAGAACATGCCTACATTGCTCCATGGCACAGGCCTGGGTGATGGCATATGGAGGTGTGCTGCCCAGACTACACAACCCCCACACCACCCTCAACTGCACCAATAATATCTGAAGGAATACAGGGCATTATATTTGAGGCTGGCTTGGCTGAAGGAGTTGCCAGAAAGTTGTCAATGTTGACAGTCAATCAAATTTGGGGCTCCACTCTGGGTTTTCTGTCTGGATTTACTTCCATGGCCTTGGAGATTGAAAATCAGAGTGTACCTTCCCAGAGATAGACTTGCCTTTCTGGGTTGTTGAACTCTATTGTTCTACCCAAAATATGAAAATATTCTGCAAATTTGAATAACATTGGTTGGTTGAGACAAAATGTATATTTTTTTGAAAATCAAATTCACCTAATATAAAGCAGTAAAGACACTGACGGGATTTTACTGACTGTGAAAGAATTAGAAACCAGAAACATTATTAATGAGTGAGAACAATAGAAGCATAATCAGGAAAACATTATATATTGCATTGAAATTTACAACTATAGGCAATTCAACTGTGAATTAATGAGACCTAGTTGTCAATCTAGTACTGTGTTTTTAATTTATAATGTCTAGGAAGAGCATAGCAAAGGAGATCACCTGAACAATTACCCTGAAAGTATTTATAGAAAAGGTACATGGAAGCAACTTTATGGCAGTGGGAAAGTGACTGAAGCCAAGATGCCAGGTCAGGACCAATAATATTGTTGATTCTTCTCTAGATTTTATCAAGAATTACTAAATATATACCAGAAACATGGGATCATATGTAGCAGCAATATTCTAAGCATGGATGAATGGTAGACTTATGGATATGTAAGATAGATTCTGTAGAGAAAAATTGTCTCGCATGACACAATGAACCAACTTTCTTAGCAGCAGACCTAGCAATGGATTCAATATAATCTTTCCACTTCATGTCAGCTGAGAATATTTGTCTGAGAAGGCACAACCTGTAACTCTCCTGGAGATTAGCATCAGCCATGCTGATGGAAGGCAGAAAGGGATCTCTCAGATGACAAATGCAGAGCAGTTTAGTTTTGGAGGCATTAAAATTAAAAAGCCATTCTTTACCCCAGTTAACAACAGACTGTAAGTCATTTTTGAGAATTGTAAAAAGTTAACCTGCATGATAAAATATGACAATTGTCTTTATTTCTTTTATGATAATTGGTTTGTTTTACTTATTTCTTTGTAAATTCTTCTTTTTTTTTTTTTAGATCATTAGCAAAATTGGTGAAGTTATAAAGATTGAAGAACATCTTCTTACTGTGAAATTTGGCACTAAAACATACTGCATAAATCCAAAGGCGTGTAATGTTTTAAAGAATCCAGTGCAGGAAACTGCAAGTAAGCTTTCCATTTGTTTGACTTTTTTTCATTTCATTTTACTTTTCAACTAGAAAAACATAGGATTAGATATTTTGGGAATTTTTATCTTAAAATACAATGTTGAAAAGAATTTTGATCATTGTGTAGTCATTGGAAGATAAATAAATTCTAATTTTTTATTCTATTCTTTAGATTTCAGGTTACCTTTTTAGACATCAAAATACATGCACCACAATAAAGGATAGCATCTCAAAAAATGGTAAAAAGTTACCATAGTTGAAGAAAATTACCTTTTGTTTCATCAGTTATGAAATGGCTTTCACATAAATTCACCTTTTCATATATTAGAAGACTAAAAATATCTGTGAAAATTTCACAGTTTTCTTATTTGAATTTTCTGATGAATCTTAATTCTCAAGTGAGGGATTAAATAATCTCATGGCAAGTTCTACAATAAAATAGCCATAATGACACAATCAACATGTTCAGATTTCACACTACTTCAAATAAAAGGTTAGAAAGGAAACCGCCATCAATAATGGAAAGAGTGATAACAACTTCTAGACTTGAGAAATCCGTTTTCCTGAAAAATTATTTCAAGAGAAAGATTCTATAAATTTCATCTGAAAGCAGTACTGGATGCTTAATCAATGAATGCCAAATGTTTTCTTAGAGGTAAATGGCTAATATTACCATTAATATTACTATAGAAATTCTCTTACCACATTGTTAAATATTTGAGCTTAACAACTTTAACAAAATATTGCAATAAAAATGATCTTATAATTCTGCTTATCCCTCTCTTAGTTTATAAAATACAACCAACATGAATATTTATGATTTAAGGGGATATAAATGAAAAGATTTGAAATTGACAACTTTTACCAATTAACTGAAACATACATTAAACACTTCTATCTTCCCTTCTTTCTTTGATTTTCTCACTGAAACCAAGTAGCATCTCTGATATGTCTTTTCTATCTTTCCATGCAATCAAAACAGAATAGCCCATTATTTATTTGAGGTATTGGCAGGGGGTAAATGTTGTGCTAAGACAACAAGCAAAATTATATTAGAACATTCTTTTGACCAAAGAAAATTGAATATTTTTTTCATAGAAATTATAATGGATGAATGTCGTTACACATATACTCTATGTTTGAAATATTTACAACAGTTATAAATTTGGGGATAAAATAAATATTATCAAGTATAAGTCTTTGTTTAATAATATTAACAAAAGAATTTATCTCAAGCAAATTTTACATTAAAATGATGAAAAGTTCTTTGATTAAACCTCCAGCTTATTTTTTTAAGTCAAATTCACCCCATACAAGGCAGTAAAGGAGTTACTGAGTGTGAAAAAATAAGAAAAGAGAGAAACATTATTAAGGAGTGAGACCAATATAAGAGTAATCAGGAAGACAGTAGATAATGATTGACATTGCATTTAAATTTTGGAAGATCAAAGTTGGCTGGAAAGTATGGAGCCAGACGAGAGTTTCACAAGCAAGAAGTGTAAGAAAAGAAACTATTAGTATAGAACTTACAGTTACAAATAGTCAATTCAACTGTGAATTGATGAGACCTAGTTGTCAATCTAGTATTGTGCTTAAATTCATAAAGTCTAGGTACCATAATGAAGAGTTCGTTCAAACAATTACCATGAAAATATTTATAGAAAAGGTACAAGGAAGCTACATTATGGTGGCAGAAAAGTGACTGAAACCGATATGCCAGGTTTGTACTAATAATAGTGCTGATTCTTCTTTGGGTTTTACCAAGTATCTCTAAATATACAGAAAGAGCACTGAACCATATGTGGCAGCAATATTCAAAGCAAAGCTAGGATGAATGGTAGACTTGATATGTCAGTTTCAGTTATTTTCCTTTAGTAACTCAAGTCTCCTACATTTTGTTAACCTCTACTGTGGCCAGGTATTGAACTCACAACTCTTTGGACCAAGTCACTGGATTACTTCAACCAACACATTTATTCACTGGGACATGTGTCTGAACAATGTAAATAGTGTAAATGATTACAATACCTCATCTCAAAAATATACACAGAGGCCTATTTGTGTCTGATTTTTCTACCTAGGAACATTATGGTCTGGTGCCCCTTCTGTTTGCCTTGGGGTTCTTGATAGGCTTCAGAGGTGGATATGCAATATAATTGGCCCTGCTCTGGAATCTTGTCTACAGTCACTTTCTCACAGATGTGCCGTTGCCTCCCTCTGTCTGTTCTACAAATACTTTCATGGAAATTGCTCTGAGGAGCTGCATTCGCTGGTTCCCAGACATCATGAGTTCAAGCGCCCTACGAGGCTGGCATCCCACTCTCACCCCTTCACTGTCAAAACTTCTAAATGTAACCGTCTCTTCTACTCCAATAGCTTCATGTCTCACACCTCTCGCCTGTGGAACTCCTTTCCCTACTCCAGTTTCCCTGAGAGCTATAATCTCCAGCTATTCAAGTGTAATGTCAATTGACATCTCCAGTTGCTTTGATCTATCCACTAACCTCCTCCTCATCCTTTCTTCTATCACTCCTATCTGATCTTGCTCTAAATTTTCTATAACCCCTTGTGTCCTAGTGGCTTCTCGTCTGGCTTGGGGTGAAATGCTTTAAAAAAAAAAAAAAAATTCATAGCTCCCTAGTAAACATCTATACTGTTGATACATCCATTTGTGGATGTACTTCCAAAAAACAATATGATCCAAAACTTGTAGCCGATCTCACTTCTGATGAATCTCTAGCAGCTCAATGGAGAAGTAACTAGCTTGTTACTTTCGATACTTAGATAGTATCATTTCATTTTTATCCTTCGAATACCAAGTTTTCTGCAATCACAATGAATTCAATAGTATCTTTCTTGCAAGTTGTAATTTTAATGAGTAATTGTATTGTTAGTGTGTGTAGAGACTTGGGGTCATTTGACTATTGAAGATTAGATTGTAGTGAATTGATGTGTTTTCATGAGAAATATTATGTACCAAAAAAGTGATGAATGAATTAATATACAATTCCTGTTGTTTCTCAATGGCATAGAATGCCATCAGAAAGTGCAATACTGTGGGTTAATGTTGCGGTAGGATCCACCTAATTTGCATAGTGGAGGGAATTGAAGAGATTGAACCAGAGACTCTGCCCGACTGTGACTCAGTCAACACACATTCCAGGAACGGTCTTCCCAGGAATATACAAAAGACTATATGTAAATATTGTGTACACTTTCTTGTTTTAATACATTTTGTTCTAAGTACATTTTGTGTTGCATTATTATTCCATGCATTAGTCAAGTTTCAACAGTTAACTCACTTGGCTTCATGAAAATGTCCATTAAGCAGCACTGTTTAAATTCTATAAAAAGATAAATATATCCACTCTTTTTCTTTTGCTCCAAGATATAACAGAACATAGAGAAAGGCAGAAGGTATCCCATCTGGGAAACGTTTCTTTCCTCAGTTGTTGGACAACTGAACTCTTACATGCACACACACTTTTATCACACACATAGTCATGCACAATTCATTAAAGCTAAGGTTTAATGTCTTCTTTTCCTTTTCAATTGTGTACATATTAATGTTACTTTTTTCTTTTGTTAATACATGCATTAACTGTCATTTGTTTAAAATCCATGTTTAAAATCTTATTTTTACTCAGACTCACATGAGTTTGCCAAATATTGTTTGTGAGATAAATGTACCAGGTGCCATAAAAAGAATTTCTTCCGCCTTTGCAAAAAAAGTGGTGTTTACTGTGACAATACAAATGCAGAAGGATGTGTACCTGTATTTTATAGATTATGCAAAAGTGTTTCATAAAGTACACCATAAAGAACTGTTGCAACTGACAGGTAACATTGACATATTTGAGAAGGATAATAGAATAATCCAGAACCTATTCTAGCAGCAAACCACTTGCATCTGGATAGAAAATGAATTCAGTAAATATTCAAAAATAGAAAGGGATGTAAGGCAAGCATGTGTCTTCTCATTGAACTTATTCAACTTATACAGTGAAGTTATCCTGAGAGAATTAGAAGTACTTCCAGAATTCATTATAGACAGGCACAATCATAACATAGAATATGCAGATAACACAGTGATGATAGCAGACATGGTGGAAAGGAAACTGCAAGAACTTCTACAAAATGTAGTGAAAGAAAGTGAGAAGAAGGGACTAAACATCAATTGCAAGACAATAAAATCCATAATTGTTAGGGAAAGGAACAGCCCAACATGCAAATTATAAGGTGGAGATACCAAAAACAAATAAGTACAAAAATTTAAATATTTGGGAAGTGTTTTAACAGAGGACACAAAGTGTGACACTGAAATTTGAAAGTGCATTGGGATAGCAAAAAAGGCCTTCCAAAAGCTAAGCAAAGTATTAAGAATCATGAAAAATTTCATTAAAAGTACAAAAAGAATACTGAACTGTTATGTAATATCAGTACTCCTAACTGGCAGTGAATGCTGGACAATCTTCTGTTAGATGAAGAAGAGATTAGAAGCAAAAGAAATGTTGCTCTATAGAAGGATGCTGATAATATCATGGGCCAAACATGTGAGCAATGATTAAGTTTTAGAAAAAAAGTGAAATAAAAAGAACCCCCAGAGAGAGTTTGTTGAAATTTCTACTGTATATAATGAGGAAAGAGTGTTTGAAAATGTTGATACCCACATATTGGCAAGAGCAATAGAGGAAAACAATGCATAATTTACTGAGTGAGCTTGAGTAAATGGATAGAACATGGTTTAGGAAAGATAACAAAAGGACAAAATTTATCAAGAGCTACAAAGGAGAGGAAATTATGGAGAGCCATGATCGCCAATACCCTGAAGTGACATAACACATAGAAAATCTTGAATATTTTAATAAATGTGAAATTAATCACTCTGCTTGTTAAGAAAGATATTTAACTGCATAAATTTGTTTTTTCTTATACAGGAAATGGTTGTGATGACCTAAGCTGTTGTTCAAAATGTCAGCAAACCAAAACTGAGAATTAGATGCCAAAATGATCATATCTGCTGTGTTGACTGTAGATCTGGAAAATGTCCACTTTGTTAAAGACGCAATTTTTTATTTGAAAGAAAATTTTTACTTTTACTTTTCTTTGTTGTTGAAAACATTGTTTTAAGTTTATTCTTTTACTGAAAAAATCCCCTTTTCTTTCACTCTTTACTGCTCAGCTAAAACAAATCTGATTTTCTTAGCAGTAATAAAAATAAAAATGAATTCTTGGAAAATATGAAAAACAGTTTTGAGAAATTAAATATTTTGAGGGGGAAGGGGCAGCTCAACAAGCAAATTATAAATTGGAGATACCAAAATCAAACAAATATTAAAATTTAAATATCTTGGAAGTGTTTTAACAGAGGCCGGAAACTGCCACACTGAAATTAGAAGGTGCAATTGAATAGCAAAAAGTGCCTTCTAAAAGCTAAGTAAAGTATTAAGAAAAAAGAAAAATTTTCTTGGAAACAAAGAAAAGAGTACTAAACTGTTATGTAATATCAGTCCTCCTATCTGGCAGTGAATGTTGGACAAAAAAGACTAGAAGCAACAGAAATAGAAGGATTTTGAGAATACCTTGGACTGAACATGTGAGCAATGATGAAGTTTTAGAGAAAATGGAAACAAAAAGGATACTTATACTTAGTACAGTTGAAATTTCACAGGCACATAATGAAGAAAGAGGGCTTGGAAAATGTAATACTCACAGAACATATTGAAGGAAAGAGGTGATGCTGCTCTTAATCTTTTGAAGATCATAGGTGGCAGTTCCACAGGTGAGAAATATGAGAAAAGAAGCTATTGAAATAGAACTTACAGTTACATCTAGCTGTTTCAACAGTAAACTGAGGGAACCTAATTGTCAATCTAGTAGTACATTTAAATTCATGCAGTCAGTGTACCAAGGAAGAAATTTCATTAGAATAATTGCAATGAAAATACTTATAGAGAAAAGACAGAGGGAAGCCATGTTATGATGGTGGGAAAGTGGTTGAAGTCAAGATGCCAGGTCAGGGGCTAATAACATTACAGCCCCTTCTTTGGATTTGTCAATAATATTAAGGTATATAGCATGAGCACCAGACTAGATATAGTAATATCTAATATATAAATGAATGGTAGATTTATAAATGTCCAAGATGTATTTTGGTGAGAAAAATTATTTGACATGACATAGTGAACCAACTTGTATTGTAAGTTTCATAATTAATACAGATTTTTCTGTTAGTCATTAATATTTTCATGTAATTATTATTTTCTTAATAAAACTTTATTTTCTCAGCTTTTGCATTCTGATATGTTATTTCAGAATAAAAGTTTACTTTTATAATCATCTCGTGTTTTTGATTCACAATTTTAAAGCTTCAAAGTCAAAAACAATTTTAAACTCTTTGTATTTCACAATTTAATGTATTTTAACAATTATTGGTTATGTATTCACTCAGATACATTTTGTAAATTTATATTCTTCTCACTTTCCCTGTATAACTCTTAAGAAAAGTCTTAAATTTAATTACTAGCTTGAAAATTAACTTTCAAATCTTATCACAGTGAAGTAAACATATATTCAGAAAAAAGAATTGTAATTATTTTTATTAGATAAAAGATGACTTTTCTGATTCAAATTTCTTTTGAAATGGTCTGATCTTGAACATTTGTTTTATATTGATTTCTTGAAAAAAGGATCTTTGTCAAATTCTGACATATTTTTCTGAAGAAACATTTATTTATTTCATTATCTCCCATTTTCAGACCTCTTGCTTTCATCTTTTAAAGATCATTCTTATTTTTTTATGTAGATGAAAGCAAACAACAAAATAGTCTATAATTTTTCAAACTGCAGACACCTCTTAGTATGCTTCTAATTTGTTACCTAGCAGGAATAAGAAACGACTGCATTCTGGATCTGGAATCCAAGCCTTTATGATGCTTATGTCAAAATATGTCAGACTGAAAAAGAGGAAAATTTTCAAAAGTTATTAACAAATGATCCACCAAATGCAATTAAACTGAAGTAACAAAACATTAGACAGCAATACACTAAATGGTTTCACCTTTTCTTACTTATAGAAATGGACTCAGCAGGATGATGGATGTGTGACATAATAGGTAAAGAGGTAGGGTAGCTGTGACAGTTTTGTGATGCAGATATGACATCATTTGGCCATGAAAGTTTTTCTTGAACAACATTAGTAAGGGTATATCAGAAATATGGTAATTCCAAATAGACATCACTAGCATATAATAAAAACTACAGCTATCCATAGGGAATACAAAGATGACACTACCAGACCCCAACAGGGATAATAGCCACTCAGTAAAAGAGAATATTGCATCAAACCAGTTACCACTTTAACACTGATGCTTCTCAGTGAACACACTGTACAGGATACACTGTATTCCTAATGGTTCTGTAGTCATCAGCCAACAAGGGTACCTTTATTGAAGCCATAGCATCAGTTACTGCACGTACCTTACACTAGAGAACATCACTGTTCGACCATAGAAGACTGGTAACATGTATTTTGGTTAGATGTTTTCAGCTCTTTCAAATAGCTGGTCAGGATTGTGAGTGGGGGAAAACACATGAAGCTATAGATCCTGTCTGCCAGAAGTGTATTGTGCAAGCTAAGAGTGGCTCTAATGGTGTTGTTGGGTCTGTATTGATGGAATTCACAAGCACCACTAGTAAAACTGGAGTCTTGACAAACACAAAGTAACAGAAAAGAATATTTGCTGTGATAATTACCTGAGAAAAAGTAAGCTAATTCCTCTTCTTCTCGTGTTGTATGGTCTAACTTCTTGTCTTGTTTCTTTTTCATTCGTGGGGGCTCTGAACGAAACATAAGCTTTTTGCCAGTCTGTAAAGAAAAACAAAATAACCAAAAATAAGTCATTATTAGTATTCATGAAATAAAGTGGTGTAAGACTGTAAACACATGCAACTCTCACCAAAGTTTTCCACCCACTGGTCAGTGATCACCCAACATTACATTTCAATCCTTGATCTTGCTGATGTTTACTGGAAGCTGGGAAATGGTGAAATGTATGCTGACAAGGCAAAAACAATGAAAGAAAAATGTCACATTGTGGAATAAGAACATAAACCCAGTTTCCCATATGTAGGTGGGTTTTTTTTTTCAGAGGTTCACCTGCTCATCCAGGTGAGTAGGTCAGTGATACTTAAGACAACTCCTGCTAAGTCAGCTCTTCTTCTACCAACTCCTCACCCATCTACTTGATATGGTGGCTGGCATTACAAAATAAAAGCTTTGGAACTGCACAGTAGATCTGTTTGTTTCTCGTCAAGAGCAGACTAGAACTCTCCCTGATCTCAAGCATGACTGTTAATGTAGACCAGCACTTGGATATACCCTATTTCTGCTTTTGTTGACACTTGATCTGTAAATGAGGCATAAAAGTTTGACTTCATCCATGCTGTAATGATACTCATAAAAAGCTTTTAGATATGACACAATAGGCTGATAGGACCATAGTTCCCATAATCAAGTCTGCCTTTTTGTAAAGCACAACTATCAATGCTTTCTTGAATATGTCTGAACTTTTTCTTGTGATAATATTAAAAAGATGTTGAAGTGCTTTGATAAGTGGTTATATATTTTTTATGTTAGAATTCACCAAATCAAAATAGAGGGTTGCTGTTAAAATGGTTATGATGAATGAAGTGTGTGTTATAAGTGAAAGAGAAGGTGGTAGGAATTGGAGTCTCTGAGAATAAGAAGGTTAGATAATGATAGACCCTTGAATTGAAAAGTTTTAATTTATTTATTTAATAAATATTTCTTGTGATATTCTGGGTTAAAGTGCAATCATTTACTATTTCTAAAGCTATTTAATATTAATGAAAAAGTAGCATATTGAGGGCAGTGCCATCTGAATCCCATTCAAAGTACTCTCCTTGGGACTTCACTCACTTCCACTTTCAAAACAACCCACAAAGTCATCATTTAAGATCACCATCAGCTGGTATGTTGTGTTTTTAGTTTTGTCTGGAGAGAACCAAATCTGGACTGTAGAGAGGCTGACAGAATGATGCATGTTTGTCTTTTGGGATTACCATCAGCTGCTTTATCTTGTTTTTCTTAATTTCATCCATAGTATGAAATCTCCATTTTTAACAAGAATTTTTAGCTTTAGAAAAGGCCAGAAGTCACAGAGAGAGCCAACTATAGACTGTAGGGAGGCTTTTATGAATAGATTAAGAGAGAAATGCTTATGACTTCCTTCTAACCTTGTTTGAATTTTTAAAAAATGAAATGCTTTTGCACTGTATTTGTATATGGAAATAGTGAAGTAAGAATTGCTAAAGTTGATCTCAAGAAAGCAACTTACAATTTTTTTGGGTTCTGCTTTGGCTCTTTCCAGTGATTTTCTGATGCGTTCTTCCTGATGTTCTCTTAGTAACTTGAGCTTCTCTTCTTTCATTTTGAGTCGCCTTTCTTTTTCTTTAGCCTGTTGATGAAGGAGAAACATTGAAACTTAGTTCCCTGCATTACATAATTTCATTGTTAGTCTTTAGACAATTGAAAAAATATTTAATCTTTATATAATTATAAGTGATTTTTTTATTTACAGATAACATTTCAGATAACCATTTTTAATCACCTTTCAGTAGAATTTATTTCACTTCCTAGGTATGTATAAATTCTATTGAAAAGGGTGTGAAAATTTGTATAGCTAAAGCCTGGGACAACTTGAATAAAATGGATTCAATCTGGAAATCTGATCTACCAGACGACCTCAAATGGAGACTCTTTTGAGCCACTGTAGAGGCGGTTTTAGTGTATGGTGCCACTGCTTGGACATTAATTAAAACTCTTGAGTCTAAGTTTGATGGAACCTATGCTCAGATGCTTAGAGCTATACTTAACATCTCTTGGAGACAACATCCAACTAAATCACAGATCTATGGACTCATCCCTGATATTTCTACAACTTCATGTGAATACAGAATTTGCTTTGTAGGACACTGCTGTCAAACAAAACAACAACTTGTGAGTGATCTACTGTTTTGGACACCTAGCCATGGCACAATATGGGTTACCCAGTATCCATCTACATTGACCAACTATGTTATTCCGACTTTGATGCAGGACTATGATTGTTGGCATGATAGACTAATAAATGTCTGAGCTAAGTTCAATCAAATAAAATAGTCACCTTTCTGTGTTTTCTTATTGTGAAAATGTATTTTTACATTTTATAACATTATAAATAAAATATTACATTTTATAATGCTGAATGTTGAAAATTAACCAATTTTTAGAATATTATTGAACTTTTAGATATTAAAGAAAATAATATCAAATAAGAACATATATTTTCTTTTTTGTGTTTTATTTTTTATTTAATTGCTATATCCCTTCAGGGTGTAAGCAGTCATGGTTCTCCACGTATTCCTTTTATTTATTATCTGTTAACATTATCTTCTTAGGACGTAGAGTGGAATGGTTTCTTATTGCCTTCCCTGTAGCATTTAATTCAGAATTATCTTCTTTTAGACTGGTCGCCACCCAAGGCTCAAGAGTTCAGTCTACTCTGCTATTTAATCCTTCATTAATTTCTTAATATTTTTGACCCAAGCTCATACTGTTCTGTGCTAAACCATCATCTCCTCAGATAGATAGATGCTGATCCAACCCAATGCAACTCCTTACCACTTTCAATTACTCTTTCAAGCTCCAATCTTTATACTCTTATTTAAGTTGGGTATATACTCACTTAATTTTGAAAAAAAAAAATATGTAGCTTTTTAAGAGTTTCACATCCTTTGTTTTAGATTGCTTTAGGTGATTTTTTATAGTGGTTACACCAATTTTTATATCATATTTTTGCTTAGCTTTATTTCTTTTATCAGTATCAGCTATTTTCCTATTGCTCATTGAAACTTTGTGACTGTACCCATCCAATCTAATGGTGGTTTTTCTTGGTTGTCCAGATATGAGTCTATCCAAATAATCATCAGTTGTTTTGTAGGTCTTTATGACATGGAAAGCAGCAACACATTACAAACTTCTAACTCTAAAACGTCCTGGGTATGACGGTAAACTACATCCGCGTCCTGGGTATGGCGATAAACTGCATCCAACAGCAAGGTCTCAGATAATTTTTTCAGAAAAATAATGTTGCCAGCTCTAAGTTTTTGAAACAATAATGTTGCCAGCTCTAAGTTTTTGAAACAATAATGTTGCCAGCTCTAAGTTCTTTTGTAAAAGAAGTAATGTTGCCAGCTATACGTTTTTTATTCCATACAAAATAGGCATTTAAAATTCATATAAACTGGATTTGGCATTAAATAACCCACAGTGGTTGATATGCCATAAAACCCAAACAAACAAACAAACAAATCTAACTCTAAAAGCTACTGCTCTTTAACACTACTTATTCTTTCGCAGCTGCATAATCTTTTGTCTTTTTTTCTGGTAACAAAACTACAACTTTACACTTGATATTTATCTCTAATTCTAATAGAAAAACATCACGAGGTGGTGCTGAAGAGATGTCAGTCTGATTTTCTTAACATAATGAATATTTCATCATCCAAAATATAAATCATCTTAAACGGCATAAAATGTGCTTCTATTTTACATACACTATGTCAGATTTTATTATGTAACGTCAGTGTTTTCATGATCTTATTAAAGGTACAAAATCTAATTAAAGCATTAAAAAGAGACATATTTAAAAGGGAAAACAACAACTACAGTAGTTGACAATACAAATTCAAAAGCAAGAAAAAAGAGCAAAACAAAAATCATATAAAATGAGCAACTGGTTATCACTCTGCACTCATCAGAACTCAACCATGGAAAATAGTGAGATGGATATTATTATACATTATTCGGACTATCGTCCTCATTTTTGTCACCATGTTTATCACAATGTTTCAGCCATTGTACACTCCGGCCTTCTTCAGGTGGCTGGAATGTTGAACTGAACCCTTTATTTTGTTCACTGGGGTAGACTGTTCTAGTTCCAATAGATGTCAGTTATCAGTTATCTCCTGTTAATTCCCCTCTCCAAGTTGAACTCACACTCTTTGGGTCCTGCCACGGGACACACGGGACACACGGCACAGTGGAATAAGGCATTAGTTTGATCCAGTGACAGGACCCAAAGAGTGTGAGTTCAATACCTGGTTAAGGCAGTGGAGAACTTTCAGAGGGGAATTAACAGGAGATAACTGACATCCATTAAACATGGCATGTGGAACTAGAACAGTCTACCCCAGTGAGCAAAATAAAGGTATCAATTCGACATTCCAACCATCTGAAGAAGGCTGGAGCATAGAACGGCTGAAACGTGATAAACATGGCAACAAACATGAGGACAATAATCCGAATAATGTAAATAGTGTACATAATACTTCATCTCAGAAATATAGACAGATACTGAAGGGCTGAAATGTGATGAACATGGCGACAAAGATGAGGACAATAGTCCGAATAATGTAAATAGTGTACATAATACCTCATCTCAGAAATATAGACAGATACTGAGATGGATATATATTTATATACTACTTAAATTCAGTCCCAACAACAAGTCTTTCTGCTTAAGGTTGTTTTGATTTAATGAAAGCAGAAGGAGTGGCTATTGGGACTGAATGTGATTTTATAAAAAATATACTTATCTCAGTATAATCTATTGTGCCTCATTAGATCAAGATTTTCATATAGACTTCATGTATTGTGCCAAACTCATTTAGAAATATCTAAATTGTCAGCATACAACCGCTTTCTCAGATCAATAGTTAAAAATAGCTTTGAGCAAATGAAGCCTGTGGCACTTAGTGAGGACCATTCATCTTCATACTTTGTGCTTTGAAGATGAATCACAAAGAAAGAACTGTACCACATCACTTGAAGACTAGCATCAACAGAAACAACTAAAATGGATTACATTGTAACTTTAAGCGATAGCAGTTACTGAACTTGAGAAACCTATTTTCCTGAAAAATTGCTTTAAGAGAAAGATTTTATAAAGCACTGGCTACTTGGTTAATTAATGCTGAATGTTTTTTTGTGGTTATTGTCCCTTATATGTATTCTGTGTTTAAATAAGTCTAGCTTGGACACACTCCATTCTAAATCGAATAAAGCTTCAGATAAGTTATACCTGCATTTATCTTTTCACTACAATTTATTCACCTTAGAATCACCATGGAACATTGCATGAGAACACAAAATTTCAACGTCAACCCTGACCATACCACAGCTGCTGAGCCATTGGATTTTAACATTCAAAATCTTTGTAGAAACCCTGAATGCAGAGCACTCTCACTGGCAAATAGATAAGACAAGGCTATTAATGAACTATCTGTCCATGACTCTTTACAGGATAATTTCAGACTTCCCTTGCTACAAGGAAGCAATAAACTTGATGCAAGCAATTTATGTCAGGCCTAAAAATGAGGTTTTCACTCAACACCTACTTGCAATTTGAAAACTGGAACATGTTGAATCATTCAAGCACTATCTAACTGAATTGAGAACATTAAGCAAAGGCTGCAATTTTAAAGCTTCAGATAAGTTATAACTGTGTTTGTTTATTCTCTACAGTTTCCTTATAAGGAAATGGCTAGTATCACCATTGTCATATGTAAGAAACTTTAATGATTATTTGATTAATTATTATTTCGTTTTTGTTTTTAGATGCTAATAATTAATCACAGTAATTGAAATCATTTTTTATAAGCAATTATGGATTTTGACCAGTACTCAGGTTGCTTAATTTTTGCACAAGAATTAGGACTCAAGTTGCTGAAATCTAAAATTATTTATTAGATCCAACCATAAAAATGGTTGGATCTAATAAATAGAAATGAAAGGCATTTCAGTTTAACTAAACTTGAAGAATTGATACCATTCTTGAATAAAGTATAAAATAGTATAATATATTTAATAACTCTTTTTGTTTAAATCTGTTTTTCTTTCTTTTCTTTTTATATATCATGATATACAATAACTTTGCTCAGACTTTGTGTTAAGATAAAGGATAAAAGCCCAGCATAACACTCAGAGCCAATATGAAACTAAACAAATAATTCTTCAAAAAATAACTTTACATAATCTTTATCATAAAAGATAGAAAGTAAAACTGTTGCATGAGAAAAGCTCTTTCTTATAGATTTACTTATTTATTTCTTTGTGAATTTCTAAAAACAATAAGAGTTTATGTTATAAAATTGCCAGTGGACTTGCATTTATGAATTTTACTCAGAGAAATGTGAATTTTGTAGCTGTTGAATATATTGGGTATACTTGTATATAAATATATATGAACACACACTCAAATAAACAAAGTATCTTACTTTTTTTGCAGCTTCTACTTTGTCAGGAGGCAATGATTCCACAAGATCAAATAGTTCTTCCAGTCTGTTTTCTATGTTGTTCAACATCTGAAGAGTGCTTTAAATAAATAAATGTATATTGATATTGAAATCTTCAAGATTTTCCCATGAATACATTATCTATCTATCTGAATATACATATACATATACAGGGTGTATCAAAAATACTTTTATAAACGTTGAAGGCAAAACAAGGACAAAAGTCCATATAAACATATGTCCGCAAATCCTTCGTTTTTGAGTTATTAAGTTTAAAGAAAGTTTACAGTAGAAGGCGTTGCGTTGCTCTGTAGACTAGGTTACATTTGTCATTCGTGTGCATGTGTGGCTAGTCTGTCTTCAATGTTTAATGCATATAGTAGTGAGTTAACTGAGATGTGTTCCTTTTAACAATGGCAGGATATTCATATTGTGAGTAGGTAGATATGATTTTACATACAGCTGCTCAAATGGTAATGGATACGAGGCTAATCAGATTGTGTTTCCAGATCAAAGGTAACTGTGTCATCCAACTTTTGTTGCTGTTTATTGTCTCATTGATGAGACTGGATTCATTGCACCATAAACTATGGATTGAGGAAGACCAAGATCCGCTTGTACACCTGACCATGAAGAACACATTCTACAGGTTGTCAGAAATGATCCAGGTATTAGCACATGTCAAGTGGCCCTAGTGTGACACTATTCATGAATGGTACTCGTGTGGCACCCTGCATTTTTAGAAAGACTAAAAAGAGATATTCATAGAAATATGATTTAATTTTTATTCGGTTTATTAACCAGTTGTTAGTTATTTAGAAACGAAGAATAATTGAGTTTTGAGAATAATTCTCTAACTGTATTTAGGCGATCCAAAGAGAAGAAGAAAAAAAAAAATAATAAAAAGAAAGAGAAAGAGGAATAGATAAAACAAAACCCGGTCATAAGTAAAACTAAGACAAGACAGGTGTCAAAATATATCAGGTCAAATTACCTGACCGAAATCCAGGGAAATAGAAATTGTTATATTTGGTTGAAGAAATAGAGTTTGGAGATAATAAAATAAAACAAAAAGAAGAGGAAAGACAGAAACATAATACGAAACCAGGTCGTAAGCGAAAAACACACACGTACGACCAGCACCTAACAAGTGTCAAAATTATCAGGTCAAGCACTTGAACTAATTCCATGTCCGCGTAGGATGGAAGTTGTTAAGGTTGGCTGAAACAATAAAGATTTTTTAGAACAATGGAAACGAAATTTTAATCGGAGGAAAGGTGTTTTTTTTGTGTTGAGGTGGTGACCGGTGGAACTGTATACAGATTCTGACCTGTTAAAAATTGGAACCCCACGATGATGAAGTGGAGACATTTTCAATTCAGATAATTAAGATTTTTGACTATCAGGTCTGACCAAAAACAAAGAAGGAAAGAAAACGATTGTCTCGGCTCACAGATAGCGCCAATATTCTTTCCTGAAGTCACATCTAATTAGCAGCAGGCTGTTTTGACAGAACCCAGGTGAGAAAAAGCCAAGATTATCATTTTTTCGTACGTGTGAAAAAGGCCAAATTAGATTTTGTTTTTTTTAGAACAAGAACGATGTAAGCCACGCCCGATTGGAGACGGGAGGCGTCCCACCACAGTCTCATTAGCCGAAAGCAGTCACGTGATATGCGGAAAGAGGAGGGAGAATGCTCGATCAAGAACCATTGGTCGAAAACGGTCACCTGACATACGAGAGACCGGGAGAGATGGGTATGCGTCTTCCCCCCAGAGGCACTGTGAGGAAGTAGGGGGGAAAATAATAGCGATAATGGGAAATCAGAACTAATGCGACTTTTGGGATTATCGAGAGAGCCCTGACGCCGACAGACCCACCCCGGTTTGCTGCGGCGTCAATAAAAGCAGGACCCCAATCGACAAAAAAATGAGTTCAGCCCCGGACGGCAGCGAGAAGAGATCACCTCGGACGACAGAGAGTTGCGGCTGGGTTGCGGCAAGAAATCCTTCCAGCCCAAGTCGAAAACAAGAAATCCTTCCAGCCCAAGTCGAAAACAAGAAATCCTTCCAGCCCAAGTCGAAAACAAGAAATCCTTCCAGCCCAAGTCAAAGACAAGAGAAGTTCTATCTAAGTCGACGAAGGAGAAGATTACTCGAAAGCCGCGGAGAAGTTGCAGCCAAGTCGAAGACAAGGCCAAAGAGTTACTGGACGGAAGAAGAAGAAGAAGTTAAAATCAAGCCCAGCCGAGAACAGAATTCGACCCAACCAGATCGAAGTGAAGAAATACAACTCAAGTCGAAGAGAAGAATCAACTGCGAATGATTGATAGAAATTAGCCCCAGTGTCGAACTAAACTCCGACATACACAATTCTGGAGAGTAGACAATTCGAAATCGTTAAGTTGTATGATAGAAGCTTGGTGCCATAGTCCACAGAGCGGGTCGGGAATGAGAACAATTTTTCTTTATGTAACAGACATTAGATATAAAAGGTTGTCACCCTTTTTTTTATCAGTAATTTTTTTTGTCTCGTGAGTTTTTTTTTCTTTTACTTGTGTTTTGCCACCCCCGTCGGACTCAGCTTGCATACGGCCCAATCCCTGCTGGTCCCGTCTGTCTAAGATCTAAACACAGCGTGGGTAGACAGACCGGAGATCAGTACAGTTGCTTTAGCAACCAGGTATTGGAAGCGGGTTGGGAAAGGCGAGGCTGGTGATCATCTAACCAAGAGGTTGGAGCGGCACGCTTGTGACCAGGAGGAGCGACCAGGAGGAGTGACGTCACAGTTGGCGCCGTAACCAAAGGATTCGACCCTGGGCCAGGTGTGTACCCGTCACACTCGTAAGAAAGTTTTCTTTGAATAGAAGGAACCATATACTGACAGATCCCTGATAAATAAGAAGAGTTAATGAAAAAAACCCTTGGAAAAAATTGAAGATTTTAATTCTCATGTAGACAGCCATCTGAATTGTATGTCAGGATTTTGAACAATGAAACATAAGGTTGGCATGGCTTTCAATTGTGACAGGGCAAATGGCAACAATGATTGGAACTTATCATACACAGCTGAAAATACAAGCCATGAATGGGAAACTGTTTTCATAAACAATGAACTTAGAATTAATTGTTCCTGATTGGGGGGTGGGATGGCTGAGGTAGCGGGCACAGATGAATCCCTAAGGAAGGTGGGGGAGCCACCCACTCTCACTGAGGAGGATTAGTGGCAGATGATAATAAGAGGAAGTTGGTTATGAGGTGTAGTAAAGCCTGTAACCATTACCTGTGTAAGAAGGGAATTCCCTAAAATTATGAAGTAATTTAATTCTCAGGACCTAAAACAGTGAAGATGACAGGAGGACGAAATACCGAATTCTCTAACTATGCCATGCCCCACACCAATTTAGGCGAATGTCAATAATGCTCAAAGTGAGATTGTCTGGAGATGGAAGTGAGTTTGTTACAGCCATCAAACGCAAGATGCCCTACATGATTATATGTCAATGAGAACTCCCGACATCAGCCTTGTGCTGAACTTTACCAAATCAGTAAAACAAATTGACCAAATCAACAAAGTGCATGTGTGTGCATAGGCCATTTTAAACATTTGTTATGAAATGCTGCATTAAGGTTATAGCGAAGAAAACGACGACTTACCTTGTCAAAACAAGCGATAGCGTGTCGCGTGTATTCTATGACAGAAAATGTGGCGAAAAAGAAAATTCCTTACCAAACAAAAGGGCACATATTCCGCATGACATGCTGAAGATGGAATATTTGAATTAAAATACAAGTCCGTTGCAGGAATCTCTATAAAAGTATTTTGATATGCAAATTACTGAACATCCTCTCCCAGCTGCCGACGAATTGAAAAAATGTTCGGCCGATAAAAGCAGATGGTGTTCTCGAATCGGGAGAAGAAAAAGTCGGCTATTTTGGCTGCCACATCTTTTGGAGAATGAGTTATTTTTCTGACTGGTTGTGTGCATTGGGATTTGTGAAATAGTGCTTGCGAATCGAGTTTTCGGCATTTTCTTGCTGTCCCCGATGTTCAAATCTGAACTTAGTGATTTATTCTCGGCGTTCAGGAAATAATCTGCAACAAACATTTCCTGTGCAATCCCAGATTACTTACAAAGGTACAATGATGACCTTTTGGATATATGTTTATATGGACTTTTGTCCTTGCTTTCATGTGATGAACCTGATGCCAAAGTTTGTAAAAGTATTTTGATACACCCTGTATATATATTTAAATATGTTTAGTTAAAAACCAATGAAAATTTTTGGTAAGGATTATTTTATTTATTGTTTTCCTATATTTTGTAGTATTTCCTTGATTTCTGTTACATAATTGTTGTAACCTAGGGAAGGTTACTGAATAGAATAATCACATGAAAGTTGGTAATGAACGAAAATACTTAAGACAAAAACAACACATATAAGATTCGTCAGCAGTACGTAGAAGAAGTAGTCAACTGCTAGAAGTGAGCCAAGTGAATTCCACAATGAATCTCCGACTGCAGACCAACATATAGTATTTACTACTGTATTTATGTGAATGGGGACATACCCATTATCATAGTTAAATAGTTAAATATAATTCTCTAAAGCCTAAGTACTTTCAGCTTTCATAAGCACATATCTATCTATCTATCTATCTATCTCTCTCTCTCTCTCTCTATGTATATATATATATATATATATATATATACACACATATATATATATATTTAGTTGCATTAATGTGAGTTTGTGACCCAGGGTTTCATGCCCTTTGGGATCATCAGATGATCAAACTCACATCAACCCAACTAAATATGTTAGCTGTATCACTGATATTGAGCACTCTCCAATAAGTACTGCACATATAATATATAAATAATATAGATAAAAATTGCATATATATATATATATATATATATATATATATATATGCATATTACATATATATATATATGCATGTTTGAAAATTTCGACATTAAAATTTGTCTCTTGCTTCAGTTCAGTCACAAGGTTAATATATAATAAATATCAATTTTATTGACAATATTGGTATCCCTTTGTTGGCTTTTTATTCTTAAAATTTTAAATACACACACACACACACACAGATATATATATATTATGAAATGGACAAAGTCCAACAATTATTTTAAGACATTTTTATGTTTGTACATTCTTTTTATAAATACAAATATTTAAGTAAATGTTCTATTTATAATAAACAGTATTAAATGACATTCAGGCCGGTAAATATTGTTTAATACTGTTTATTATAAACAGAGCATTTACTTAAATATTTGTATCTATAAAAAGAATGTATAAACATAAAAATGTCTTAAAATATATATATATATATATATATATATATATATATGTATGTATATGTATGTATGTATATATATATATATATATATATATATATATATATATATATATATATATATATATATATATATGAAGTTTATTGTGGTAAAAATTTAATTTCTAACTAATACTGTTATCTTTTGATTTTTTACAGATCTACTGAAAATTCATAGAAGATTTATGTTTATATGAGTGGGGTGCTGAAAAGATTCACTTCCCAAATGATTGAACATCAAATTTTTTGTGAGGAATTGTTTCTTGGTTGTGGTGAGAAATTTTAACCACATCCTTGTATTTTATACAGATATATATATATATATATATATATATATATATATATATATATATATATATATATATATATATATATATTACTTTTAACTTGTTCATTATCCTTTATAGATAACTAATGACCACTTATTTTGTTTAAATTTTCTTGGCTGAAAATAAGACTAATGCTTTATTCATTTTTATGATGATAATATTTATTTTAACATTTCTTTTAAACTGCAAAATAAATTTAAAAAGAAAATGAGCAGGTAGTTCCAAAAGAAACAAAAACAAAAAAGATTTGTGGATATTTGCTTGGATAAAAAAGTTGGCCTTGTAAAAATATTTAACTCATCCACAAAGAAAAAGGAATGGAAAAGAAGAAAGCAAATTAAAATCCAGAATTGTTAAGATATTTGATTGTATTTTCATGATTTTTAAGGTTTGTTTGTTTAGTGGTATATCAACTTGTTATAAGACATTTAATGCCAAAATTTAATTTTCTTGGTAGCATTATTAAAAAAATATATTGTTGGTAATTTTTTCTTTCAAAAACTGTATTTCTGGTATTTTTACTATGAAAATGTATTTTTATACTTTCATAGTGTTTTGACCACAATTTGGGGGGCCAAACTGATGCCACGAACCTAAGTCAGGGTGAACCTGGGAACAACAGCAATTAAGAGGTGGTTCCACACTCCTCAAACCTCCTACATATATTGTAAAATATTATTATAATATACTATAAATTCTTTACTTTACAGAATAATCAAGTAAATACATACTCAATGTTAGCTTCATTACTTCCAATAATTCCTCGATAAACTTGCTCCACTTTTTTCTTAAGTTCAGTCAAAAGAGCTTGTTGGTCTTCCATCAGTGCATCTCCTGTTGAGGAGAACATTCTAGAAAATGAAAAAAATGAAGTGAATTTTACTGATCAATTTTTTGTTTTCAATCAGAAAAAATTATATACTGATCACAATTTCCAATTTTTGATTTTTTGCTATTATCATTTATTACAGTTTCTCTCTATATTTTTATTGAAAATTTTTTCTTTTTTTTCATAAAATAATATTTCAAAATTAAATAAAAGGCTATAACACAAATACATAGTCAGTATATGGATTATTTTTCTGTTTTCTACTGGAAGCTTCAGTGATTTAGAAAAACTACTGCTCCAGCACTTGACGAGTCATAAACTTGCTGGATTAATGAGATTCAACCTGAATGAGTGTATGTCATAAGAGATTTCTGATCACTCTAAGAATGCAATTATTTTAACACCATGCATTTTCTAAAGCTTTGAAAATCTTAAAGAAGAAATCTGCAAACCTCTGCTGTTACTCACTTGACTTTAGTTTCCAGCTCATTTGACTTCTCTTGTTCTTGCATAATTTTTGCTTTCACCTTGTTTATCTGCTCCTGTAACAATTTTGATTCAGTCTCCCTGTTACAAAAAAAAAAAAAACAACATAAATGGTGCGATGGGTAAATTGTCGCCATTTTATATTTTTCATTTTGTGCATTATTTGTTTTAAATTTTGTCTACTGCACAGTATATTAGGCATCAGTTGGGCACCATATGTGTGAAAAAGATCACCATGATGCTATTTTCACACTGCCAAATATTTGGAAACAGCATGCTGTACTGCTTGGCATTCATACTGGAAAGTCCAATACAAAAATTTCAGTGTTTGGATGTCAATCTGAAAACAGTACAGAGGATATGGAAAGATTTGGATGAGTCTAATGGTGATTACGAAGGTATGGTACCTTGGAAAATTCACTCTGATAAGAAAACAACTACTGAATTTGTTGGTAAGGACCTCAGACTCAACACAGAGGCCTACATCAAGTAGCTTGTGACGATAGTACTGCCCTGGGTCAAGAGGGTGACTGCTGGAAGACCCGACAGCTGGCAAGAGAACCCAATCATGGCTGTCAGACAATTTCTGCGACTATATCACCCCTTAAATCTGGCCACCTAATTTCCCAGACTACACCCCCATGATTATTATGCGTGGGTCACAGTTGAGCCAGAAACCAATAAAACTCCTTGTAACACCAAAGTTGAACTGAAGGCAAGGATTATGACAGCATTGACCAACTTAAACAAGGAGAAGAGTTGCAGGAAGGTGCTTTTATTGAATAAATTTACTCTTTAGTATTTTAAGATATTTTTGTGTAATTTTCATAAATACATTTGTAAAAATGAGATGTCAGTGCTATTTTCATTTTTGCATTATTTAGATGACAATTTATCTACTGCACAATATATATATATATATATATATTATATATACATATATATTTTCAATTTAATGCAAGCTTAATAGATTACACCACCACATATCAGAACTCCAGTTGTTTAGCAATTGGATTTCTATTATATTATCCATTCACTAGCTTACACTGAGAATTCAAACTATTAACTTACTTTTTATAGAAGATGGTCTTTTTTCTCATTCTTTGTCATAAATTTACCTATCTTTCTCTCTCTCTCTTAAATCTATCTATCTACCTGTCTGTTTGTCTCTCTCTCTCTCTATATATATATATATAATAATGATGAAAGCATAGCCTTTAGAAATCCATGGTAATAATTTATCTCATGGGATCAGATCCTGCCACTTCAGACCAAACAATTTTACAACAATAGATGAATTTTAAATTTATCCAGGCCCAAGTGAAAAAAAAAAATTTCGCTTGTGTCTGGATAAATTTAAAATTCATCTATTGTAAAATTATTTGGTTTGAAGTGACAGGATCTGAACCCATGAAATAAATTATTACCATGGATTTCTAAAGTCTCCACTTTCATCATTATCGTATTTGCTCTGCTCTTCCATTGAGGTCTTTTGGGATTTATATCCTCTTTGCAATTATACCTAGTAATTATCAAATTATATTATATATATATATATATATATATATATATATATATATATATATATATATATATGTGTGTGTGTGTGTGTGTGTGTGTGTGTGAAAATATATAGAAAATGGGAAAGAACAGGTTAGGTAAATAATCCAAAGTTCTTTAGTATTTTTGTTATTATTTTAAAAAAATAGTGCTCGATACAAAAGTAGAGCATAAATATAATTATTTATTTAAAATATGATTCCAACACGCTACATAAGAGTTCTCATGTTTCAAAACAAGAGCCGAAAACTTCAATATAATTATTTGAATTAAATTGAATTAAAGTAAGCTGTTCCATCTTCAAGCAAAATTTTTTTGGGAATAACTTATTTCTGAAATTTACGTGTTTTAATAGCATATTCATTATTGAAATCAAAATTTCCATGGTAACTGTCAGCGCGATTGTTCATATAGAGAGGGGTGCAGGGTGTTAATAATTTGTATCAGTATAGAGTTACATTCATAGATGTCAAGTCAGGGTAAGGTTGCGGTGTCTAAATTTAAAATGGAAGATGATTTCGTCTAGTCTGGTTTACGTGTCTATGGAGATTTATTAATTTTTTTATTTTATTTTTTCTGAAAGGGTTTTGCGTATATAAAAAAAAACTGCCATAAAATTTGTTTTTTAACGACTTCATAAAAGGTTATCTTTTTTTGTAGGGTATTTAAGCTATTTATTAGGACTATGGATTTTTAAAAAATTATATGCTAATTATTCAATGCAAAGATTTGATGATGTCAGCAAAAAACCATTAACACATGTCTATTGTTTAATAGATTTTTATTATTTAGAAACTTAATAATGTGTAGTTTTTCATGTAGGCATAAAGGGCATGGGTCATCCCAAGTTTTACAAGTTCTAGTTTTGTTTATAATTTTCCATTTTACTTTTGGTGTTTTATTCATTTCCTTCAAATGCCAAAAATATTTAGATAGAGATGTCTGATTTCTTTTATTTATATTGTTGAAGGAGCACTTATGCTGCCTCCATCTGGTTTTAAATTCATTCTTCGTAGTACAATTGTTACTAACCAGTAGAAAAAAAAAACAGGAAAAGAAGAATCATTTGGTATACCCCTCCGTTCAACCAAATGGTTAGTATTAAACTAGGACATAAATTCCTAGCTTTTATTGAAAAACACTTCCCTACCAATAGTAGGCTTAGTAATATATTTAATAAGAACACCCTAAAATTGAGTTACAGCTGTACTGAAAATCTAGAAAGTATAATAAAAAAACAATAATAAAATCCTGAACAAACCCCCATGCCTGAATAGTATTAATAAAAAGCCTACATTTAAATTAGACAAAAACAGTGAAAAATTATGTGATTGTAGAAACCCAGAAGACTGACCATTGGAAAATAAACGCTGCGTCAAATCTGTGGTATACCAATGTACTATCTCATCCACTGAGAGTCCTAATACTAATATGAGATACATTGGGTCTACGAAGAATGAATTTAAAGCCAGATGGAGGCAGCATAAGTGCTCCTTCAACAATATAAATAAAAGAAATCAGACATCTCTATCTAAATATTTTTGGCATTTGAAGGAACTGAATAAAACACCAAAAGTAAAATGAAAAATTATAAACAAAACTAGAACTTGTAAAACTTAGGATGACCCATGCCCTTTATGCCTACATGAGAAACTACACATTATTAAGTTTCTAAATAATAAAAATCTATTAAACAATAGACATGAGTTAACGGTTTTTTGCTGACATCATCAAATCTTTGCATTGAATAATTAGCATATAATTTTTTAAAAATCCATAGTCCTAATAAATAACTTAAATACCCTACAAAAAAGATAACCCTTTATGAAGTCATCAAAAAACAAATGTTACGGCAGTTTTTTTTTATATACACAAAACCCTTTCAGAAAAAATAAAATAAAAAAATAAATAAATCTCCATAGACACGTAAACCAGACTAGACGAAATCATCTTCCATTTTAAAATTAACACCCTGCACCACTCTCTATATGAACTATCGCACTGGCCGTTACCATGGAAATTTTGATTTCAATAATGAATATGCTATTAAAACACGTAAATTTCAGAAATAAGTTATTCCAAAAAAAATTTTACTTGAAGATGGAACAGCTTACTTTAATTCAATTTAATTCAAATAATTATATTGAAGTTTTCGGCTCTTGTTTTGAAACATGAGAACTCTTATGTAGCGTGTTGGGATCATATTTTTGAATAAATAATTATATATATATATATATATATATATATATCTCTTTCTTCAGTCAGCTTTGATCTTTAAAAATTTAAATGAAATGCCAATCGTTATCTTCTGTATTCTTAATTCTTGTACTTTTATTGTTTTCTCTCCTTAATAGTATTTTTTTCATAGTCTCTAACACTCAGTTTTAGTGAGTACATGTGTTTGAGCTGCTACTCCTGTATTTTTATTTTATTAAACATTGAAATTAATAACAACTGACCTAAATTGAGAAGTTCTACTAAAGAAAAATTGTGCCTCTGACAGGAATCAAACCTGAATCACTTTTTTTTTATTGGGGAAACCACTTTTTCAGCCTCTGTGGTCAAACTTGAAGAAACACACTTTGGCTCAAAAAGTAATTTCCCTCTTGAAAAAAAAGGATGCAAGTTCGATTTCTTTTGGTGGCGCAATCTTTTTTTAGTAGGACTTCTCAATTCAGGCCAGTTGTTATTAGTTTCACTGTTTAATAAATTTAAAAACAGGTATTATACTCTGCTTCAAAATAAATCTTTTTTTAACTCACTCTACATGTTGGCCAGATGTGAATACTAAGAAAGTAAGACTAAAAATAAAAAAAAAAATCATGCTCTGTACAAGGGCTCCAATCATTACATCTGGCACACAAACCAAATCTCCTCAAAAAACATAAAATAACTCAATCATGAATTTTACCATGAACGAAAAAACTTGAATGAAAACTGAATTTAGGGGCCACAACATTTGCTTTTAAGTAGGTTGCTCATAAAAATCTTGGAAAGATTTGCTGTGAATAGTCAAGCTTCAATTAATTTGCAACTGTCCTCTCTCAATGTCACCACCAAACCTTGGTCAACTGATCCAACACATGCATCAATTCCAGGGTCTTCCAAATATATTGTTCCTCCAAGTGGCTTCCCTTGCCCACAAAGATCTTATGCTCACATTCTCTGTTCAACAAAAAGGGATTGCTGCCCAAATCCACACACATATTAATAAATATACATATACCTACGTTTTGGGTGCAACTTATTTCTTAGCTCTGTCTAACAACATCAAGCATTATTATGTTTACACCTTAAAGTAAATTTGGTAAATATTTATTTCCTTACCTGTGTATGCATGCTAGCACACACATATACAATTACTAATATCTAGTTAGCTGATTTACCCACCTATATATATATATATATATATATATATATATATATATATATATATATATATATATATAAATATAAAAGTGAACATAGAAGTCAACACTTAGAGGCAACAGTCTGTTTCATGCTATATGCAATTGTCAGGCCTGACGATTGCATATAGCATGAAACAGACTGTCGCCTCTAAGTGTTGACTTCTATGATCACTTTTATATTTACACACGCTCTATCTCTGATATTGAGCACTTTATTCCATAAATATAGCACACCTTAAGACTATATTTCTTTATATATATATATATATATATATATATATATATATTTGGACAAGTTCCTGGCAATTAAACAAATTCATGCCATTGGAACTTTTTTCTACTCTGATTTTCTTTCACTCCTCACTAACTCTTGCAAAGACAAATGTCAATAGGGAATTGATGATGGGAGCAGGTTTTGGGGAAACTGGAAGCTTCTAGTCTTGAACCTGAAAATTGGTGGTGAATTTAGTCATCAACACCATCAACATAAATGAAGAGATCAGCAAAGAGGAAATTAAATTCATGGATACAAAATAAAGCCGCTACCAATATTTTGGTAGCAACCTTTCTCTCAAATATGTTATACTAAATATGACAGACAAGGAAATTTTGATTAATTTTTTTATTTGTGTGTCCCCATATATATATATATATATATATATATATTTTTTTTTTTCTTTCTTCAATAGGAGTAGATAAGTTCATCTATCATTCAGTTCACATTCTTCCTTGGTCTTTTGAACAGGAGTAGAAATTTATCCCATTTTTCCCTTTTTATGATTGTACATTATCAAGGATGATTTTTATTTTTAACTGAATGAGTGGATTTCTTATATATATATATATATATATATATATATATATATATATATATATATATATATATATATATATACAGAGTTATGGCAATGTTTTCTTTTTTTTATTTTCAAAGCATGGTCAGCACATTGTGGCATGTTCAAATGTTGATATTATAGAGTTATAATTCTAGATACATGCATGAAAATACAGATATTCAGTTAAAAATAAAAACCATGCTTGATAATGGCTAAAAGAATAGCTGAAAGCATTTGGACAATTTTTATATAATTTATGTCCAGAAAAGAAAAAAATTATACAAACACAAGAAAAATTAAATAAAAACTTAATTATGATATCTTGTCTTCAATGAAACTTGTATATATGAAATAGAAACAGATAGGGTGAGAGAGAGAGCCATAATAAATTATATATACTCCAAATGCAATGTACAAACACATACATATATACACATATGCATTCTAAAAAAGTGACTGTTTTCTGAGGTTACAAAGATTTTATGAAAATTTTAGAAAATATTTAAAGCATAATATTAACCAACTGAAAGAAATGCCTAGTGGGTGTTTTTTAATTAATAATGATGTCTAAGAATGATGAAGAAATGCTGAAAGCTGATCACATAAGTGGCTATTGTTAGCAATAATAGGAATAAATTCAAAGTAGAAGAGAAGTAATGAAAATTTTATTTAAATAAGGATGATTCTTTAAATCGACCATAATATAATATACTTCTTCAGAATGGAAAATATGTAAATATATATGTCAGTGTTGTTAGAAAACTGAAATGGTATGAAAATAAAAGAGTTTATCAGAATTACATTTTCATTTTGTTTTCCCTGAATGCCTGTTGTACTTCTTCTAAAACAACTTCTGTCTCTTGGCTGTTTTGGATCAGGGACAAGTTCTGTTCTTCAAGCTCACTAAAAATATCCAGTACCTGCTGTGGTTCTGTGAAATACAGCTCCAGTTCCTAAACAATATATTTTGAAACACCTTTTGTTCATCATACAATTTTTCAGGCATAAGAGATTAAAGAAACTCCAATAAACATACTTGTAGGCAATCAGTATTTGACTAAAAAACATGAGTTGCAGGTAATTTTGTTAATGTTTTGAGGTTTAACCCTTCAAAATTGAACACACTCAAACCTACCCTATAAATATTGGCTCTTAAAATCCCATTGTATTGCTTGTGTTGATGTCATCATATATTATGGCAAAGTATACATGGGGCAGGTTAAACATTGAGAGCTGAATATTTACGGGGAAGGTTTAGGCAGATTGAATCCTAAGGAGCTAAAAGCTTTAAGAAAATAAAAATTATGGCAATATTCAAATGGACATTATTCTTCAGCCTTTAATTACATATTATTGTTATATTTAACCATCTATCATTCACCATTGCTCAAATCTGCTCCATAAATATTGGCTCTCAATGTCCCATGGTTTATGGTCAAAGTGTACACTATTTGTATGACTTCCTACATTATTTGCTATGATGTCATTATGTACTATGGTAGAATATACTTGAGGCAGGTAGAACATTAAGAGCCAATAATTTATGGAGTGGGTTGAATGCTATTATGAACAGAAGGGATATTTTCTTTCTATTTAGATAAATATGCATATAAGCAAAATTAGAAAATAAATACTCAAAGAAAAGAGAAGCAAACTGAATAGACTGAAAGAGATGAAGACAAATATAATTTATCAGAAAAATAGTACAATGTAAATAAGGCTGATTTGTAGATAAGGCTAATTTAGATATAAGATAGATGTAGACAATAAGTTAATCCAATGATTGGGAGTTTCACACCTCTTGTTCTTTTTAACTGAAAATAAATTACATACAAACATGTTTACAGAATTACTTTCATCATCTATATTTAATAAAATGTACAAGATCACTACTTAAGCCAGTGGTTCCCAAACCGTGTGGCATGCTTCATAGGAGTGGCAGAAGATAGCAGGTGAGGCAGAATGATAGAAAGATAATCGAAGATTTAGAAACAGTTTAAAAAAATTCCACATCCCAAAAATAAATATGATTTCCAAATTTAAAATATTATTATTGATTATTTGTAATTGCATGCAGCAGTCATGGTATAAATAGTTATAAATAATTATTGACCGATTTTATCATTGTGACTAATTTTATCATTATTGACTGATCGTTATCATTTTATCATTTGCATTATATTAAGTATTAAGAATATAGTAATTAAGGTCTGAAAAATGAAGGAGAGAGTTATCAATGATAATGCTGACTTTGAATCTCCAGTTATCTCCCTTTAACCCACTCTTTTTCTATTTTTACATGTACTTTTTATCACATAAAATTTGGTGAGTTGTTTGCAAATTTTCATTCTGAATATGTAGCCCAGAGAAAAAAGTTTGGGAACCACTGAGTGGTAACTCTGAAAACAACTGGCAGACAAACATCAGTGAAATTGGCAGTCATTTTAAGGAAAGATTGAATTGAAGGAAGTTCAAATTTATTTTTAGTTTTGACTTTCCCTATCAACTGATTTTATTGGCATTTTTTATAGTCATCAAGAATTCATAGATATACAAAAAAAAACCCAAAAATATTGTGAAAATTTTAATAAGTAAAAATCAGCAAATTACAATATATATTTGTCACATATATTACTCACAGATGTTTTATATAAATATCTCCTAACAATTACTGTTGTTAGATTTATTTGACTGACTATATCACCTAAAACACATTATTTGACTCACTGTATCACCTAAAACACATTATTTGACTCACTGTATCACCTAAAACACATTATTTGACTCACTGTATCACCTAAAACACATTACCTCATCACTGTCACTGGTGAATCCATCAAGACTTGAAATAATACTTTCTGTGCCAGTTGACCTTCATGAAAGAAAAAAGTTGAAAATATAATCATTTTTTTGCAATAGCAGTGTTACACATAATTTTCTAGATAAAATACCATAGTCAGGTTTTTCATTTCAACTTTTTAGGAATATTTTAAAAATGCTGATTGATTTGTAATTTTCATTTCTTGAGTAATTGAGCTGGAACTTTATTCATTGAAATCCCTGCAAAAATCCTGAATAAAAGAAATTTGATCTCAAATGATTTATTAAAATGTTTTTTAAAAGAAAATTTTATCTACTTTTGCCATGGAATTTTAATGATTATTCAATGACAATTTGAAAAATAAGGCATATAGTTTTTTTTTTTTTTTTTTAAGCATTCAACCCCAAGCAAGGTGGGACGCCACCAGAATGCAAGGGGTTACAGAGTTGGAGTGAGAACAAAGAGGAGTGATAGAAGAAAGGATGAAGAGAAGGTTAAGGGAGAGATCAGGGCATCTGGAGATGTCAATTGACATTACATTTGAATAGTTGGAAATAATTTGATCATTTGGAGAAATATCATCAGATCCAAGCCTCTACTGAAAAAAGAAATTATCTAGCCATTTTCTTTTAAACTTCCTTGTTGCTTACTTGCTTCATTCATGAAATTCTCAGTATCTTTCTGTAGAACCACATTCTGTTACCACTCCTAATCCATGGGAAGATTGTCCAGCATTCACTGTCATATAAGAGGATGGATATTGCATATCAATGCTGCACTGTTTTCTTTGTTTCTAACAAAATCTGTCTGTTTCTTTGCATCTTGCTTATCTTTTGGAATGTCTATCACTAGTCCAATTCATGTTCAAATTTCAATGTTGTATTTTCCAATCTATATTAAAACACTCCACAGACAGATAAAATTCTGTTCTTGCTTGATGTTGTTATCTTCAATATGGGCTTTTTGCTTTTTGCACATACATTCTGTCGTCTTGCAATCAATGCTTAGTGCTTTTTTTCTTACTTTCTTTTACTACCTTTTCTAGAAAAGTCCTGTAGTTTCTTTTCTGAGTTCTTTTCTGCATATCTTGTATTGTTAAGATTGCACCGACCAATAATAAATCTTAGTAGAATTTCCAGTTCCCTTTCAGATAGTCTTACTGTAGGGGTTGAATAAATCTGGGAAGAAGACACATCTTGTCTTATATTCCTTTCTGTTTTTGTGTTGCTACTCAATTCATTTTCTATCTGTTTTGCAGGCAGTTTGCTCCCAGTATAAGTTCTGAATTATTCCAACATCATTTCCAAATAGATCAAAAGTTTTCATAGCAATTCAAACAGATTCTTGTGTCAGATCTTGTCAAATGCTTTTACATAATCAATATAACATAAGTGCACATGCTTCTGTATTCATTCTAATCATGAATATCACATTTCTTGTCCTACTGTCCTTGACATTAGTTGCACTGGGCTTGTCCTATTTCCAGTCTAATTCTACAGCATGCTTCTATCCTCTATTCATCAGGATGCACATAGGGTGCTGAAAACTGTTTGGCCTTAACCCATTTCCAAAATCTGACCAGATGACTAAATATTGCAGTTTTATTTTAAATCCCTTCTTGTTTAGGCTGAGAACTTTTCGGTATTATCTCATAGAGTTTTGCATGTAGGATGTCACTGGTCATTGTCAAATTACTTATGAACATTGACTGATGGTGTACTAAATTCTTGAAGCTATGAAAAAGTTGTTATGTAGAAATTATAGAATATTCTATGAGATGGAATAGTGGATTTAAAAAAAAAACAATATGACGTATGTCATCAATAGCTTAATTCAAATTAACTGAGCTTGAAATGACTTATATTCTGATTGAAGTTGTACATCAATGAAAGTGATGAGACAAAACAGATTTTGTCAAAGATGCATTTCAGCACTGGAAAAAAAAATGTGTTCTTTTTGGCTTCTTCAGTTTGATAAGAAAAGAAAGACACAAACATTGTTAGGAAAAAGTGAGCATGTTAGATCAAATTTATTGAACCAGCTTATCACCTTAATAAATTTGATCTATGATACTCTCTTGTCCGCAGAGATCCCAAGATATTTTTACCTCACAATGTTTTAGTCTTGCTTTCATTATAAAACTGAAGAAGTCAATGAAAACACACATTTTCTCCAGTGGTAATTTGTATCTTTGATAAAAAGTTTTCCACTTTTTCTCATATCTTTACTTTTGTTTTGTATATTATACATCCTACAAACAATTATAAGCAAAATATTTATAAAGAAAAATAATCAAGCAAAAAAAAAAAAAAAAAAAATGGAAATTATGAGCTAATTCTCAACCTTCTCTATGACTATCTAGCAAAGTTATTTCCAGAGAATACATTCAATTTTGCAAAATCCAAAGAAGAATCTGCAATTTTATTGGTTCTGACCTGGTATCTCAGCTTCAATCACTTTTCTACTACCATAATGTAGTTTCTTTGAGTGTTTTCTAAATATTTTCATAGGAATTGTCCTGATGAGCTTTCCTTTTGGTACCTTGACATCATGAATTTAAACATAGTACCCATTTGGCAGACAGGTTTCATTATTTTACTGTTCAAATTGCTAGATGTAGCTCTTAAGTTCTATTCTTATAGTTTATTTTCTTGCACTTCTTGCTTGTAGAAGTCTGTCTTGATTTCTTGCTTTCCTTTTAAGCATGAACTTCAAAAATTTAAATGCAACATCAATCATCATTTTTGCTTTCCTAGAATCTTGTTCTTATTGTTCTGTCTCTTCAATAATATTTTCTCTGTTTCTTTCACTCTCAGTAATGTTGCATCTTAGTGACTTTATCACCTTTCTTAGAATGAAAGACTTAAAAAATGAAAAACAATGTTTTGTTTAAATGTAAGCAAATTTTAAATTAGTGTGAAGCTTTATAAGATAATTTAAATAATTCGTAGATATGTCTATGTTAACAATCAAAAACATCAACCATTCAGCATGACACATCAAATCTTGTCGTCAATCACTCATAATTTCACAAAAAATTATTTTCCTACCTTTCAATAAAAACAACAAAACTAAACTAAGTTGAGAAAATGTATAACATCTTTTCTCACTTCAAATAAGTAAATATTTACAAACACAACTTACTTTCTGATGACTGTGGACATTTTAGATTCTTCTTTTGTGGGAGTTTTTCCCATTAACCTTAACTTGAAGCTACTTGGACGAGATGAAGTCCTCTTTTCTTGTTCTTTTTTTATCCTTCTTTCTTCTCGCTTCTTAGAGATTTTTTCCTTCCATTCCTGAAATCGAACATTTTCATTTCAGAAGTCAAGCACCATAATATTTTCAGACTTTAGTTAATTAATCAAAAGTATAAAGGTCACTGAAGAGAGCAGTATATGTGTTCCTAGGCTAGGAGACTGCATGACATGGTAGTAGCATCACAGCAGTAATAACACAGTTAAAATTATGATAATTTTGTGAAATACATCAGTTTGATGCTCTGGCACATATCAGTGATATTTTTAGCCAGGGATCATTAGGGTTTTCAAGGCTTTAAACATTATTACTTCTCTCCATGGTGACCCAGCTGATACTGATTGGATATCAACTTGTGTGCCATACATGTGTTTATCTGTTATTTTTGTGAATCTGCAACCTCTTAGGGATAAAAAAAAACTACCATGTATTTTTTAGCTACAGTTGGTTAAAAATGCAATATGGTAATTATCTGTTCCCTACTAATAAGTCTAAAAATCTCTATAAGTCACCATTGTATCCCTTTATAATTTCTGAGTTTGTTTAAAATTCTTATTGTTTCTATTTGAAAAGTGTTCTCCTTCTTTGTGTATTTTTTTGGGAACCTATTTTGCTTGTCTGTTTCCTCTTTTGAGAGAGATATTTGTTATTTGTTTCTATTTGTCACAATGTATTTTCTAAATAAAAGGATATCATTTTTCATTGAGACAAACTCTGGCTAAAGACTGCTGGATACAACAGACATTGGAAAAAAAGTTCAAATAATAGACTAGACATTACAATGATGTAAACAATCAAGATAAAAATATTAATCCAATGTCAAATAATGAAAATGCTTAAGGTACTGTTGTGAACAACCTTAAAATTATACTCAATATGGGTCCACATTTTATAAAGAACCACATCAAAAGAAACATGAAATTAAAATAACATGAAATATCAAATATATATATATATATATATATATATATATATATATATGTATATATTATATGTATATAAAAGTGAACATAGAAGTCAACACTTAGAGGCAACAGTCTGTTTCATGCTAGATGCAATCATCATGGCCTGACGATTGCATCTAGCATGAAACAGACTGTCGCCTCTAAGTGTTGACTTCTATGTTCACTTTTAAATACATATATATATGTTGACTTCTATGTTCACTTTTATATTTACACCCGCTCTATCTCTTATATTGAGCACTTTATCCCATAAATATAGCACATCTTATGACTATATTTCTTTATATATATATATATATATATATATATAATTATTTATTCACATTATTCACTAAGTGTTCATTCATTTTGAATGTAAAAACCAACATTCAACACCAACGTCCACAAATATAAACTGGGAGAAAGATTTAAAGTCTCACCTTTGGTGAAATTGATTCAAGGAAGTTCTTATAGAGTTTGTATTCTTTTAGCGTGTCCTCTGACTTTGAGATATCTGACCTTAGTGACATTATTGTTGTGTTGATTTTCTTTATTTCGGCCACCTTCTCAAGTTTTTCTTTAGTCTCCTGCTCTGCTCTGTCAAAAAGATATGCATGGATCAAGATTAGATCAAATCTCATTCAACATGATTTGAAAAAAGAAAAGAAAATTCAGAAACTCAGACAGGAAAAATAAAAGGATATTAATCTTCTCATGATGCATAATTTTCCTCTTTGGCTAATCAAAAAAATCTTTGTATTTCTTTTGTCAGTTGGTACTCAACTGATTTTCCACTACTTCTTTTTTTTTTTTACTAATGTTCACCCTATACGAGGCCAAAGAATCACTCAAGGTAGAAGGTTACTAAAGGCAGTTGCATAGGAGGCAAGAGGCACAGCTCAGGAGAACATGTGGGAAAGACAACAGCCAACCCCAGACTTGATGTCCTGAGGTATCACTAAGTAATTGGTTTTGCTAAGCCACCTGAAACTAAGTCTATAAAAATATGTCTCTTAACTAGTGTTTCTTCATTACTTATTATATTGAAATGTTTGTCACTGTTCAAGCTACTTTAGGAGTGACAAGGATTTGCATTTTAAAAAGAATAGAAGGTTTCAAATCTTTTATCCTCCTTATAAGTACTTTTAGAGGTACTTATGACAAGATTATTAGTTGAAATTTGCAAAAAGCAAATATTCATAGTACAAAAATATTTATGACAAATTGTACAAAATACAATATAGGCTTTGTACAAAATTTTCCTTGTGCACCTCACACTATCAAGGCAGATTAACAGTTCTTTGATATACAAATCTATTTTCTATTAACAGTTCATGAAAACCAAATTTTTTTCTTAACAACAAAGGAATTTCAGTTACTTTCTTTTAGAACAATAGTTCATCCAAATCAATTTTTTAGCAACAAAAGAAATTTAATTAGTTTGAAAGTTCACATATTCTGAAGGGTTGAAGTGGATGAGAAAGGAAGACATACCTCAGGTGATGTTAGTTTTCTGGGTCCTTTAGACAAAATATTCTCATTTAAATCAGATATTGACAAATGAGACAATGTCGAAGGTTTAGAAAAGGCATTTGAATGAGATAAAAATCTCTACTTTAGAAAAAGAAATTCTTCATAGAAAAAATTCTTGTAGATTTCTAAGGGTTCTTTCCTCTTCCTTTTCTTTCTTCTTCTTATTTTTCTTCAGTAGCAGAAACAGTATGGCACATAGAATCCCAGATAGCATCCTCTACACACACAAACAGGCCAATACTTTCTGACTTTGCAGTCAAAATGTCCACTTTTATATACCAAACAGGTAGCTCTAACTGGATTAAATCCAACTCCTTAGCGGGGATATACTTTTATCCCCACTGGCTAAAAACTCTAGAATCACTATGCAATCAAATCATGCCTGCCTTCAACTTAAATTTGGTTGTTTTTTACATCAAAATTAATCTTCATTCTGTAAAATTTTGCCACAGAATGTTTAAAACATCTGGCTTCATTTTGGAATGTTTTTTATAAACTCTCTTTATAAATGAGTATTTTTTTATAATATCAATTTGAAACCTCTTTTTTTTTCAAATTTTTATCATCATATGCACAATGTTTTGCCCATTGTACACTCTGGCCTTCTTCAGGTGATATATGGTTGAAAACATTGTGAATATGACAATAAAGACAAGAATAACAGTACAAACAATGTAAACTGTAAATGTAATTTCATGTTTGCAAATTTTTACACATCAATTTTTATTCATGTTTTTTTTTATAAACCAGCTGGATTCATTTTGGTGGTTTTTTTTTTTTTTTTACTAAGAAACTGTTTTAGTAACATTCTAATTTTCTTAATTAGTTTTTCATATAATTCAATATTATCAGTTTTATTAAAAATAATTTTTATAATTTCAAATTTCAATTGACACAAACCTCTTTCAGAAGTTAAAATTAGAATTAAATATAGTCAAATTAAGTTCCCAGCTGAGATTAATAACCATTTCAGGTGATGTATGTAAGCCTATTTACATGAAAATTTCATATACATACAAACATGCAATAGATTTAAAATATAAGCACTAAAAACTTGTTGGCAATTCAAGTTTTTGACCATTCAGCTCGTCAGGCACTGTCAAGAATAGTTTTGAAAGAAAATGACAAATTGAAAAAAGTTTTTTGTGAGAAATTTCATGCGTTAGGACTTCATTGGACTGGGTTTGTTTGTAAACATATGTTCTACATATCAAGGATGATTTTTATTTTTTATTTTTAATCGAAAACTAATAGAAAATACAAATATAATAGCTTCATTCACACATAAAAAAAAATTAAAAATAATGGATAATAAAAATAATAATAAAAAAAGAAAAAGCTAACAGTTAATAACATTAACTATGAACACAGCCAAAATTTAGAAAATAAAACATTTCTATAATTTCAGATTCATACATAAAATATACATTCGATTAAAAATAAAGAAAATAAAAATTGTCCTTGATAATGGCTAGAAAACACTTGTATGAACACAAGAAAAATTAAATAAAAAGCTTAATTGCATTACCTTTTGTCAATCGTCTTCTATAAAAGACAATTGTTGCCTAAATACACAATACACACAGTGTGGCAAAAAATAATGCCTTTTTTATTTATTAACTTTAATTGAACAGAAAGAAATGACAGTAGATCCAGATGGCTTAAGATTAACTATGGCTTTTACTCATTTGGGAATAGAGTTAAATCTTAATTTTGAGCTGAGGTGGATAGGACGATGTGGAACAATTGAGTGGCCAATAGAATAACCAGACCTAATACCACCAGATTTTTTCTTGTGTAGTGAATCCGAAATATCTTTTTTACAGGTTTGAACGAAAACTGTTGTGTCGTGTATCTTACTAAGTAAGCGTTCGACATCCGTTCTAGTTGGTGTCCGTTTATCATATCAGCTACCTGCTCATATGCAAATTATCCTAATTTGCATATCACTACATCTCCCTATAATGGAGGGGCCTTATGCCGCGAGTACTTCTTGTACTTCTTCTTGTGCCCTACTGAACATCTTCCCTTATCTCTCTCCTTTCCCTTGGAGATCTAGATCTATCACATCTTTCCCTATAATCGAACTGTTCCTCTTGCATACTCTGGTCTTTCTCTTCTAACTTGTCCCGTTCTACTTCTTCCTCTTCTAACTCATCCCTCTCTACTTCTTCCTCCGCAGTTTCATTCTGCATTAACTCCTGTTACGTCAATAATGGGCATCTCTGAAGGCATTTCCTCATCCGATTCTTCTCCTTGGGATCTTATTTGGTCAGCATGAGCTAGAACACTGTTCCCATTTTCTTTATTTAATATTGCAGTATTATGTCCTTTCTGCATAATAAATTCGGCTGACTTGGGTTGCATATTCCTATTTCTTTTGTACCACATCTTTTGATTTGTGGCATATGACATAGTCAAAGGGGACCTTAATTGTCTGCCCATTAAGGCAGATGGACTTTCCGACCTGCCTGCATGTGGAATTGTTCTGTAACTTAATAATAGTCTTGGTAGGAAAGCATTGATTTCCTCCTTCTGTTGCAAGCATGCTTTTATGCCCTTCTTTACCGTCTGGACCATCCTTTCCGCTGTCCCATTACTTTGAGGGTGGTAGGGAGGGGTCTTGTAAGGTCTGCATCCTATTTTTCTTAGCCATTCATGCAAATCAGCATCCACAAATTCTGGTGCGTTATCAGTCACCAATGTTCTTGGTGTCCCATTCCTCGAAAATATTACTCTTAATATTTGTTTTACGGTGGTACTTTTTTTATCAGGTACTCTCACCACTTCAGGCCAACCTGAATATGCGTCTACTAATATTAATAATAGTCCTATCCCATTGACATAGGCATGGTCCATGTGTACTCTGCTCCATGGTTCTACTTCTCGAGGCCATACATGTATTTTCTTTTGCTTAAAATTCCTGAGTTCTGTGCATTTTTTGCATCTTTTTACGTAGTCTTCTACGTCTCTTGAGTACCCCGGCCACCAGGCTTCCAATTTTAATCTTCTTTGCGTAGCTGCCACTCCACAATGTACATCATCGTGTACACTTTTTATAACCTGTCTCCTCTGTGTTTCTGGGGGAGCTACCAAGTCTCCATTACATATTATCCCGTTTTCTATAGTCATTTTATGTCTGATTTCTTTGAATGGTCTTTCAGCCATTGAACAATTTCCCCAGCGATTCTGTTTTATCCTCGACATTATTCTATTTAACACTGGGTCATTTGTAGTTTCAGTAGCCATTTTATCTACAGATATTACATCAGTTTCTACAAGGTGCAAGAATGTGTCTTCAAATTCCTCGTCGTTTTTGTCCTTCTCCTCTCTATAAAACCTCAATCTAGATAAGGCATCAACGTGCGGTATCGTATTCCCTTTAACATATTCAATGTCAAAGTCGAACGCCATCAGTCTAATCGCCCAACGTAATATTCTGGACGTTGTAAATTTCGGTAGCTCTTTTCTTGGGTTGAAAATAAATTCCAGTGGTCTGTGATCACTTTTCAACAAGAATTTTTTTCCCATCAAGAACTGTCTTGCTCTATCCGTTGTCCACACTATGGCTAGTGCCTCCCTTTCTATATACGAATAATTGTGTTCAGTCGTTGTTAATCTCCTCGATAAGTACATTATGGGATGCCCATCTTGTGACAAAATACCAGATATGGACTGCTCACTAGCGTCAGTAGTTAGAGTTATGTCCTTCTTAGGGTCAAAAATTTGTACTATTGGTTTTTTGCCAGAATCTGTTTTAAGTTTTCAAAGGCTTTCTGTTGGTGTTCTAACCAAATGAATTCCACATTTTTTTTTCTTAACTTAGCAAATGGTTCTGTCAACTCATTATATTTTGGTACATATTTTCTATAAAAATTTACCAAACCTAAGAAGGACTCTTTTATTTTTCGGTGTAGCAACTTTTAGAATTTTCTCTATTAGTACTTTATCTGGAGAGATCCCTTCCTTTGATATTGAGTAACCCAAAAATGATATTTCATTACTGTTGGTTACACACTTTTTTGTATTTATTGTCATACCAGCGTCTCTTAGCCGGTTCAGTATATTTTCAGATTTTTCTTTAAATCATCTTCATTTAAATCTCCAACACATATATCGTCTTGATAACAGATGGTATTTTCAACATTTCCTATTACTTTTTCAATAGCTTTTTGAAAAATTGCACTTGTCGTTTTTATGTCATACGGCATTCTTTTCCACCTTAACAGGCCTATAGGTGTGTTTATGGTCGTCACTTCTTTAAAATTTTCATTTATCGGTATTTGGTGGTAAGCTGATTTTAGGTCTATCTTTGAAAATACTTTCATTCCAGCAAGTTTATGTAAAGCTACTTCCACATTCGGAACAGGGTACGAGTCAGCACAAACTTTATGGTTCACCCCTATTTTATAATCTCCACAAATTCTCAAGTCACCATCTTTTTTTTTTCAATACCACAATGGGTGATGCCCATTTACTTCCTCCTGGAGGGGCAGGTTCTAATAAGTCTTCCTTTATTAGCTTTCGCAATTTAGCTATTACCAACAGTAATAAATGCACTGGTATTTTTCTCGCTTCGTAGTAAGAAGGGGAAACATTTTCTTTTAATTTCAGGCTAGCTTCATAATTTTTTAATTTTCCTGTTTTTTCCATTTCTATCTCATTAATCAACTTCGTTGAATTTATTTTTAACACGTCATTCCCCAGTAGTCCATGCGTTTTTTGGCAATTTGTAACTATAATGGGTACTATTTCATATTTGTCTTTTAGTTCTATTGAACCTTCAAAGTAACCCATAATTGCTATAATCGAGCCATCAAACTGACGTAATTGTACGTTCGTTTTTTTTAAAAACGGTTTTCCCATTTTTTCCCACAAATTTCTGGGTACTATCGTGACCTCACTACCTGTGTCGATTTGCATTTCGACAATACAGTTGTTGATTTTCACTTTTATTTTTGTATCTCCGTTCTTAGATTCAGTATTTTGTATATTATCCTTTTTTACATTAAAAATCTGTCTATTTTCATCCTCTACTCTTTCCACATTTTTCGTTTTACATACTTCTTTGAAGTGATTTTTTTTTAAACACTTTGAACATGTTTTTCCAAAGGCTGGGCATTTTTCTTTTTTCATTTCATGAATTTTTCCACAGTACGCACAATTTTTTCTTTTTGTTTTTACCGTATATGTTTCAGCCATTTATTTCTTCGTAGGATTTATTTTTATTTTGGTTGTAGGTATGTATTAATTCCTGCTGTTGTATGAATTCTATACACATATTCAAAGGCATGTTTGTAAGTTGTAACTGTTCCATTAATTTATATCTATGTGCTGAATTATGCATACCTTCAATTAATCTTAGTTGGATTAATTCTTCTTCCGTTGTCTGCTCTCCTGTTCCTAGTTTTTCGAATTCACAGTATTTACTCGCACTTCTTAACCGGTGTAAATATTTTACTATCAGTTCATCTACTTCTTGCTTCATTGCCATAAACTTGGTCCTTTCTGCAATCACCAGTCTTTTTCTTTGGCCTCATGTTTCCCTTAATAACCTGACTTATTTCTTCGAAAGTCATTTCTTCTAGTTCTCGAGGGTAAACCATTGTAGCAACCTTCATAATCGCTTCACAACCAGCGGTAGCCATAAACAAGTCAGTGATTTCATTTTCCCCTCCTCTGTTTTTGTTGTCTTTCAACTTTTTACATCTTGCATTAGCAGCAAAGCAAGGAATCCACGTATCTACATATTCTGGGTCTTCAAGGACCAGAGAGTATCCTATCGGTGACACCATTGTTGTGTCATGTATCTTGCTTAAGCGTTCGACCTCTGTTCTAGTTGGTGTCCGTTTATCATATGAGCTACCTGCTCATATGCAAATTATACTAATTTGCATATCACTACAAAACAATTCCTGAATTAAAACAAAGAATTTCTGCTAAATTTTATGAAATTAATATAAAAATATGTCAAATGGCTTTTAGAATCATGTTTCAATGTAACAATAATTATAAATTTTCTTAAACATTTTTTTTAAGCGTTTCCTCCCAAGCAAGGCAAGAAGCCACTAGCATGCAAGGGGTTACAGTGTTGGAGCAAGAGCAAAGAGGAGTGATAGAGGAAAGAATGAAGAGAAGGATAGGGGATAAATCAAGGCATCTGGAGACATCGATTGACATTACATTTGAATAGTTGGAGATTAGAGCTATCAGGGAAACAGGAAAAGGAGAGGGAGTTCCACAGGCGAGAAGTGCGAGACATGAAGCTATTAGAGAAGAAGAGATGGATACATTTAACAATTTAGACAGTGAAAGGTAGTGAGCAAAAATCAATGAGATTAATGTGGGTGTATAGCATGCACACCTGTGTCAAAGTGCATGATGTCATGACAACATTGACTGGTCTTGCCTACAGAATCAGTGAGCAGCATGTAGAGCTGACTAGTGCACATCTGAAAAGAGATTGTGCTGATATGACCCATGTGTTCAATTGGATCTCTCAATACAACCCCTTTTACCCAAGCCAGCCAGAAGTACAACCAGTATCATCTGGTTTGACAGCATACAATGGTGCTGGAATCAATTGTGATATTGTCGAGGAGATTATGCCACTCTATCCAGAAGAAGCTTGACAATGTGAACATTTTAGAGAGCTCACCAAAAAGAAGTTCTCAAGTACGTACTCTTGTTGAGCTGGAAAAATGTGTAAAGACTGATGGTCAAAATGTACCATGTTGACCCGAATGCTATGGTTTCAAGGCTGGTTGTTCTGCTGGAAAGATGTGATGATGTTACTCTGTTCTTCAAGTTTGAATTCACTCTATTTCTAACTTCAATTTTCAAGAATTTCGAAATGAGAAAGACAAAGCCATACTGAAACATCATCTGACCACTGACATACCTGAATCTCAGCCATAATCTGACACATTATTTGTTTCAGATGGGTGTACTCTCCTTCACAGAGTGAAGTGGTTGTCTAGGTTGATATACAGCAATGTGGTTGCACAGTACCTGAGCTAAGTGAAGGCCAAGTACGGGTCATCAAACACCATTTTTGATGGTTATGCAGACCTCTCCATAAAAGACCATAACATAAGCAAAGAGCAGCTTTGACTTTTGCTAACATAGAAATCAAAGATGGATTGCAAGTTGCTGCTCATTAAGAGCTCTTCCTCTCAAACAAAAAGAACAAAGATCAATTTGTCAAGATATGTTGTTCCTTGGAAGCAGATGGTCATCGGGTGGTCTAAAGTGAGGAAGATGCTGACATAGACATTGTTTCTGAAATGCTCAAACTAACTACTGAAAGAAATTTAGTGACTTTAATAGCTGATGACAGACATCTTTGTTCTTTTACTTTTTGCAAGGCTAACATCTATATGTGTTCTGAGGGAAATAAGTCTTGGAAAAAGATGAAGAAGCTGCTCAGCATCTGTGAAATTGTAGAAAAGACAAACTCTTATGTTCTGCAAAACTTGCCAGTCATCCAAACATGGGACAGATGTGACTCAATGTCAGCTGTATTTGGGTGTGGGAAATGTGAGATAAACAGGCTTATCCATAAATCAAAGGAGATCCAGTCTTGTTGCTCTACTTTAGATGATGAAACTTCTTCTCCTTCCCGAGTTGCATTTTTGTCAAGATGTATAGAGGAAAACCAGATGATACATTGGACTCTCTCAGGTATATCAAATAGTATGGAGAAGTTACAGCCTGAAAGACTGCCTCCAACTGAATGGTCAGCTTTGTTCCACAGTCTCCGTGTCTATCTTCAAGACTTTAGGTCATTACCAACTTGCTCCTTGCAGGTGGGATTGGGAAATGAAAAATGGTACTTTAGCCTCAGTTCTTATCGATATAGATCCTGCTCTTGTGAAACTACTGAAGTTTGTGCATTGTAAGTGCAAGATTTTGTCCAAGAGTCCTTTCAGCACAAACATCAGCTCTTGCCAGAAACATGGTCTCACATGTATAACAGCATGCAGTGATTGCAACAACATTTAGTCTGGCTTAATAAAAAGAGGATGAATAGGAAGACGATGCTAATTTATTTTAATGTTTATTTTGAGTTATGTCAGGCCATTCATATTGTTCTGTTTGCTATTTTTACGGCTGGAGTTGGGAATATTTCAATACTTGTTTTCTTTTAACCATTTTGATGGAGTACTGTTGCCTGAGCCTAATATTTTTGCGGTAGTGTTTGAATTAAAAATTTCAAATTCTATAATTTTCTGTTTTTGTACCAAGGACCACATTTTTGGCAGTCATCAAAAAGATATGAAAAGATATACACACTTTTTTAATAAGCACCTCCATTGTCAGGTTGAGTCATCAGTTTGCTTAGCAAAACAGGACTTTCAGGCCTCAAGGTGCTTAGTCAGTTGCTTGATGTAATGAGTTATTTCGATGTATTTGTTTTCTTCATTCACTAGTCATACTTTGATGTAGCACACAAATCTGTCAAGGATGGGTCCTAAGTTTTACTGACCAGACTGCCAAAAACAAAAAGGTCAAAGTGAAGATAAAATTATTTTGCCAATTTGTCTCTATTAACAACACTTATAACCAGGCAAAATTTCATGTTCTCAGCATCAGAGGTTCCAGAGATAAAAAAACTTCCTTAGTTTGTTGTTGTATCTCCAAAATATACAAATATCATGTGACCACCTTTAAAACTCCACACAGTGTGAGCAAGGTCTGAGAACAACAGATTGGAAGTATTCTAAAATATTTGTCTGACTGTCAACTCTCTCCTTCTATCTCTCCCTGCAGACTGTTTTATTTATCAAATTCAGTTTGACAGACTAACTATTGGTCTGTAAATTGTGGGTGTTCAGTCATTTACTAAGAGACATATAGAGCTGGTAGTTCTTTGTTTTGTGTTATTTTTTTTAAAGTTATCTACTGTTTCATTTCTATATACACGACTACTGATATATGCCAGTTGATATTGGTGAAATACACCTGTTTTAATTTAGGTTCATTATTTCAGATCTGGTTTGCAAATTATCCCCCATAACTAAGAGGAGACCAGTCCGGTTCACACCCTCCCTGGTCTTTTGAACAGGAGTAGAGGTTTATTCCTTGTTTCCTGCTTAGGATTGGGTTTCTGATTCCTTTTAAAGTCTTTTCATTCTCTTTCACTCCCAGTAGCCCCTTGTGTCTTAGTGGCATTATCGCCTTGATTGGGGTGAATTTATTAAAAAACAAATAACCTTTCTAAAAAATACCATATTTAGCTTGGTAACATTTTTCCAGTGAACATTGATATTGACCAGACTATAAGTCCTCGGCATAGAAGCGATTATGTAAAAAGTGCTTAACAGTATCAGGACTATAAGACTCTTGTACATTTTGAGAAGACAAATTTCTGTCAAAAGAGCAGTATAATGGCATAACCAAACCATGCTCTATTCTTAATAGCAGAATTAAAATATTATTTCACAGCTGACCTATATCATGATACCAATAATACCATCCCAAATTTCCAGGAACCGATTCTATAAAGACAGGTAATCTTTAGGAACCTATTCTGCTTATTTTCTTTTCAATCTGAGAATGAAAACAAATCACTTTATATAGTATCAAAAAGAATTAAAGCATTTTGATAATTTAATAGAAAACATTTATTTATTATTTCCGGATTGAAATTCTATTCTCATTATATGTCTGTTCAGAATTATGATGTTTTTTGACTCTAGTGTCATCAGCTGTATTGTGGTTTTTTTTAGCCACATTCAAACTAAATCACTGCAGTCCCAAAGATCCAAGGGAAGGCCCATCAAATTTATGACCCTTAAAATTTGCCACATTTTTAACTTCAAGATGATTTCTTTTGTTAGAATAAATTATGTTGATCACAGAAAACTCCCTTTCAGCCTCTGCAGAACTTACAGCAATAATACTAATTATATTTTTAGCTATAATATATCAACTATCAATATATAAGATTATTTTTGGATAATCTAACAACCAGATCACTAAGCTTTTATAATTTAAAGAATCAGTTCACACAAACTGGTAGGATGCCAACACTGGATGATACCATGGTAAATGTATTCCTAATAAATTACTAATGTAATTAAATGTAAAAGGCATTCTTAATAAATTCTATTATAGAGCTATAGAGCTGTTTATATGTGTGTGTGTGTGAGCTGATGGAAACATTCATAGTATAGCTGTATTTTCTGTCAGCTGCCTTTGTCGAGATACTTACTCATATAAAAGAACTTACATTTTTACTGCTTCAACAGAGTTCTTGTCATTTTCCTTGAGAAACTCATCAAATGTGGAGGCATCTTCTTCTAAATACTGCTCAGCCATTTCTAATTTTCTTTCTTCTGCTTGGGCAATCTCATCAAGTTTTTTCATCTCAGCATGCATCACACCAATTGCATACTGAACACAGGCAAAAAGCAAAAATATGTAAACAAAAGAAGCAAATGCTTGTTTTATGCAAAAGGACAGTCAGTCAAATTAAACAAAAATGTGTAAGAATGTTTTGGACTGAACAGATTTGCTTAAATTATTTATATTTGAAATAAAAGATATAGTAGTTAGAATTTAGGGATTTTTTTTGTAGCCAAATGTGCTCAATCTTTTTTTCTCTAAAACTTTTATTATTGGCTTTTTGTCTGAATGATATTTTGTCACACACATCTATAAAATGTGAAAATAAGAATATACATAAAATTATTTACATACAATGCCACATACAGAGAGAGGCTAAATGCTAATGTCAGAATAGAATTTACTATTTAGCCATTTATGGCTAACCATTTACTTGTATCAATTATATAAACAAAAATGTTTTATCAGAAATATTTACATTAATTTCTAACCAGGGAAGTGTTTTATCAGTGGACAGAAAGTGCAGCACTGAAATCTGAAGGTAGATTGGGATGGTGAAAGATACATTCAAAAAGCTAAGCAAAGTATTAAGAAACAGAAAAACTTTGTTAGAAACAAACAAAAGAATATTGAACTGATATCTATCCTCATATATGTTGGTGAATGCTGGACAATCTCCTCAAAGATGAAGAAGAGACTTGAAACAACAAAAATGTGGTTCTACAGAAGGATACTTAGGATACCATGCACCAACATGTGAGCAATGACAATGTTTTATAGAAAAAGGAAACAAAAAGGAAACTTATACTTAATATCAAGAAGAGACAACTGAAATTTCTAGGGTACATAATGAGGAGGGATGGCTTTGAAAATCTGATACTCACAGGACAGATTAAAGGCAAGAGGGACAGAGTAAAATAACACATAACTTGCCTAGTGAGTTTGAGTAAATGGATGGCAGAACAGTGTTTGGGAGAAATAACAAAAAGACAAAATCTATTAAGAACTATGAAAGACAGGAAATTGTGGAGAGCCATGATTGCCCACATCCTGAGGGGAAATGGCACATAAAGAAGAAAAACCACTGACAATGTTCTTTTTCCTGATTTTCAATGTAAAACACTACTGCCAACCAATACCACCATCTACTACTACTACTACTACTACTATTACTATTATTCTAGGTTTGCTGTGTAGCTGAGCACCTGACCAATTTCCTTCACATTGAAAGACAGTGTCATATTCATTCATGTTGGGCAAGTTGACTTGGTGGTACACAACCCACTCCAAGTTAAACTATAGCCAATATCCTCCAACTTGAAGGCTTGCCTTGTGGCTGTTGATTCCATTGGGGGAATCTTCACCCTGGCTGTTGGCTTCAGTCTTGGAAGCCTCATGCCCAGTGATGTTATGTCATCACCACACCGGCTGTACACACAGCTATTGAGCCTAGTCTGCCTTATTGTGCTAGATGGCCATTGACCATACAAGAAGGTTCATCTGCTATTTTCACAGGGCTTCTTTTTAATCCTGCTGGGTGTCTAGCCAAACTCTTCACCAGGAAAAAAAAAACTGGTGTAGGAACCAGTTTAGTCACCAATGACCCACCCATGTGGCAGGTAGTACTGGCTGATACCAACAATAGCATTCATAGTTTATCTGACATAAGCAAAATATATAGAAACTTGTTAAAACAAATTTAAGAGAAACAAAAATTTTAAAATTCAAAGGGTTAAATCATCAAATTCCACTTTTAAGCACTAATATAACTACAGTAAATTTTATTCATAACATATTGAATAAAATTCACCTTCCCTTTTTTTTTCCTTTTTTTTACAGTAAGATTCAGCCTGGACAAGGCCCAAGGCCACTTGAGGTAGAGGGTTACGTTAAGGGGTCGTTTATATGGATAGGAAGGGAAGATAATGGTTGACTCTAGACTTGAATAGGTTAAGATTGTAATGATCGGGGAAACATCCTCTTGTCTGTTCCAACAGGACAGTGGTTCATGGGAAGAAGCTGTTTGAGTGGAACTTACTCCTCACAAATGGAATACAGAGGGAATGTGAGTGGTTTGCTACTATGTAAGTGGCATGGCAGAACCAAGGAATGTAGTTCATCTGAGCACTTTCCATGGAAGTAGCAATAGAGCAATGAGAGACTTGTCACATTCCACCTGTGACAGAGAGGTAAGAGGGTGGAAAATAATTCTTCTCCAACAGGGACATGGAGATTCTTTTGAACTCTATCAAGACTGAAAAGTGACGGCTAGGCAGCTTCTATTCAAATATAACAACAGTACTCATATTCATTCATGTTGAGCAAGTTGACTTGATGGAACACAACCCTCTCCAAGTTAAACTATAGCCAATTATCCTCCAACTTTTCAGCCTGATCTGGCTCTTATAAAGCTAGAAGATAGCATGATGAGTCAGGTACTTACTGGACTGGTACAGGAAGCTGATCATTTTGCCTGCATCTTTAGTGATGTAAGAGTTCCACTTGAGAACATGAGTCAAATGTTCGGAATGCTAATATTCTAACCCTTCAGCCATTTTTTTAAATTATTAATATTATATCTGAGACATTATAATTGTTTGAGAGTAAACAAAAACAGACAGTGAAAATAAAAGAATATTATTCCTTACTTGTACACGGAACATTTCCCGCTTTTTGGTGATGTAGTCATTTAAGGTTTCCTTTCCAATTTTTCGATCTGTAAGCAGAGTAATGAATGTTAATAGATCTCAAAGTTCTTATTAATTTAATGGCATTATACAGATATAATAAAAGTTATAATTCTTGTGGTAATACAATAAGCACATCACATCTGTCCTGTTGCTTGTAACTATACGCAATAAAATGTTTTCAACACAAAAGCTGAATTAGTAAAATAAAGCTTCATAAGCTCTCAGAGTTGTTATTATATTACAATTCTAAAAATGCTTCTTATATTTTAAAGGCTTTTGCCAATATTGATGGCATAATAAATATCAATGGCATAATAAAAAAACAAAAATAAATATAAATGAAAGTTTCATGTAATAGGTGTAATTAATTTCTTTCGTTGTTTTATTAGTAGGATTACCACTGGTTTAATATTCTAACCACCTTTTAACCACATAGGGTAATACAAAAAAGTAAATTTTATTTCTGCTTTTTTGAAAGATCTTAACTAATTTTGCATATTATAAATGCACTTGAAACAAAAAGAATTATTTTCTCTAAACTCCATCTATAATAATTTTATACTATGTATTTGTATACAAATTTATAAAAATTCATTCAAGTTTATACAAATTTATAAAAATTTATCCAAGTCTGTACAATTGTATACAAGTTTATTAGATTATGTAACTTGAATAAAAATTTTAAAAAAATGTCTATAGCAGTGGTTCCCAACTGATTTTAGGTCATGCCCCACTTTGGCATTTCTAAAATTCTTGTGCCTTTAATTCTTACATATTCAAAATTTTACTTCAATTCACATGAAGGAAGCTTAAAAGGCCATTAAATTAGTCTCTAAACAAGCCTTTAAAGACCATAGTGTCCATGAAAGAGAAAAATTAAAAAAAACAAAAAGATAGTTAAATATAAATAGTTTAAAAATATATAACAGAGAACTGAAAGGCAAAAATATAAAATATTTGAATGAAAGTTTTATTCTGTAATATACTTTGATCATTTTAATCATGAAATAATAATGCAAAATGAAATTTGAGATCACTAGAAAACCATTCACTATTAATAACTCATTCTTGAATTGCTCCCTTATTCTGTTGGTATAGTAAGCCAAAGGGTGCACATCCTACGCATGCCCCACCAAAATATTAACATGTACCACCAGTGGGGCATGAGCCCATGTTAGGAAATTTTGATCTAGAGGCAACTTAAAGGAAAATTTGGAGGCAACTTAAAGGAAAAATTGTCTCTTAAGTTGCTTCTTATGCATAATGGGATGGCTCACCTTTGCTAAATCCTAAAAATAAATAGGGAAAAAAATAATCATTAGTTTCTTTTTGAACAGCTCAACCAAACAATACAAGATTAGGTAGTGCAATTCTTCACTAATGAAATATAACACAAAAAACTGGTTATTAAGATGTTGCTATTAGCAGATTGATGAAGATGGAAAACTCATCAATTCATAGCAAAGTAGTGGTCAAAGATGGCATCCCTGCTTGGGTTATCAGTCAGTCAGTTATGTGCCATGTGTGATACATGCTTAGGCAATCATATATCTTTCAATACATGACTGACGAGGCAGATTTTTTTCCCCGCAGTAGGTTGCCATTTCTTTCTGCAGTAGACCATTTGCCATCCAAGGCTATAGAATCTGGTCTGTCCTGCTATTTACCCATAGCTGGGGGTGGGGAGTTGGAGAAGAAAATTATTCATACCTTTCCCAAGGTTATTATCACGTATTAGCTTGGGTGATCACTTTAGTATAATATCAATCATAAGTTCCATTGGAGTTGCAAATTTTATTTTTAATTTTTTTGTATTTAAGACCATGGCAAGAAATAAGAGAATTGGTTTTAAATTTAACAAGTTGATTTTGATTTGATTTAATTTATTTTGTTTAAGGCACATCAACCTCAATGGGTTATTTAATGCCGACAACATTTTTAGGATAGATTCGTATGAATAGAATATGTATTCTTTGGTTTAGATTGGTTTGGTTTATTTTATCAATAGGTTATTTAATGTTGACAAAAATTTTTATTGCTGGTAATATTTTGTTTTGTCAAAAATCTGTTGCTGGTAATATTTTTCCTTCAAAATTGTATTGCTGGTAATAATTTTTTCAAAAAAGTATTGCTGGTAATAGTTAACTATTTGCCCATAGCTGGGACCCTAACAGGTGCTACCACCCCGGGTCAGGGTGGACCTGAAAACACCAGCAATTAAGAGGTGCTTCCACACTCCTCAAAATCTCCTGATCCGAGGACTTGCTGTTGGACGTAGTTTATCGTCTGACCCAGGATGCGGATGTAGTTTAATGTCTTACCCAGGACGAATTCTAACAAGTTGATTATTTCAACTGATTCATAAGACACATAAAGAGCGTCTGTCATTTGAGTAGGTGTATTTACTCAGCCTCCCCACCATGGTTGGATGTGACACAAGGTTGTTTGAATGTAAGGAGCACCATATGCATACTTATGCATATGGGACAAGGACAAAAACTGTTTTTTTGCCTAGCCCCTGCAACCATTGTCATGTTGTCATGTATTAGACTAATGCAATACCAATGCCAGTATAACAAGATTCATAAAACATGGTTCAGTAAGAATTTTATGAAAGAAACACTTGTGATTAACTGAGCCAAGTTTTTTTTTTTCAGGTCATCAGTGCAGTCAAGGAAGATAAAGGTCGCACTTAATATTTTGGTAAACTAACAGAGATGCATGATTATTCAGAAGAATTCTATGATCTCTGTTAAATAAGTTCAGAATATTATAAAAGATCACATATTTAATGATAAAATATTTTTAAATTGGTTCTGAATAATCCTTTCAGTGGATGAAATGTTGTTAAATATACAAACAAAACAAAAAATATTTTATTAAACACTTATGTGGAGAGCATAAAATCTGAAAACCCCCCGCCAAAAAAAAACAAACATTTGTGATGACTATTTCCTTGGTTATTTAAATCTATTACTTTCATTTCACCAGTTTTCAGCTGTCACCATACTCATTTTATTTTTAAGATCCTTTTCACTTATTCCACCTGTACAAATGGAACCCAGAATATATCATATATATTGTAGTGTTATATTTTAGCAATATTTTATTCTTAATTTTGGTTTTTAATGAATTAAAATAAGTTTATGAATTCTATACATGATGGCAGGTATTCATAAATTATGTTATACAAGTAAAATGTTGAAGTGACAGAAATTCATTTTATCTTTTTCCAAGTTTACAAAAAATGTTCATGAAATAAGGGGATTAAACAGTGAAAAGTCAAGACAAAAAAAAACTGACTTTAAAAGTAGTCCTCATTAATTCTTGAGAATCAAAGTTCTAAAAAGTTCCAAGATTATTGAGGAAGTGCAAATGATATGAGACTTTGTCTTTGGTTTTGTGGTTTTTATCTGGAATTATATCATCTGTCCACAAGATGTTAAATTAATATTTTTGTGCAATATTACATGAAAACATGAAATAAAACATGAACAGCTTTTGGTGTGCATACAACAAGATATAACATATTTATTAAAAGATTGATTTCTGATTAAACATACAATTGCTTACATCATTGATTCACAGAACGTGTATATATATATATATATATATATATATATATATATATATATTATTTTGCATGATTAATGCAAAGAAAGAAATGGTTTTAGGTTTATCTGTACAAAGAGACATATTTTTTATGAGCTCATTTAAGAAAACACATCTTTCTGATCCATCTTCCTTTACTATAACCTAACAAAAAAGGTGACAACTCTTGCTACAAGATAACTGATTACCTGTTATTTACTCTAGAGAAAATAAGTATAAAAAATAGCTGTATGAATACATTAACAATTAACAAAACAGTTTACTAACAAAACAGTCACATTCTATGAAAAGAAGACAATGATTATAAAAGTTAAATACCAATAGTGAATCCTATATATTCATTTATTTCTACAATTATCAATAAAGCTTTACCTTCAGGACATGTTAAAATCAAATTTTTTAAAAAAAATCACCTTATACAAGCCAATATTTTATTCAAAGAAATATGTAACCAAAATTTTAAGAAATACATTTATTCTGACCATGAATAATAGCTGCAGTACGAGTTGGATCATCTTCGACTGCTGGCAGCTTGTCTTCTTCTTCGTCTGTTATTTCTATTTTTGATATTGTCCTTGTTCGATTTTTGATTTTCTGCGTATATGTTGTCTTTTCATGTGCTTTTAACTTTCTTTGCTCGGCTCGTTCCTGTTCAAAGTGTCAAAGTAAAAATCCTTTATTCACTGTTACTATAATAATTTGCAAGAAAAAATGAATCAATTTTTAATCAAAATAGAGTGAAAGATTGGATTTAAGAATTCTGTCTTGAATAACAAGCACCAAATTTGCTATAATGTGAAAATTAAGCAAACATATTCAGAGTACCTAATTTATTTTGAAACTTAATTAAATTACTAAATAAATTATTACTTAAAAAAAAGAAAAGAAATACATGATACTGGTTAAGAAAAATGTCTGACTACAAAGGCTTGAAAAATGTGCTCTTAATATTTACATTATAAGATTTTTAAGTCTATTAAATAAACAATTATGATAACTATTAAAAGTTATCAAATTAGTTTCTTACTATAAAAATATGAAAATATTTTTAGTTTTTCATGTACAGTATTTTTTATTATTAATCTCACTATATGAGAATTTTTTAACTTGTAATATTTAATAAAACCTTTTATCTACCAAGGAAGAGTCAATTTTAGGTATTTTTAAAATTTTTTTGAAAAGCCTTCAATGATAATTGTCAAAGAAGTTAAGTGTGACTTACTTCTTCAAAAGCAGCTGCACAAATATTACCTAATGTTTAAATGGCTTTGCTGCTGTTAGGTGCATTATATTATATTTCTCAGTAGGTAAATTCCACAGTCAATATCCAAATAACATGATTATATAACAAAAAAAAAAAATTATTTTCCATGGTTTTTCTGGAAGATAACATTTTTAGGGCAAACAGTCTTTGTAATTATAGAACTCAGTATGAAAACAGAGCATTATTAGCAATATATAAAATTAAAATTTAATTTATCTTGTCTCTACACTGAAGAGTGGATGTAATATATAAGAGAATCAGCTGAAAAGTTCATAGACTGACCAAGATACTCTCATGGTATGTGACCAAATGAGGTTTATTTTTCAACATAGTCCCCCTTGGGGTCTACACACTTCTTCTATCAGTACTGCAGTGCTTGGATACCATTGGTTTTCTTTATTTTTTTATTGATAGTTCACCCAATACAAGGCCCAAGGGCCACTGAAGGTAGAGGATTACTGAAGGAGATTGTAAGGAAAGGGAATCTAAGAGCATTATGAGTACAAATAGGATAGATATTGGTTGACCCTGGACTTAAAGAGACAAAGATTGTAGTTGTCAAGGAAGCATTCTCTCAGGAGTTTATGCCACAAAATGACAGTTCTGGCAAAGAAATTGTCTGAATGGAACTTGCTTTTTATCAAAATATCACATAGAGAATTGGGATGGTTTGCCACCATGAACACAGCAAAAGTAGAGAGTTGAAGTAAACTTTAGAAGAAACCAGAAGCCCAATCTTAAACAGAAAATAAAGGATTAATCTCTACTCCTGTTCAAAAGACCAAGGAGGAGTGTGAACCGGGCAATAGGCGAATCTTCATAAGCAAAGACCAAATAACTATCTACTTTCTGTAATACTAAAACTTATTATTATTTAATCTATTAGTCAATTATTAATTATCACAAATAAATCAAACAGTTTCATATTCTAAATGTTTAAGAAATTTAAATTGAGGAAAGCTGCATAAATTTATGAGCGTAGAGTAAAAGCTGTTCATACCACTTTCTTGGCAATTCTTTCTTTTTCACGTAATTCAAAAATGTCTGTGTCACTTGGCATTTTATAGGGATTCTTGGCATAGTTGATAGTTTCTAGAGAAAGAAAAATTAGGAATGAATAATTACAGGATTGGATTAATCAGTCGGAAGCTTAAGAAGTAGTTATTAGCTAAAATTAAACCTGAAATTTACTTTGCATAATATTCAAGCCATGTGATTAATCATTTGGTGAAATGCATCGACAGGGAAAGAGATTCTGTTGAAAAGTAATATTTGTTATCTAAAGTAAAAGCATTTTACTCACTAGAATTTTTTGCGACATGCTGATGCATATTGAAATCCTCACAGTAGTTGGTATCATTGAAGTTATATATTTACAAACTCTATGTTTTATTCAATTTCACAAACCAATTGATGAAACTTGAAGAAGCTGATTTGTTTGAAAAAATACTTTGACAAAAACCTTACTTTACAGTTTAATAATTTCTTTAATTTAATTTAATTTTATAGGACTTCATGGTAAACAATATTTTTTAAGAAAAATTCTTTTTTTCCTTTTTAAAAGTGGAGAAAAAATTGTTATAATTTCTTACTCTTGAGCATGCAGCATACAACTGGCCATGCATAAAGATTTCTTTCTGGAGCCAAATTCAAGCTTTTTTAAAAATTTGGCTTTGTGATTTGTGTATAGTTCTCACAAATGCAAAGCAAGCTGGAAACTGGATTCTTGTATATAAAAACTTAAAGAAAAGATATGCAAAAAATATTGCATTTTTATTAAATAAGAATTTGTTATTTTATCATTAAATTATTTTTAAAATAATGGTAGTATTTTGTATGCTAAATAATAAAAGTTTTACTTCTTTCCAAAAAATGAATGAAAATTTATTGTACTAAGCTACACATCCTAGTAAAACTAACTGTACTTTGTACACTCTTACCTGTTTACACTTTACCAACAAAATTTGGTTTCAATTGGTTGATGTATGGTTATTTTAGAGAGTGTGACAGACAAACTAATGGAAGTCACAGAATTTTATATATAGATTAGATTAGTCTACAGACTTAGTAATGTACCTATGTAATGTTTTTGTGAATGCTAAATTGAATTACAAATTGGTGGAAATCTTTCAGGTAAAAAAAAGTAAAAACGACTATAACAGAAATTTTTAATGAACTAATCACTTTTTATATTATCAATACATCTTGTTCTATGTACCATGTCCCTTCAAGACATTGGCGATCATGGCTCTCCATCACTTCCTGTCATTTGTAGCCGTTAGTAAAGTTTTTCTTTTTGCTATATTTCCTAATCCCTGTTCTGGCAACCATTTACACAAATTCATTAGAATATGTTTCTTTCTTCTGCCCTTCTTGCCTTCAATATGTCCTGTGAGTGTTAAATTTTCCAAGCCCTCTTTCCTCATTATGTGCCCTAGAGATTTCAACAAACTCCTGATGTTAACTATAAGTGTCTTCTGTGTTTCCGTTTTCTCTAAAACTTCATTATTGCTCATATGTACAGTCCATACTATTCTCAGCATCCTTCTGTAGAACTACATTTCTGTTGCCTCATGTCTCTTTGCCATCTCTGATGAGACGGTCAATCATTCACTGCCATATAGAAGTACTGATATTATATAACAGTTCAGTACCCTTTTCTTTGATTCCAATGAAATTTTCCTCTTTTTTTAATACTTTGCTTAACTTTTGGAAGTCTTCTTTCCCTATCTCAATGTACCTTTGGATTTTAGTATCACATTTTTCATTCTCTGTTAAAACGCTTCCTAGATATTTAGATTTTTGCACCTATTTAATTTTGGCATGTCGAATTTCTAATTTGCATGTTGGGCTGCTTCTTTTGCTGACAATTATGCATTCTATTTTTTTACAATTGATGTTTAGTTCTTTCTTTTTGCTTTTATTTACTGCCTTCTGTAAGAGTTCCCATGGCTTCCTTTCTGTGTCTGTTATCAACACTGTCATCTGCATATCTTCTGTTATTAAGAATGTGGCTTCCAATAATGAATCCTGTTAGGAGTTCTATTTTCCCAGGATTGCTTCACTGTAAAGGTTGAATAAGTCTGGTGAGAAGACACATCCTTGTCATATGTTCCCTTTAATTTTTGTCTATTTACTGAATTCATTTTCTATTCTCATGTAGGCAGTTTACTTCAAGTATAAGTTCTGAATGATTCTAATATCCTTCCTAAATAAATCAAGCTTACCTAGTAGTTCTAGCAGTTATTTGTCACGTATCTTACCAGACACGTTTGCATAAACCATGAAATATAGGTATATATACCTTCACCTTTTTATTGCCCTTTCTGATATACTCCTTGTTCTGGTATCTTTAACAAAGCCTCACTCTTTTGTTTCTGGTCTAATTTTGCTGCCTGTTCTATTTGTCAGAATCCAGATAATGTTTTGTTTTGTGTCTCATTAAACTGTTCAATGGAGTTTGCATTCATTTGCTTCTTAGGCAGCACTACGAAAATGGAGTTATTTAGGCCTACTGGAATACTCCGATTGTTGTAAATTTCATTTATTATGTCTGTTATTTTGTCAATGTTGAAATCATCTAAGGCTTCCGGCGTCTCTATTACAATTCCATCTGGTCCTGCTGCTTTGTTCTTGTTCAATTTGGCCATTGGCTGATTTCATTTCAGATTTTAATATTTCTGGTCCTTCGATATTTCCGTGTATTGCTGGTTGTCCTCTTTTATTATGGAAGACCTTCTCCAATGTATTCGTTCCATCTGTGAAGTAATTTTTCTTCCTTTAATATCAGTCTCACTTTGGTGGAGATAAGTCACATGCATCACATGACGTCACAACATACAGTGATGAGAGTGGCCAGACATTCAGTTTGTTTACAGCAGCCAGAGAGGTTACTTTCTTTAGAGAGCTCCCCAACTTTGGCTAAATCTGCCTCCCAAGCAGCTTATTAGTCTATGGTACTATTTCCTTTGGAAATATATATTTCCCATACATAGAAATAAACTCTAGTTCACAGTCCTCAATTTGGGAAAAACCCAAGACTTGCTGTCTCTCCATCATGAAATATGTCCTTGCCTGGGACATGGTAGATGAATCTGGCCTATTTGAATCTGGAGTCCTAATTAGAGGTTAAGATTGTAGCAATCAAGAAAGCATACACTTAAGAGTATGTTCCACAAAATATCAGTCCTGAGGAAGAAGCTGTCTGAGTGGAACTTCTTCCTTACCAATGGAATAAGTATGATTTGACCCTGTGTATATGGCATGGCGGATTCAAGCTGTGAAGGTCTAAACTGGTGAAATTAAAGAATCTAGTTTGTTTAAACATTTGACATGGAAATAACAATAGAGGAGTGAGAGGCTGGCAATGTTTTCCTTGCGGGAATGGAGCTGCAGGTTGGAAAATAATTCATCACCCACAAGGCCGTGTAGACTGGGAAGTGAGGACATGGCTGCAATTCTCTATTTTAAATCTTTGACTACAAAGGAAACAAACAGAATAGAAGAGGATTTTTATGCTTTTTGACTCAATACAGTTTTGTGATGTTTTAAAGAATCTTATGCTTTGATATTCTCAGACAATAAAATGAATAAGAAAAATGGGATACAAACTTGTTGCAAAGTGAACCTGAGCACTTGACTTGTCTTGACCACGCTGAGTGAGCTTTTTGTCATCTGTAAATAAAAATAAAACTGTCTTTTTGTAAAAATGATAATTGTACTGAAAAATGGACATTATATTAATAAGTAAAAATGCATTACTGTATCTATGCATGTGTAATAAAGAGAAATTAGTACCTGATGTTGTAACTGCCAAAATCAAATAAATAAATAAAAATTGATATATTCAGCTTGATGTTGGCAAATTGCTTAAGTCAGAGATTAAATGTATTTGTAGAACAGCTGAGTAACGTATCAGTAAGAGTGATGATTTAATTAGCTATTCTGCTTACACTGTAATAAAAAATTAGTGGTGATTTTCTAAGCATAGCTTAGATGTGGCACAAGGCCAAAATATGAGCACCCTGGGAGGATAGAACTCACTATTCAGTTGTATTGAGACAAGCTTGCTAGCCATTACATCATGTCAAACTGCTCCCCCCACAAAAAAATTAACACTATGATGAAAATGATATAAGCATTTAATGTTAATTTTTATAATGTGCAATTCTCTAGAAATTTAGGAAAAGTGAGTTCATTTAAAAAAGCAGTCAAAAGTTTAAACTGCTTATCCCAGTAAAATGGACTAAACATATCTAAGCTTCCTTAAGGGGGCACTACAGTAAATATCCTGTTCCTGTACCAAAGATTTGTGAATAGCTTTACCATAACTAGTTGGTCATATCATCTAGGGACTTGACACACTGTGCATCTCTGTTCACAAGTCAGAGTAGTAAGAGAGTATCAAGGGTGTGGAGAGATTTGTTTTTTCTTTGTTAAAGTTTAAAGGATAAGGCAGCCAAGACGACTTGGGAGTCACATCCAGATATTTGGGAACATTGTCACTCATAGACTGTCTGAGTAAATTGGATTACCCAGCCTGAAGATCAGGAACCAACCTGTAAGGCTATAGGCTGCTTTTATCAAAACCTGTCACCATATACATATTTGCCTCCGATGCATATCTCTAGGCACAGAATATTTACTGTAGCCCATCTTAATTTGGTAAGACAATCTATGTACATGTTAACACCTTCAATCATTTAAGATCAGAAGCCACGAGAGCCATACCTGGTGCATCATCAGGGTATTTATTATTATTATTATTTATTATTATTTCCTTTGATTTCTGTTGTATACTCATTTCCTTCTGGGTCCCAACCAGAGACCTCAGGTCAAAAATGGCCTCATGACATTTTCCACTACACATTTGTGTAAAAAAAATAAAAATAAAACAACCTAAAACACATATTTTACATAGTTAAAGCCCTTCATAGGGTATGAGCTCTGCTTGTGAGAATAATTTCTTTGTATTTCTTTAAGGTATGGGCTGCCAGGGATCCCTTTAGTGGGTCTATCAGAACATTTTTCAATCAAACCTGGGGCCCCAACCACAACTGAATTATTGATATCTTCATGTACCACATTTTTTCCACTTCAAGATCTTTTTATATTGATAGTTTCACGATGTGAACAATCAGAGAGTAAATCACTGACAATGAATTTGCTTCAAACACATGCAAGCGCACAACTACTTGCTTAGTCTTTTTGGGTTAATATTATCAGAGGAATATTTCAACAAGTTTTCTTTTTTTTTTTGTCCCAGATTAATCATTTTGCCTGAAGACTCCAGCATCTACTCATCATTTATGCAAATAAGAAAATAATGGATCACAAATCCAAACCTGGAGAGATTTTTTTTACAATTGAATTCACCCTATACAAAAGGTCAAATAACCACTTGAGGTAGAGGGTTACAGAGTAAAAAGCACAGTTTATGGGAATATCTGAGGAAGATAACAGCTGACCCTAGTCTTGAACAGGTTAAGATTGTAGTGATCAGAGAAGCATCCTCTTAGGAGATGCTTCCACAAAGTAGCAGTTTGTGGAAAGAAGCTGCTCGAATGGAACTTACTTCTCACCAATAAATGTTTATAAAGATGCTGATTTCTCATAGGCACCATCATTTTGGTTTTGAGCAAATACTCTGCAGTACAGATTAAGCTAAATGGTATTCTGAGTACATGATATAAGAAAAATGAATCACAAAACAAGTCACACTCTATACTAATATATATATATATATATATATATATATATATATATATATATATGTGTGTGTGTGTGTGCGTGTGTGTGTCTATGCTAGTTTAGAAATAACACTAAGTGCTAGTAAATTTATAACTTTTGGTTTGAATCACTGTTGGCATGATGACAAAAATGTCCTCCTCCTTTAATTTAGAAACAAATTGTAAAGATGCATGCTGGTATTTCTTTCTAGCCATTAAGACAGTTCAATTCTTAGTCTCATCTGCTATATTTTTGTTCTTTCTAGCCTTGAAGTCAGAATGTTACAGTCACTTGTCTGTATCCCTTTTGTGTATTAACACCATTCTTACTTTGTGACCCTTTTTCCTTATTACTGTTGCACTGCCTGGTTTTGTCTTTCATATTTATTGTTTTGCTTTGTATTATTTTACTGTTTTTTTTTCTTTTCATGTTATTGTTTCTTGGAAACTTCTGTTTTGTTGGGCATTTGTGCCAATTATACTTAACTATGGCCACTTACTCTACAATAATACAAACAATAGGAGATGACATTTTTTACAGTAAGGTTCACCCTGTACAAGGTCCAGGAGCCACTCGAAATAGAAGGTTACAAAGTAAGAAGCATATTTTATGCAGATATGTGCAGAAGATAACAGTTAACCCTCAACTTGAACTGGTTATGATTGTAGTGATTGGAAAAACATCCTCTTGAGAGTGGGCGGAAAAGATTGAGTGGAACTTACTTCTCACCAGTGGAATACGGAGGGAATGAGGGTGGTTTGTTATGTATCCGTGACGCTTAGAATTAGTGGAACTAAGGAACTGATATTTTTGACAATGATGTTTACTCTGTACAAAGCCACTCGAGGTAGACGGTTACAGAGTAAAAGGCACAGTTTATGTGGATAATTGGGGGAAAATAATGGTTAACCCTAGATTTGAACAGGTTAAGACTGTAAGAATTAAGGATAGTTAATTATTAGGTTGGTGCAAAAATAATGACGTAATAATGTTGTTTTTTGACGTATTTTTTAACGTCAAAAAACGACATTATTTGCACCAACCTAATACAATGTGCACGGTGTGATGAATCCTAGCTGTGATGGTTACAATTGGTGGAATTAAAGAATATAGTTCATCTGAGTATTTTCCTGTGAAGTAACGATAGAGCAGTGAAAGGCTTGCAACATTTCATATGTCAGAGAGGAGTTGAAGGGTGGAAAATAATTTGTCATCCACAAGGAAGCGGAGACACTTTATTTCATAGTGTTTTGAAAGTGAATAAATACACCGACATCAGGCAATGTCAGTTTTGTAAAACCTATACAGTTTTACAAAACTGACATTATGTATGATCTGTCCCTGGAAGCAGAAGTGTTAATAGAAATAATTTTTTACTTTTGTTTAGTGAAAGATAATTGCAAAATATATAAAATGATTTTGGAAAATGATTTTTCTTCATTTTCGAGATTAGATTAAAATAACTTGGGGTTTACAATTACAAATATTTATTGATTTTTGAGTTCTCACCTTGTTTCTGCTTGACCAATTCAAGTTGTTTGTTGGTGGCTGGATTTTCATCAACCAAAGTCATCATCTCTGCTTCTCAAATGGAGAACATTGACATTACATAGAAAATTAGAAGCAAGTAAATTTGCTTTATGTTAAAAGATTCAAATCATTATCAGAGTACATAACTATGTTATGAGGACAAGAAAAAAGTGGATTTAAAATTGGATTCTTGTATTTTGAAACAATCACACACACACACTATATTTTTATCTTGTACAAAATTTTTAGACAATAAAAACCAGTCATCATCATCATCATCATTAAATTTTATCGATGTTATTCCAAATATCCATCATTTCTTCTTTTAATTAATTTTTAAAGACTTTGCCTTCCATTTTCCTTTTCATTAAATTCCATATAATTTTCGCTAGGGTTTAAATCAGGTGACTGTGGTGCCTTGTCTAATAGTTTTAATTTAATTTGTTTTAAAATGAACCCTATGTTATGTATATTTTCTATTTTTGGAAATTTTCCACACATATCATAATCATTAGTATTTTAACCTGAAAATTTAATTTACAATCTTTCCATAGTAAATGCATACATGTTTTTTATTTCAATATTTTTTAATAAATGTAAATTTCTGTATTTAATTAAATCGTCCATTTTTAACAAAAAATTCAGAAATTTCCTTTTAAGACCTTCAAAGTAAGCGCGAAAAAAAATGAAAATATTTAAAAAATTTTAATAGAGACAAATATTCAAATATTCATTTTTATTATCAGCTTATATTATAAAATTTATCTATCTGTCTATTTTTTTTAATACTACCGTCCATTTTTTAAACATTACTTATTTAGATAAATTAGTAATTCACAAACAAAATAGTTACCCATTTTTAAATTTTTGAAAATTTTCAATTAATCGGTACCTATAAAAGAATTAATTTTCAAATACTATGGTTAAACTGGAAAATGTTTTAGGCACTTATCAAGTATTATTCATGCACTAATCAAATTTTGGTACAAACAATTTTATTGCACTACTAATCAAAAATGCATTAATTGAATGTGCATTAATTGAGGGATTACTGTATTTTTTTTTTATTAATTCCATTTTATTTCTATTATATAAATTTTAAAAACTTTTATTTTTGTTTTTAGGTCAAAATTAAAAAAATAATTCTGTGTATCTGTGTGTGTGTAATAGCAATAAGTATTTTCATTTTAGATGAAAATAGAACTGTACATTTATCTGTAGAGCTCCAGTTAAAAGAGTTCAAGCATACTTTCAATTATTTTTCTTTTGCATTTTTTATTAATATCTGGGATATATAAAGAATATATAGGATTTTAATTCCAAATAGAAAGCCATTTTTGGAGAATGAATAGAATTAAACTTAGGATCAATGACTTATGAAACATACACACTAATCATTGCAGTACAAAGCAACTCATTAAAATCTACCTTCCCTCCAATTTACTCCAACAAATCCCCCATTAAAATCTACCTTCCCTCATAATTACCTCAACAAGCAACTCTACCTGCCCTCCTACTTGCCTAGGTAGATTTTAATGGGTTACTTGTTGAATGCAAATAGTTACATTCAACAAGTAACCCATTAAAATCTACCTTCCTTCAATTTATCCTAACAAGCAACGTATTAAAATTCACCTTCTCTCATAATTACTTCAACAAACAACTCTACCTGCCGTCCTATTTTTAACATGAAACAGGCAACCATCATCATTTCTAGAGCATTTTCAAAGAGTTCAATTCAAAAAGCAGTGGAGCACATAACTGACATTCCATCCTTACAGCAATCAAAATATCCCTCTTCTTATTTCTGTTAAGTAAATTGTTCACTCAGCAATATCGATGTGAATAATTTAAAGTCTTTATTACTTTAAAAATTAAAATAAGATAATGTTTGAGTTGTATTTTTAAAGATAATGTAAAAAAATCCATATTCCAAACATTACAATGTCTGAATACTTCCAATTTATATATTCTGTTGGTAAAAAATGTTTCATTTGTGGTGACATTCACATAGAACGTTTTTTTGAAAAAGGAAGTAAAAAGGAATGCGAGAATTAGAAACAAATTGAAATTAATTAATCTTTACTGGGGAAAGGTTATTTTCCTAGTAAATTAGGTATGTTTTAAATTCTTTAAATATTTTTTATAGATTCTAAAAAAGAAATACGGATTTTTATAGTAACAAAAAAAAAATATATATATATATATATAAATATACATTTGTCATTTCAAAAAGAGTAAAGACGAAAAAAGTATATATTTTAAAAAACTAATGAATAATGAATTATGAACCCATCAACTAAAATAAATTTAAAATGTCACAGTATTATTAATAATGTATGGCTACCTGATTCCTTCGGCTTCATGTTTGTGTCCATCTTTTTGTTTTAACTTTAAAGCACTTGTTTACGACGTGTTAAAGAAAAAACTAACGTTGTATCTTGCAATTGCAAAGTTACCATAATAAAAACACTTTAAGGTTACTATAGTTACAGGTTATTTACGCCCTCTGCTGACATGAGGAGATAACTCAAGCTAATATTAAGTAGAGTTTTCTCCCTTAGTTAAATGTGTTTATTTGATTTTTTTTTTACATTTAATATTTAAAAATGATTTGGTTGCCTTATTTTTTGTTATTGTTTTCACAGTCTTTCTACACATTAATGTTTTTCTTTTTCTTCAGTACAGTGTTTTTTGTTTTTAAAGTTTAACAATAAATTTATAATTTTCAGAAAATTTTTTCTACTCTTCTGTCAATGTGAATACACAAAGCTCCCATTTGATAAGATGTTGTACACTATTGGCTACATTTTATCATTGCAATTTATTTTTCTGATTTCATTTTTTTTTATTGAATTCACATATAATTCTATTGATAAGTTATATAATGTTTCACTGATGGCCTTCATGTCTGACATTCAAAACTCAATGTGGCATGATCTATATTAAAAGTCCACTTTAGATAAAATACCTTTTTCTTAAATTTTACACTCAAAATAAACTAAATTTATGAGTTTATTCCTTTCTCTTAAGTATAGGCTTATCATATGTCTCATTTAGATTGGGACCATCTTTATTTAAGGAGGTTAGTGATATCAGCTATCATTTTTTTTGTGTCAAGCAAAGGATAATCCTACACTCAATGCATTCCTTGGCCATGAACTCAATATAAACCCAGAAAAAGAGGGCTTTGAAGACAGTTCTCTCTACCATTTTGTCATAAAGCAGGACAGGCTAGTCCACATCTCTTTAATCACTAATGAACTAATCAGAAGGACCATCTGCTACAAAGAAGGGAGGGGTCTTGCTCTCTCTCTCTTGGTTCCAACATAACGCAAGCTACAAACTCTGTTGCATGAGAAGGATGCAATATGTATTCATAAAAAAAAAAAGAAATAAACCTTCCAAAATAACGTTTGCTCAATGTTCATTCATTTTGAATGTAAAACCAACATTTTGTATCAACCTCCACACTGACATATGTAGATCTGTTTCTCATCATCGTCATTGTTATTCATATAACTGTTTAATGGCAACATCTACTTGATGAAACTCTCTGTAATCTACAGCTCAACAATCAAATCTAATATGATCCTCAGTATCATATTGGTAATCAATCCAACATAACTGGTACAAAAGCCCATAAACATTTTCAGAACCTCAGCAAAATGTTTATTGTTTTAAAAACAATGATTAGAATTGGAATAAAAAGAAAAAAATTTGATGAAAGTGAATTCATACATTTTTTTGTACTTGAAAATTTATAACAAAAATATTAAGCACTATATATTTATTAGATTGTTTATTTACAAGAATAATATTATATTTACTACATTCTAAAAACTATTACAATTCAAACTAATTCAATGCCATATTTATCATTTGCCAATTTATAAAGAAATAAATATGAAAAATTTTATTCATAAATTTACAAACATTTACTGAATTATTAAAATATATAAACCAACTATAAGGAAATCCTTATTATTAACCATTTTATAAAATTTGAATCAATTGGCAGTTAGTCAATGTTTTGCCAAACATTTCAATAAATAATATAATAAATAAGTAGTTAAAATAATAGCAGTGTCATGGGAAAAACCATCTTTTGGCAGACTGTTTTTTTTTGCAGGTGCGAAGGTTCAAGTTGGCTGCACTTTCATTACAATATTTAGTTCCAAATTTCCCCTGAGTTTTAACTCAGTATTCATTTTTCTGCATAACCTTGGAAGATAAAGGAAGCATATAAATAATCTGTCAATATTAGATTTCTAAGAAAGCTTTTAAAAATAGAATTTATGTGCATTGTTTGAGATATATTAGGTGAGTCATAAATAATTTCCACTTTTCTTTATCAACCTTATTTTTCAAAAAATAAAGTGCAACTACATTTTATTCAATTTTATATTCCCTATCATTTGCCATCACTTCTTGGCATTTAATTGGCTTATGGCCATATCATAATGAAATACTAGTTCTTGTACAATCACCGAAGTTAAGCAACATTGGGCCTGGTTAAAACCTAGATGGATGACTGCATGGGATTTCCAAGTGCTGTAAGCTTGGACATATGGATGGTGTAATGGATAATGACTTAGAATTGCATTGTGGAGACCTATCTACAAATGGACTCTTCCACATCTATATAATATGGCTACCAATTCTGAGTAAAGGGAGTCACCAAGTGAGGGTCACCAAGTAAGTAGCCATAGAGTGAGTGAGTGAGTGAGTGAGTGAGTGAGTGAGTCAGGACACCAGTGAGAGAAAGTACTCTCCAGTCCACATATATCTTTGTACTACTTTTTTCCGAGTATATACTATTTAACCTTATATCTGAGTCTGTGTTATCTTTCTATGGTTCTACACCATAACAAATTGTTAACTGGAGAGACAAGTTCCAATTCCAGTTGGGTTTGTTATATTCATTTACATGCAAATACCCTTGAGAAAAGGTATGAATCCATTTCTCCACCATTTATGGGTTAATTATTACGACATGTATCAGTAAATCATTATTGTCTGAAGTAAAAAAAAAAATTTCTTACAATCTAAAAATATTTTCTGATTTTAGATAACCTGCATTAATAAATAACATAGAAAAGGAATCAATCAGTCAATCAAATGCAATTAAAAGGTAGTTCTTCAATACCTTTTCAGTAAAATTCCATAGATTTTGATGAGAAAATATTTCCAATTGACTCTTGATTCTGGTTTTCATTAGAGAAACTTTTCCACATTAAAGTATTTTGCATGGCCTAAATAAGGTTGGGAACCATTGCTCAAAACTCTTCTCTCGACTGGGCTGAATCTAACTGCGACAAGGCCACTAATTCATATCCGTTATCTTTACTGGGCTAAAGGCACTAACTCATCTCAGTTAGCTGCTCACTAAGAGATGGTTTCTACCTAAATCCCTACATTACACTTTGTTAGAATATAAGTCACTATTTGTGTTTTATGATAAACTAGATTAAAAGTCACACTCTGTTCAGACTTTTAAAATTGATCTTGCAGAGGGCTAATTAGGGCCTCTAGGCCAAAACTAAAGTGACCTCTGGTCCAGCTTAGAAAACAGCAATGATAATTTTGAAGAAATAACTTTGAATTCCTCAATACACCCCATGGAACTTTGATTTGGGCCAAAATTCCAATTCATTTTGAAAATTGAGTTCTTCAAATCACAAACTCTGCAGAACTTCTAAACTTCACTTTAACTTTGGCATTTTGAAGAAATAAAATTGATTTCCTCAATTCACAAAGTTTTGGAGACATTTTAAACTGAATTTAAAACAAAAAAAATTAAATTCACAAAGTTTTTATGTTACTTTAAACTCAATATAAATTAAAAACTTTTAAAATCACTAATTTTTTTCAGTTATTTTAAAATTTGAATATTTAACTTCTCATCCGGACACAAATTCCAAATGCTGGATGAAGGACAGATTTTCAATCCTGGGATCATCCAGATTTCAAAAAAAAAGGATAATATGTCAATGTAGAACAAGTGTGGCCCAAGTTAGAAGAGTTTCAGATACATGGATGGATAGAGAGAATTTCCTGTTTATTCATTTAGATTTTACCTAAAAAAATCCATCTATTCTTACATGAAAAGATCAAGCTTTTCCTTAAGTTAATGTTTATTTTGTCATCTATTGCTATATATATATATATATATATATATATATATATATATATATATATATATATATATATATCCTAAGTATTCTTTACCAAAATAAGGGCGTCCTGGGTATGACGGTAAACTACATCCACGTCCTGGGTATGGCGATAAACTGCATCCAACAGCAAGGTCTCAGATAATGTTTTCAGAAAAATAATGTTGCCAGCTCTAAGTTTTTGAAACAATAATGTTGCCAGCTCTGTTTTTGAAACAATGTTGCCAGCTCTTAGTTTTTTTGTAAAAAAGTAATGTTGCCAGCTATGCGTTTTTTTTGTAAAAGAATGTTGCCAGCTATACGTTTTTGTGTAAAGGAATAATGTTGCCAGCTATACATTTTTTATTCCATACAAAATAGGCATTTAAAATGATTTATAAACTGGATTTGACATTAAATAACCCACAGTGGTTGATATGCCATAAAACCCAACCAACCAACCAACCAACCAACCAACCAACCAAAATAAGGGAAAACAATATTTTCTGTATTAAGTGTTCTGTAGAGTGACTTAAGATAAACAAATTATTTAAATATATTATTTTCATCTTATTTACATAATATTTATACCTGTGTTTGCATATATAATATATAAAGATAACAGATGTTTTAACACACAATCTTTGCATGAAACTACAATTCCTACAAAATTGTATGTACATCTTGTTTTATAGTGGGGATGTGCATATTCTAATGTAACACTGCATAATAAATAAATATTTACGGCTCTACTTTTGTATTGAGCTCTGTTTTTAAATTAATATTTTGAACGCTGAAATCTTACTCTTCGTACTTATACATTTATATATATATATATATATATATATATATATATATATAGATATATATATATATATATAGATAGATATATATATAAAGTGAGTTCACCCGAACCAAAGCAGTAAAGCCATGAAGGCACAAGTGGTTACTGAGTGTGGAAGTATTAGAAAACAGGAACATTACTAAGGAATGGGAACAAAGTAAGATTAATTTGGGGAACAGCAGGTAGCGATTGACATTGCATTTAAATTTTTTGAAAATTCAAATTCACTGGAAAGCATTGGGCCGGAAGAAAATTTCACCAGGTGAGAAGTGCGAGAAAATAAACTGTTAGCATAGAACTTATGGTTATATATAGCCAACTCGACTGTAAATTGAATAGACCTCGTTGTCAGTCTAGTACAGTGCTTAAATCCAATCAGGACCAATAATATTGCTAATTCTTCTTTGGATTTTATTAAGGACCTGTAGATATATAGCAAGAACTCAGAATCACATATGGCAGCAATATTCTAAGCATAGACGTTAGAATGCAAGATAGATTCTGTAGAAAGAATTGTCTAGCACAACAGAGTGATCAAACTTAGCAGCTGACCTAGCAATGCATGTAATATAATATTTCCACTGGGAAATGTCGGCCGGGAATGTTAGCTCGAGAAGGCTCAATGAGTCTCTCCCCTGGGGATTAGCATTGAGACAAGAGTAAAGCAAGAGGCACTAAGATATTTATTATATAGTTTAGGGAGAACAGGGGCCAGTTCGGGAGCACATGTCTTAAGGTCTATTATAGTGATACCATCAGGTCTACATGCTTTGTGGGGATTCAGATTAGAGATGATAGCAGAAACCATAGAAGGGGTTATACACATATCATTCAACAGAGACTTAGTTCTAAGTGGAAAATTAGGCAAGGCTACTCCAGATGAGTCAAGAGTAGAGTTTAAGGAGAATTTACGTGGGGGGGGGCATTCAGATTCATCATTCAGCAGATGTTAACACCTCAAATTGTTTGAAGAGAGTAGGAATAGAAAACTTACTTTTATTCAATACACTATTACAGAACCACCAGTAATCATAGGGACCAAAGTTGTTAGATGCAATACGGTGCCTCAATCTCTAGGCAAACAGAGACTTAGCTCCTTTGAGGACATGTTTACATTTATTATGTGCAGCCACGAATAGACTTCTGTTGTGATGGGAACTATCACCGTGGTAAAACCGGAAATAGTGATTCCTGTGGGCTATAGTAGCAGAGCACGCTGGTGTGAACCATTGAGAAGATTGAGGTTTCACCTGGTATTTCCGAGAGGAGATGAAAGCATTTATGTCGGCTTTGACCCAAGAGGAAACTTCAGTGGCGCAATTCTCAATATGAAGGTTAAAAATGCCAGTCCAAGGAGCGTCTCGAAGAAAGTCATAAGGAGAATCCTAATCAGCATGTTAGTAACGGAAAGACGTCTTATGAATAGGTGGTTCTTATCTACTAGATGATTGGAACAAAATATCAATAGACACTACAGAGTGATCCGAGTTATCAAGAGGACAGTGTTGTGAAGCTCGGCAAGAGTTAGGAGGGAAGAAAGTAATTTTTTTTTATAGATGTTTCATTCAAAATTGCTCGGACATATTGCTAACATTAACTGATTTGAAAGCCAAGTCTAAAAATATCAAATTTAACGCTGTCTGAGACAACAGCCTTTAGAAAGGGAAAAAGAATTGCGGGGATTACCCCACTTGTCTGCCAAAGAACTTCTGCTAAAGAACGCTAGATGACATTGCCAAAGCAGTATATAAGAAAAGGCTGCAAAAGTTTCACCCTCTTTCTTTTTATTTTCTTCCAAAACATCGTAAAGAGAGGATGTCACAATCTACTCGGATTTATCTCCATCGAATTACCTATTGCACTGAATGAAACACAAAAATATATACAGCATAAAATGTCCGGAGCTTACTTGATTACACACAGGTATATCTAATATTTCGACCAAACCAATAGATAATCAACTCAAATTGCCTCCCGAAATCTACCACAAAAAACATACGCACTTATGATAAGGATATATTTACGTACGCACGGCTTACGGCCATATCACGTTGAAATACCGGTTCTCCATACGATCATTGAATTTGGTCAGTACCTAGATGAGTGACTGATTAGGAATACCAGATGCTGTACGATATGCGGGTGGTGTAATGGATAATAGCTCAGAACTGGAAATTGGAGAGCCGAGTCCCAATTCCATTTGGGTTAGTTATATTTACTTATGTACAAATACTGCTTGGAAAAGTATGAATCCACCTCTTTTCCCTCAACTATGGGTTAATTAGTAAGGCTTGTACCAGTTAATCCCTATTACTCTCTTGCTTGAAGAAACTCCACTATCAACAATACTACTTAACAAAACCTTAGTAGAGTATGCTAAACTCAAACATATCACAGAAAATCCAAGCGCCAAGTTATCACTTACCACAGTAGGCGCTGCTTTACGTTAGGAGAATGGGAAAAGAGACAGTGCCAATTTCATTGAACAAGCCCCAATACAAATATAACTGCATTGCACAAGAATTTCTCGTTATCTATCTGGTAATTAAACACTGAACATTTATTCGAATGCAAATATTTCACAGTATTCACATATCACAAGTTATTGACCTACATGTTGTCCATCCATGCTGAGAAGTATAGCCCGAGAGATATAAGACATTTGGATCTTATATACCACTGAACATCATTACGTAAGCCATTCTGGTGAATTCAAAAAGTTCGAACAGCGTTATTACAGCTTTTTTTAAACATCTTTTTTCAGTCATCTGTGCTTGGTAGTACACCTTAGTTAGTAAAAGAAATGTATGTGCTTGAGCGTGTATCATCTGCTTTTCTGAGAGGAAACAACCGTTGCGTTGGACTTTTGCTTAAACTTTTGAAATTCAAAAATATTTTTGGTGCATTTCGATTTGTGGGAAAATAACTACGTTTGCTTTTCATTCAAAACCATTCAAATGGTTTCCCTCCAAATTCCGAAAAGTGAACCTGGGGCCCAGCTTGGTGAATAAATGGAAAACCAGGAATTTAACTCGTGGAGTTGACGAACAGCTGCTGCATGAACCCAGGTCGGCGTGGTCAAGGAAGAAAAAAAAAACAACACATCAGAAATTTGACGGCCACCAGACGAGAATGGAAAGGATCAAAGTCATCCACATCAAGGAAAATTCTTCGGCTGGTGTGATTCTTCTGTTCTTCGCTGATACCACGAACTTTGCTTCTAAAATTGTACTTATTCTTTGAAAACTATTCAGAGAAATATTTTCTATCGTAATTTATTTTTATGTTGTTTACTTTTTCTGAGGACTTTATGCAGCATTGTAAATTTTATTGTAAAGGAGGCATATTTCATTTGCATTGATTATTTTTACATACATGTTATTGGTCATCATTTGGCACACAAAACAATTTGTGTAATTCTTTCATTTTTTTTGTGTATTAATAAATTTATCGTCTGTCTTTGTTCTGTCCCCCCCTTATCAATTAAATGTTACCTCAAACATTTGTTCGAACTATTTTTTTCGTAGGTTTTTTTTTTTTTACCAAATAAAAAATAATTTATTAGATCTATTTTCGCGGGTCTAAGCCTTGTTGTAACATGTATTGGAACTATTCTTTGACATTTTTAATTTTGGACGATTCAGACAAGTTGGCAGAGATTGTACTTGTTGGTTTGTAGTTTTTATATTATGCTTAGCACCACGTCTACAGTTCTGTTTGGAGATTCAAGAATTTAAATTTCAAATGGGATAGCTGCAGTGTGGCTTGTTAATATTGTTACGAGGATGCATTTCTATAATAATAATAATAATAAAAAAAGAAAAGAAAAAAGTCTACAATAAGGTTAAAATTTATAGTAAGGGATTCTACTGAGTCCTACTTGATAACACAAAAACGTTTTCATTCATGAAGTAGTTGTAAAATAGAGAAATTAGAAATAGAATGTTTGGAAGATTCTAGATCATTCCAGTATATTCGAGAAAAATCTAGATGATTCGAGAAACATCTAGAAAAATGCTAATTAGGTGCTAGCCCCTATAAAAATAGGTTTTTGAAAAAGAGTTGTCAGTTGTAAAAAGGAATTCCTACCATTATCAACTCCGCCTTTTGATTCGAGGATTAATATATCCAGCCGAAAGAATCTCTAAGAAAAGGTGTCGGCCAACAAAAACCCAAAAAGAGAAACTCGTGGAACAGATCTGGTAAATAGAGTTTTGACTATTTTCATTGACCAAACTACAAATTAATCTATACTCACATTTGTGGATTTCCAGTAATAGCCCTTAGATTACTTCGCTATCCCTAACGTGGTAAAGAATAAAGATACTTGACTCCCCCTTCCTTCTCCCTCGTAACACTTCACCAGTAAACTCTGTTTTCTGTTTTGTATGTCACAATATTGTGTATCTTGCATATATTTTATCTTGTGTTTTTGTAAATTAAATATTTGTTTGTGATTTAGCTCTGTGTTTTGGTAAATCATTTTTTTTTCTTTGTTAAAATTTCCAACACGTAACAATATATAATTGGGTTTGGTGTCTGTCACGGAGAAATCTGTATTTTTATCGATTAGAATGTGATTTTTACATTGGCAGATCGTATTTCGTAAGAGTTTGTGCGGAAAAGGGTTGAAAGTTTTGTGGGCCACTAGGAACTTCTTCTCGTCCGTATCAAACAGAGAAAAATGGAGTGATTTGGACACGTTACAAGGCCGGAAACCCTGTGCAAGACCATCATGCAAGGCACCGTTGAAGGTGGACGTATAGAGGACGCCAACGCAAAAACTGGTTGGACAATGTCAAACAACGGACAAATTTTACCAGAATTGCTGATGACTGCCGTTGATAGACCATTGTGGAAGCGATTTAATGTGGTTTCTGCATTAAAAGTCCCCCTACGATTACAAAAGTCAAGGGGATGATGACAAAAAAAAAAAAAATATTTCGCAAAAAATTCAGCTCCGAAAATTGTACTGTAGTAAATTTATATAGAAATGCAAGGTGTAGTCCCCGTTTAGGTACTAATGTTGTTGTTTTTTTTCTTTTTTTTAATCCTATCATCTCAATATCGTCATCAGTATTAGTCCCATGACCGGGTGTGATCGTAAATGCACTTGACCAGTTCCTTCTATCTTGGCCGCGTGCCAGTGTCTCTGTGAAGGATCTTCAATGGCACTTGACCAGTTCCCTCTATCTTGGTCGCGTGCCACTGTCTCTGTGTATGATCTTCAATGGCACTTGACCAGTTCCCTCTATCTTGGTCGCGTGCCACTGTCTCTGTGAAGGATCTTCAATGGCACGACCGTTCCCTCTATCTTGGTCGCGTGCTGCTGTCTCTGTGAAGGATCTTCAATGGCACTTGACCAATTCCCTCTAACTTGGTCGCGTGCCGCTGTCTCTGTGAAGGATGTTCAATGGCACTTGACCAGTTCCCTCTATCTTGGTCGCGTGCCGCTGTCTCTGTGAAGGATGTTCAATGGCACTTGATCAGTTTCCTCTATCTTAGTCGCGTGCCACTGTCTCTGTGAAGGATGTTCAATGGCACTTGACCAGTTCCCTCTATCTTGGTTGCGTGCCACTCTCTTTGTGACGGATCTTCCAATCCAATCAAGAACGTTATCAGCCCATTTTTTCTCCGATTGTCTCTTCTTTTTTTGCCTTCCGTGGTACCATGTAAGATAGCAGTGAAAAGATTGTGGGCTCTTATGGTATGTTCATAACATTTGAACATTCTCTTCTTAGATTAGTCCTGGGTTTGACGATAAACTACATCCAGCGACCAGGCCCCTGATCAGAAGATCGCGGGTATTGAGGAGCGTGGAACCACCTCTTAATTGCTGTTACTCCCAGATCCACCCTGACCCGGGTGGTAGCACCTGTTAGGGTTTTAGCTATAGGCAAATAGTGAATCTCCAAACAAAACGCTACGAAAGTATAAAAAATACATTTTTTATGGTGAAGTTAGTAACAATACATTTAAAATAAAAATGTTTGACTGTTTAAATACAAGGTTTTATTTAGAGAAAATGACATTAAATTTCGCCATTAAATGACCTAAAGTGTTGATATGCTGTAAAACAAACCAGACCAACCAACTGTTCGTAGATATGAGGTCTTGTAACTAGCCTGGTTCTTGTCTGAGTCATTTGTGATGTGGTTTACATCGGAGATACTTAGAATGTACCTGTAGTGTCGCTGAGAAAACCAATGCACGCAACATTCTGATCTTTGATTTAATGCTGATGTTCTTCTCTTTAAGGATGGTTCCTAGTTTTACGAAGGCGGCCATTGTTTGTGTTGCCCTTGAAATTATTTGTCTATTATTTCAATTCTTGAGCCCTCTTCAATGACAATCGAGCAAAGGTATTTGCTCGAGGCTCAAATATTTTGAGTTCCAGAAGTCTTCATTTTGCTACTGTTGGCTGGTTGTAATGTGATGAAGTAGATCATGACCCACACGTGCAAGGCGAATAGGAGGCTTGACGGCGGCCGATGAACGGATTTAAAAAAAACATTCAATGGCTGGAAACCACAAACGAAGAAATCAGCAATTCAGACATCATCGTGAAGAACAAGAATCCCCATTAAAAAAAAAAAGAAATAAAAAATAAGATCACAGAAAGAAAAGGGGAACTTTTAGTCTGATTAGTAATATTAAGTTTCGACATCAGGTGAAACAGAAAAGAGAAATCTGCACAAATCCTGGTAAGGAAGATATTTTATGAAAAAATGTTAACTCCCTACTAAATCTTAAATTATTGTACCAAACGCAAAAACTTAGGAGGAATAGAATGGGAAAAGCGAACTAGTGCTTCTCTTATTCCTAAAGTTAAAATAGGGGAAAATAGTAAACTCAACGAATGTGTAAAATCTTTAAAGGAAATATTTATTATAGTATAGATAAAAAGCTACAAATACAAAATTTGCACAAAAATTTCCTAAATTTTCCTAAAATAACGAAAGGATTAGAATGCCTAAAATGAGGGGATTAGAATGCCTAAAATGACGAGGGGATTAGAATGCCTAAAATGACGAGGGGATTACAATTCCTGATATGACAAAAGGATTACAATTCCTAGAATGACGAAAGGATTACAATTCCTAGAATGACGAAAGGATTAGACTTCCTAAAATAACGAAAGGATTAGAATTCCTAAAATGACGAAAGGATTAGAATTCCTAAAATGACGAAAGGATTAGAATGCCTAAAATGACGAGGGGATTAGAATGCCTAAAATGACGAGGGGATTACAATTCCTGAAATGACGAAAGGATTACAATTCCTGAAATGACGAAAGGATTAGAATTCCTAAAATGACGAAAGGATTAGAATGCCTAAAATGACGAGGGGATTAGAATGCCTAAAATGACGAGGGGATTAGAATGCCTAAAATGACGAGGGTATTACAATTCCTGAAATGACGAAAGGATTACAATTCCTGAAATGATGAAAGGATTAGAATTCCTAAAATGACGAAAGGATTAGAATGCCTAAAATGACGAGGGGATTAGAATGCCTAAAATGACGAGGGGATTAGAATGCCTAAAATGACGAGGGGATTACAATTCCTGAAATGACGAAAGGATTACAATTCCTGAAATGACGAAAGGATTAGAATTCCTAAAATGACGAAAGGATTAGAATTCCTTAAATGACGAAAGGGTTTACAATTCCGGAAAATGGAAAACAAAGAAAGCAACATTCTGGAAAGTAGAAAACAAAGCTGAGACTACATTTTGAAAAAAACGAAAAAAAAAAAAAAAAAAAAAGAAAAACTTTTATCCCACGAACGTTTCTGTGACATGAAGATATATTTTGAAATATCTATTTTTTTATATTCAGGAATATCTTTGTGTTCTTTTTGTTTTCTGTTTTCTCTCGCTGGTTTGTTAACTATCTGCCTTCTCTTTTGAATGCCTTCACGACGAAATGTTTTCTGCTTGACGTCTAAATGCTTTCGCCGTCATGTCCAAATGCTTTCTGGATTTATCTGCTAATCGGAGTTCTTTTATAAAAAAAATAAAAAATAAAAAGGATCATGGAACGCTACATCTGATTTTCACATGGGCTAAAGACAATGTCTCTTATTGCCCAGTAAATGTGAAAACAGAATTTTCCATAAATTCAAAATGAATCCATTTTAGCGGTTTTTAGCGGCTAAGTCGAAAAGATTTACGCATATTTTTACAAACCGTCTGGCTTTCTTAAAAATATATTTCTCTCAAAAGAACTTTTACGGAAAAGCAAAAACAACCTAGACGATTAAACATTTATTCACTAAATGCTAACTCATAAAAAAAAATTATAATTTATCTATTTTATCATTTGCAGTATCGATGTGCCTTGTATGTTTTCTTAAAGTAGAAATAGCAAACTGAGTTGAAGAGGATTCCAAGAAATTGTTCTTTTATTGATTGACTAGCAGCATTGCCCGGTGTTGTCCGGGCTTGATTAAAAAATCGTACGACTCGTACAGCAATCTCTTGACTTAAAATATTTTTGCCCTTCCTGGCCTTTAAAGGAGTGCCCTTTGCCGTGCTGATGTTGCTACATGCCTTACTTCTTACCTATCTCACACTGTGAATTTTTTCTAAGCTCTATACTAAACATTAAATCTGTTACGAAAAACGAACTAAACAAAATGAACACAAAAAGGTCAGCTTTAAAAAAGGACTCGTAACTGGAAAAAACGAATGAAAAAAGAATGTTAACACCAAATACTTTTTCACACCAAACCCAGTTCTGCGGAATCGGAATCAACGTTGAGTTTAAGCAAGCGAATGAGCCAATTGGAGTAAAGTTCCATGCAGATTTAAAATTTTCCCATTGTGACGAATGCAGCTATCGATTTTTTTGCATGCTAGTTAACATTCGTGTCCGTCAGCTGTTGGCTCTCACGCAGGCCAGTAGAGTCTTCCTGCCTATTCGTAGCAGCCAGCTATAGGCTCTCACTCTGGCCAGTAGAAAATGGCTGCAAACTACATGACAACTGCCGTAAAAGTATGAAAAAATCGATTATTTCCACTATCGATGTGAGTTGGGAAATGCAAAATCGGTCTGGCCTTACCGCTAACTTGGAGCATGTGCATGTAAATTTTGGTGCAAATCCGTCGAAAATTGCGGCCGTGCATTCGTTATACACACACACACACACACACACACACACACACACACACACACACACACACATCCATCCTGCCTTTTATAGAGATTCGTTTTCTATAGCTTATCAACTTATTGCAGTTATATTTAAAGCTAAAAAAATATTTTTATGAGGTAATACTGACTTGGCGAAACTTGCGGTGAAACATTCAAGGAAGCCAGGCTGAATAGCAGGTATGATTAAAACCTGATTTGACTATTATTTAAGCTGACGACGGGGAGAAATCGGTTCTATTAGATGTAAGAGAGAAAATCGTATGGCAAAGTGCAATTATTTTAAATGCAAGCAGAGAGAATTTAACACACAGAATATTGACTAATTCGTAATGTTCATGTTGAGGTTGGAACTTGGGGAATGTTTATAGAAGTCATAACGGCCAAAGTAAAATTGGGTGGCCTTCTGAATAAATATTTGCAATTGTTGGCGGTAAGCGTTACAGAATTTGCTGTTGCCAGTTGATCAATTTGTCACCTAATGTAATTATCCCTGTTCATTCTAGGGACCTGTTTCTTACAATTCAATCTGGATTACCACAATGTCTCAGGTTACCTGCCGACCGTCTGGACAGATTATGACACTATTACTATTCACCAAAACGTCAAACCACGTCCCGCTATGGTATTACATCTGATAGCATGACCAAAGATTCTTGACCCTGAGGTTATCGTGGAAAGACACGCGGCATATAGTTCTAGATTCCACATTCATTTACCGAAACCTGAGCTCGTCCGCCACCTATCGTGTTACATACAGTTGTCGTGGTTTGAATCGACCCAGCTATAATGTTACACTAGCATAACATTTTCTGGTGTCGAGTGGTACCCGGCTATAGGAGTTAGTATACTTGTGCTCACTAAATATTTCTATTCGCTCTACTTGCCTGCGATATAAAATAGCCGACATTAAGACTGTTTCTAACAAAGTTAGTAGTATTTACTGGAAAAGTCGCTTCTCGGGTTTTTAAATTGCAATGTGCAGAGTTTTGTACACGTTAGCGTCTCGTTTCTGTAACTCCTACGGTAACCGTATACTGTGGATTGTAACAATTATTTGCTCGTTACAGAGGACGAAAAATGCGACACGAAACTCCGAGGTCACATTGGAAGGACGAAAGATGTCTTCCAAAAGATAAGCAAAGTATTAGGAAACAGAAAAAGCTCGTTAGAAACAAAGAAAAGAATGCTTAATTGCTATGCAATATCGGTCCTACATAGCAGTGAATGTAGGACAATCTCATCACAGATGAAGGCGACACTTTAAAACAACAGAAATGTTGTTCTAAAGAAGGATGCTGAGAATATTATGGATTGAACATGTGAGCAATGATGAAGTTTTAGATTTTCTGAGGTTTATCAACCGTTTGCAGGTTATTTCAAGCCATAAAATATTTTTGGATTGTAAGAATTTTTTTGAAGATAATAATGGTTTAGTGATACAAGTCTTACTAATTAACCTATAACTGGGGAAGAAGAGGTGGATTCATACTTTTCCTAAGAGTATTTGTCCATGAGTGGATTCATAGTTTTCCCAAGGGTATTTGCAGATAAGTGGATTCATACTTTTCCCAAGCGTATCTGCCCATAAGTGGATTCATAGTTTTACCAAGAGTATTTCTTCATAAGTGGATTCATACTTTTCCCAAGCGTATCTGCCCATAAGTGGATTCATAGTTTTACCAAGAGTATTTCTTCATAAGTGGATTCATACTTTACCCAAGTGTATTTGCCCATAAGTGGATTCATAGTTTTCCCAAGGGTATTTGTCCATAAGTGGATTCATACTTTACCCAAGTGTATTTGCCCATAAGTGGATTCATAGTTTTACCAAGAGTATTTTCCCACAAGTGGATTCATACTTTTCCCAAACGTATTTGCCCATAAGTGGATTCATAGTTTTCCCAAGAGTATTTCTTCATAAGTGGATTCATAGTTTTCCCGAGGGTATTTGCCCATAAGTGGATTCATACATTACCCAAGGGTATTTGCCCATAAGTGGATTCATACATTACCCAAGGGTATTTGCCCATAAGTGGATTCATACTTTCCCAAGGGTATTTGCCCATAACGAATCCAACTGGAATTGGAACTCTGCTTTTCGATTAACAATTCCGAGCTGTTATCCATTACACCACCTGTACATCCAAGATTACAACACCTGGTATTCCCAAAAGGTTACCCTTCTAGGTACTTACCAAGCTTGACGTTGCTTAATTTCGGTGTTTCAACATGATGTGTCCATAAGCCTTGAAGTTTTTTGAGAAAATGGAAACAAAAAGGACAATTATACTTAACATCAGAAAGAGATAATTATAGAGTACATAATGAGGAAAGAGGGATTGGAAAATTTGACACTCAAAAGACATATTAAAGACAAGAGGGGTGGAGGGAAGCAGCACATAACTTACCTAATGAGCTTGTGTTGTCGGAAAATGGATTTGGAGGGATAGCGAAAAGACAAAATTTACTAAGAGGTACAAAGAAAAGGATGTTGTGGAGGGTCTTGAAGGGACACGTTACATAGAAGATTCTATTTCTACGTTGAAATCTGTCACTGCACATTTCTTGTCAAATCTTGAAGTGCACTTTGTAGTTGCCTTATTTGTCATTTTTTGTCGGTTCTTTGGGAGCCGCATTCAGCGTCTTGAATAAAAGCTCTCTTGGATATTGCCAGCAACATTTTCTAGATTTTCTAAAGTGTCATTTTCTCCTAATGGAGTTGTGATATATATAAAAATTGTTGATAATTTAGTTAACCATAATATTTGCAAAATACTTTGCCATGTGATTCTGTCGAAAGCGATTTTTCATATATCTGAGTAACCGTGGTGATGTTCTATCGACAGTTTTATATTTATAAATAATTTCCACAATAGAGATTCATCGGACGTTCCTGTAAGGTTTTTCATGGCAGACTTTGTTGTGGCCTGTTTAGGGGCCAGAAAGAAAGACACGGAAGACGAAGGTAGGTTGAACAAGTGTATTGAAATAACAGATATATACAAAACAAGAGTGTTAATAATAAGTAGATAGATGTGTACGTCCGAACGGTAAGTTAACACTGCGTCTACGCTCCCCAACCGACTACCCAACGACTCTTGCTAGGAAGTCTCGCAGTTAGTATTTATGCGAGGAGGAAGAGTTCATTCTTCTGTAGGAGGGTTTACGACAACAGACTTTAAGGTAAGAAATGAGCTTATCGGAAATAAACATTATTTCCAACACAATTTTACAATAACATACATACCATATTAAAACATAACCAAACTTTATTTTTTACCAAATAACAGACAATATTACAAACATTCCAAAAAGATTCCACAACGCAACACACACCGTTTACATCAAAGTGTCTATTGGTTAGAAATTATCATCACCGTGCAAAGTATTTGACCAATCAGAGAAGACTAAAACCGTATTTTTCTCGATCGTATTTCTTGAAAAATTTCTCATAAAACTCCACAGATTTCAACTTTGAAAGAGCAGTGGTGTGGCTACCTCCAAGTCGAAGAGAAGGTGTGGCGACATAGCCTTTTCCTCCACTTCAGCGCTTTTTGAATGTCGGTTACATCAAATGAATCAAGAGCGTGAATAGCCAGTCGACGATTTCAAACGGATTAACTCTATTCCTCTGCCCTCCTCCAAACGGTCAAGGCTGGGGAAGAAGAGGTGGATTCATACTTTTCCTAAGAGTATTTGTCCATGAGTGGATTCATAGTTTTCCCAAGGGTATTTGCCGATAAGTGGATTCATACTTTTCCCAAGCGTATTTGCCGATAAGTGGATTCATACTTTTCCCAAGCGTATTCTTCTCTAACGTTAAGTCTTTTTAAAAGAAACAAACTAGACTAAATTATTAAAATAAATTTCCATATTCAACCATTAGTAATTATTGATTTTTTACCTTTTTTCTTAACATGTTTAACAAGAATTGTATTTCGTAAGACAATATTTTACACTATTTACATTGTTCGAACCGTTGTGCTCATCTTTATTGTCACATTTACAAGGGTTTAGGCCGTTGTACGCTCCAACCTTCTTCAGGTGATATATTTTAATTTCGAATTGAACCCAGGATAGTCAATCTGCATGTTGGCGTTCCTGAAGATTGGTTCGATGACCTGTGGTAGGAACGTCTACACAAACGTCAAGGAAACAATCTTCAGAAACGCCAGCATACAGAGTGACTATTCTAGGTTCAGTTTGAAATTCAAAAAATATTATCCGAAGAAGGTCGAAGCGTACAACGGCCGAAACGTTGTGAATGTGACAATAAACATGAGGACAATCCGAACAATGTAAATAGTGTAAATAGTTACAATACCTCAACTCAGAAATATAGACAGATGTTAGACAATGTTTTGTTTAGAATTTCGACTATTTTCATTAGTCATATAAAATGAATTGTTTGCATCCAGTAGATTTTAATGACTTTCGATGTTATTAGTTTGACGTTTCAGTGGTTGATACTGAAAGGTACCGGGGTATGTCCAGTCATTAAAAAGACTAAATTACAACGCCCGAACATTGAAAGGCTGTCAAATATTAGAATTCTACTACATAAATATGTTATTTTTTTTATATTCGTTCATGAAAATGTTTTATTTTAACATTAAAAGCTGTGTGAGGTCGCTTTGAAATTAGAGAGATGTTATATTCAGATGTCTTGGTATTAAAAAAGACGATTAAATTCGAAACTTCAATCCACTAAAAATCTTAAACTTCATGATTCAACTTATTCGTATACTAGATAATCTTGTTTCATTGTCATTTCTTCTATTGGTGCGATGGAAATCAATTTTGGCAAAACGGTTGAAACTTTTCTCGCAATTAAATTATCCAGTGGATATGCGCATAGCTTGGCAGATATCAGCGCGGAAAGTGGACTTGGCGCTCCGAGTTCAAGTTCCGATCGGATTAGTCGTGATCATTTTTTCACAGCTACCCTTGAGAACACTATTTACATTATTCGGACTATTGTCCTCATCTTTGTCGCTATATTCATTACAACATTTCGGCCGTTGTACGCTCCGGCCTTCTTCAGGTGGTTGGAATGACGAACTGAACCCTTTATTTCAGTCACTAGGGTAGACTGTTCTAGTTCCACGTGCCATGGCTAATGGATGTCAGTTATCAGTTATCTCCTGTTAATTCCCCTCTCCAAGTTCATCCACTGTCTTAACCAGGTATTGAACTCACACTGTTTGGGTCCTGAGACTGGATCTAACTAACGCCTTTATCCACTGTGCCTTGGGAACACATGGTATAGTGGATAAAGGCTTCATCGCAGTACATTGTAAGTTGTTTTTAATAAAACCTATATAAAAAGTGGTTTGTTGCTCAAATACACAATATATATATATATATATATATATATATATATATATATATATATATATATATATATTTATATAAGTTCGGATATCCCATATTAAGGGGTTCGGATATCCCACATTAAATTCGGCCTTGTCACATCTGAACGCGTGGGGAGGGGGGGTTAGTAGATATTCTGCAGTTAGAGATTCATTGCGGAACTCACTTGCCTCACTTCTAGCAGTTGACTACTTCTACGCGACGCTGGCGAATCTTGTGTGTGTTGTTCTTGTCCTAAGTATTATCGTTCATTACCAACTTTCGTGTGATTATTCTATTTAGTAAAATTCCCTAGGTTACAACAGAAACAAATTGCAAAATCCAGGCGAAAGTTACCCATAAAATAAAAGTAATTGTTTCTACGGAAAGTAAGGACCTACGTACATCAAATTGTCTTTAAATTAAGTGATGACAGAAGAATTATCATTGAACTTTTAAAATGTAAACTTAAATATTAATGCAATACTTAAATGCATCAATCAATTTTGAATTGTCTATCGCATCTACTCCTCCCTACCTATTGCGATGAAGGTCCAATCAAGTGCCCTTCGCGGGAGTTAGCTTAAATGCCACCCGATATGGCGGCTTTTAAGATAGTATATCGTTGTCTTAAAAGCCAAGCATAGTGATTCAGAGATTGCTCGCTACCTGAAAGTTGCACGATCCATTTGTTGTTAAAGAGCTGAAAACCTCTTACGAGGATTCTACAGCAGTAGCCAAACAGAATACGTCTGCTAAGCATCCCAATACCATCAGAACATCCAAATTTGTACGAATAGAGCAGAAAATTATCGATAAGAATCTCACTGAGAAAATCAATTAATGTCATTGCTAAGGAGCTCAAGGTTTAAAGGCACCCTGCCCGAAGAATTATGTAGCAGACGTAGTAAACAGGAACTCAAGTCGAGGGGCGGAAGCGGTGAATGAGTTGTTTTTTGACCGGCGTCTGAGAGTTTGTCAGGGTATGGCGTGCAGGACTTCTATTTGAGAGAGGGCGAGTGCCTCGTTCCGTGAATCGAGACCATCTTGCAGAAAAGAGTGAGTTCTGTCGGGGGTAAATCGTACAATACGTGCAGTAGTGACGGAACGAACGAACGAAACGGATACAAGACAGAGAACAACAATAAATGCCGGGAAGCCGGTGTAGATGGGAGAAACTCCCAAACTGAAATTGCGTCCGACAACAGAGTCGCTAATTTCTTTTGACCACAAATTATTCACAAAGACGTTCGATGAAAGTTATATATGATGAGGAGAAGCCAATTCATGAATTCCGAGACAAAAAAAAAAAAAAAAAAAAAAAAAAAAAAAAAATAACCGTTGAATCGGAACAATTCCCTGTTGAGCAAATTGAAATATCAAGAGCCTAAGAATCTTTCGTTTTTTTTTTATCTGATGAGAAAAACTTTGATCAGGACTAAATGGTCAACAGAAGGATATGGCAAATGATTATGCAGAGACATTAAGGATGTTCCAACGGTCATACACACAAAGTTTTCGTAAATTGTGATGGTTCTTGGAGTCTTTAGCAACGAAGGATATGCCATACCTGCACACTTCTTTGATTGGGGATTAAGGGTCAGTGCTGCTGAATATAAGAAGAGTGATGTGAGATTTTGGATTGAGAGCGTGATCAAAGTAAAACCATACACCTACCAACATGATTCTGCGTCGTCTCATTAGGCCAAGACTAGCCAAAAATGGATGTTATAATTTCCGTGATTGTCACCCCAAAAGAATGACTTCCTAGCTCTCCAGAAATCATAGATCTCTCGAAGTTTTTCATATCTGTACAATTTGTGTCCAAGTTGGTAGGGCTCACCGGGTTAAATGGCAGCTCCTTATGCCCTGAAGGACGCAGGTTCGATTCAGGCCGCTAGACGAAAATAAATAAATATACTGTTTAATAAATAAAGAGACCGTCTACTCAAATACTAAAAATAACGTCTAAAGTGATAATATATATATATATATATATATATATATATATATATATATATATATATATATGTAGTAATCCGTTGGTATAATCCAGGCGAGTCCTATTAACACGACATAGAATTTGAAATATGTTAAAAACTATGCATTTTTAAAAAACTAACTATGCGTTTAAAATATATGTTAAAAACTATATTCAGCTATATGTTAAATTAAAATTCGTAGGTGAAAATGGTCATTAACTAAAGGTATCTTAATTCCAATGTAAAGTGTATATATATATATATATATATATATATATATATATATATATATATATATATATATATATATATATGCCTTTGCGTAGTCTCCAACATTTGTCTTCAGATAACAATGATGAAGGCATGGTCCGATCTATTTTACAACATTCATCGTCTTCTTATAAAGACTGTCCTTGGTGATAACAAACCTATTGGAAAGTTGGCAGAATTTGAAGACGATATTACTGGACTTATGTATTTTTGTGGCTAACGTTAATGGTTTGGAATCTATTTCAACGAATAAATTGATAAAATGTTAGAGAGAAGCTATAAGATCACCTTAATGACCTCACAAAACGGCTGAGTTAATTTTCTTTTTGCTTCGGGAAACCGACTAGTTAATTTCAAACAAACCACATGGACATGCACACACTACAGCTAAATATATAAATGTTTTAATTTCTTTTTCTTTTTAGCTATTTGTATATTTTTCTCTTATTTTGTGCGGTATGATGTTTGTGGGGGAAATGAAATATTAAGTTGTTTTAAAAAATAATGACGTAATAATGTCGTTTTTTGACGTTAAAAAATGCGTCAAAAAACGACATTATTACGTCATAAATAAAGTAATAACGAAAAGAAAATTTATTTTCCTACGATGCAAGTTATAAAGAAACTCGAAAAGGTTTCTGGCCACACATGCGATTTTATGAACCCACTACCAGAAGGGACACAATCTTTCTCTTTTTTCTTTGGGCTTCAAGATATGAACCACGCGATAATAGTATTCCCACTCGAGAATTTTAGTTTCCCCGGTCCACTGACGACTGAACACTTTCTACTTACTAACGACATCGTCGGGCGTTGTTTTCAGCATCCCTACTCATGAAGTAGAGGTTCAGTCATCCCAACTCAGCGCGACGCTGACTTGAGCTTGACCATCTTTTCCCGTTCTTATCCTTACTTCCTATAAATCATTCCAGAACCAAAAGGAAAACGTACAGACTCAAAAGAACTTTTAACTCTATTTTAATGCCATTAACATAAAAGGAATAAACGTCCGTAGCAAAAAACAAGATTTTTGTATGCCTCTTCTATCTCCTTTGTTTACATATTTAACACGCACCTTCACCTAAAAAAAATACACACAAAACCTACAACCTTGTTAACATTCACATGTTCTTTATATAAGTATATATGTAAAAATTCCACCACGTGTTTAAACTCATTCCTTTTGAAAATGGCGACTTCATTTACTTTGAAAGTTTTCCATCACAGCCGTAACAATTCCTCTGTAAATGAAACCGTTTGATCGCGTATAGAGAACAGAAAAGCTCTTCCCAGTTATAAACAGATAATCACAATTTTATTTATCGCACTAATAAAACTAAAACAAAAACAAATCACCACCACAAATTCAAAAGTATCGCGGAAGCTGGAATCAAATAAGGGATAATCCGTTAAGTAGTCAGTGGCCTAGTGACAGCATGCTGATCACGTGACTCGTCACGTCGGCGAGTCACGTGAACTATTAAAGGATATAGCAGTATGGAGCATCTTATTTAAATAAGAGGTGAGATTTTTTTATTCAGGTTAGACTGTTATCTAACGAGTTATATATCTAATCAATGTGAGTGGGCATACGCATGTGTGTGTGTGTGTGTGTGTGTGTGTGTGCGTGCGTGTGTGTAGGTAGGTAGGTAGTCTGATGTACCAAATATAAGTGCCGGTAAATTATTTCTTTCGATAGCTCCGCCGCGACACAGTCACTATCTTATATACTCGTGTATAAGCCGACTTCATGTATAGCCAGACCCCTGAATTTTAACCACTTCAGAAAAAAAATACCTGTGTATAATGCAACCGGTCACCGAATATGCATGAGTTTTAAACTTTTCTAAAACATTACCTGTGTAAAGTGCAACCAACTTTTTTGCGTCGAAAACTGACTATAAAAACGTGAAGTATAATAATAAGCGTCTTCAAGTATTTGGTACGGCACACTTATTATTTTTCAAATAATTTTCTCTTTGATTCGATTATTTTGTTCCAGATTATTAGACTTATGTAACAATTCCAGACGGAACGTTTATTTGGAACGTCCCTCTTAAGATGAAAAATCTCTACCGGTATGTTTGTTCCAGATGATAATTTGTCTTTGTTCCCAAAACAATTTCACATGGGCTCGCGAATTCTTTTCCTTCTTCTTCCTCGGTTCTCAGAATTTGAAGGGAGTGGATGAAGGGAGTTATCATTCTTTCGCACTCACTACAGTCGATCATGGCTCCAAATCTTCCTCTCCTTTGTGGTCCTTAGCAGATCTTTCTACTTTTGCTAAGGCTCACCCACCCGTCCCGCCATCCATTCACACAAGCTAGTCGGATACGTGACTCGCCCTCTTCTCTTATCTTTCTTCAAGAATCATTTGAGGCACATAATGCTTTATGTGTTCAACAAATGAAACTCAGCAGCCGAAGCGGCTAGAAACATTCACTCAGTTTATGGAGAGGAATGTGTGAATGAAAGAACTTGCAGAAGATGGTTTGCAAAATTCACAGGTGGAGATTTCACCCTTGAAGATGAAGATCGAACCGGGCGTCCAGATGAGTTTGATGAAAAGCTTCTTGAAGCAGCCCTTGAAGAAAATCCTGGTTTATCAGTTGAGGAATTGGCAGTAGTTCTCAGTTCAAACCATACAACTGTTCATCGTCATCTTCAACAACTTGGAAAAGTTCCTAAACTTGGAAAATGGGTGCCTCATGCATTGTCTTAAAAAAACCCCTCAAATCCTGAGTTGACATCTGCTCTTTTCTCCATTCTCGCCAAATTGTTTCACCTTTTTTTTGGATAGACTTGTGACTGGCAACGAAAAATGGATCTTTTATCGAAATATTAAGCGTCATAGACAGTGACTTGGTAAAGGGGAAGGACCCCAGCCACAGCCGAGAAGGGAACTTCATGGGCAAAAGGGTCTTCTTTCAATCTGGGGGGATCGCCAAGGAATAATCCACTTTGAATTCTTACCACCTAATGCAACAATTAATGCTCAAATATAGTCAGCAATTAGAGCGTTTGAACCAAGCTTTGAGAAAAAAAAGACCTGCTCTAGTGAATCGAAAAGGGGTGATGTTTCATCAGGACAATGCGCGACCCAACACAGCAAGAATCACGTCACAAAAGATCGAAGAACTTGTTTGGGAGAAAATTCCTCATGCACCTTATTCTCCCGATCTTGCTCCTTCAGACTACCATTTGTTTCGTAGCTTACAGAATCATTTGGAAGAAACAGCTTTTGTAACACAGGAAGAGGTTAAAACTGACATTTGTGAGTTCTTCGAATGAAAGCCAAAAGAATTTTACAGTAATGGAATTAGTAAGCTTGTTAATAGATGGAAGGAAGTCATAGATAGTCAGGGAAAATGCATTGTTGATTGAATCTGTAATTAAATGTAACATTTGGTCACTTGTTTTCTTTATACAAAATTCGGACAGAACTTATGGGATGACCTGATAGCTTGTGGAGATGCTGTTTTAGTGGGACGTATTCAACATTGAGAAAGCTATCAACACTATATACTTTTAGTGCTTTAACCTTATCCTTTTCTTGTTCTAAGCCAATCTGGAAAAATCGTTGCAGTGCTGGTGGGGATCAAAGAAGATGAAAGATGATAAACACTCGTGCGTATGGCTAATAAGTGAACTATTGGTGTTGTCATTTCAGAACTGACGAGTTTCTTCAATCGTTTCTTACTTGAACAAAAATATTTGGGAAAAATTGATGTGATAATATTGTAATTCAGAGAAACTAATCACGCGAGTGTGTGGTCGGGATGAAGTCCAGTCATGAGAATCAAAAGATTGTATAACTTTTCTTCCCTTTAATAAATTGACTGATGTTTTTATTATTGTTATCTTTTTTGAAATGCACTTAAATTACACAATATATGTGCCACTATCGGTTCACAGAAAGATTGCCCGGTATGAAAACGGCCCGTGGTATAAAAAAACGTTGGAGAGCACTTTATTAAGCCACACCTTCTTGTCACTTTGACGTTCTTCTCTGTAACTCGCCATTAATTCGGCCTTATTGCCAGTTCTACTTTCATATTGTCGTTACCTCTTCTATCCATATATATCTATATTACGAAAATTAATGACAAAATGGAATTTTTTTTGTCTCACGCGTTTCAAGTTTTAAACTTTTAAATTTAAATTTTTTCTTGGTACATAAAAATGTATATATCCTATTCTACCATATATATATATATATATATATATATATATATATATATATATATATATATATATATATATATATTTATATATATATATATTATGTTATAATTTTCGAATAAATTATATATATATATACTAGCAGTAGAGCCCGGCGTTGCCCGGGGATGTAACAGTAAGAGATAGATCAAGTATCGACCATCATAAAGACTGAAAAATAAAATTGACAAAGATTATTGTTCAAGGTTGATGGACACGCATGTCTTAATTAGTTTCTTTTTTTTTTTTTTTTTTTTACGAATTGGTCAAACCCAAACTCAAACAAAAACATTGTTTTCAATCGTTATGAGTCTACCGATTGAATAGAATTTTATTATAAACAATTGTCTTGTAAATGGAATTTTTAAAGCATTCTGAATGTAAAAATAAAGAAAAATGTGTGCAAGACAATCAGAAACACTACCTGCGGAAAAAAGTGAAGTTTTGTTGAAATCGGTTGAAAAATGTAGGAAATCCGATCCCATGTATAAACGAACACACACAGACACACACACACAAACAAACAACCTGGGTTTTATAATAAGTATAACTCGATGTGAGTTGTCCCCCTTTCATTAATGCCTCTTAATCGTGTTTTCAAATTGATTTCCTGCAAAAACAATTGTGTTTTTCCAATTTTTGGCGCTGTCAGAACCACCGCAAGGTAATTTTACGTAGTCCTGTGAAGTTTTGTTTAAATCGGTTGAAAAATGTAGGAAATACGATTCCATATATAAACGTACAGGCACACACACACACACACACACACACACACACACACACACACTCAATCTGCGTTTTATAATAAGTAATATATATATATATATATATATATATATATATATATATATATAATGTTAATTATATATTCTGGTGTTGATAGTGATATGATAATAGTGTAATGCAGAGAAACTAAGCACTCGAGTGTGTGGTCGGGCTGAAGTCCTGCCATGCGAATCAAAAGATTATATACTTTTCTTCCCTTTAAGAAATTGACTGATGATTTTATTACTGCTATCTTTTTCGAAATGCATTTAAATTGCACATATATGTGCCACTATCAGTCCGCAGAAATAGTATAGTGATACCTTTACAAGAGCCAGATCAGACTGAAAATTGAGTACTGCTTCCCATTGTACGTGCTCATGTAGGAGCTTACTTTAAAATACCGCTTCTCCTACGATCACCGAAGTTAGGACACATCGAGCCTGGTCAGTATCTAGATGGGTGACCGCTCTAAGCTTGAATGCGCGGGTGTTGTAATGGTTAATAGTTCGGAATTGTTAATCGGAGAGTCGAATTCTGTTGGGTTCGTTATATTTACTTACGCGTAAATACTATTGGGAAAATTGAGAATTCCCCTCTTCTCTTCTTGCTATGGGTTAATTAATTTTGTTATGTCAACGAACACTCGTTTTCACTTTCGTAAATGCTCGTTGTAGTAGAGACTTTGTAATCGCAGATACAACGATTGTAACGCCGTTGAACAATACTGGTGTCAGACGCCTTCGAATAACACTCGCACTAATAGTACTTGTTCGATAATACTCGCTCGAATAGTAATATGTATAGTGATCCGGTATTGAGGAGAGACAAGAAATAGTGATCCGCATCCTAATAGAGGATAGACTAGAAAGAGTGATCATTTAGATGTCACGCGACTTCCTACTTATGCGTTTCTCCCATAATTACGTGATCCACTTAATTCAATAATGGGATCGCCTGTGTTTGCTCACTGGCGATCTATGTTCAAACTCAAGTGTCGGCAGTGACACTTTATTCTTATATAACAACCACAATTCTATGATGGAAAGGAGTAGTGACGTTTCCTTTATGGTCACGTGGTCTACTTAATTCAATAATGGGATTGCCTGCATTTGCTCACTGGCGATCTATGTTCGAACTCAAGTGTCGGCAGTGACATTTTATCCCTGTATAACAATTAGTAAGACTTGCATCCCTAAACCATTATTATCTTAAAATAATTCTTACAATCTAAAAATATTTTGGGCTTTAAATAACCTACAAAGTGTCGATAAGCCGTAAAAAATGAATCAATCAATCAACAAAGTCCTCATATGGGGGATGAATTATTTTCCACACTGTAATCCCTTCCCAACAGTCGAAACGTAGCAAGCCTCTTGCTACTCTATTAATATTTCCATAGAAAACGTTTAGACGAGCTACATTTCTTAGCTCCATCAACTGGAACCCTCATACCTAAGACCCACCACACCGCGTACACTGAGGCGAATCACCCTCATTCATTTCGTATTCCATTAGGAAGAGATAATTTCCACTTGAACAGATTCTTCCCACGAACCGTTATTATGTAGAACCGACTCCCAAGAGGATGTTTTCTCGACCACTACAATTTTAATCTCGCTATGTGTAGAGTTAACATCTTTCCCGCATTATTCCATATAACATCAGGACAACCTTCAAAAGCTAGACGACTCTTCGCAGATATCTCTCTCGAGTATGATCTCCCCGCCATAGAAGAGAACATGACTAAAGACTGTGTACGCCATTCCGTGCAGCTGCGGAAAGAAATATAAAGAGGAGACAGGCCGCCCCCTTAAGGTAAGGCTTCAAGAACACCAGAAATCTGTAACGCGAGGGGAAGTGAAAAAATCAGGCGTGGCTGACCACATATGGAGAGAAAAGGGAGATCACCGCCCTCTGTGGGATCAAGTTGAAATCATAGACAAAGAACATCATTGGAAAATTCGTAAACTTAAGGAATCAGTACATATGCTAGGCCACAAAAATCTCCTGAGCCGACCAAGCATAGAAATAAATACAATATCAGTTTTATTTACATTTTTATAATAGTTTTTGTAATCTATAAAGAATATTTCGTTTACCGGCCTGTGCACTTGAGAAAAATTAATGAAGAAAATGTGCGCACTGCCGTAATTCGAACTTGAGTTTCTCTTTGCGGGAGAAACCATCATCTTACATCGCTCGGCTATGGAGAAATTCGCAGTCAGTCAAGGTTCCAGTTGCCTTAAAGTGCATTCACTTGTTCAGATTTTCTCGAAAGCTTCATATCTGCTCAGTTTCATATCCGAAACGTAAACAAAGCAATTTCTAAAAAATTTTATTTTTTAATTCGACATATTTTGTTTTACTACTTAAAACATTATTTTTAGCGGATACCCGTATTTGAGTAGAAGCTCCGTTTTTTTTTTTCTTTTTTGAAACGTAATTTATTTCGTCTACCGGTCAACAGACACGGAATTTGGTTCATACAGTATATTGTTTATTCCACCAGTTAATCTTTAATCCTAACAACGAGGGATAAATTCACATGTCTTCTCATGGAATGGAACGCGTCGAGTAAAACGATACAGAGAATGTACGCTACACACTCACTGTTGGAAAGGAAGAAGCAAGGTGTAAGTTGATTTTCTACGGATATATAGTTTTATCGTAAAAAATCCTGTTTGAAAAATGCGTCTTATATGGAGAAAATTCAGACATTTGTCGATGTCATTGCTCACAGTTTACAGGAGAAACGCATATTGACGATTTACATTATTTACGGTCGGACTAATGTCCTCATCTTTCTTGTTACTATCTCAACAAAGATACGGACTGATTAGGTTTAAAGCTCAAGTTCTACATTCAGGATTCTCTTACAGGACTATAGATTAAAGTATTGGATCGTGAATTTGGAGACATAGTAATTGCAGTCCAATGTTTGGGCCGGTTAATGAACACTTATACACAGGGCGAGCTATAACTTAGTAGATCTAACATAAAAACCCAAACCAGAAATACCAAAACATGGACAGAGGTCAATCTACTCACGTAGATTAAACAAAGCAAGGGTTCAACTGGGGGTAAGTTTTGGATTTTCAGGGGTGAATTGTGACTACAATAAATTTAGGGGCGGTGAAGGAGAGCAATTATAGAATTTGGCCTATCTGGCCTGTCACCTTGAAAAGGAGGGGGGATGGCATTCTGACAAACGATGAAAGGGGTGCAATGGGGCAAGCAAGGTTGAGAACCCCTGAAATAAAGGATTCAGTTCAAAATTACTTGAAGGTTACCCGGATCGACATACACTTGAAGAAGGCTGGGGGGAACAACAACCGCCGGAACGTTGCGATAACAACAACAACAAAGATGGGGACAATACTTCGAATATAAATAATGTTAGATCCTCATCTCAGATATTTAGACAGAAGTTGTTTATATTTATTTTCAGGAAAAAAAAAATTCGAATGATTTTTTAAAAATTTCCCCAAACGAAAAGTGATTGGTTGAATTTTTTTTTTTTTTTTTTTTTTTTTTTTACAAAAGGTTCACCCTGTACAAAGGCTCGGGGACCTTTCGAGGTATAGGGTTACGTTAAGGGACAGTTTATACGAATAGGAGGGGAACATATCGGTTAATTCTGGATCTAAGATTGTAGCGATCGGGGGAACATGCTTTCCAGAGTCCGTTCCACAGAGCAGTGGTTCGCGATCAATTTTCAACTACATTCAAAAGTTATAATATTATTTCAGATTTTATTTTTGGCGGCATTTCAGATTTTATTTTTGGCGGCATTTTAGATTTTATTTTTGGCGGCATTTTTTCTGGAACCTCTCCTTTATGTCGATCCTCTTGTTGTGTGACTTTTTGACACATTTCTGAAATCTTTACATGCTAGCTTTTTTAATTATGATATTTCGGAATATTGCTAGACATGTTGCAATTTCTGCTTCAATACAGTCTGGAAATACTGTAATCGAAATTTGAGGTGCGTCTACTTAAGACAGCGAAAAGGACACGTTCGTAATTGAATTCTACTTCCAATTCTAATTTCTACTCAATACCGCTTGAAAGAAGCGAGAATCAAGGTGAATTCGGGTTTAAAAATTACTCTTCCCGATAATGTTTAACTATAACCATGAATTTCTTTTGACATCAATCTGTATTAAAAAACAAATCAATTGTTAAAACAGACCTGTCACTACAGAACATGACCAGCTCTTAAAACACGCGTACGCACACAGTTTGAATTTATATATTGTTTCAGATGTCTTGTAATCTTGAATATTTCTAAAATAGAATAAATCACATTTGCAAATTGGTTTTCTCTGAGTTATTTGAAAGTTACGGGAATTGTAACTGTTAAAAAAAAAAAAAAAAAAAAAGATTGATTAAAAGCTCACGTTTTGTGTTAAGAAATAAGTTAAAAGAAAATTACTTTTTTTATTACGTTTCCACAAATTTGTTATTGTTGTATAATCATTCGTTACTGCTATATCAAATTTATTAAATTTCATATCATCGGCAGTCCGAAAAGTGGAATAACTTATATTATTACAGCTGGTCTGAGCATACCTGGACTGAGTAATTCATATTATTACAGCTGGTCTGAGCATACCTGGTCTGAGTAATTTATATTATCACAACTGGTCTGAGCATACCTGGACTGAGTAATTTATATTATTACAGCTGGTCTGAGTAATTTATATTATTACAGCTGGTCTGAGCATACCTGGACTGAGCATACATGGACTGAGTAATTTATATTATTAGAGATGGTCTGAGCATATCTGGTCTGAATAATTCATATTGTTACAGCTGGTCTGAGCATACCTGGTCTGATTAATTTATATTGTTACAGCTGGTCTGAGCATACCTGGACTGAGTAATTTATATTATTACAGCTGGTCTGAGCATACTTGGACTGAGCATACCTGGACTGAGTAATTTATATTATTACAGCTGGTCTGAGCATACCTGGACTGAGCATACCTGGACTGAGTAATTTATATTATTACAGCTGGTCTGAGCATACCTGGTCTGAGTAATTTATATTATTACAGCTGGTCTGAGCATACCTGGTCAGCATACCTGGACTGAGTAATTTATATTATTACAGCTTGTCTGAGCCTACCTGGACTGAGCATACCTGGTCTGAGTAATTTATATTATTACAGCTGGTCTGAGCATAACTGGTCTGAGCATAACTGATCTGAGTAATTTATATTATTACACCTGGTCTGAGCATACCTGGTCTGAGCATACCTGGTCTGAGTTATCTTGCATTTCGAGTGCATGCGTAATAGATATCCTACTGACTTATCTGTAAAGAAAATGGTGGTCTGCTTCATCGATGGATAATTGAGTAATCTTTAGAGCAGTATTGGATTAATTTTTCGTCTGTAGTTTGGAAGTTACAGCAGATGATAAAAAGTAAGTATTTTTTAACCTATTTGTTATTATGCAAACACATTCTTAATTTATTTAGCAAGAATATAAAATAGTACATTTTCCGGTAAACTTACCACTTCCAGAATATTTTATTTTTCCGTTAAATCACTTCTAAATTTCTGATGTGAATACTTGTTTCTGATTTATGTCTGGGCTCCATGTGTCATATCTTTCCGCATGTTTTCTTTCTTTTGAAAAGACAAAACTAATTCATTCTAGATATTTCAGTAATGTTTCAATTCTATTAATATCGTGGACCCCCAAAGAAAATACCACCTGCACACAGAATGCAGAAAACCCTTGGATATCGGCCATAAGAACGCAGTCTGTAGTTTATACCGCAATTATACTGAGCGGAAGTTAGTTACAAATCAAGTATATGCCCACTGAACGCCTACCTCTGTGAAATGAAGTGGAGGCAACGTAATAGAAATTCGATCTTATTTGACAAAATGTCTGGTGATACTACAGCTTTTTGACCAACCAAATAGAATACGTAAATGTCGTTGTTTAGGTATATTTCCAAAAACAAAATAATTTTTAAAATTAAATTTATACTTTCTTTTCTTTCTTGCACATACATTTTTGTACAGTTGCCCCCTACGCCCTATAATAGATCTTTTACCCTGCCAATCGCAAATTTAGCAACTAAACGTTCTTATTGCAAATTTCTATATTCGGAGTATGTAATTTTATAAGAAACTTAAGCCACTTGAAGGTGTATCGTCTGCCTTTCAGAGAGGAAGCAGACGCTGTGTTGGGCTATCGCTTATTTTTTGAATTTCGAAAATATATTTGGTACATTTCAATTTGTGGGAAAACAGTTGCGTTTTTTTTTTCATCTAAAACCAATGAAAGAGTTTCCCTCCAAATTCCGAGAAGTGTGTTTGAAATCTACCTGTAGGTTATTTAGGGGGGTGCTTAGAGTTAATTTTCTGAGTCGACGAACAGCTGCTACAGGAAACTTGGTCGTCTCGGTCCAGAAAGAGAAACAGCACAGAAGAAATTTGGCAGCCACCAGACGAGAATTGAAAGGAACATCAAAGTTGCTCCCACATCAAGGAAAAGTCTTCGGCTGGTGTGGTTGTTCTATTCCTCGCTGTTACCACGAACTTTGCCTCGAAAATTGCACCAATTCTTTACTCTTCAAACAAATTCTATATAAATCCTGAATTAATCAATTGTCATTTTATGATTTATAGTAGAATATTTTTACATCTATTGCATTTAAATCCTCACAATAATACGCTAGACAAATAGAGATCAATAACGTATTTGATTGGCACAGAATTAACTGAATCTATCAAACATTTTGTTACGTCATGAATAAGATTGTTTATCTTTATAGGCAAATATTGTTTCAAAAATTCAGAAAAAAAACGAATAAATTATTAAATCTCTCTCAAAATTCGTTTGTATGGGTATGCTTGTTCATTCAACTGCTTTTAATTGCTATGCGGATTAAAATTTTTATAGCCTTTTTTTAAAAAAAATAATAAAAAATATCTCTCTATATTATAACTATTTACATCGTTCGCACTGTTGTCATCATCTTTATTGCCATATTCACATTGTTTCGGCCGTTTTACACTGCGACCTTCTTCAGGTGATATACGTTGGAATTTCAAATCGAACCCTTTATTTAGTCCACGGGCGGAGATTGTTCTCGTTCCACGTGCCATACATTCCCTGGATATCTCAATATATGTTAATCCCCTTTTAGTAACTCAAACCTCTAAGTTTTTGTTCTCTCTACTGTGATCAGGTATTGAACTCACAACTTTGGGTCAAATTATTTTTTGATTAATCAACCAACTCTTTTATCCACTAAAAAAATATTTTCTCTTCCTCATTTAAAGATTTGAAAAATGTCATCCTGCTAATTCTTTTTCCCTTTTGGTTATTCCTGATCTGCGCAACTGTGATTAATTTCTTTTAATCATAACCTTTTGGCTCGCGTATTTTCTCGCTTTACACTGACGATGTCATGTTTGCGTTGCGTAGATTTCTTTTTATTGCCTGGAAGACGTAAGTTCAGTTGATACGGTAACCAGTAAATACAATAAATGTTGTGGTTGTTTCCTTTCTATAAAATGTATTGGAATGGCTGGCAGAATTTATGTAACAAATTTAAGCTGCCTGGGCGTGTATCGTCTGCCTTTCAGAGAAAAAGCAGACGGTGTGTTGCTTAATTTTTGAATTTCGAAAATATTTTTGGCTCCTTTCAATTTGTGGGGAAAACAGCTGCGTTTGTTTCATCTAAAACCAATAAAAAGGTTTCTCTCCAAATTCCGAGAAGTGTATTTGGAGCCTACCTGTAGTTTATTTAAGGAGGGGAGGGGCTTAGATTTAATTTGCGGAGACGATAAACAGCTGCTGCAGGAATCCAGGAGGTCGCTCCGGTTCAAAAAGAAAAAGAATGCAGAAGAAATTTGACAACCACATGGCGAGAATTTAAAGGGACATAAAAGTCGCTCCCACATCAAGGAAAAGTCTTCTGTTGGTGTGCTTGTTCTATTTTTCGTTGTTACTACAAACTTTGCTTCGAAAATTGTGTTGTTTGAAAACTGTTCAGAAAAGTATTTTCTCTTTTTCTTCATTTCATGTAGTTTTCTTTTCTGAGGGCCTTATGCAGCATTATAATTTTAATTTTAAAAAGGTGTAATTCATTTTCATTGATATAATACATACCTATTATTGGTGAACATTTCGCACACAATGCACTTATTTTGAGTAATTCATTCATTTTTGTGTGTTAACAATAAATTTATCGTCTGTTTTTAAACTCGGCTCGTGTCGTCTGTCTTTGTGGTTTGCCCATATGAGTTAAATATTACCTCTAACATTTATTTGAACTATTGTTTTCGTACGATTTTTTTAACGAAATAAAAAATCTTATACTCTGGTGATAAGTCATGTTCATGTTGCGTAAATTTTATTTTATTTTTTAAAGATGTAAGTTCGATTCCCACGCTAACCAGTGAATACAAGAACGGTTGTGGTAGTTTTCTTTTTATAAAATGTAATGGAATGGCTGACGGAGATTAATTTACCTTCTTATCTCAATATAAACACCAAGACTTTCATCTATCATGATGGGTGTGCGTTTTCTCGATGAGGCTCCTTGTCTATTGGGACTCAAGCCCCCCGCCCCCGCCAGAAATGGATATAGCCGATGTATTGTTAAAGATCGGTTTATTACAATGGTTAGTTCATTATAGCGCTCCAGAAATTATTTGATTCACCCCATGCTATACTGCTTTCCATGAGCCAGATCAGACCAAAAATGGAGTATTACTGTTATATCAGGGCTGAAGCTGCCCATTCTTGACTTGCTTGTTTTGATAGCAATCAAAAGTGTCTACGCGGCCTTGCGGGTGATTAACTATTTCCAACCTACAAACCCTTTTCCACAGACGAAATGTTGCGATAATCTTGCTACTCTATCGCTACTTCCACGGGATGTATTCTCACGAGCTACATTCCTTAGTTTCATCACCCCTGACCTTTACAACTGGGACTCTCCATGCCACAGAATAAAATTAAAAAAAGAGGAAAATAAGAAACCAATAAAAAGAAAAAAGAAAGAGGGAAGAAAAAAAAGGCATAAGAAAACATAAGAAATCAACCCTACCACAAAGAGAATGAAAAGAAAAGAAAGGAAAAAGAAGGAGAGGAGTATATCCAAATTTTTAAGAAAAAAAGGAAAAGGAAAGAGAAGAAAAAAAATATGAGAAGTTGTTGATACCAATTTTAGCCAATGAAAACACGTTAAGATGGAGAATTCAAAATTAAACGGAAACATAACGAGACGAGATAGAAGCATATTCTAGATACATCGTAGAATTTCAAACTTTGTAATTTTGAATGAAATCACATATTTAAACAAAATTAAACATAGTACGCAAATAAAAGACACTTTGAGGAGAAAAACCAGATACAAACAAAACTACTTAACTATACCAATCTTACATTATAAATTAGAATACAAAATAAATTTTAAATATTTATATGACTTTATATATTTATTTTAAATTAAAAACTATTATCAAACGACATCACCAGTAAAGTCAATTCCTGACTAAACTTACTACCAGTAATTTACAAATACTAACCTATTTAATACCTTAATCTAGAATAAACCACTAAGGATAACATATTTATATAAAAGTAATATACCATAAGAGGAATGATTATTGAGTTATGAAGTTTAGCAAGATTAATATGCATAGAATTTACATAGTTTCATATCTTTGATTTAATAACTGATCGCTATTCAAGAGTTTAATTATCTGCATTTTCTCCTGTAGACAAAAGAAATACGGTTCCGTCCCGGATCTACAGATTCTGGCTCGTTTGAGAATTTTCCATTTAACTTTAGGTGTTTTGTTTTCTTCTTTTAATTTCCAAAAAATATTTAGAAAGTGAAGTCATATTTCGTTTGTCAGAATTAGTAAAGAATGAGAAATGATTATACAAACGTTTTTTAAAAGTATTCATTGTGCTACCAATATATATTTTAACAGTCCTATGATTGATGAAATAGAACACATATACACAAGGGATTTCGTTAAACACTTGTTAAATAAAGGACATTGGTTAGGATTTCTACAATTACATACGTACAATTATACGAGACAAATTAGAATCAGTACTAGCATTACAGTTATTATTGATATATAATTTCAATGTTTTATTGTTGTGTGATTTATTTTCTTTAGATTATTAGTACAACTATAGCTAAGTTTTAGAGTATTCAGATTAAAAATTTTACTTAATGAATTACTTTTAGGAAAATGTTTATCAATTAAGAAACTTGTGTCCCAATTTAGTACGAACTAATTGATTGAATGGAGGTGTATACCCTATGATATTCCTGCTTCTGTTTTTCTTTATGGAACACTCATAATCTCCTACAAACTTAATTTCAGAAGATCTGAACCCACTATCACTAAGAACTTTATTATAAACCGTTTTATATTTCTCGAATATCTCTTTGTTAGAGGAGTGTTGCTTAATACGTCATTCAACAGATGATGGAATATGTTGGATTACAGGCGGTGGATGATTGGAGTTAGGGTGGATATAAATCAGGATGGCATTGTTTTTCATGTAAGCCTGCAAATTATTGAGAACTAAATTTAAACTTACATCTAGGAAATCAACTTGTTTGATATTGGAAATAATTATTACGTTAAGATTAAACGATATAAATACTCTAGGAATTAATTTTCTAAGTTTATCAATTTTACTTCCAGTAGAGTTATTTACAATCACGTGCTGTATTCGGAAAATAAAACATCCCTATAACTATAGAAACATACACAGAACCCATAGAAAAAAAATATCAAAAATGAAATCATACTTGATAATGGCTAAAAGTTTAGCCGAAAGTGCTCGGAATTACAGAACATTTGGACAGTTTCTACACAGTGTTTAGAAAAGAAATCACAATAAAAATTAAATAAAAAGCTTAATAGAAGTCCCTTGTCTGTCGTCTTTAATGAAACATATATAAATGAGGGATTGATGCCTAAAAACAATATATATATATATATATATATATATATATATATATACTTTTAAATTTAAATTTTAGTTGAAATTTCGCGTTTGAATCCTTTATCTTTTTGATTACAATTAATCTCAATATTTAGCAGCCATCGTATTTGTTTTTGTTTTCCTTACCGTTTTACCCTGCTGCTATCGAGTTGGACAACAGGCCATTCACTTATGATTCTGGGGACAGATTTCTACTCCATATTACCTCTTCTCCCTCCTTAATATACTAGAATGTCAGTTAAACATCGCATAGTCAAAAAGTTCTGCGGGCTTTAAATCGATTCTTCAAATAAGTTATATGAAGATAGATTCTGAGAAATAAGTGAAAATCAAACTCAGGACTGTCTTGAACATTCTTTTAGATGTTGTTCTTAATTCTTTGTTGAATTTCTAATGGTTGTTAAAACGTAGTAACTTTTTTTAGTAGAAGTAGATAGGCTTTCTTATTGCTCGGTCGCTCTTCCTCCTTCTCTTGAATAGGAATAGAGGTTCATCCATTGTTTCCTGTTCCGGTCCCTTTACTTTTCTCAGGCATTAATAATGGTGCTGACATGAATTTTTTGTGATATGTGTGGGTGGTGACAATGTCCCTTTATACTGAAAATACAGGGTTGACAGTTTTCTGGTTGCTGCTTCTAGACTGGTTGTTAGGAGACCAAACTCTTGTGTAGCGTCTAGAGAGGCTGCTCAACAACCGCGTAATATCGGTGTTCTTGCAGACGACCGACTGCTACTACTACCTTAGGCATTTTCCTTACTAAAATAACACACAATACTATAAGCAACCAAAGATATAAAACTAAACCAGCTCAACAAAAAACACTTAAATCTTTCAAGATTTCTTTTTCCAACATTCGTAGTATTCGTACCAACTTCTGCAATGTGGAATCGTTCTTCTTCGAAAAGTCTCTGGACATTCTAGCTCTCTGCGGAACTAATCTTAACGCTGCAATCCTCTCCTCTGATTTCTCGATTCCTGGCCATCTTCTTCTTTTTAGGAAGGTCTCTAATGTCCACATGCATGTCCTGGGAGTTTATGTCCACGAATATCTCTCACTGGCTAGGGAACTCTCTCTTGAATCTCCAGATTATTCTTACATGTGTCTCCATCTCTCTCTACTAAACTCAGTCAGCTATCTCTTTTTTCTCTACCTCATGAATGTTGGGTGTTAGATAGTATTTCTGATAATATAGACAAGGCTATTTCCCTGCACCCGTTTGCAAATATATCTGTGTTTGGTGACTTTAATGCCCACCATGCCAGGTGACAAACACTCTGTCACTGACCTCGCTAACTCAATCACTCAATCTCTAACACAAGTGGTGGACTTCTCCACGCGTTTCCCCAGTAACCCTGATGAAGACGCTTCTCTTCTAAATCTCTTCTTTACCTCTGTTCCTGACTTATGTCGTACTATGCAGCTCTACCCTCTTGGCAATTCTGATCATGCGGTAGTGTCTGTAAATATCTCTTTCCTCTCCCACACCAGCCAAAAACCTCCTACCAACAAAATATCTTTTTGTTATCAACGAGCGAATTGGGACTCGTTCTGTGATTTCCTTCGTGACGTCCCTTTGGGTGAAGTTTTAAATCATCCTGTTCAAAAATGCGTGTCCGAGGTCTCCTCCTCCTCCTGAGTGAAAGCCGCATCGATTGTTTCATTCCAGCAAGGAAATACCAAGTGTAGTTCTTGTTTTTAAGAACTCTGGAGAACCTTCTGATCCCTTTAACTATCGGCCTTTTAGTTTCCTACCGCTTTTCGGCAAAGTATTCGAGGCTTTAATCACTGCTGACGTGATAAAGCAACTTAACTCTGACGACCTAGTCTTTGACAAACAATATGGCTTCCGTTTTGTCAAATCTACCGCAGATGTGCTAATGGCCATCACTGAATATGCATATCAAGCTCTTGGTAATAACGGCCAAACTCGAGCTATAGCTCTAAATTTCACAAAGGCGTTTGACAGGGTTTGACATGTTGGTCTTTTACGTAACCTCCAAGGCTACGGTCCTACGCGGTTTCTGATCGTCATCAATGATCTTTATGTCGTTCAGTTCCCAAGTAGGCATTTACAATGACGGCACTACAATTTACTCCTGTCTCAATAGCAAATCCGTCAAAGTTGACAGAGTCAACCTGGCTGCTGATCTTGAAAAGAACCCCCAATCAGTAGTTAACTGGGACAGGAAATTGCTCGTAAATTTTAATGCCTCCAAAACGAAACTGCTCTTATTTAACCACTATAGAGAAACTTTCCTGTCCGCGATCAGCATGGTTGATGCTAAATTGATAGAGAGCAACACACTGCGCCTTCTTCGCCTTACGTTCTCAACTGACTTCAAGTGGGACGGCTACATCAGATCAATAACTCTTCAAACTCTACAACTATTGCCTTGCTGCTTCATGCTTTCCAGCGTAGTTCCTGTTTTTAAGAACTCTGCAGAAACTTCTGAGCTCTCTAACTATGACCCTATTAGTCTCCTACCACTTTTCGGTAAAAGTATTCGAAGCTTTAATTAATGCTGAAGCGGTTAAGCATCTTACTTCTCACGACCTACTCTCTGACAAACAATATGGCCCCCGTTTCGCTGGTTTTCTACATAAGCTCCAAGGCTAAGGTATTATTACAGGACGATTGATTGATTTAATACAATCGTTTCTATCAAATCGTGCAATGTCATTTTGAAAGGGCTCGCTTCCAGATCCTTTCACACGAACGCGGATGTTCCCCAAGTTTCTCTCCTGGGTCCTACGCTGTTTCTTCTCTTTATCAACGATCTTCCAGATGTCATCAGTTCACAAGTAGGTATTTATGCAGATTACATTATCATTTACTCCTGTCTCAATACCAATTCTGTCAGAGTTGATAAAGTAAACCTGGCTGCTGCTCTTGAAAAGGATCTCTAACCAGTGGTTAACTTGGACAGGGAATGGCTTGTAAATTTCGATGCCTTCAAAACAAAACTGCTCTGATTTAACCACCAGAGAGAAACTTTCCTGTCCGCCATCAGCATGGCTGATGCTAGACTGATAGAAAGCAACACACTGCACCTTTTTGGCCTCACTTTTTTAACTGACTTGAAGTGGAACAACTATATCGAATCAATAATTGCATCTGCTGCAAGGAAAGTTGGGTTTCTGTTTCGTGCTAGAAAGTTTGTTTTTTTTTAGAAAGTTTTTTTTGCTAAAAAGTTTTTCTCTGCGCATTTACAAATCTACCATTCACCCATGCATTGCATACTGTTGCCATATCTGGTCTGGTGCCCCTGTTATTCATCTAGATGTTCATGAGAAAATCCAAAGAAGGATCTGCAATGTAATCGATCTTGGCATCATCTCGACTTCCGTCACTTTCTCACCGACGTGATGTGGCTTTCCTCTGTCTTATCTACAAATATTTTCATGGCAACTGCTCTGACGAGCTTTTAACCCTGGTGCCCGGACTACGTGAGTTTAAGCGTGCTACTAGATTAGCATCTAGGTCCGATGCTTTACTGTTGAAATAGCTAAATGCAACCGCCACTTCTACTCCAACAGTTTCTTTTCACGCACTTCCCGCTTGTGGAACTCTCTTCCGTTTTCTTGCTTCCCTGATAACTATAATCTTCAAAAATTTTAATGCAACGTCAATCGCCATCTTCTGTCTCCTTGAAATCCGTTCATCTTTTATCCCTTCCTCAACCGCTCCACTTATACCCAGTTTTACTCTCAATTTCAATCTCTGTAACCCCCTGTTTACTAGTAGCATTTCTGCCTTGCCTGGGGTGAGATGATTAAAAAAATAAAATATATATGTATAATATTCTATATATATATATATTAGAAAGAAGAGAGAGAGAGAGAGAGAGAGAGAGAGAGACAGACAGACAGACAGACACAGAATTTCAGTTTGAATAATTTGTAAACAGTTATGTGTGCTCAGTCGTAATTCATGAATCCCAAAGTTGAATCTAATTACGCATATTTGTTTTTATCCTTTATCCAATAAAACCGAGAATTTGTAATAATTCTCTCCTGGTAATAAAACCATAGACACCAAATCTGTCTGTGACCTTTTGGTGAGTGCAAAATCTTTACTGCTGTTTGCATTTTAGAGACACCAATTTTATATAATTTAACAAAGAAAAAAATGATTTTCAAGAACAAAGACAGACAATTACACTTCCAGTTAATTGTATGATCAGCTGGGTTTAAAATGAAATAAATTCATTGGAATGACTTGGGGAGATAAACCGTCACATTATAGCATTACTATACTCACTATATAATAATACTTATGTAGATGGATGACTAAAAGCAAAGACATGTGTATAATATTTATCGACATATGTACAGAAAGTGTAATTAGACAAAAACTTTTATGCAGCGAACTGAATACATATCAAGAAAGTAAAATACGAAGGTGCTACTGAGTTGACTTGGTCGTACACTGAATCATAGATTTAACCTCGATCATAAAAGGGGAGAACAATGGAAGCTTGAAGTAGGCGAGGCGACTTACATTTCGCGCTTCTAACCAGATTGCAAAGTGAAACACACGCGCACACACACGCACACACATGCACACGCACACACACACACACATATATATTAAAAAGAAGAGAGAAACTGCAAACGTTTTTGGTTGTAATGGAAAATAAAGCATAATATATTTTTAAAAAATCCACATTACAACCAAAAACGTTTTCAATTTTTCTCTTCTTTTTAATATACACACTTTTCTCTCGATGGAACAACTATAACTTCTTTCCCTTTATATATATATATGTAGCGATTGCTATGTTTTTCCACGCCCACATTTTATTCGTCTGCGATTGGCTAATAAATCAATACTACTTTTCTAAAGGACAACTTAGCCATCGCAGTCATTTCTTTGAATTCTTTGGTTTTGAACTTGCTTGCCTGTTTTGTTAGTATGAATGTAGTGATTGGTTAATTTTTAACCAATCACATATTTTACTGCAAGATTAACATTTTCCCGAGCTTCTGTGGGAGCCTATTCTTTTTCCTTGAAAGAGGCGACTTTTTCACAAGTCGTCAGTAGGATCCAGTAAGTTTCGCCTGTCCAAACGAGTCCACGACCTTACTCATAACATTTCAAACTCACACACAGACACAGAATTTTGTAATATAAACTCACACTTCTCTCTGTGACTTAGCCAAGTTCAATCAACCAGGACTCTGTTAATTTTGAACCATTCTATAACACAACACATTTCTGATCAATTGTATTCTTGTGTTATCTATTCTAACAAATACACCTTTGTTTTAATATTGATTCCTGAACATTTTTCTCTCAAAAAGAACTTCCTTCGAACAATCAATTTCAAATCAAAATACAATTAAAGGGGAACAACTTCTTTCCTTTAATCTATACATTGAAAACTATTTTATTGCATGTTTGTTCTTGTATGTTATTTCAATATATACTTGTTGATTCACAGTTTGAAGTTTTTGTTGTTTACTTGAATCCTGTACGTTGAAAGTATAATAATATAAATAGTATTGGTCCATCTACCCACTGGGCCATTATATATATATATATATATATATATATATATATATATATATATATATATATATATAATAAAAAGGCTTAAACACTAATATTCCAGGGTCATAATTTATTCTATTGGAATTCTAAATACGATCCAATTCATCAGACCTACAAATTCAAAAAGAAAACAGAAAAAAAAAAAAAAAACAACTCTGGGAATAAAAAATAAAATTTAGTGAGAGTGTATGTATGAGAGTGTGGGACGAATGTTAGATTAAATGAAAGCTATAGAGAGGGGTAACAGACGAGACAAGAACAGGAAGGTCTAAAGATGAAGGGGGGATTAAAATTTAAGAGAGAGAAGTTTTAAAGAGGGGGAGTCAAAGACGGATTAAGTGCGAGAAATATGAATATTCTCGAATGTCTAATACACTGAAGATATACCGGAAAAGATACATTTTGTGGTGACATACGCAAACAACAGACGATTTAAACTTAAAGATCAGAACATGAAAGAGGGAGAGGAAAAGAAAAGAAAAAGGTGTGGGGGAGAGAGATGGGGTGGGGGGAACTAAAACTGAAGAACATTTACTAAAAGGGCCGCTGTGTTATCAAGAAAATTTGACAAAAGTAATATCGATTACAGGTTACAAATAAAATATAAATATATAAAAAAAAACTAACATAACGATTATCTAATCTAGCAAAGACCTATATTTCTATGTTCAAAAACACAATTTTTTTCCGCCTTGACATGCGTTAAACTGTATAATTTTACGAATATGTGTTATTATTATAGAAGGATGAGATAAAGTATGACATAAAAACTGCTGGAGTAGCTTAGGTAACTTTGATATATGTGGGAAGAATATTAGAACAATCCAGAACTCTTACTAGCAGCAAACCGTCTGCATACGAACGGAAAACGAGTTCAGTAAATATAGAAAAAAAAAAAAAAAAAAAAAAGAAAAAGGTGTAATACAAGGATGCGTCTTCTTTTCAGCATATACAGCGTGGCCATTTTAAACATTTAAAATGTTTGGAATCCCGACACTCAGGTAACAACAAAGACCTGGGTAGACGGATAGCAACAAACCTATTTGACAGGGGTTAGTTGATAAAGAAATTCTACAAAAATTAGAATGAAACAATCTCACGGCAATTATTTGCACTTGTAGCGCTAAAATCATCTGCCCTTGATACAACTATAAACACGAGTCAGACGGTGAGAAGTGAGGCACGTGACAGCGTAGTTTGAAAGCGCGAAATGTAAGCCACTTCGTCAGTCGATGCGAATATCTCAGCGCGACACCGCATATATTTCGGACCCCCATTTTCTCTCCCTCTGTGGAGAATCATGATCACATTTGTCCTGAGTGAACATTACAGTAAAATATCTCTGCAATTAGCTCAACGTTCTTTATTTCCCTGTTTAACTGGAGGGGGTGCATGGAAAGAGGGAGGACATATGTTGGTCTTTTCCGCTCTCCAAAGCCCACTATAAGCATTAGCTAATCGAATGCTTTAACACGACAGAAGTAAAGACTATAATAAGTTAAAGACATGAATTAAAAAAATGAGTTTTACATGAAAACGATTTATATATAATACTGAACCACAAGAATATAAGTCATACTATGATGCAATATGTGTGTGTGTTTGTGTGTGTGTGTGTGTGTGTGTCACAAATGGTTTCACACAGAGAAATTAAAACATATCAAAAAAGCAAGGAGTAAGTACAAGGGATGTAGAAAAAAAGTATTACTTGTAAACAGCCCCAAAAAGGACACGATACAACCCTGGTGGTATACCTGAGGACCCTATTTAGGACGTATGGGAATTATCTACCGTGCTCAGCTGAAGCGCAACTGGTTACTGCACCCGCTTCTTTCGTGTGCGTGTAGTGGGTGCAAAATGATGACTCCCTTCAAATTCAGAGGACTGAGGAAGAAGAAGGAAATAAATTCGCGAGCCTATGAGATTTTTGCCTTTCACAGAAATTAACCGGTGAGCTGAAGAAGAAGTAGGAAAGAAATTCGAGATCCTATGTGAAATTGCTTTTAGACCAATGAAAACCTTGCCTTTCACAGAAATTAGCCGGTCAGCCAAGAGGAAGACGGAAAAAAAGTAGTGAGCATACGCGAAATTCTTTTTTTGTATAAAACGAGGAGAAAATATTAAATTAATGAGAAGAGCGTCTGACGTCACGTGAAAAGTTTCGTTTCAGTTCCTTGCGACCAGCGTTGAAGTACTCGCCAGTGAAAAATTACACGCCAATTATATTATCTGCCTCTGAACATCACGCAATGCTTCAAAGAATTTTCTCTCAACAATCCAAGAAGGTAAGTACTTTAAATCATCTTTCTTCGTCTACATTTGAATGTATGCAAATCATATATCACTTGGGTGAGGAACGAACTCTCTTATCTTTGTCTTAAACATTTTTGAATATTATTTTGTGTCAGATCATTTAGTCTGTTGTATGAACATTTCCTCTTCATGACAATACGTTGAAACTACGGACATTAAGAATACTGATTTTATTTTCCTGAAATGTGCTACTAACACTACTTCAAGCGTGCAAATTAGTAAATAAAATCATAATCTTCACAATTTACATTGCTCGGACTATCATCCTCATCTTTGTTGACATATTTATCACAACGTTTCGGCCGTTTTACGCTCCAGCCTTCTTCGGGTGTTTGGAATGTCGAATTGAACCCTTTATTTCGCTCGCTGGAGTTGACTGCTCTAGTTCCACGTGCCATGTCTAATGAAACAGTCTACCTCAGAGAGCGAAATAAAGGGTTCAGTTCGACATTCCAACCACTTGAGGAAGGCCGGAGCGCACAAACGCCGAAACGTTGTGATAAATATGGCAACAAAGATGAAGATGATAGTCCGAGCAAAGTAAATAGTGTACATAATACCTAATCTCAGAAATATAGACAGATTCATAATCTTGTTTTGTTAAAATTAACCGTGTTTCCTTGTCATTATTATCCTTTATTTATCTTCTTGGCTTGGGCAAATCAACTGTTCTCCCCGCCCCCCAAGCCCTATTCCTCTATAAAATAAGCAACAACGAGATATACTCGCAAATGGGTAGCTACGTGGTTCTCAAGACAAGTAAATTAGTTATGTAAAAAAGGGGAGATAATCGCCATTTACGCCTTTGCTTGTTCAATGATTATACAGACACATGACATTATCCTTCGTTTACAAATCGCATATTTTTTTTGCATTCTTTAAATTGGTGCGTTATTTTTTTTTATTTTTTATTTTTTTTTTGAATACCTTTATTCAGTACTGGCACCGCTTCTATTGCTTAGAGTTTACATATGCAACGAAAAACAGGAGAGGAATGTATTCTGAATAAATCCGAATGACGACAAGTTTTCTCACTCGGAATTCTCAGAGATAACCTATTGTCTAATGTTCTAGAAGGAAACCTTGTCATTGAATTCTAACTGAAAGAATAAAAATCAGATTACGCCTAGAAAGTCAGAAGCTAAAAGTTGCTATTTTAATAGACATTCTGTAGGATTTCATTTTTTCTCAATTGATTTGTTTTACTGATTATCAATTTATTGCAGGTTATTTAAAGCAAGAAATATTCTTGGATTGTATGAATTTTGTTAAAATAATAATGGGTACTTATGAGTTATCCGTCGTTAATTTTAAAACTAATTTTCCAACATTTTAACAACTACAGATGTGCAAAAATATTTATTTCTTAAATTATGTTTATTTCTTCAAATAACAAACATTAATCGTATTATTCAGGTGGCATGACCGCGGCAGTAGCCTGCAGGATGGTGTCGAATGGGTCGACTCTTCTCCAGAGGTAGTCGAACTGTTCCTCGGTGACACTTGTTCCTCTACTTTGCTGGTCCTCAGGATTTTTGATACTATGAGTGTGGATTCCAATATTTGCATTTATGAAATTGTATCGATAATTAACCTCGAAATGTTAGAAGCCGGCTTTCACGAGCTCGGTGGTTTTATAGCCTATTCAGCTTTACTTTATAGTGTCGACAGATAACCCACAAGTACCTAATGATTTAATAACACAATTTCTTCTATGTAACCCATAACTAGGGTGGGGTGAATTCATACCTTTCCAAAGGGTATTTGCGCGTAAGTAAATATAACAAAACTGACAGGAATTGAAACACGACCCTCTGATTTCCAATCCCGAGCCGTTATCGATTACTCCGTCCATACATCCAAGCTTACAGCACCTGGTATTCCCAAGCTAGACACTGGTCAGGTTCAACGTTGCTTAACTTGGGTAATCGACCGAGAACCGGCGTTTCAACGTGACATGGCCGTAGGTCTTTTAGTTTCTTGATTTTTGAAAGATTACAGAAACTATTTTATTGTCGATTGAAAAAAAAAAAAAAAAAAAAAAAAAAAACGTTGCAAAAGGAAAATCTTCGGACATTTTGATGAGAAATGAAAAAAAAACCCTACATCTTACTGAATGTAGGATTCATTTATTTGAAAAACAATTCTTTTTTACATTATTTGGACTATTATCCTCATCTTTGTTGCCATATTTATCACAACGTTTCGGCCGTTGTACGCTCCGGCCTTCTTCAGGTGGTTGGAACAGCCGAAACGTTGTAATAAATATGGCGACAAAGATGAGGACAATAGTCCGAACAATGTAAATAATGTACATAATAGCTTATCTCAGAAATATAGACAAATTCTTTTTTATTTTATATTTTTTAAAAACATTTTCCATATATGTTATTTAAGCCAAACAGTACGTACAATTGTAACCCGGATATAAGAGAGTTGTCGGGACCGGAGAAGAAGTCTCTTATATCCGAGTTTCTCTTATATCCGGGTTTGGTCTATTTTGTTTAAGTATGGCTCTAATTTGGGACCAGAGAAAGTCTCTCTTATATCCGGGTTTCTCTTATATCCGGGTTACACTGTATATAAAAATTTTATTCCTTACCAAATCCAAGTTCTTGTGCCAAACATAAAAACTTAGTAGGAATAGCAAGTCATAATAGGCGCAAAATGACAAATAAAATTCAACAACGGCGTTAAAGTTTAAAAGTAAAACGTTTATTACACAAGTACGAAAAGATACAGACACAAAGTTTGCACAAAAATTTCGTTTTGTGCGCCTATAAAGGCAGCATAACAATTTCTGATAAAAAGGATCACCATAAAAATCACGATTTCATTTTAGAAAAAGACAAGGATTCAATGAAAAAAACAAAAATTGAAGAAGGTAGAAAAACAAAGGTTCAACCATCTTCCAGAAAAATGAAAACAACTACTTTTACTTGCCCCACGAGCGTCTCTGTAATTTTTGAAAAGTCCCGTTTAAATTCATACTGTTCGTGCTTGGGAAAATTTCTTTGAATTCTTTTCGTTTTTTGATGTCCAACCTCGAGAGAAATTGTCACTTAACTTCAAAATAGTTTCAAAGTAAAGTTTACTCTCTGCAGCTGGATTGTAAACCTTCTTGATACTCTCTTTTTAATGTCAAATATCTTATGCTCCTTGATGTTGATTTGTCTTGTCCCATTGCTGTCGAAATGACTTCTCTCTTGTCCACTCTATTTACCCCACAAGGCAATATGTGGCACAAGGCCAGTTTTTAACGTGTGACGTTCCGAGTCCGAGCTCGGGTTTGTCTACCTCCCCGATAGCCTCGTTTGGGTTCCTCACCGCTTGGAGGCAGAGAGTCCGACAAGAGAGGAAGAGGAAGCCGCTTTTTCTGTCGTCCACTGACCTGAGCTCTATTTTATTCCATAAAATACTCACAAACTTCCCATTTGGATTCTTACTAAGGCTTGAGACTAAGTCTCTCATTGGTTAGTATATACACAATTGTAGCGATTTTTAACCGCTGAGCCGAAAAAGATATACAAATGTAACAATTTTTTTCCACAAACCGTCTGGCTTTCATGAAAATACACTTCTTACAAAAGAACGTGTTGTAAAAAAAAGCAACCTAGACGATTAAACATTTATTCAAAGCTAATATTTTTAAAGTATTAAATAGAATTTTTTTATAAGTATTGAAATTAGGAATGAATAAAACAGGCTGATTTGTCTTTATTTAAAGTGCACATTAAGTTTAAAGCCCACCTGAAAGAATATTGTTTCTGTTGAACAAAGCCAGTGCCGCCAAATACATACGTGTGCACTTTAAAAAATTTATAATTTTATTTGTATTTGCGATAGAAATAATCTGTTAAAAATGTTATAAAGTCTAATATATCTAGTTTTAAGTATAGCTAAAATAACAAATGTGATTTTAGGCATTACTGTAAATCAGTAGGCAAATGTTTTCCGTGAACTGCAAAATCGTATTACTCTTCCTAATGATGGAGGGCATGTGGAAATTTAAATAAAATTTCAATAAAACCTTAAAAAATAGTAAATTTACTTCTTTCTAATCCTTTTTACAAATTATTTCTATCGCAAATACAAATAAAGTTATAATTTTTTTAAAGTGCACACGAACTTTATGGATACCTTGTATAAAATAATTAATTTTCTACCAAATCCAATTTCTTGTGCCAGACACAAAAATTAGTAGAAACAACAAGTTACAATAGGCGCAAAATTGCAAAACCACTGCGTAAAATTTTAAAAAAGAAAAACACATTTATTTTACAATATTACAAAAAAAAAAAAAAAAAAACAAAGAAAGAAAAAGGTACACTACAAAGTTGCACAAAAATTTCTTCTTGTGCGTCTATTACGAGAGGATAATAATTTTCTAAGGTTACAAAAAGGGGATTCCATCAGATATATGGGTAAAAAGTGTTACAGTTTTTAGGAAAAGACACGGATTCAAAGACAAAAAATAACACCCTTTAAAAAATGGAAAAAAAAGGGGAAAAATTTAGAGGAAGCAAAAAATTGCGCATAGCAGAAAATACAAAACGCATTCACCTCTGTTCTTAACAGAATACTCAATAATCGGAGGGGTTTTCGTGTTTCTACAAGTTAACTGTAGGGTATTTTGAAATATTTTGCTGGGAAGTTTGGTCTAAATTCTTCTCAGGAAGACATAGAAAGGAATGTTCTGTCCTGGGGTTTGAATCTGCCTTGAATCTGTCAGCCCTTTCTTTCCCGGTGCTGATTTATGATCCTTTCGGCTGGATCAGTCCTCTTGAAGCGTGGGTGCAAATGCATTCTTCCTCAACCGTTAATTGCTTTCTTGTCAACGGTTCTTTTCGTTAAATAGCAGTTCTTTTATTGAACAAAACAGGGTCTTACTGTCTACGTCTAGAATTTCACAAGGGCTTGAAAATCTCACTTCTCATTGGTCAATATATACGAACCTTCCTTCTCCAAGAATTCAAAAAATGAATCCGCAACAATCAAATAATTTTGTTGGTATTATTAACCGCTTGAGTCAAAACGGCCATAAAAAAATGTAACAATTTTTACTCTCGAACCATCTGGCTTTAAGAAAAATACACTTCTCTAAAAAAACATGTATTAAAAAACATCTTAAATGATTGTACATTTACAATTCTAACATTTTTAAAATGATAAAAATAAAATTTTTACATATAATGTATTCGAGAAAAGAGGGTGAATAAGATACTAAAAGACTAGGGAGGAGCTAAAAATCAGTTGCTAAAAATTTGAAAGAATGGCCGTGTAAAATGATTTTAAAAACAAATGATACAGCTCAACTCAACAGCGTTGTCAATGATTGTTGAGCCTAAGACAAATTTAGTCTTCTGTTTAGTCCTTAGTTACAGGGAGAAATGGGCGTGGATGAGAAATTCTAATTATTCAGTGCAAAGAATTTTTTAGTTAAACAACTCATTAAAAAAAGCAAATTAATCCTCCAGTTCGTTTTTCTATCTGGTCATCGTTGTTATTAGTGCAATTGAGTTAAAATTCATAGGCATTCAACAACTTTGCTTTTACATTGACCTAATAATTAATTAAACAACAACAAAACAAAAAATTGAACACTTGCAATATTTGCTTGATGCTTGAGAAAAATCAATGTTTGACGGTTTGGTAAATCAATGATAATTAGTAATTACAAAAAAGCGAGTAGTGATAATCCTCGCAGCTTTGTGCAGTTATATTAACAGTTAACTAATACACTGATTAAACAAAAGAAGAAGTCAAAAAAAAAAAAAAAAACAAACAAAAAAAAACAAACAAACAAAAAAAACTGTCAAAATTTATTCCTCCTGTACTCGAAGTAAAATACAGTTTTGTTTTGTTTTTTTCGTGGTGTGTGCGTGCTTGACTGAGCGTCTTTCTGTTAACAGTTCAGTACCCAAGGCTTATTCTTCTGACCTTTTCTTACGGATATGAGTAAAAACTAAAAAAAAAACAAAAACAAACAGTGGAAGCTGAAAGAAAGTTAGTATCAGTACCTGCAAAAAAATAAAAAAGAAAAAAATGAATGCAACTTCATCTTAAGTACAACAATGTTTCGTAAGGTGAGTATTTTTTTAAAATTATTAATTAATTATAAAAAAAATTCATAATTAAATAACGTCTGAATAATTTAGTTCAGAAAACAACGTTACTGAAATAAGGCAAGTTAACATACTTTAAGCAAATAGTAACAAAAACCTGTATTACTGGACAAAAATCTTTTTAACTTTATTGTTTTTTAGTTCACTTCAAAGGTAAGGACAAGGTTTTTTTTTTTTTTTTTTAATTTTAAAGCGGTAGAAAGTTTTTAGATTTCTTAATTTTCTTGCTTTTATTTCTGATTAACATTAACAAATTTAATTCTTTCGAATTTAAACTGCGGATATTTAGAATTAAAATAGCAACTTCTGGTGAGAACTGCCTCTTCATGACAGCTTTGGCATCAATTGGTTTTTAAAGCAATATTGAAGCAAGAAAGACGAGCTTCTGCAGCATAAGATAGGAATTGCGGCAATTGCCTTACTCGAAAGATCCCCCCAACCACACCGAATTTCCAGTTTAAATGCCGAGGAATGAATTTGAAAGCGTTGTGATTAACTTCTTAACTAACAGCAACAATAAATAAAAGACGGAAAAACTATATAGAGTAGTAAAGACTAGCTAGTAATAATAGTTTTTAGAAAAAGAAACAAAAAATTTTAACTCTCGTCAAAAATTGTAATAAATATTGCAACACTCATATCCACAACGTAAAGTAATTAATCAAGAAAATGACTCCCACATAAATTCTTTGTCATTCGCTAATTTAACATGAAAAAGTCAAATAGTCGCAGTTAAATGTGGTCTCGTCTCTGCATGTTGATTATTTCAACTAACAAAGTACTAGTTACTGACTAAAAGCTCAATAAACATCTTCATCACCGTCACATTTTATTTGCAACAAAAATATAAATAAAGAAATTACTATATTTTTTTTTATCCATAAAGAAATTCTTGTTTACAGGTTTTTTTTTTTAATTTAATTCATTGATTTTTAAATTATATTTCTTCAAGAAGGAAAGTTTGGAATTATGGAATTTGTGTTTTTTCCTTCTTTCACTAATGTTCTTTATCTAATGCCCACCAGGGAGGAAGATTTATCTTTTTTGTCTGTCATCATTTTTATCTGTTGTAATAGATAAGAATGCTGAATGGGGAACAGTTTTTAAAAGAAAGTTTCGCCCACACAAAACCGCTCTTAACAGCGATATCGCCATTCTAAAGTTATTTGACGCACAGAGGCATGATGGGAAATCAACTTAACTTTTTGGAGCCGAAAGCGGGAGAAACTCAAACAAACAAAAGAATAAAATAAAATGAAACCATTCTTATTTCACTGTTCTAAATTCATAAGCATAACAATAACATTTCTTTAGTATTTTAGTTGAATATATTTCATTTTTTGAATTCAATATTTTATTTCTCATGTATTTTATTTTTCACTGTGCTATTTAGCTCAAAGTTCTTGACTGGATAAAATAAAAATAAAATGAGACAAAAAAAAATCTAACTTTAAAAATCCACTTTTTAAAATAAAAAGTAAAACGAAACCTTTTTTTTAAAAATCCTTTCTCAATCTTTAATTGTAAGAATTAAAAAAAAAAAAGAAGACTAATAATTTTTAAAGTGCATTATTTTACTAAGTAAAGTGACATGACATAGGAGGAGTCAATGAATTGTTTTAAAGTATTTTTTTGAAATTTTATATCCCAATGAAGTTGGTCGAGTAAACCGCTATCAGAATAACAATTAAACTAGCCGGATAAAAAAGTCGTCAGCTATAATAGCGAAATAGATATTTTTAAGCAATTGTGGACACTTGTACCTTATGAAACCTCACCCAATTTTCATCACTAACTTCTCCACATGAATTACATAAGCCAAACGTCATTTAACAAGGACCAATCGCATTTCGGTTTTTCTTTCTTCTTTTTAGAATGCTTGCTTTTTCATTAATAACTCTTTTCATATTTTTATCGGAGTCTTTCGTTTATTGTTAAAGAAAAAGAAATCCGAACGTTATTATTCAGATGTCAATTGTAACTTTGTAAGTTATGGTCAAAGCGAGAGAAATTATTTCGCATGTATTGTAATTTGTACTTTAGCTTCGAACCGAATGAATGCTATGATCAATCAGCTGGATCCAAGAAGCGATAAGGGCATTTATTTTTGTACCATTACCTTTCTAAAGTTTTAATTTTATTTTATTTTTTATCAAAGTCAAATTTTTAAGCAACAATAATAAATAATTGCATTTAAAAGGGTGATGGATCTTCAAAATGGGAAATTCTGTTTTTAAGCAAGTTGTAATTTTTTTTAGCCAAATTTAATTTTCCGGAAAAGATGATCTCAAACTTAGTTTAAAAAGTTTAACAATTTTTTGAATATTTTTTAACTTTAAGAAGCGGGAAGTCAATTACAAGTTTGTTTGTTATATAATGTAACATAGAGGAGTCAAACAAAGAAAAATGAATGTTTTTGTTTGGTAGTGTTTGATTCAAAACTTTATTTTAAAGTTGCTATTTTTTTCTAAGAAAAAGAGTAAAAAAGGGGCCATTAGTGGCAATATAGCAGTTAGTCTCCTTGTTTGTAGAAATGCTCACATTTGCCACTGAAAAGAAGAGAAACACATAGTGACTACTGTGTAACATTATTCCTAGACTATTATCAACAAGTAGTTATTGTGGCCCTAAATGTAGTAGGAGCCATCACATGCTGGATTTGTGTTGCTGTGTAAAACCCCTTTTTGACCGGACCAGTTGTTTGAGTAACGGGTCAATTATTATTTGACTAAAAAAGTACTGAAATTAAATGAGAACTGTTTAAGCAAAAATGTTTTATTTCTATTATTAGCATCGGGGACGGATAATATCAGCATGAAAGAAATAAAGGAGAAATATAAAATAAATTCAGCCGTAAAAACGGAATGAAAGAAAGAAGAAGAAAAAAAAAACACTTGTGCTGCTGAGCGAGATGTAAATCTACGAGTGTACTGTACAAATATACGTTTGAAACGTATTTAGCGCGAATATAAGTAAATGTATAAGATTAAGAAGAGTGTATTTATTTCAACACGTGTGTGTGTGTTAACAGTTGAGTAAAAAGAAGTGTAATCTACCAGCAACAAGAAGAATCAGACCGTTAGCAGTATCAGTAAAAAGATTGGAGGAGTGTGCTTCCTTTTCCCTGACTAAAAAAAAAGTGGCGTTATGCTCCTTCTTTCTTTTTCCGCTCATCATCTTCTCTTTGCACATTAAAGGAATTTATCAAAACACGGCTGGCTGGCATATCAGGGTTAAATTAGTTGAAGAAAAAGATTTAAAGAAAGAAAAAAAGGGTGGTTAGCAAAACGAAATATTACTGAGGAATCATTAAAAACCGAATGAGAAGAAGAAAAAGGAATAATTTTTAAAAACCTAAACCATCAGCAAGAAGAAAAAGAGGGAAAGGAACTGTTTTTGTTTAAGATAATAAAAGCAAGTTCATCATTATCGTCATCTTTTCTTCCTCCGCCACAAGAAGCAGAAGCAAGTGTAGTTAGTAGTCGTAAATAGTTTGGCAACGACGTTATGTCCACCACGAAAGCAGTTTATTTGACTGTCAGTGGACGAGATGAACAAGTGGAATTTAGTTCTGAAGACACTTCTGAAGACATATTGGGTAAGTTCACTTTTTTATTGAGCGCATTTAATTTTACATAAAATTGTCCATCTTTCCCTTTCCGACACATTTTAAGAGTTCTTAAATTTTTGCTATGACGTCAGACTTTAAATTTAAAAAAAAAAAATTTTTTTTCTATTCAGACAAATCCTTTTTTATTTATTTCTTAAAAAAATCATAATCTTTTCTTCTGATTGTTTTAAAAAAATGTTTATTCCTGAATCGGATGTTTAGCATTGCTTTTCATTATTATTTTAGGCTTTACTTTTAATTTTCAAAACAACCATTTAATTTAGAAAGGTCCTCTTCTTGAAAAAAAATTCTTGAAAAACAACTAAATTCAAGTGTAATTATAAATTAATTCTATATTTATTAATTTCTTGTTTTAGAACTTAAATCTTTTTACTTAACGTAATCTAATCAGTAAAGTTGTTTTAAGTATGTCTTTTAGTTTTGAATGACAAAAAAACTGATTTAATTGTGCATTTTTTACTAAAAAAACTGTTTTTTATCACTCTTCTTCTCGTATTTCAGGCAAGTTCATTTAATAAGTAAAAATGTGGTTTATTTCAGTTTAAATTTCCTTTTTTTTTTTTTTTAAATTAAACTGTTTATTCAAAAATCAATATTCATTGTTTCTGTTTTTTAAAAAAAAGCTTTCAAATTTATAATATGCAGTTTTCTTTAACTTTAAAAATTCTAAGAAGTTCTTTACAGTAAATTCTCTCACCTGAAAAATAGTAAACTCGGCTGATTATTTTTCGCGCTTTTCCTTATCGATCTGAAAATATTGATTTTTAGACGAAAAGCTCTACCCGCTTTTTTTTCTTTTCTTTTCTCATTTGTCATAAACACCAGCTGTTTTGATCACTCATCATCATTCTCCGATAATTTTTATTACATAACAAAGAAACATATAATTTTTTAACCGATGTGTAGCAATAAAAATTTAAAAAAATATGAACCTTTTTTTTACTTAATTAAAAAAAAAAAAAATATCTGATTTTATTTAAAACTAACTTTTGGTGAATTTATGACTTCGATCGAAACAGAATTGTGTTTACAAAACAGGAGTTATTTAATTTATACATCGAAAGTTCAACTCCAGAGTAGGAGAATTTTTTTTTCTATTTTTTTTTTTTTTGTTCTTTCATTTTTAGTTTCTATGCAAAGAATTCATCTCACCTGTCCGAAATATCTTAAGAATTCTTTTAGTAAAAAGTAGTGGCGAGCTTTTTCGTTTTTAGGCGTGGGTTCAATTTACTTTGACTCCTACTACTTTGTGTGTGTAAAGAAATATTTCTTTTCTTTCGTACATCCTGTTTAGAAAAAAAAATCTAACGTGTAGAGACGTTGAAATTGAATAAAAACGATTCATTCTGACCTCGGAAATAAATTACTTTGTAAATAAATTTTGTTTTTAGGGAATGCTTTTTCTTTTAATTTATCAAAGCTGTAACATTTATACAAAAGGGAAGACAACTCATTTTCTTGTAATGAAAATAATCTGGCATTTCTTTTTCTTTCTAGGTATTTGTAGTTTAAAAAGAAATCTTGTTTCTTTACTACTTATTCTTACAAGTCTATAAGAAATAGGTTTTCCCCCACTAATTGGATTAAAAAGAAAGTTTCAGTCAGTTAAAAACTTATTTTCCCGCAAGTTCGCGATTTTGAACGTTCTAACTGAAACTAAATACTAAACAGTAACACATTAAAAATAAAAAAAGTAAAAAGTGGATATAAAATTTAAATTATGAATATTTTATTATAGAAATAAAATAATGTATTAAATTGCATTTGTTGAAGATCCTAAAACAACGTTTTTGATTGTTATATTTAAAAAATAAATTGACGATGGAAACTAAGGTCAGATTCTTTATTTAATTGTTGTACATATTCTTGCACTAAAAAACATCTATTTTATTTTAAATCATGAAAAAAATAATTTGTACTTTTGAAATTATCCTTTCCCATCATTCTTTTTATTTTGATTTTTCACCATAACCTTTTCAAATATTTCTTTTAATTGCCCAATCTTCATTTATGGGCTCTGAAATTATTTACAGGACAGAATCGATATCTAAAAAGATGATAATTGGAATTCCATAGAGCTCGTTAATCAAAAAAAAAAAAAAACTATACAAAGTAGCAGTTAGGTTGCCTAGTGATTATGACGTTGGCAAGCATCAGAAATAGGATGATTCCAATCAGTTACTAGTTTTTTTTGTTTTTTTTTATGTGATGTAAATAAATTATCATTAGAAAAAGAAAGGTAAGAATCTTGAAATACCTACACAATTAGACATCACCCACACACGAGTAACATCTGTCTAGTTTTTAGAGAATTGAAGTTTAGGCGCATCAGTTTGCATGGAACAAATTACAAAATCTTGAAAAGCTGCAACTCAATAAGTAATCAAGCAAAATCAGTTTGTAAGTTAAAAATATTACTATTAAAAAAGTGAAATCATTTCCAATTTCAATAATTTCATTTTCATCCTAGTTAAAATTATTTTGTCTCTTTTGTACACATTTCCGTTTTTTTCTCAATTTTTAATTTAGCATTTTTTCATTTTTTTTTTATCTACCTCAAATTCTTATTTCTTATGTTAAATGTTTTTATAATTTGCTTAATTGGAAAATTTTATGGTTTCACTGAGTTCTAATTTACAAAAATATTGGTAGTGATATTCTGAGAAATTTATGGTTTATTTATTTTATCAAATTTTAATGAGTTTATGCCCAGATCTAGTGAGGTTAAAGAAAGTACAAGACCAATACGTATGTAGCTTAAAACAAATAATATTAACGATTAATTTTGAAAATATCTGCCTTTTTAATCATTTCACCCCAAGCAATGTGATAATGTCACTAGCATACAGTGGGGTTAGAGGGAATGAAAGAGAATGAGAAGAATTTAGTGAGGAGAAAGGACAATAAAGAAACAGTATTCAGGAAGACAAAATGATGATTGACATTGTATTTAAATTTTTGAATGTTGTATGTGACAAGGAAACAAGAAATTGGAAGGGTTTTCTGTGTGCAAGAAAAGAAACTATTAGGCTAGAACTGACGTTTCTAACGGTGAAACCTAGTTGCCAATCTAGTTGCATGCTTAAATTCATGCAGCTGAGGCATCAAACAGTTCATTAGAACAGTTGCCATGGAAATATTTGTAGAAAAGACAGAAGGAAGCCATGTCATAATGCCAGGTCAGGATCGATTACAGACCCCTCTTTGAATTTTGTCAAGAATCTCAAGATATATAGAAAGAGAACCAGATCAAATATGTCAGCCTGGAAAAATGGTAGATTTATAAATGTGTAAGATGGATTCTGTATAGAAGCATTGTCTTGGATGACACAGTGAACCAACTTTGCTAGCAGCAGGTCTTGCAATTGATTCAACATAATCACTCCACCAACATGATGTGGAGTGATTATATTATAATAAATATTTTATTCATTGATTCATTTTGAGAGAATAATGGTTTAGTGTTACAAGTCTTACTAAATAATCTGGGGGGGGGCGGAAGAGGTGGATTTATACCTTTTCCAAGGGTATTCACATGTAAGTGAATATAATGAACCCAACAGGAATTGGAACCCTACTCTCTGATTAACAATTCCATGCCATTATCCATTACACCACTTCAACATTAAAACATTATACAGTGAAAGTTTTAGCACAAAATTTGGCAAAGTGTCAAGCTTATTGACCCACAATCATATAATAAAAAAATGGCATTAATGACTGAACATTTTGTGTGGAAAAACTCTATTTACTGTTTATAGAATCTGTAAAAATTCATTTTCTCATGCTATTATACTTTGCACATTTCTAACTAGTAAGTCCTTTTCATAATATCATTTTATTAGGTTGGTGCAGAAATAATGACATAATAATGTCGTTTTTTGACGTAATTTTTAACGTCAAAAAATGACATTATTACATCATTATTTTTGCACCAACCTAATATATTATGAAAGCATATCATTACTGTTTGAGTTTCCTCATCTGGTGCTGACATAATTGACAATGCTAATGTTATTCTTTCATTTTATTCATTAAGATATTTGAGAAGTCAATAGTATTACTTATAGTAAAAGGCAGGCAGGCAGTTCCTTTTAACAGGTTCTCTTTGTATAATACAAAGGTAGTGTAAGGTCTTCGGTCATCAGTTTATTTGTACTTTGTCTGTGTATAAATGAATATTTGCACTGAAGTGCTTGTAGAGATGACCGTTGAAAATCTTATGCCAGATGTTTGATTAGTAAATAACTAAATAAATACACTTTAAAAGTTTAACTTGTTTTTAAATTTATGTAACTGTTACACTATGGTGTGTACACACACACTATATATATATATATATATATATATATATGCTGAATAATTTTGGCAAGCATAAAATTGAGAACTGAAAGAAAATTAAGTGTTAGTAAAAATTAAAGTTTTAGACAATTTTAAGGTCTTTGTTAGATATGTCCTATACTTAATTGATCTGCTTTTTCAGTTATTTCTGTGCTTAAAATGCTTGTAATTTTCTTTTTTCTCCTAAATAAATAAACAGTTCTTAAAAATAGTGTGTGTCATATATTCTGTTTATACGTTATTTTTAAGATATGATTTATTTAAGTAAATGTTCTGTTTTTTAAAAATATTACTTTAATAAATTGTATCTATTAAAAATAATGTATAAATAGAAAATACATTAAATAATTGTCAAACTTTTATCCATTTCATTATATATATATATATATATATATATATATATATATATATATATATATATATATATATATATATATATATATATAAGAATATAATATTTGTCACTTAGCTGACCCCAGCATATGACACATTTTGGAAGTGCCTGAAAAATCATACTACAGGTTGACCCAAGACTGAGAGTTAAATTTGGGAGCTGTCAATTCAATAGTTGTGCTAGGGAAGTCACAGGTCATTGTGATTGAGGGTTTGAACGTACTGGCTTTTTTTTTTTTTTTTTTTTTGAGACTGTTGATTACACCAGTTAATGTGCTCTTTCTAAGGTCCACTCAGCATAGTTGCAGTATAATCCATAGCTAAGTTATGTGGGTGTTGAACAAAGTATGCTTGAGCAGGTGTCTGCAACAGGGATTGGCTAGCCATCCTAGTAGACAGCCATACTCAGATATCAGCAGCCATCCACCTTATTTAAAGAAGGTACATTCCCTTCTCTTGGATTATTTTTCTCGAGATCCCATATCTGCTCTATCTGAAACAAATGCAAACAAATTAATTTCTAAGGAATTTATTTATTTTTAATCTGGCGTTTTTAGAGGCCTCAAATTTATTTATCTCTCTCTATCTCTCTCTATCAAATCTCTCTCTATCTCTCTCTATCAAATCTCTATCTCATCTCTCTCTATCAAATCTCTATCAAATCTCTCTCTATCAAATCTCTATCTCATCTCTCTCTATCTCTCTATCTCTATCTCTCTCTATCTCTATCTCTATCTCTCTCTATCTCTATCTCTCTCTATCTCATCTCTCTCTATCTCATCTCTCTCATCTCTCTCTATCTCATCTCTCTCTATCTCTCTCTATCTCTCTCTATCTCTCTCTATCTCTCTCTATCTCATCTCTCTCTATCTCATCTCTCTCTATCAAATCTCTCTCTATCAAATCTCTCTCTCGCTATCTGTCTTTCTCTCTATCTCTATCTATCTCTCTATCTCTATCTATCTCTCTATCTCTATCTATCTCTCTATCTCTATCTATCTCTCTATCTCTATCTCTCTATCTCTATCTATCTATCTATCTCTATCTATCTATCTCTATCTATCTATCTCTATCTATCTATCTCTATCTATCTATCTCTATCTATCTATCTCTATCTATCTATCTCTATCTATCTATCTCTATCTATCTATCTCTATCTATCTATCTCTATCTATCTATCTCTATCTATCTATCTCTATCTATCTATCTCTATCTATCTATCTCTATCTATCTATCTATCTCTATCTATCTATCTATCTCTATCTATCTATCTATCTCTATCTATCTATCTCTATCTATCTATCTCTATCTATCTATCTCTATCTATCTATCTATCTATCTCTATCTATCTATCTATCTATCTCTATCTATCTATCTCTATCTATCTATCTATCTCTATCTATCTATCTCTATCTATCTATCTCTATCTATCTATCTATCTCTATCTATCTATCTATCTCTATCTATCTATCTCTATCTATCTATCTCTATCTATCTATCTCTATCTATCTATCTCTATCTATCTATCTCTATCTATCTATCTCTATCTATCTCTATCTATCTATCTATCTCTATCTATCTATCTATCTCTATCTCTATCTATCTATCTATCTATCTATCTATCTATCTATATCTATCTATCTATCTCTATCTATCTATCTATCTATCTATCTATCTATCTATCTCTATCTATCTATCTATCTCTATCTATCTATCTATCTCTATCTATCTATCTATCTATCTATCTCTATCTATCTATCTATCTATCTATCTCTATCTATCTCTATCTATCTCTATCTATCTATCTATCTATCTATCTATCTATCTATCTATCTCTATCTATCTATCTATCTATCTCTATCTATCTATCTATCTATCTCTATCTATCTATCTATCTATCTCTATCTATCTATCTATCTATCTCTCTCTCTCTCTCTATATATATATATATATATATATATATATATATATATCTCCAAAGATTGGCTAAAAAATGAAAATACATAATGAAAAAATGCACAAAATGTCATAAAAACAATATTTTATTGACAAAATCTTTATTAAGAGGAGAGACTAAAGTATTTTTTGATGTAGACATTATTATTTTTTAAATCTTTTTTTCAGAATCTTTGAAATTTAGGTTCTCTGGTGTCAGCAGGGGACCATAAATTAGTATGAGAAATTTGAGCTTTTTGAAATGAAAAACATTGATTTGGAAATTTTCAAAATCAGATAATTGTTCACAAATAAATAAAATTATTTTTTAAATATTTCTTGTTTTAGAAAATTTTGGTAAATATTTTTTTTTTTTTTTTTCATTTGCTAATCGATGCTTATTTAATTTTGAGAAATTCTTTTTCTTTTGTAGTTCTTAATAGTTCTAAGGACAAGCTGTTGAAGAATGTAAATGAATTTTTTGGTCAAACAGGACCCCTAGTTACATAATAGAAATGTATAGATATTATTAAATTAGAAATGCTTGTAAGTGTTTTTATGAATAAAGTATATTATGGACATTGTCTTAACATTTTTTTATTTATGAATAATTAATTTTTACAAGAATTGTTTTAGTTTTTTTTTTTTTTTTTTTTTTTTAAATTATAATAATTTATAAACTTTTAAATCTTAAAATTTTGTATTAATTTGCAGCAGTCAAGTGATGTTTTTATTAAATAGAAACTGTATTTACTAATTATAAATGGAGAGAAAAAATTAGTACAATTCAGTGACTCTCCCATCCCAATATTTTAAAAATAATTTTTTTTCTGTGTTTGTATAAACATGCCGATTTTTGTAAATACAGATGTCCAAGAACAACATTGACAGAAAATAAGAGTTAATTAGAGTAAATTTAAAATTTCAACAAGTGTCTTTATAAGTAAGGCTATAAAATCAAAGTACCCAAAATTCAATAAAATATTAGAATGGTTTAAAAAAATATTTAAAATTTTTAAGATTAACGAGTAAAAAAAATTATCTAAAAATGTTATTTAAGTTGTATTTATCATGGAATTTTACTATAATTATTTCCCATTACTCAAACATCAGATTGATAGATGTGTCAACACCTCCTAAAAACACCCACCTTTTATGTTTAAAAAAAAAAAAAAAAATCATTCTAATCAAGTTAAATTCGATTTGAATTACACCAAAAAATTTAATCTATTAGCTTAGAATTAAAAGTAAAATAAATTTTTTCAAGAAAGAAAGACTTTTCATTTTTAAAATGCATTTTAAGCCTTAGGTGTTGATTTTTTTTTTTTTTTTTTTTTTTTTTTTTTGGTTGGGGGTACCTACCTACACATATATAAATATGCTTTGCCACTTGTCCACAAAAGACTTCACAGTAATCAAGGTTCTTTTTATCCTATTTAAGTACATACACTTAGATTATTTTTCTTGAGAACCCATTTTATATTGGATATGTGAACAAATCAGTTTCCATAGAATTGAAGGATTTATTTGTAATCAACATTTTTAATACTTCAAATTTTATTATGGTGGACACTTATTTGAAATAGATACCCTGTTTTTACTTATTAAACTGTATTTATCATAAATTTATTTATTTCAGATATAATTTTTAAGAACTCTTTATTTCGAGTGGGGAAGAACAATTAATTATGTGATAAAACTAAATTTTGTTTTATTTAAATACTAATTATTTTTCAGAATAAAATTATTAACTTTAATAATGATGATGTAATTTGGAGCTTTCTAGATTCTTTATAACTGTCTAATTGTTATATGCCAAACAAAATTTCAAGGCAAATTCTGATTATTTGTAAAATCTGTAAGAGTTTTCAATTAATTCTTATAGCTTATTGTGCTAGATAAAAGTGCTATATCTTACACTGGGGTGACTTATAAAGATGCTAGGCAATGGTGTCTTCCTGTGGTATTTGACATACCCAAATACTCTCCAAACCTTTGCTTTCTTAAATTTGTGTCTTATCAGCTACAAAATTAACTTAAAGCAAACTGGAAAGTTTGGTTTCACTTTTTTTCTTTCATTCTTTTTTTTTTTTTTTTTAATTCTTACTATTAACATTTAGTGCAAGTAGGCAATTGTTTTCTTTCCATTTTGTGTAAAAGTAATTCACTTGTTCACACACACACACACACACACAGAGGGTGCGATGGGTAAATTGTCGCCATTTTGTATTTTTAATTTTGCATATGCATGTTGTTTGTTTTTGATTTTGTTGACTGTACAGTATAGTAGGGTCAGTTGGGCACCATCTGTGAGAAAAAGAGCACCATGATGCAATTCTCTCTGCCAGAAACATCTTTCTGTACTGCTTGGCATTCACACCAGAGGCCCCAATACAAACATTTCAGTGTGTTCGGGTGTCAGTCTGAGGACAGTGCAGAGGATTCAGAAAGAGCTGGATGTGTCTAATGCTGATTACGAAGGTACGTCAACTGGAAAACTTACTCTGATAAGAAAAGAACTCCTGAATTTGTTGGTGAGAGCTTTAAACTCAACATGGAAGCCTGTGTCACGTGTCTTGAGGAGGTAGTGTGGCTCTGGGTCAAGAGCGTGGCTTCTGGGAGACCCTATGTCTGGCAAAAGGCCTCTGCACCATATCACACAAGCAGGAGAACCCAGTCGTGGCTGTCAGACAATTTCTGTGACCAGATCACTCCTGATATCTGGCTACCTAACTTCCCAGACTGCACTCCTCTTGATTATTATCGTGTGGGGCACAGTTGAGTGAGAAACCAGCAAAACTCTTTGTAACACCAAAGATGAACTGAAGGCAAGGATTTTTGCAGCATTCACCAACTTAAAGGAGGAGACCATCCAGAAGAGTTGCAGGAGATTCCTAAATTGTCTGGAGGCCATAGTTTTGTGTCATTTCGACGACAATTTATCCATCGCACAATGTATTTAACCAAACGCTTGAAAGGATTATTATATATATAAAATAAGATACAGAGAATTAACCAGCTTGATCAAAAAGATTCAGGCCAAGAGCTAATTAAATAATGTTTTAGTTTTATTGGATTTTTTATTTTACAATTCAGAGCAGATTTTCTGTAACTGGAAGTCCTGTTTGATCCCCAAAATTTCATGATTTAAGCTCTCTGTGGACTTGTCTGTATAATTAATATAAACATTAAGTGCTACAAAAAACATTTTCAGGAAATTTAATTAAGTGGAAGTTAACAAATGTAAAACTATATTACTAAAGTTTTCTAAAAAAGATATATTTCAAAAATAATTTAATTCATTTGTGAATAAATGGTGAAACTTTCATTAAAAATCTGACAATTATCTGACTTTAGCAATTTTTAAATTGGTGTGTTTTTGTTCACAAAAACACACTAAAATTTTTTAGGTTCTAAAAAGATGTAATTCAATAATTCCCAAATCCTTTGCTCTCTTTCCTCTTAATAATAACAAAGAATCTAACTTTTGGTCATTATTTTTCATCATGTATCCTCATTCTTTAGTGAATCTTTGGATTTATATATATATATATATATATATATATATATATATACACACACACACATACACTACATTCAAAAGTTTGAAGCCACTCCCAGAAATAACACAGGATGAACTTGAGAGAAGAGTGAAAAAAAAAAAAAATGTTTCATTGAAAAAAGAATTAAATTAATTAGCAAACTTGTATTTTGAGAAACTTTTGCAATGAATCCCAAAAATGTGTGCTGCAGTAATTAAAGGCTAAAGGAGGATATTTTGACAAGAGCAAAATTTAATCATAAAATGATTTTTTTTCTTTTAGCCATTTCTAATAAAAAAAAAAAAATCATGTCTCACTTTTATTTTTTTTAACCATGTATAATAATTTTCTCTTATTTAAAGTACAAAACAACCACTTTTGGGGCCAATTTAAAAAAAATTACCGGGGGTGGCCTTAAACTTTTGAACTGTATCCTGACTTGAAGCAATCACATGTCTAGCCACACTGATGAGCTGTGATACAGCAAAACAGTCTGTTTGTGGATGACACTCATATATATATATATATATATGTGTGTGTGTGTGTCATTTTATCATATTTCACAAAATTCCAAATAATCCTTTCATTTGCACACAAGCATTAATAATCTTTCACTGAAATGTTTTTCATATTTATTTTAAGATGAATGAGGAAAATTACTGACAGACTTCAGTTATATAAACTAAACATGTGTGTGTTTTTTGAGATAGCCTAAGGATCAATAAGTTGTATACGTTTAGTTCCAGGAGAGCTACCCTATCTCCCTGTTACATTAAAAGAATGTTTTATAATATCAAAATAATATGTTGAAATATATCATCCTTATTTTTTAAGTTTTAATTTGGAATAATAGCCAGCTAATGATCTTTGACAATTTATATCAATTGACTCCTCTAGTAAATGTCAGGTCTGAGCACTTGACCTCAGCTGAAATACTTATCTAGTAGTAGTACTTACTATTGTATTGTATATTCTGGTTTGTTTGGAGTTTTACTAGAAAAGGTAGATTTCAAAATTGTCTTGTTTAAAATTTTGTAACATTTAACTGAAAGAGTTGACCTTTTGCTTTTCTAAGATGGGTCAGAGTTGAAGATATAAATTCTTGGGTTTTTTTTTCTTAGAAATGTCAGAAATTAGAATTGAGTAGATCTAGAAAAGGGATATGAGAGAACATTTTGTGGTACTCTTGGAATGTGAGAGGGTGGCTGAAATAGTTGCTCAAAAGACTTATTGAACTGGGTGTGTCCTCCAAGAATTCAGATAAGCTCTTCTTACTAGTTATCAGTCATAAAAAATTGGTATCATAAAGAAAGAATTTTATTCCTTCCAGCCTCTGAAAGAGCATGGTCTGTAAAAATGTTTCTAGCCATCGTTTAAAGATGGCTTAGACAAATAAAAAGTTATTCATGGTCACTATAAAATGCTTCCAATTTCCTTATTAAAAAATGAAAAAAAAACAAAATAAGAAAATATAACCAATTCTGTCCATATTTTCTGTTGCAGATTTTCTATTGTCAAAGTATAGCAAAATATCCCCCATTCCAAATGTTGTACATGATTTACTAAGATATATATGGGTTATTTATATTTGGATACTTCCAACTCTGAAATATCTTGATTATTTCTTAAAAATAAAATGTTTACATTAGTCTTTTAATGTTTTTTTTTTTGTTTTTTTTATACATAATAATGAATAAAAATAGTTTATTTTTATATTAAAATATAAACCTCTTTCTTGTAAGATAAGTAAAAATCCAATATGAATGTTTCTACCCTCCCCAACTTTTTCGTACTTGGAAAAGTTTGACCAATGACCTACCATTTCTGATTTTCCTTCAATTGTATGTTGTACTTGGTTTTACTTTTTTTATAATACAAATTTGATTTTTTTTATGCCTTAGCAAAATTTAAAAATTACTAAAAACCCATTTGGAAAAGGAAGGAATAATTCAACCATTTTATTTCTTGATTTGGATTTTTAAAATGTAGAATTCATTGAAAATAAGAAATTTGCATTTGTTAATCATCAAATATCATAAAGGAAGTGATCAGCTAAGAAGAACTTAAATTCTTGGATTCAAGTTAAAGCTGCCACTGCCAATAACTTTCCCATGTCTATATATATATATATATATATATATATATATATATATATATATATATATATATATATATAGTATCAAAAATATGAAATGTTCAGGATACTTATTGAAGACAGATTCAAAGTTTTGTGATATTTCACTTGTCAGATTTCAGATAAGAATATTTTTATGTGAACTTTGATGATTGAAACTTTAAATTTCCTGAACCTTTAATATTTTGGATACAATAATTATTAAGCTAGACATCTCTATTGATCACTTTACTGATGAAAATTCTGTACATCGCGACATGTTAAATTATATAATTTTATGTATATCACTTTTCCACCTCCGTAATGTTGCTTTTCTGTTTTTTTCTATATTTTTATAGTAATTGTTCTTATGAGCTTTCGCCTTTTGGTATGTAGACTTTATGAATTTAAGTTCAGTACTAGATTGGCAGCAAGGTCTCATTATAGTTGAAATGGCTAGATGTAACCATGAGTTCTAGATGCTAACAGTTTCTTCTCTCACATTTTTTGTTTATGAAACTTGCTTGTTTTCCAGTCAACTTTGATCTTCAAAAATTTAAATGCAATGCCAATTGTTATCTTCTGCTTTCTTCATTCTTCTTCTTTTGTTGTTGTTACTCCTTAATGTTTTTTTGTTTTTTTTTTCCTTATAGTCTCTTACACTCAGTAACCCCTTGCATGAAATGTTTGAAAGAAAATGTATATCAATAGGTGTTTTTATTATTTATAATATATAATTATTTATAATTAAAACCTTGATTAGTACCAATGAAAGCAATTTAATGTTAAAATGCTATATATCTTAGGAACCTTTATTTATATATACTTAACTGGCTCATATCAGAGGGTATCCCCTAGATGAGGCTCTGCTGAGTGGCGGAGTCTCATCTCGAGAAACTGACTCCATTTTTACGTGGTCTGTAGGGAATTTTTGCCCGAGCATATGGGCTCGGATATCCCGCTTTAAACTTGGCCTTGTGCCACATCTTACTGCGTGGGGCAGCGGGTAAATAATATATATATATATATATATATATATATATATATATATATATATATATACACACAAATACATATACAAATTTGGTCTGATGAAGTCTCATATACAAATTTAGTCTGAAGTCCTAAAAGATGAAATGCATCATGCAAAAACTTTTTCACATATTTTTTTCCCCCCCTACCAATATTATTCTTGATATGTAAAAATGTATATATTGTTATCTCTCATACATGCACGCATATGTATGTATGTATGTATGCATGTGTGTGTGTGTGTGTGTGTATATATATATATATATATATGTCATTCACAAACGGACTGTTTTGCTGTATCACAGCTCATCAGTATGGCTAGACATCCAATTGCTTCAAGCTGGGATCGAAACCCAACCGATTTGGCATCAGTCAGAGAGTCTATTCCCAAGCTATCATTGCCTGGCAGAGTGGAAGGGAAATTTTAATGTTTTTACTATGCAAAAGACGTCAGTAGCTTGGAGAGCTCAATTCAAATAGAAGAGCATTGTGTTAGCAGCAGCAGCAGCCACTGTCTATAAAATCACCCCTTCCTCTCCCCGAGCTCAATCCAATTATTTTGAGAGCATAAATAATCATCCACAGACAGACTGTTTCGCTGTATCACAGCACATCAGTGTGGCTAGACATCTGATTGCTTCAAGCTGGGATTGAAACCTGGTCAATATGGCATCAGTCAGAGATTCTACCCCGATATATATTTCACATCTTATGAGTATTTTCATTTAGTAGAAATGAGATGGTTAGAAACAATAACTGTTATAAGCTGACTAGATCACAAAATGTACACATTATTCATGTTAATAGGAAGTGTTATTGTATGAAGATGAATCAAGAAGACTAACTCTAATGACATAATCTGCGATTTTCATTTAGGCTTATTATTCATTGATCTAATTACTTATCTGCTGTTGTTTATTGCCCGATTATTATCTTTGCTTTTCCTCTTTTTTTTTTTTTTTTTTTTTTTTTTTTTGTTTTATCTGATATGTGTTACTTATCCACAGGCAGACAAGAGACAATAAGAAAGGTTTTAAAAAGGATTAATCTGCAACAACTTATATCATTAAATTCATAAATCTACCTTTCAAGAAGAATAGCATTACTGATAATCAGATCTTTGTTTGGAACTAACATAATCTCTTTGAAAGACTGAATCACAAAAGTACAAGGAATATGATGAGAAAACAAAAGTAACCTTGCAATATTTTATAATTTTGTTGCTAAGCATTAGACTGAGTTGATTTTTATGGCCTGTCACCCTTTTGAAGATTATTTATTGCCAGAAAAAAAATTTTAGATTGTAAGAACTTTTTTGGAGAGTATCATGATTTTTACTGATACAAATCCTACTAATTAACCCATAGCTGGAGTGAGAAGAGGTGAATTCATGCCTTTCCCAAAGGTATCTGTGCATAAGTGAATATAATGAACCCAACTGGAATTGAAACTCTGTTCCCCAATTTCCAATTCTGAACCATTATCCTTTACACCACCTGCACATCCAAGCTGACAGCACCTGTTATTCTCAAGTGGTTACTCATCCAGGTACTGATCAGGTTTGACGTTGCTATACGTTAGTGATTGATTGTACAAGAACTGGTGTTTCAAAATGATATGGCCATAAGCCTGAAATGTGTAATGCTCGTTTTGACAGTGGTGGGTTTAAATATTTAATTATCTTATAAAAAGTGCAAAAAAAAAAAAATCTCCTTTTCTGTACTTGTCTTGGCTATTTATCTTTTTAAATGAAATTATACTTGATATTTTATAATGTACACTTGAAATTGTATAAATATTCAATTTCTTTATTTCCTATTTGTAAAACTATTACTATATCTAAATGAGCTAGAAAGGGTAGCTAATCCTAACCAGCTGAAAGAGATAATTTGGTTGTTATGTCATTTTATTTTGTATATTTAACTTTGTGTACAGTACAAAGATGGAAATTTTATACAAATGCAGACAACTATATGTAGAAATCTTACATGACCTATTTGAGTAATTGAAAAGATTTTATGATTACCCTGTGCTGACAGATCACATCTTTTGGTTAAATAATATCTGTTATTACATTAAAATTGTTACAGTTTAAATAAACGTTTGTTCTTTTTTTCTATACTGACATTCACCAGCAACTATTTTAAAATAATAGGGGAAAAAAAAGGAAGTTCTTTTATTTTTAATATTTTTAGTATTTTTATCATTTACTGCAAATATTTTAGTTAAACTCGGTCAGTCCAGTATAAAATATAAAAAGGCTTTAAGCTTCAACATAGAATCTCCCTAAATCTGTTTTCCTCTTTTATTAATTTTTCTTTTCACTTCTGTTTTCAACATCTGTCTGTTCTGTCACTTATCTTAAAAAAAAAAAATTCAGATTTTGTTTTATTTAGTTTTATCATTATTATATGTTTAATTTTTTACTCTCTATATCAATGGGTATTTATGAAAATTTTCCCTTAGCACATGTTGTGTGTGCAGACAAACAACTACAATCTTATGGGTTTATTCTGATGAAATTGGCAAAAATAGTATAGTATAAAAAGACTGTTCTTTTTGTCTTGTAACTCTTGAAGTCTCTTATTCATAAACAGTACTTGTTTATTTTATATACATTTTGTTAATATATTTATTTATCTAATGTTTACATGAAATTATTATATATGAATCATAATATGAATCATTTCATTTCAAAGCAACCAATGATCAATCTGGGAAAATTCACAGGTGTTTCTTGATCAAATTTATTGCTAAATCCCAAGTATTAGACTTGTATTTTTTAATATGTTTAAAATCAGAGCATCTATATCTATACTCCATTTTTTTTTTAGTTTTTTTCTAAACAAGGCTTTCAATGAATTTCTGACATTTGCAACTCCAAGGATGTTGCATTTACAGATTTGAAACTTGGTGACAATGGTTAATGTTTATGGTAGATTACAAAACCATAAACAACTCAGGCGTGTCTTATCTATTTTTTATTTTTATAAAGACTTAAACAAATGGCAGAAATGCCAAAATGGAAAAATATGCTCTCCATTTTGAGATTTTCTTATTTACAAAGTATGTCAGATACAGCATCTAAATTAGTTTTCCTGTCATTTCTAACTTAATAGATTATTTTTTATGTCGTAAACCTTATTTATTCCTATTATAGGAATATCAGTATTACTGTTTGGAAATTGCTCTATATTTTAACATCCTTAAAATTGCCTATTTTCATGTTATCAGCAAACCATTTTAGGTTTAGGAAGACTATATGACAGAAGCTTCATTTTGTGAACAAACTTCAGTATAGAGTTAAAACATTTTTCTAGAATAACTGAAATTATGGTTTTTGTCTATTTTTGGCACCTTACAAATTTGATACTAATGAAACTATGAAGATGAATGTTGGTATCCTTATAATTTTCCATCCAAATAAATTTTTTTAGTTTCTTTTTACCTTTGTCCCAAAGGATGCTATGAAGTCTTAAAACTTTTTTTTTTTTTTTTTGAGGTTCTACAAAATTTTTAACTGAACAAAGGACATTAAAATTAGGACCCACTAGATTATTTTAATTTTAAATACATCAAGTCAATAAAGTGAAAATTCATCACAGTTTGTTCTTAAGCAATTTTATTGATACTCCAAAATATACACAAATATGTCTTAAATATCAAATTTATAAGGTGCTAAAATCAACAAAACTGATTTCAACGTGACAAGTTGTTTTAGAAAAATGTTACAACTCTAGATAGATGTTTATCCACAAAACAAAACTTCTGTCACATGATCTTCAGATATGTAAGAATATGTGGTAAAAAGAAAAAAAATATTTTCATAAACTGCCTAACTGAATAGCTGATGTCATGAAAATCAGCAGTTTTAAGGATGTTAAGAAACTGAACAATTTCCAAACAGTACTATTGATATTCCTATAACATGTATGAATATAGTTACTGTATAGAAATAATCTGGCCTTCTCCACAAGCTCAAGGGCTATGGTGTCCCTTGCTGGACATTTGACTTAATCCAAACTTTTGGCAAAATACTAGAGGCTCTAATTAACTTTGGTTAAATATCTCACTTCACACTGCCTTCTTCCACATAAACAATATGACCTTTGTTTCTTCAGGTCAACCTTTGATGTGTTAATGATTATTACTGAATTTGTCTATCAGGCTTTAGATAAGAATGTTGACACTTGGGTTTTGGCTTTAGATATCTCAAAGGTGTTAGACGGGGTTTGGCATGATGGCCTTTTTTCTCAAGATCAGTGGGTCATGGTGTCTGTAGCCGGATATTTGACTTAATCCAATCATTCTTAAGAAATCAACTAATGAAGGTTGTATTGAGCAGCTACACTTCTAGAACATTCCACATTAATGTGGGGATCCTCCAGGGCTCTATTCTTGGACCTATGTTGTTTTCCATTTTCATCAATGACCTTCCTGATGTCATCAGACCCGAACTCTGTATTTATGCTGATGACCCCATTAGTTGATCCTGTCTTAATAGTAAGTTCAATAGGTCTGTCAAAGTAAAATTGGCAGCTGTTCTCAAAAATCACCTCCAATCGGTTGTTAACAGAAGTAAGAAATAGCTTGCAAATTTTAATGCCTTCAAAATGAAACTGCTATCCTTTAATCATTATAGAGAACCGTTTTTGCCTTCCATCAGTATGGCTGATGCTAACCTCCAAGAGAGCAACTCATTGTGTTTGCTTGGTTTTGTGTTTTCTACTGACTTGAAGTAGCATGATTATATTGAATCAATTGCTAATTCTGCTACTAAGAAGCTTTGTTCACTGGATTATGTCGGACAGTTTTTCAGAATCCATCTTGTACATTTATAAGTCTGCTGTTCATCTTTGTATTGAATATTGCTGTTATATTTGGTCTAGTGCTCTTACTATATATTGATGTATGGTGAGATTCTTAACAAAATCCAAAGAAGGGTTTGTAATATTATCAGTTCTGACTGGCAACTCAACTTCAGTCAATTTCCCATTTGCCGTTATGCGGCTTACATCTATCTTTTCTATAAATATTTTCATAGCAGTTGTTCTATGGAGCTCTCCTTCTTTCATACCCTGACCTCTTGAATTTAAGTGTACTATTAGATTGCTTATGAGGTCTCATTGTTTTACTTTTGAAATAGCTAGATGTAAACAGAAGTTTTATTCTAATGGTTTCTTTTCTCGCACTTCTCACCTGTGGAACGCCCTTTTGGTCTCTTGCGTTCATGTCACCTGTGATCTTTAAAAATTTAAATGCAACATTAATTGCTATTTTCTGTCTTCCTGAATTTTTTATTATCCTTCGCTAAAGTTTTTCTCAATTCTCTTTCAGTCTCATTAATCCCTTGTACCTTAATGGCATTATTGCCCTGCTTGTGATGAAATGATTAAAAATAAATAAATGACAAAACTAATTTTCTTAGACTGCCTAACTAGACTGATTTCTGAATGTGTTTTAATACATAGTTTAGTTAGTTGGTGATTTTGAATAAATATTAAACAGTTCTGATTTTCTTTGTTTCTCTAAAGTATCATGTATTTTGAAACTGTCTTGAATTCTCTTTTGAATATGTAAAAAGTTAGTTTTACATGATTATTTCTAAGACATTTTATGTAACAATTGCTTAACCCTTAAATGAGGAAAACTACTTGAATTTTTATTATGAAAAACAATTTTAAGGGGAAATGAACTGACAAAATGGAAAAGTTTTTATGACTTGTTTTGTTCTCTTAGACTTCATCATACTATAGTGATATTTATGTTGTATGCAACTACACATGTGCACAGACAAAAGGGGATCCTGAGATTTTTAAATTCAAATTAATTTGTTTTTTTTCCTTTGTTTTGCAATTTTAAAATAATTTAATTTTGATTTTAATTAAAAAGTTAAATCCTTGTCAAAGTTTAATTTTTTAGATATCATTTATAATTTTTTTTTTCTGAATTACTACTGTTATTTTTAATCTTTTCTTTTTTTTTTTTTTTTATCCATTTAATCTCTAGATTTATTTTGGTTTTAAAAAATGACTTGGTCATTGAATTTTTAAAAATTTTTTTAAATAATTTTTATGTTTTTAAAACAAAACTCTATCAATTTGGCTAATATTTAAGGAAAATAATAAAATATGTTTGGTTAGTTGACCATTTGCTAAAATTGTATCAAAAAACAACTAAAAGACATTAGTAAAAATTTTGTAAAATAAGAAAGTGCTTTGGTGGTAGATATCCTGTTGGCAAATCCCTTGAAGATAGAATGGCTTTATTGAAAAGGCATTAATTGGATGAATTACTGGTAGTTGCCTGGAAAGATATTTGAAGAGTTCCTATAAATTTCTCACATGACCAAGAAGCGGCTTAAAAGAAATTCTGATATTTTAACATTTTGGGAAGTAGTTCAGGCCAAGAACTTTTCAACACCTCTTGTAATATATAAGATTATATATAGTGGGTATTTGGACAGTAATTATACAAATTTAGTTAAAGAGCAATGGAAGTTCTTTGTCAGGAATATAAAAAAATACTTTTCTATACTTCAGATCATTTTCCTGGTTTGCAGTAAAAGATTAAATCTGACTATATTCCCAGAAATCAGGAAAATAAAATGGTCCAATATTTACCTCTCTCTTTATATATATATATATATATATATATATATATATATATATATAACTTTTGTTGGTCTTTAATCAAACTTGTGAGTTTTTAGCAATTATATATATTGCAAAGTATTATCTGCTATTCAACTGAGCTTATGTCTATTCTTTTCTGCAATATAATTGGCTCTTTATTCTTTTAAGTATTCTTTGTCGTGTCACTTCCTGTGTGGCAGTGATTGTTGGACAATCTTCCCAAAGATGAAGAAGAAACTTCAGGCAACAGAAATTTGGTTGTACAGGTGGATGTTGAGTATACAATAGACCAATTATGTGAGCAATGACAATGTAGTCAGTTTCTTCTGGTTTGTAAAAATTTCCGTCATTTGTTACCTTCAACCAACAAACAATCCAACAACACGTGTCATCTGTTTGTTACCAGTCACACACTGCTCTGTTGCCTATTTAAGCACTTTTTATGGATTGAGTGATGGGTCAAATTTGCATACATGGAAAGAGTCTTGCAAAAGTATCCAACTCCAAGATCTGCTCAAATCTGTTTTCATTCAGTGGGTAAGCCTTTTTTTTTTTTTTTTTTTTTTTTTTTTTTTAGTGTTACAAAGTTTTACAGAAAATGGAAAGAAAAAGGAAACATAGTTGAAATCTCTAGGCATATAATGAGGAAAGAAGGCTTGGAAAATTTGATACTCTCATGATGTATTGAAGGCAAGAAAGACAGAGGAAAACAATGTATAACATGCTTAGTTAGCTTGAGTAAATAGATGGTAAAACTGGGTTTAGGAGAAATAGCAAAGACAAAATTTAATAAGAGCTACAAGGGACAGGAAGTTATAGAGAGCCATGATTGCCTATGTCCTGAGAGGACACAGCACATATTTTAAAAATTATATGATTATATTTGTGAATAGGGGTGCCTAAACATAATTATTTGGGTGTAATACAAAATTTATATTCTTATCAAATATGAATTTAAATGGATCAGATTATCACTACAGGAAAAAATAACATTTCTCTAAATTTTTTTAAAATGACAAAATTTAAAAAAAAAAAAATAAAGTAAATCTTTTCAAAACTTAATGTATCTGTGTAGAAATTTAGGCCTTATCGTTGAAAGGAGCTTCATTAAAAATATTGAGACATTTGGGCAGAACTTTAATATTCATCATATAGAACCTTAGAAAATAAAAAGTCAATTGCATTGTAGAGAAAAATGGACACAAGCAACTCTGTTGAATAGCAGATAATATTAGGTTGGTGCAAAAATAATGTTGTTTTCTCGCATGTTACTATGTGAGAAAACGACATTATTTTTGCACCAACCTAATACTTTGCAATATATATAATTGCTAAAGATGCACGAGTTTGGTTAAAGACCAACAAAAATTAGGGAAATATAGTGAGAGTGGTAACTAAATATTGCACCATTTTTCTGATTTCTGGGGAAAAATTAGGCTTGGGCTTGTAATTCTCTCTGGCATTCTCATGAATAAAATCCTCTCTTCTCATATATAGTTTTAAAGTTTTACTGTTTATAAGCATTTTATTCAAATATTAAAAAATTATATTAAAATTATAATATTATATAAAATATTATAAATATAAATTATATATTATATATAATATATTATATATGCGGTACTTATTAGAAAGTACTCAATATCAGAGATATATATAATATATATTTGGTTGGATTGATGTGAGTTTGTGACCCTGGGTTTCACACTTTTGCGATCGTCAGACAAGCTCTGACGATTGCAAAAGCGTGAAACCCAGGGTCACAAACTCACATCAATCCAACCAAATATATATATATATATATATATATATATATATATAACTCTTTAGTATTCATCACGTTCAAACCTGCCCTATAAATATCAGCTAAGAAAGTCTCACTGTTTGTGTGACTTCTGTGTTATTTGCAATGATATTGTCATCTATTATGGCAAAATATACATTGACTGCTGATATTTACTGGATGGATTTGGCCTTGTTGAATGCTAAAGGATTTAAGACATTTTTAGACAAATTAAAAGAAATCCTTAAAAATTATCTAAAATCCTCCACTGTATTTACCATTTTAGCTTGAAAGAGGATTTAGTAATTACTATTTTTATATATATTTATTTATTTAAAAAAGTATACTAAAGGTTGCCCTGTAGAGAGAGTGGCCATGGTTAAATGTAAATAAATAGTAGAATTGCCCAACAAACAATTGACAAAGTTTGCAATAAATAATAACAAGAAAAAAATAATATAAACAAGCAAAGAATATATGCAAGGCAAATTAGCAGTAATAGGGCAAAAAGTTTACAAACTAAGATTTGGGGATCAATCCCAATTCTTAGTTTGTGAACATGAGAAAATTTTGAACGAATACAGTTTTCTGACTTCAAGGCAAGACAGACCAGAATTGAGTCGGATGACACAAGTGGCCTATCTTTTAGCTAGAAAGAAATCCTAGCATGCATCTGTACTTGTGCATTGAATTAGGTAGGAAAAAGTATATCGTTCCCATTCAGATTGGCCTTGTACTGCAATTGTAATACAATTAAAATAAATATACATTCGCATGCAGATTGAAACCAACACACCCAATACAAGCCATTTATGGTAGAGGATTACTAAATGTAAGAGATGGTAGAAGGAAGTGAATATTATGTGATTCACCTTTGACTTGAAGAGTTTAAGGTTGTAATGTTAGTGGAGGATCTATAAGGGAATTTTCTTCACAGCATAGAAGTTCTTTGCCTTGAGTGAAATTCCTTTTTATGCATGGAATACGAAGGAAATAAGGGTGATTAGACTCAGCGGCTGTAGAATAGTAAACTCTAGCTGTAAAGGTCTGAACTGGTGAAACTAAATGTGGAGCTCATCTGTCAGGGAAATATTCAAAGAATAGTGATTATGTTTGTAACAATGTCTGTTTAGGAAAGTGACTGTAAAGTGGAAAATAATTCACCCACAAGTCTGTGTAAATAATTTTGAATTCTATCAAGGCTGGAATATTGTATTTGTGCATCATTTTTTGTCTGATCTGACTCTGGTGGAGATTTAAACATGGTAGGAGGAGTACCTTCTGGAGTACCTTTAAGGAACCAACCATTTTAATGTGAATGAAAGTGTATGTCGGGCTGGGGGTGGTAGAAAGTGCTTGTTCTCAAGGTGGGATTGCATGGTTGCTGTGGAGGCCCCTAGAATTTTGGGTGCCAGAACAAAGTACTGAGTGGATCTGCTTCTCATAGTCCCTGCCCTTAGACCACATATAATACAAAAAATCTTCCTAACCATTAGCTACTGTATATACCCTTCCAAGATGTGCAACCTATTCAAGTGAGTGCTGCACAAGGTGAAGTGGGGGCATGTAAATAATGTAAATAACTCTTCCTTTTAGAAATTCAGAGACATTTTTAAAGTTAAACTGTTTAACTTCTGCAAAGACACTTGCATGTCATGAATATCTCAGAAAAATATCAGATTATCTTTTATTGCAATTTTTTTCTTTACTCTCTGATATACATATTAAAACTGCCCCCATTTAGATTTCCAGTGATAATATTGCTTACATTCTCGGGCACGATGACTTGTGACATTGTGCTAGCACAACTGTTGATGGTATGTGTGTGTTTGTTTGTTTGTTTGTTTGTTTGTTAGTTTTTTTTTTTTTTTTTTTTTTTTTTTTTTTCAGGCTTTTTATAACGATATTTTATTCTTATAATTAAATTGCACTCATTTTTCTATAAATCCTAATACCATATTTCTTCAAATAAGACCCCCCACTATCAAAAATTATTTAAAAAAAATAAATGCCCCTTGAATAAGTGCTTCCCTCAAGTAATGTCCATAAAATCAAATGAAAAATCAACTCTTCCCTTGTTTGTATTTCCCAAAACTGTATTTGACGCTATTTATAAAATTAATTTTATTTTGCCTGATTTCTTTTTAACGATTTTTTTCAAGAAAAGTATGCTCACATTCAACTTTGCTTAATCATCGACACACTTCATGGCTGAGACGGTCTAAAGCAGGTCAGATCTAACAATGGATTCCCTTTCCAAGTGGAACACAGGTTTGAATCCAACCAGAAAGTGTATATTTGCTTTAAACAAGATTTCTTGAAGTGTGTCCGATGACTTAAGCAACAGTCTGAATGTGAGATACTTTTCTTGAAAAAAATCGTTAAAAAGAAAAAATCAGGCAAAATAAATTAAATAATAGCCAAATACAGTTTTGGAAATACTAAACAAGGGAAGAGTTGATTTTTCATTTGATTTATGGCTTACTTGAGGGAAGCACTTATTCAGGGGCATTTATTTTTAAATAATATATATGATAGTGGGGGGTCTTATTTGAAGAAACTGCAAATGTTTGGTATGTGGATTTTTTTTAAAATATATATATCATGCTTTATTTTTCATAATTTTAAAACATGTTTCGGGTCTTGCAACCTTCTTCAAGCAAAGAGTGGATATTTCCACATATTATTAAAATGAATTAATTTTCCTTCTGTTTTTTGATGTTAAACATTTTCTTTTTTGTGAGGTAATAACACAAATGTCATCCTTAAAATATTTGTAACTTTGTAACTATACACAATATAAACAATCTGTAAAAAGGATTTTTCTTCAGAAAATTTTATTTATTTGTTTTACCTATTATTTGTTTTTTCAATTTCTTGAAACTTCAAAATTCCTTTTTTATTTTTTATTCATTTTTTAATTATTTATTTTTTGATGAAGCAATATTTCACATTAGTGGGGCAAGGTCAACAGGCATAACTGCAGTATTTTGGGAACTAAAAAGCCACAGGAACCTGATGAACATAAAAGATTTTTCTAAAGTTTGTTTGCTATGGGGGAAAAAAATCAAATTGTCGGACCCCTTCTTTTTGAAGGGTGTGTTGTTAATGGTGACCGCTATTTAGAAATGCTGGAAAAATTACTTTATTTCTAAACATGACCAATTAGAACTGACAAAGGATATGGTGTTTCAACAGGATGGTGCACCTTGACACTTTGCTCTGAAATTAGCCAGTTTCTAAATGAAAAATTGCCAAACTGGTGGATTGGAAGAGGTGAACCTCTTGGCCTCTATGATCACCAGATTTGACTCATTGGATTTTTTTTATGGGGGTCATATGAAAAGTAATATTTGATACAGAAACCTTAATATTCCAACTAGTTATACACCCTGATGGCTGGGGCTTCAGAATATGCCGACTGCACCTCTGCATAGGGGTAAGATCACCTCCCAATGAGATGTCCTGGGTATAATGATAAACTACATCTGGCAGCAAGCCTCTGATCAGGAGTTTTTTTGAGGAGCGTGGAACCACCTCTTAGTTGCTGATGTTCCCAGGTCCAGCCTGTGTGGTAGCACCTGTTAGGGTTCCAGCTATGGGCAAATAGTTAACACCCAAACTTGTGTAAATATAGGTTTTAATACTAGAAATACTTTGTAATAAAAAAATTTATTACCAGCAATAATTTTTGAAGGAAAAATTATTATCAGCAATACTTAAAAAAAAAAAAAAAAAAAAAAAAAATACCAGTGATACAAATAACTATACATTCTTTAGAAAAAAACAAATTGGAGAATGGAGTAAAAAATGGTAAAAAGTGTTATAGAAGTGTAAAAATAGGTTTTAATACCAAAAATACTTTATAAAGAATTATTACGAGAAATAAATTTTTGAAAAAAAAGAAACACCAACAATCTATTTTTGAAAAAAAAAAATTACCAGCTATACGTTTTGAGGAAAAAAATATTACCAACATACACACCATTTTTACCAAACAATGGCTATGAATCAATTTGAAAAATTTTGTTGGCATTAAATGACCCACTGAGGTTGATATGCCATAAAACAAAACAACCAACAAATACTTTTTAAGTTTTAAATAGCGAAGTCCAAATATTATATTTAAATGTAAAAGTTAACAAATATATATATAATATATATATTGTGTGTGTGATATATATATGTGTGAGTGATATATATATATATGTGTGTGTGTGATATATATATATATATATATATATATATATATATTGTGTGTGTGAGTGATATATATATATGTGTGTGTGAGATATATATATATATGTGTGTGTGTGTGTGAGAGATATATATATATATGTGTGTGTGTGTGAGATATATATATATATATATATATGTGTGTGTGTGTGTGAGATATATATATGTGTGTGTGTGTGTGTGTGAGATATATATATATATGTGTGTGTGTGAGATATATATATATATGTGTGTGTGTGAGATATATATATATATGTGTGTGTGTGAGATATATATATATATGTGTGTGTGTGAGATATATATATATATGTGTGTGTGTGAGATATATATATATATGTGTGTGTGTGAGATATATATATATATATGTGTGTGTGTGAGATATATATATATGTGTGTGTGTGAGATATATATATATATGTGTGTGTGTGAGATATATATATATGTGTGTGTGTGAGATATATATATATGTGTGTGTGTGTGAGATATATATATATGTGTGTGTGTGTGAGATATATATATATGTGTGTGTGTGTGAGATATATATATATGTGTGTGTGTGTGTGTGAGATATATATATATGTGTGTGTGTGTGAGATATATATATATGTGTGTGTGTGAGATATATATATATGTGTGTGTGTGAGATATATATATATGTGTGTGTGTGAGATATATATATATGTGTGTGTGTGAGATATATATATATGTGTGTGTGTGAGATATATATATATGTGTGTGTGTGTGTGTGAGATATATATATATGTGTGTGTGTGTGTGTGAGATA